>STHB01000003.1:10072151-10099278 GCA_018908115.1 Anopheles rivulorum
TCCTTCCTTCCCCTCACATCCTCCCATCTACACCGGATGGTTTCACTATCTCTTCTACAGGTTCGTGCGGCTGCAAAATGCATTCAGAAATTATAAATTATTAATGAAATATGTACGTTTTCAACACCCCAAACAACAACCCCACTCGCTAGCAGATGCTGGTGCCGCTAGGCTTTCGTGCGTATGTGTGTGAGTATGCAGCAAGTGGTGTCTGTAGAACATTTTTCATTTAGTTGATTTGCAATCTTTATCTGGGGTTTGTTCGAACAAGCGCTTAGCCACCGACCAGATGTATCCATTGCCGTCGCCGGTTTGGTTCCATCGCCACCATCAGCACCGGGTGGTTTGGTACACGTTGGGTGGGTGCAGCTGCCTTCATTGAAAGTCCCATCACAAAAAGCGCGTGCACGAACAAGGGTTCAATAATTCAACCGGAAGCCAACTAGTAACCATAGGGAACGAATGTGCACGCCCGCAAGCATCTGGAATCGCTTTTGCAAATTTGCCACAAATCATTTGATCATCTTATTATCGGGTGAGGGGGATAAACAGTAAGCAAAACGAGCAAGTGCACCGGGTGGGGCATCTTACTGGCAGAGTGTAATGTAAGACAGACACCTTCCCAGGCACACACACAGTAACCACAGGATGGGCACACAAATGGGCACAAATGCAATCAGGGCCGAGGAGAACGATAGCACAAAACTGATCTTTTTTCTCTGTCGAGTCACACGATCGGGTGAATTTTTGGGAGAATGAATACCATCGCCAGCTACTTCCGAGCTAGCTACCCCAGTTTCGGACACTCCCAGACATCCCGTTCCCGGTACACGGTGGAAGGTTTGCCACTTGTGTGCTTGTGTTTGCAATTTGCTGCACGCCTTCGGTATAATATTTATCATCGCTTCGCTACACCAATCTCCAACTGCTGGCCGGAAAAGAATGAAAGCGATTATTCGTTTTTTGCTAAGCTCGTTCCCGCCTGCTACAACAATGCTTGCAAAAGGCGTTGGCGAGATTGAGGGTTCGCCTTCCCTTTCTCATAGTGCGATCGCATCACGAACCGACCAGACCAGACGGGCACGTCATGCCGACGAACTCGATTTGTATATTTTACCATATAGATGATATCAGCTGACATGCCGGACTGCCTAAAGACGTACCTACCCGAGCGGGACACCGGAGCGGTGGTGGATACCACGACACCCAGCTACATCGGTGGCACACTGGTGTGCCGGAATCTAAGGCGAGCGAGCCGTGAAAGTTGAAGTGTTTTGTGCCACTCCTTCCACACACACACACACACACATACATACTCGGGTATATTTGCCATCAACTCCTGGAGGTACTCTCGGACCCGTCCGTACACGACTGCTGATGACGGACTGAACGACGACGTACCGAACGGGCCCGTAAGATACAGTCTGACATCTAGCATTGCACCGGCACAACATCGAAAGGACGACTTGACCCCACGCAAGATGATGCTTTAGTGGGGTGGTGAGGGGAGGTGAGTTTTACCAGGAGTTGCCAAGGTTGAATGCTAAGCAGCTCGTCAGCAGCGTCAACCGTCTTTCGGGCATTCGTGAAGGTACGTGATGATTACTGGGTTAAGGCTTCATTCTGTTGCTCCCAATCCCAAAACGAGCCGAATGGCTGGATGTGGGGTACAATCCGTAGGACAAAACCGGGTTTACAGTACAACGGGAAGATGATCAGCTTCACGCCAGTTGATGTGCACGATGGCTACAACGCATCACGGCGTATGGAAATGGAGCCAGAAATCAAGACCACATGCTGCTGCTGCTGCTACGGTTACGGTTGTGGTGGTACCAGTACCGGAAATTCGAAAGCAACCTTCCCTCTCCCCCTTTACGTGAAACCGTCGTCGATGGGTGGGAGGTTGATTTTCAGTAAATCACCCGTCCATCCACCATAACGCCCTCCCGGATGGCATGCCCCGTTCTAAATAGGGTTATATCTGATCGGGCAAACGATGTGCTGTGCTTGCCGAGGACACACGACTTCCGTGTTTTGGGGCGTATGATTCACGTGCCGCATGCTAAACTATTCCCACCCACCTTGGGCGGTGCTTGGGCGGTAAGGTGCAAAACGCTGGCGGAAGCTGGCCGGGACATACGGAAGCGCAATAACTTCATCATACTCAACCAGTCGTTTGCTGCCCGTAGGGTGGTGTCTGTACCGTCAGTTTCTCGACACGAGCTCGACGACTAGGGCGACGATGCTGGGCAAGGTTGGAGGTGCAAATTTCAAGGTAAGGATAACAAGCCTCACCCAACCCGCACCCAGCTGGAGAAACCCCACCCGGCCAGGTGGGTAGCGTAAAGTAGTGCGGCGACGGATGAACCGACCGTCAGCAGCAACATAGCGTTCGCTCATCCGGAGCGAATACGCACATATCTTCCGGTCCTGTTCTATTGCAAAGCAAGCCACAAACTGCCCGAGGCGCGAATAAATAGGATGCAGTTCACATTGCATCGCAGCTTCCGTCACCGTGCCTGTCCTGTTCGTTTGTCCCGAGAGCGCCCAAAGTAGTTGTAGCAGCAGCAGCAGTACCAGCAACAGGATAGCTCGTAGTCTCGCGCCTGGGCCTGAAATGTGTGCTGTACTGTATTGAGGCATCGCCTCAGTTTGTGCAAGAAAGCTGGTTGTGAAGTTGCATTATGCATCACCTCGGCATTCCGCCCTTTGCCACACCGCCCGCCACCCATCAACGGGGTTGGAACGGGAGCTTTCTATTGTGCCGATGCATATTTTTGTTATTTTGGGCACACACACACACACACACATACAATCCCTTACGGTACATCCAGTACAATGGGGCCCAAGCAACAATACCTTTCTCGTGCGGGACACTGTCATTTGGAAAAATAATTCCTTTTGCAGTGAGAAATAATCGTAATGTGTGTGTGTGTGTGTGTGTGTGTGTGTGCATGGTGTCTCAGCACATATATCTCATGGCATTGTGCTCAAGATCGCTGTCACCGTCATGCACCGTCAGCCGCCTGCTCCACCTGCTGTTGGTGGTGCAACGAATAAAAATTTAAAATAAAACCAAAAAAAAAGGGTTGCAACTATGAATGCACAATCCGTGCGCCGCTATGGAGACGCTTTATCTTCGGGTCGGGCCCAGAAGCCTCGCCTATTCCTAAATAAAATGTACTGTCTCAATCTTTCAGCTAAAGCCGCCTTTACTTTACCGTTTAGGCAGCGAGCGTGCACAGTCGGCACATGCAAAAAATGCGAATCCCAACCCAAAATGACAGAGAACGAAGATATGGAATTAACTTCCTACCCGGCAGCCAACAATGGGGACAAATGCACTGCTCTGCACGGCCACAAAACACACACACACACACAGCCACCGACAAAGCGTTGGAATGCTTGCCAGCTGCCAAGCACGGGCCAAGAAAGTGGTGAGCCCCCTTGTTGTCGGTGCAAACTAAATTTCCGACACATTCAAATCCAGAACACCCGACCAGACCAACCCAGTTTTCGAGTGCCATTCGTTTTTTTTTCCCGGGCAACCCGGCCACTAGCTGCACCGTTCTTCTGAACTTTCAGCAGGGGATTAAAAAGAATTACCAAGCATAATTTGTATCACAAGACGCATTATTGTGGATTCCCCCGGATGAAGCATTCGAGCCGAGAGCGCACTGGAAGGAAAGAGTGCAATCACAACCCCCCCCCCCCCCCGGTGGGGTTTCAGATGCAGTTTGGCATTTTCTTCTCTGGATTTTTCCTTCGCCGTTTCCCGAATCTCTGGAATGAAAATACACGTTGTGATGCACGTTGGAGCGAGTGTGTGTTTCTTTCTTCGTTCGTTTTGATACTGCTGGAAGGTATGTTTAATGTACATGCACAAATAAAATACCAATCACACTTGCAGTGTGGTTCTACCTGCGCTTCGGGGTCAATACATCCGATTACTGGCCTGATACCATCAGATGCTTAATCTGATGCTGACTTTATGTTTTTGCTGCTACTTTATGGTGCTTTGATTGGCAGAAGTTTAATCCGAATTTGTGTTTTTAGTGGAAGCACTCCTAACAAGCTAATTGTACCGTATTGCTTACAAGGACACTATAGTTGAAGGGTTGGTAATCAGGCATTGCAAACATTGTGATCTGTGTGTTTGAAAATCGTCCAACGTTCTAGGAAATTTCGATTTGCGGTCGATCATTATGCACGTGTGGTATACATGCAAACGTTACTAAAATGTGCATTGATATGTGGTTATCATATTGCAAAATTCCAAGAAACGATAGCTAGCCTTGTTTTATTATTAATAAACAAATGCTTATTGCAGCACGTGTGGATATTACATAATTGCCGCTTGAGCTTTCCTGGAAATAGTTTTGTGACTAATGTATCTTTTAACGAATTCAACATATCTACTTTGGGTGGCCACTTTCAATGAATCGCACTTCTGGAACGAATCTTACACTGTTAAAAAAATTTTTCTGTAGAACATGCAAATCTTTGGATCACTTTGGGTTATTACCGATGATTTTCTGGTCCGAGTTTATGAATCTGGTCTTCCTGGAATGTATTGATACCATATACTTCAAACATCAAGAGCTTATTTCGGATTCGAACGAACGAGCCTTACAAAATTGTTTACAATTTCTTTAATCCTTGGTTCTTGGACATGCTAGCTGAGATTATTTGTGCTTCAATCATTCAGCTGCGTTTAAAAAATAAATATACTTTAGTCCACTTAGCCGTTGAGTAGCATGTACTGACATAAAGTACTAGGATCGTATACTTTAGACCTTTTCCAGCATTTTGAATACCGAATAACCGTAGTACGTAGGTGTTGGAATGACGCAGATTAGTTTAATTTAATGGCCAATCAGTATATGGATACAGTGCCTTAAAAATATAGAAAAAATGGAGTTGAGAAACTCGAGAAGGTACGCGCACTCTCAGTCAATGATAGATTTATTTCTGGATTTTTCTTCTAATTCCAAGACTAAATATGGAGCTTCTATGTGCAATGCTTTAGTTTCATAAATTCTATCGTATTGATCAATACATCAATCATCATCAATAAAGGATGATCAACATTAAATTTCAAACAAATTTATTTTCTGGAAACCTGGAACAACTAACGAATGAAAAATAATTTATTAAACTAACATTTTCAGATATAAAACTATAAAACCAAAAAAATGATACAAAAACGTTCTTTGCTTCAAAGAAACATTAATATTTCGCTACATCAATAAAAACTTCTTAAAGTAACTTTAAAATCTACGTTTCAAATGAAAAAACAAACAAATAAAAGACAAATGCTAAATCGAATCGACAAAATCAAACGAGTATTAATAAGATAAAATAAATCGAACGAGTATTAATAGGATAAAATATACGGAATAATTAACTACAGAAACTTTAAGGATAAAATGAATTTGACTATAACTAATTACAATGAACTAAGGCAAATTAGACATTAGAATAAACAGTTGCAAATTGAAAGTCAAAGATGTTAGACGTTCCTCCAACAACTACGAAATCCGAACCAGTAAAAAGTTCCTTTTTTGCGCCTCAACAACAAACAAGTTCTCATGCTTCATTTTCTTGCCATGAAGCACTTGGTATGGTAATGCGATCGTGATAGCAATAGTGGCCAATTGTTTGCTTTATCTGCAAACCGCCAAAGTATCGATTGCTCGCACAGTAAACAATCGAGGCTCTCCATCCATTACGCCACGTTGACACACAGCGTTCGGTTACAGATCGGATCATTGTCACAAATCAACGGCAAACCATACGCAACGATGGTTTATAATTACGCACCAGCTCCAAATTGTGTGCGTGTGTGTGTGTGTGTGCGTGGGGAAATTGATATTCTCCTGCATTCGGCCGATGATTATCTGATTGAACGGCAAACATTGCATAATCAACGCTTTTGCTCCGTTGCTGTGATGCCACCATTTGTTGATTTGAATAAACTTAATAAATTCCCAACACACCACCACCCACATTAATACGCCTCGTGCACTCGTCATTAGTGTCACCGCACACCTAGGCAAATTAAAACCACCACCAACCACCGCTGCACGAAACGGAACTGCATCTAACAACAACAACAAAAAACCAGCTTCAACAGCAAGCACCAAAAACTGTCCGTATATAGTTAGCATAAGCATTAGCCCCGACCCCAAAGTATCATTCAATTGCTTTCCCCACACACACACGCAAACACTTTTTGTTGTAGTTGTTTCACCGCAACACTTCGTTGTGCCAGCGCCGGGAAAAAGCTGGCATTATCTCCGATTGGCACTAATGAATATAGAATCGGGTCGACTCCGGCACCAATATCCGCAAACGGCAAACAAAATAAATTATTTTCCCCTGGGTTTTTGTGTGTGCGTTCCCAGCATCGGTCCGTAACTCCGCTGCACCGGGAAGATTGATTCTGTATAAATTGTTTAACTTGTTTTGCTTGCCCCATTCGTTGACCGCCGTTTCAACGTGCCAGGGCCGTTTCGTCCGAGCAGCCCCGACTGCCTGTATGCTGGTCCGTGGCGAAATAACCCGATGATAGAAACATAATTTAACCGCAATCGTACGAAAGCACTTGCAAACCATCCTTCTGCTATTTTCTTTTTGTGTCATCGCTTAATGCAAGTTGCAGTGAATTTTGAATTGCGCTCTTGCAACACTGCTAGTCGCCACCGACGATGGAGTTCTTGGGTTGCCACACAGCAAGACATTGCACTGTCATCATACTGGCACGGTTCGAACAAGCATGCTTTACGTTCAAGTTTCCTCCACTGGAACGGAGAGAAATTTTCCGTTTTCCGTTCACTAAAGCAGTTACCGAATCCAATCAACAATCAAACATAATGCAATGCATATCGGTTGTGGTGCGTCTTTGTGTTCTGTTCGATTCGTTCCTCGTCCGGAGACTAGTTGATAGTAAACGACCTGAAATCATTTCTACGTAAGGTGAACATTAGGAAAATTCTATCTTCACCTGTCGGTTCCTGGGAGACAAGACGCTTTTCCATTATAAAGCTGACTTTCGTAACGTTTTCCACGGAATGAAGAATAATGTAAGTGAAAGTTTTCCTAGCAGAGTAGAAGTTTACCATTAACCAAATTGTTTCTCAGTATTTCGGTTGAAATTTCCTTAAAATTTTCTATTCTTCATTTAGTTATTCATGGAATTCAATTCCCTTTTCCTTTGTACTCGATTCAATTAATCCTGCGGAATTACCTTTCCATGCGTGTACAGTTTGCATTGAACTCCGCCAAGACAATGCTATCAATATTGTGGAAAAAAATAAGTTTCAAATTGAAATCCATTTACGACAACTTCAGCACTCGGATGGGAGGAAGAAAATATCCAACACTGGACAACAACTTACCGTGCCAGTTCCGGTGAACGGCCAGATGAAAGTAAAATAAATGCTGCACTGCATAATAAATTCAATGCTCCCTCTCCTGCTCTCTTCCTCTCTCTATCCCCCTATCTCTCCGTCCCTCCGTTCCCAACTTTCCCCCGGTCATATGCTCCCATGCCCAGCAAAGGATAACCAAAATTCCAACGAAACACGGTTCGGTGTAGTAGCAATGGGGCCAAAACTTTGCATCAGGCAAAACTAGCACGAACCACCACCTGGACCCTAGGTTTCGACCACACCGTGCCACATTAACCATCCCGGCCCGGTGACGCTTTAGTGTTGTGTGTTTGTGTGTCTGGGTCTCCGGACCGGCCCAGTGTGCCAATGCATCGCATGTCCCGCACATAAAGCAAGTGCAAAGCATAACAATTAGTGCACAACCGGGGGAAATGGCAGCAATGGGAATTAGCATGAGCACGAAACGATTCCAACGGAAACAACCGAGACCGAGTCTGTGGAACAACACCAAAATAAAAAAAATAAACTCACACACAGTGACCGTTGCATAGTGCCGGTGACAAAGTAAGCAAAACGGATGGACAATATGTCGTTGCTGCTTTTCGGGCCATGGTCAGCATCCAGCGTTCTAGTGACTTTGACACTCCCTGATGTGTGTTTAGTGGAAAACCGCGGGATATTCCGCCCAAGGTGGCTGCGTGGTACGGAGGCGAATCTTCCATAACCGGAAGCTAAACGGCACACTGGGTTTCTTAGGATGGTGACAGTGTTAAATATCAGCGGGTGCTTTATTGTGATGGTTGTGTGTGCGACTTAGAAATACCAGCTACCGAACACACTGTACACGCGACCACGTTTGCCCTTTTCCACTACAGATGGGAAAGGGCTCGGTTTTGTGTTTTTTGTCGCAATTGAATTGAAACCAGCACTACGCTGTACACGGACCACCCGAGCACTTAGTATTCAGGTGTGAAGAATTTCCAATTTCGTCTACACGAATAATCGTGCCGTATACACTGTGAACCGACGAAATATGCAAGAGCGTACCGGCGTTCAGGAAGTAATAATATTTTCTAACATCGGTAAGCACATGCATAATCGTAAAGCTAGCAGTTTGTTTCTGCTCACTTGCAGGTGCTTTTCGGGTGCGACTTTCTCACCTTGACAGGTACTACTATCCAAACCAATGGAACACGGGCAGACTTTTTCGTTTTCTCGAAATTGCTTGTAGCTGTTGTGTAGTGTCAAGTGCATAACACTGTTTTTAAATCACTCGTTGTATCGTTTATTCGTTTTATCACGCCATTGCATCTGTTGTTGGGAATTATTATGTTGAAAACAGCAAAGGGATTTGGTTTGACATTTCAATTAAATGTTTGGCAGTGATTTTGGCAATTTTGCTACGAAGTTTTCAAAGTGATTTTAAAGATCATTTTCTGTGCAATTTTTCAAAACACTTGTTAGTATGAATAAATCAAAAACTTTAGTATTCATACTAAATTTGCTTAATATACTGTAAGATATATGTAGTGTAGAAAATAGATTTTCTTAAAATTACTATTTGTACCGAATGCTTGAACCACATGGTCTTCTGGATTGATTGCAACTGAGCTCATTTATTTACATGTAACTGTCAGCCCGTTGGCTCTCAACTCGTTTACGTCACGCGATCGACGAGTTTGACGTATGTGTTTACAATGACCGATCCAAAGCGTAATAATTCACACAACAATATCTATTCATTTGACATCGGATATAATTAAGTAGAACATTGCGGGTACATAAGCAGATATCAAATTTTCCACTTGAGATGTTTGGAATGCTCTCATAAGTGATAAGAAGGTGTACTAAATTTTTCCTAATTCGCAAGACATTAAAACATTTTTTTAAAATAGAGTGCTTCTACAATTCTGTAGCGACTGGAAAATTCTGACTTTTAAAACTGCTTTAAAGGGTAATTTAGTTGATCGTTGTCTTGCTTAGCATCACTACAGTAAATATGATATTTCCCTGGAAACTTTATTTCACGAACCACGGTCCAGCTCAAACATTATAATTGTAAGAATTAAATCTATTCAAACATTCAATTCAATTACTCGCTTTGCAAATTATTACCACAAAACTGTCCATCAACCAGCTACCAGCTTTAAACATAATTCACACGATGCATACTACTCATGCTTTCATCTGACGGTGCGCGCAATTATCGATAATTTGCACCTTGATCTGCTCATTGATCTTTACACTCGGTCGGGCGGCCTAGCCTAAACACTGGGTGTACCTTTAAAGCTGGCACATCTTCCCCCACACCCCCCTCAGGCACACGCTACGGAATAGATAGGACGGAAACAAATACCATTAATAAACCAACAATCACCTCAAACAATGGTAGCAAACATGCTCGGTCGCACCGGATTTTCCCACGTTCGAACGCACGCAAGCACGCACGCACACGCTTGTATGGCGCCGTGTCTACCGAACGACAATGGCTTCCGGGAAAATCGGATGCCACTTTCTAAACAAGAGGGAGGAGAGGGGAAGCGAGAGGGAAGGCGAGAGAAAAAACATGTTCGCACAGTTTCCACTACTATTATCATTCGGCTGGTGCCACAGGTATATGGACGATGGAAAGCTGACTGAATGCTTTGGTGCGCTTTGGGTGGAAAACTAAACTGTGGCCAATCGTTGACGCTACCCTCACACACACACACAGGCTCGAATCATTCCAATACAATGGGTTCCCGTGGTAGCGAAACTGTAGGAAAGCACATAGTACGTACGGAAAAAGGATGGGAATACCCTCGAGCTTGTGCAACCGCACCGTGTGTCGTTGAAACTGATCCAGCAGCATAAACTTTGGCCGGCGTGCATGGGTATTTCAGTATCAAGCATGCACATAATAGATTAACATTTGGTTTGTTCAATTAGCAGAAAGCTACTCACATCTTGCTCGCTCTCGCTGCCACATTTCGCCGAACTCCTTCCCGGGTCGCATTATTTATCTCTCCCTATTGTTTTACCAAAGCAAATACTCACACACACACATACAGCCATACTTCATCATAAGCCAACGCACCGTTTCTGTCCGTGATCGAAAAACACTTGTTTTATGCTTCTCACGCTGGCTCAGGTTGTGGAACGTTGGCTACGGTTCGATCGTCCTAAGCAGCAGAGCTGCTAGTATCGCGTACCAAGCCCATTACCAGCTCACCGGGGCTCACCTGTTCCACACAATACATTCCTCTCTTCCCCTCCACCCACCCCCTTCCCCCATTTCCCCATCCTTTCCCCCCCCCCCTTGCAAATGGGAGTTGAAGCCTTGCGGGCTGGTAGCTAAGGATCGAACAGAGCGCACAGTACGACACAACCGTGGCCGGTACCGTTCCGGGGGCAATATTGGCCGCTATAAAATGATAATTTCTATATTCATGATAAGACTCATCCGGTGTTGCGGTGCGCTTTTTAGCGAGATGCATATCCATAGCACCATCTGCCATGCTCGGTTACGCTTTTTTTTTCCCTTGCCATCCCTACCTTCCACCAAACACCGTGGTGGCCATCATTTGCCTGCCAACACCCTCACCAGCGGCAACACATTCCCCGGCGGCGCTTTAGAAGCGACGACCGCATTATCGTCTACCGTGCCGAGTACGCAGCATTAGCGCGACTGCCGAACCCAGCGAATCAACGCTTCCCGTGCCAGCCAATGCTTGATATGGCGTTTGGCTCGCAGATACCGAACCGAACCCCAACAAGTTCATGCATTCATTAGGCATTGGGGTGAAATATTTATCTTTAAAAATCAATAAATTTTCATTATCATGCTTTTCATCACTATCACCATCACCATCACCCGCGAGGGTGGTCCCTCGAATGCTTGCGGCCGTGCCGAAGAAAACGATCGCGGGCGCCTCCATGCCCGTAGGGGCCGTGGCGAACCAAATTTCTAATTCCGTGCCAGTACATCGCGCAGTGCGTACCCGCACCGACGATGTGAGGCATATACTTTTGCCCGAACCGTATGCCGGTGCTTCAATCAGCCAGACAACCCGTCCGAGGGCTGGCGTGCACGTGGCGTACATGTGATTGAAGACGAAATTGCAAAATGCCAGGCGCGGATGCGCTTTTAATGATACGCGCTTGCGAAATGCACATCGCACCGACCGGTGCGTGTTAGATGCACCGTGCACGTGAGTGTTGCTTTTGGGCAGCGCTGTGTGCATTTAATGAATTTTGCATCATACAATCAAGTAAGAAGTATGCGTTCTGTGTTATGCTTTCGATAAAATGGTGCTTGTTTGTTAACGATAAAGGGAAATATTTATACCAGGAAAATGGAACAGTCTGCAGTAATAGTTAATAAACAAGAGTTTGGAATTTAATGAACAGGAATAAAGATTTTTTTTATTGACTGAACAATGACCTGAAAGAAAGAATTAAAAATATTATATTTCATATTTATAATTTTTATACAGCGAATAATCTACAATCATAAGGTAGTTATTTTTGTGTATCATAATTACTGCAATGGCATTGTTTATTGGTATTAACTCATCAATATTCTCTTTATTGTTATAATTAAAAGCATTATTTTAAACAAAATTACCTAATTTGAAATTATTCTTTCTTTCGAACAATAAACCTTGATCATAGTCACCTTGATAGTAATTAACATCATGAAAATCATATCAATTTTGATACGAGCAAATCGAATTACTTATTGTAACCTTCATCGACCGATAGTATCAGAAAAGATCATCTATAGCCTTCCTTCTTTACTCCTGGTAGATTACTTAATAACTTCGCCTACATGATTTCGTTACGAATGAACAAGCGGACAAGTCATCCTACCTGCTTACCATGTATTAATCACCAGCATCAGGCATGAAATGGCTTTATAGCCGGGCACCTGACATCGAGATTTATTGCGTAATCCATCGGACTCTCGAGGGCCATCTGTCGCAGAGCAATCATCGGTGATTTGAATATTACATACCGCCGTGGTCCTGGTGTGCTTATGCTAATGGCATCGTACGATGGCAGTCGAACGCAACGGCACGTTGCATCTACACTGTTGCATTTCACCGGCAGCGTCCGAATGGTTCTACGTCTTCTGCTGGAACAGTCGTCCTCCACCAAACCCCGGGCCGACCGGTGCCGATTTGTCTGCAACTTCCCATCATCAATAATTGATGCGCCAGGAAGAATAACGGCCTGGCAGTGGGCACAAGACACCGGTCATTATCCCCGATGGCGTGTGAGCTCTCCCCTCCCCCCTCCCAACAACACCCCGAAATCCCGATTCGATCGGTTGCCGGTGGACGGTGGAGGGTACCGACGGACCAGGCTTCAATTGACAACTGCTGCCGAATAAACTGCAGTGCAGTGCATCTGCAGAAATCAACTTCCGGCCGTCAACAGCAGATGTAGATGCTGCTGCTGCTGCCGTATCTGCCAATCTCGAACCCTGAAGCCCCTAGTACCGCGCACATAAATCTTCTGCAATGGTCGTGATTTGAAGGTTTCGTTATCGAAGCGTGAATGAAGGAGAATTTCATAATCGCAGCGCCATCATCTGTCACCCGTCAACCGGGCTGCTTGGCTGGGAAGTACGGAAAGTGGCGATGTGGCTTCCTTCTTGAACACTCCGTCACCTTACAAGCCGCTAGCGAAACACAAGCACAGGAAGTGCAGCAGAAATTGCATTGTATTGATCGTCAAACGTCCGGGGCCGCAGCTGTCAGTGCGATACAGATTGTTACTCGATTTTACATTTGCAAATCAATTCACCATTCCATATCATCATCGGGTTCGTGATGCAGTCGAAATGAACCTTTAACCGTGTGCGCCTTGCAAGACGATGGTTTGCAATAAATGTAAATGTACAAGCTTGCGCCTGTACATTGGATGACATTTCCTTCATACCGGCAATAAGAAAATGGAGAAAGGAACAAAAAATCATACCTTTTAAAAATACAAAACAAGAAAAAAACCCCCTTGTCCCACCATTTCTCGCTACGCAACCAGACGAATTGCATTTGCCTCTAATTGAGCTACAAATCATTTTGCCGAAACTGACCCTCCGCTACAGCAGCAACAACAAAAAGCTCTGGGAAATTATTCAGCCTACGATTGGCGGTGGCGTCATAAATTTACAACCTCCCAATGGAACAAGCGGTAACGTTTGCGTCCCACCACCCATTTTATGTTTGGCACAAGGAACGCACCGAGGTGTGCGTGCGTGTGTGTGTGCTGTTAGCGTACGCAAAGTTCGATAAATTATGCTACATTAAAACCGGCGAAGGAACGTGCGAAAACGAAGCACAGAAATAACATTAGACGCACGCAAACAACGGCACATTATTGCGGAAGTGCGTAACAAAACCGAGCCAAAAATGGGACGGATGAGGCGTTTTTTTTTTAGTTGTTTGTTCACCGGGGGTTTTTTTTTTTGATGTTGTTGTTTTATTCGTTGCTGCAGCACGAAACAGTGTAAATTAGGAACAGGGAGGATCATTTTTATTTAATGTTTCACCACACCCTTTGCGAGCGGCTGCGGAGCGGATGAAATATTTCATCAATTAGTCCCGGCGAGGAATCCCAATCATTTTCATACCGTTCGACCGGCCATTCAGGAATACAGCGAAACATTCGCCAAATGTGCATGGCGGTGGAAGGAATAAAACTTTTTTGGCATCCACATTTATGCAGTTAATAACTTTGCCAATCATGTTTCACATCGATGTTTGCTCATTTGCACTTCATTACTGGAAACTTCAAATCCCTTTTTTTTTGCTCTCCGTTTGCAGTGGTACATGAACTAAAATTCAATGGAATAGTAACATGGATTCCAATCAGTTCACGTTCGTGTTTAGCTACAAAAAAGCTTCTATTTTTAATCAATCCGAATAGTCAAAAGAATAATTTGTTTATTCCCACAGACAAAAAATCTATTCTCGCAGTCGTGATGCGATGTTTTTCGATGTATTTGAGTTATTTTTTTATTAATTTTGTTTCTAGCTATCGTTTATTTATTGGAGCTTACTTTCTATACACAATTGGAACGAGCGCTGGATTATGTTTGTGTACCACGATTTGTAATAAAAAGAAATCATACCATTGTAAACGACTAATCCGAAATTGTTGATGTATTAATCCTATATTTTTATCACTTATTTACACCCAGGAACAAGGTCTGAAAGGTGGAAAGTTAGCAATATTACTAGCTTTTACCAATTTACCATTTATTTACCTTTTATACGGAACCAATTTGATAGGCAATTGATGAAATTCAGAGAAAAGGGATTTTTTCCCGAACGCAACACAAGTAAAGCTTGCGCCAGTAAAATCATCTCTCTGCTCGCCCTTATTTAATGTTTATCAGCAAATGGAAGTCAATTTTAACGCTATTTAAATAACCAAACTATTTCCCTTCCGTTTTATTTCACTCTATTCTACTAATAATAGCAGCAAAAGAAGTTCCTTTTTTACTCCGGAACACAAAAATCCCCACTATGAGCGAACGGAAAATTCAAACAAAAGTGTACCTCACATTTAATCTACCCATTTGCAGGGGCAAATATTAAATCAACCCACCGACCCATTTGTTATTGACGCAAGCAAGTGCGCTGATAGCATTATTTATCACCCAGACTCATTGCATGCTCATGGTGCGCTGTATAAACGAATCAGACAAACAGCCCAAAGAAACAAAAACATAAAACTTGCAGTCAAAAATTGACTAGAAGCAACTAAATCAATTACACGTTTAGTACACCACCCTCCTCCCTCCCTCCCTCCCCCCCCCCCCTGCTCTGCTGCCCCTTTTCTTTCAACCCCCCAAAACCTGTTCCCCTCGAAACACCCTGCACAAACAATGATCCAGCTCGAGCTCATTTGATTTAGCGGGTATTTACTCGGTGACCATTTTTGGACTCTGGCTCGGCTTTTTTTTTTAAATCCCACACCAAAATAAAGCCAACAGTGCTGGCCTCTAAACACCCGGCCACCCCACGATACGGATAATAGTTTATTTCCCTTTGTGCCCTACAATCTATTGCAATGCATTTTTGCTATTGTGGCTTTCGGTGAGCGGGATCATAATTCTTTCCGTATCGTGGCACAGTTTTGGGCCGGCGTTTGGATGCCACGCCACAAGCACGCATTTGGAAAACAAATATCATCGCTAACATTCGAGGAACAATGAACAATTTATTGCATCAAATCTGTCGTAGTGGCAGGCACGCTCGAATGTCGTTCGAATGTTTACCGCGCATCGTACGCGTCCATAAAGAATGAACGTCGTTACTCGACTGGTGGGCTTTTTTTTGCTGATTTGAAATGAGAAATAACCACTAGCTGTCTCTGACACACGTGTGTGTGTATGTGTGTGTATGTGAACGAGCCACCATCGGAGTGAGCTTTTGGCGAAAAAGTTGCCTTACTTTCCCCACAATTCGGTCCGATTAGTGTGCACATGCGCCACACGAAACACAAACCCCGAACACCGCGAAGCACGAACACCCGGTGAACCGGTCTTCATCCAGCACGGTTGCAACGCTTTTCCCGCTAGATGGCGCTCGCTTCCCTCGGTTATACTTGCCGCTGCTGCGTATCCTTACCGACCGTCGCCGTACAGTCGGAATATTCCTGCAGACTCCCGCAGCACGACCAGTGGCGCTGGCCGGGATGGCCTGCGTGACCGTGACCGCAGCCTCGATACCCGCCGGGCATGATGCTTCCGCACGCACACGTACCACCCTTGGTACCGCCGCCGGAGCAGAACGAGCAGCAATGGTACACGCCGTAATGTGGTCGCAGCTTGTGAATCCGCAAAACTACCGGACACTCCTGGCGACAAGCGACAAGTTAACCATATAGTACACGGCACACGGTATCAGGTAGTCCGGTTTCTGCAACCGAACGTCACGGCTTACCTCCAGTATCTTGCCGTCGACGAACAGCATCAGATGCATTACGCCTGGGCGTGGCGGCACAAACGCCAACCCGTACGACCCGTCCCGATTGTCGACGACTGACATCGCCACCGTGTGATCCTCGTCGTCCCGAAAGTGAAGATCCGTCTGCACGGTGATGCCACCGTGCCCGAGGCGTCGACCCTCGCTGTCCCGGACGACCAGCGTCAGCTGGACGCGCTTGTGTGCCTTCAGTGTGGCCAGCTCGCCGGCCGAATGCTCGATGCCGGTGTGCACCGGGTCGGCCTTCTGTGTGGTTACGATGCCAAACAATGGCACACCGGTCTGTACACGCACGCTCGGCGCTTCCTCGTCCGCCAGAAACTGTACCGTCTCGGTGACGTTGCTGTCGAGCGTTCGGGTCGGCTTGAGGCAATCTTCGAACCGCTTCAGCAGCACGCTGACAAACAGTAGATTTTCCACGTCACTACCGTCGGCCATCAGCTCCTCGGCGAATTCGATCGCGGCACGCGCATTCTGGGAACGACATTCTACCGGAAGTTAAACAAACGCGAGAGAGAGAGAGACATGCTAGAGTAGGTTCAAACTCATTAGGATTGTTGGAAATGAGCTTGTAACAATCTCATCAACCATCATGTATGTATGTAGTCTTGTTTGCAAGGTTTCTATTTAAATTACAGAAAAACAGCTTGGAACTTATAGTTGCAAAGGTGATTAAACTTTATCACTGGAAAGCCGATAGTGGGAGAAATAATTAAATTAACGTTTCACAGGGAGTTATGAGATTTTCTTGAAGTTGAATATAATATTAAAGACTTTGCTTTAATAGACCTTATGTTAAAATGCATTATACACTAAAATTCAATATTAAAATAAAATACACCTTTAACCCGCGTTTATCGGAGCCGCCCGGTGGAGTATTTGGTAACGGCGCTAGTCTCTAACACGACCGGACTCGGTTCAAATCTCATTCAGATCTTCCCTAATACGTCTAATACGGCCAGCCTTCGTTCTAACATAAGCAAATAACCCGCGTTATTCCCTTACCCGTTAAAAGTGAACATGGACAGTCGACATTCCGTGTCATATGTAGCTTTTAAAGTATGCAAATAATGTTCCCTGAATTTAGAATAACTTCGGTCGACTTTTGTATAGCCAAAATGGCACAAAAAGTGGACATTATCCGTACCATATAAAACCGTTTAATTTACCTTACCTTTAATCTGTCAGAAATTATCCAACCACCAATTGGCGAACCACCGGAACACACCTTGTGCATCACACACGTTCATTTCCACCCCCCCCGGCTCATTAAAAAGAAATAAATTAACGCTTTTGCTGGCCGGGTTTGCCGGGAACTGGGTACATCGTCGCAAAAATTCCACTGCATAATGATTTGTACAATTAAAAGTTACTCACGCCGAAAGGAAAGGAACGAACAAAGAAAAAAACAGCAACAGAAACACATCACGAAAACTGCACATCATTACGGCAAACCAGTGAAGGTATCAAATTGTGTGGCCTTTTTTTTTGGTCCGGATAAAAAAAATCGTAGCTGTACGACCAAACTAAATGGGTTGTTTAATTACAATTTTCATTTTACGTCATTTCATCACATCCATCCTTGTGTTTTTTTTTTTCTTGTCTGCTAGCTACAAACAAGGCACACACATGTGTCTGGTGCGTTCGTGGGAAATGGTTTCATGTGGCCATTCCTTCGGGAATTTGGTTAATGTTGGAAATTGGCAAACTACGCTTTTCCCCCAAACCGTAAACGCCAGTCGCTTACCGAGATCCAGCTTTTGTGCCATAATCATCTCCATCTTGGACTGGCGGATGTTACCGATCTGCTCCACCAGAGCGTGCCGATGCTCCTCGAGTGCTGCCACGTACTCGTCGACGAACGCGTCCACCTCCTGCTGGACCGCCTCACACCGGCTGTTGATCCGCACGGTCAGATCGTTCAACCGGCCGACCGACTGGAGCGCATAGTCCTCCAGGGGCCGCGTCTGCTCGATGGCACCGCGCACAAACCGCCCGTACACCTTGCCGGCTCGTGCCACCGTCGTGCAGCGGTGGTCCCGGTGCAGCAGCGTGCTACAGTCGCCACAGATCACCTGGTGGCAACTGGTGCAGAATAGGTTTAATTGATGTTCCGGATGCATCGGACATTTAATCGAGCGTGGTCCGGCCGGGTCCGATTCTCCCGGGACGGTCGGGTACCGCCGGGGCCGAACTTTCATCAGCTCGCTCAGCCCGGCAGTGAGCCGCACGATACCGTGGGTGGCCGTACCGCGTTGTCGCTTGTGCGCCTCCTTGCAGAAGTTGCACAGCTTCAGCGAGCACGTTTGACACGATGCCGTCGCCTGCCCGGAATCAATGCAATGTCACCGATGCCGCAGCAGTGTTGCAGATTCGTTTCCGTCGTGTTGTGTTGTTTTCCGCGACGCAGTTGTACGCCAGGGTGCACCAGTTGACGCTCATCCCGTGTGGGGTGTGCGAATAAAAAAATGGGGGGGGGGTAAAAATCGAATTAGTTTTTAACTCGACTCGAAGGCGCACGAAAATCGAACCAGGGGACAAAAACACTGTTGCGCTTTTCACGCTTTTCCCGGGACCGATACAATTTTGAGGGCTTCCGTTAGGTGGCGATGGTGGGGAAGGAGTGGGGTGGGGGGTGGGGAGATGGAAATGGGAGTAGGAGGGAAACGAGATCGGAAATATAATTCCATAAAAGTCTGCCCTCATACTAGTACTCACTGGGGGGGGGAGGAAAATGCAACCAACCGACAGCACGGGACAAAAACCCCGAATGGGGACAAATATTGCAAAACGAAGCGAACGAAACTGCCAGCCACCCAGCTAGCCAGTAGTACCGCACGGTATTGCGGTTTGGAAATTGGTTCCGCTGACCGCTGACCCCGTTTTGCAATGAAATTGGATTGCGAGTGAAGTGATGATGAAAGATTAGTGGTTTAGAAAATGAAATAAAGCTTAATGTTCAGCGTGGCAGCAAAAACAAAACAGGGCCCCACTGGTGTTGTGGATTTGGTTTTTTTCCTTTTATTTTGTTATATTTGATTTGATATTTTGAATTTTTATGTATTTTGTGGATTTTTTTTGCGAATGTCATTTCTTAGTTTTTGCAGATTTGATTGTCGTTGTTTTAATTAGTAGTTGAACGAGTTTTTGATTTAGCTCGTATCTTTTGCACGTTTTTGTTTTTTTTTATCATAGTTTATTTTTAAATGTTCAAAACAAGTTAATTTAAAGTAAAGTGATGCTATCCTTATATACAATATCCTCTTTTATTTAAATGAAATAAACATTAAATGCAATGCACATGTGTTAAACAATACTTCAAAGTGCTGTTTACCTTTAGTTTCGTCTTTCAATTAACAGAAATTGTTTAATAAAGACTTTTACTTGTCTCCTTCGTGGCAATTAATTATACTTTTCAACGAAATTCACTCGTTTCGAGCAATTGAGCAATTTATTAATAAAATTGCAAAACACACCCGTTCCATGATGAGCATCAACCATTCCGAAAACTTTCCTGATGCATCTCGCCCGTTTTTCAGTTGCAATCTATTTTGCATTAAGTTTTTCCTATTGCTGGTCAAATTTTGAAACCCTTCTGTGTGTTTCTATGTGTGCGTGTGTGTGTAAGTGTGCTCAAAGTTTAGCTTTACACAGCGAACTATCGCTTCCAACGAACTTTAATAAAGTGTGCTTCCGCTTTTCTTCGGTTCATCAGCTTAAAAACATGTTTATTATTTTGCTTGCAAAACTACAGCAACACACAAGCAATCAAGAATTTGCTTTATGCTTCACATATTTCATGTAAAAAAAAAAAAAACCCCACCCAATAATCTGTGAAGATCAACAACCGCAAAGTGCTCGTATGAAGGTGGTGTGCTGCACACGACTAAAACAAAACAAAAAACCCCCAAAGTGGAAAAAGAAAACAAAAACCGAAAGGAAAAAAGAAAAACTTTATGCATTGAATGATAAATGTCAAAAGTTTGAGGCCACTCTCCAATCCAATCCAATCTGATGTTTTCACTGCGCTCCTTGCGTTTCTTTTTTTTCTATTCGTTTTGTTTTTTTCTTTTACTTTTCCAATTCGAATTGCACGATTCTCTTGCCACGGCTTTGAATGCACCACGGGACCAAACAAGGTGTAAAACTGATATCCCTTTCCTTTTTTTCTGTATTTTGTTTTTTTTTTTTTGTTGGTGTGCGAGAAATATTTACCCCCCCCATGTCATGTATGACTTACCGTAACCTCGTCCGAGCATAACTCGCACAGCGCCAGTGCGATTGATGATGCGCTGGTGGTGGGCGTACCGTGCCGGGAGGTGACCGGCGACGGCACATGCTGGGAAATGATGTTCTCGATTTTCCTCGCCAGCACAAAGTGCTGCGGCAGTTGGCCAACACCGCCCGGACCGGCCGGCAGCTCCGTCGGATGGTTACAGGTGGGACAGACGAGAACTTTTTCCCTGTCACCATATATTACCTTGGCCTTAACTTTGTCCCTTCCCTGAAGAAGAAGAGAAGAGGGAGGGGGAGGGGGAGGTGGGGGGAAGGGAAGAAAAAGAAAACAGACAAAGTGGGTAAGAATGTACGACGAAGCGTAACAACACGCTGATCACACTACCCGGGCCTTTGGAAATATGCTTTTGAAGGATGTGCCTGGTAACGATGACACCTGGTCGCGGTGTGCGCTCCTGCCAGAAATATGTTCGCCAGCATGTGTGTCATCTTTGCCTTGCCTTTGCACGGACGCACGGCACCGCATAAAATGTAGCGCAAATTGAGTGCTATTCATTTTCGTTGCGGATAAGCTTTAAACTGTACGCTGGCTCAGTGCACCAGCTCAGTTTTTGGGTCGTATTGCTGGTACGTAACCGTACGGCGTTACCAATAAAACTCGCTGTACCTAACCCGGTACTGGGACTTTTGAACAGTGTCGCACTGGAGTCAAACTGGAGTGATTGCTTGTGCAAAAACTAAACTCCCTTACAAAACGCTATTGATTTACTGCATTTTGAGCAGCAGTCGACAAAACTTTAACACACAGGAGCTGGGCACAGATAGACGTACATACCTTTTCCGACCTGACCGGCGAACGCAGGCAGTGCTGCTCACGAAAGCTTTGAAAGGTGGCGCGCAGCTGTTCGAAACGTGACTCGCCGACGGTGCCCAACAATGGGGGACCATTATTATTGTCCATCTTGCCATCTTCTGTATCCTTGGCGCCGTTCTGAACTGGAGGGGGGGAGGGGGGAAACAACAACAACAACAAAGTGAAAACCATTTCATATTTAATATTCTTCTAAACACGAATCGTGGATCGTATTTGTCAATCTAGTGTTTATTGCTTTCGTGATGTGGATCAACGACAAATTGTTGTTGACTTAGGTGAATGATATTTCTAGCAGTAAGGAGTGAGTTCTAAGAATACTTTTAATACAAATTAAAGTAGAAATGAAATGGATTTTTTAAAATTTGCACTAAATTCTGTTAAAAACAAAGCGATAATTAATAAGAAAATAATAACTCAATATTACTGAAAACTACTATCAACAGCTAGAAACTTAGAAGAATGATAAACAACTACAAACTTGCAAAATACTAGTACAAAGTCTAAGTAGATCACATTAACACCACAAAACAAACTAAATGTACGAATCATGAGCACAAATCGTGTAAAACCATCAAATTAAACGTAAATAAAGAGGAAGAGAAACAAGCAAACACTACAACCACTTCGATTGTTTGCCCTTAGTTTCAATGATAGTTTAGCCACGCTAAAGAGCAACCAAAGCTGTTACAGCCTATACCCACCCACCCACCCACACACACACACACACATCGGCTGCTCAAGTGTTACGGCCGAAGCCATACCGATGACAAAAACGTGCCCCACATGTGGCCCCAATAAATCTTTGCTTATCGAAGTCATACACAGCACCAAACCGGTGCTGTGGTGGTGCATCACATAAACAAAAGTTCACACAAACACACACACACACAGAGAGAGTCGGTTTTTAGGGGCGACCCACACAAACTTACGGTCCCAATCGAAGCTGGCACTTTCGTTGACGCGCTGCCAGAACAGTGCACTGTCCTGTCCGTGCGTGACCGATGCGGCCGCCCGTTCCAGACACGGCCGGCAGAACGTGTGCAGACAGTCGAGCACACGTGGCTCCCGCAGCAGCTTGTCGCACAGCCCGCACCGGAACCGGTCCGGCAGAAAGTCGGTCGGGAAGTGGTCGTAGATGGTGCTGCCATCGGGTCATCATCCAGCCGGACCGGTGTACGGTGGATGGGAAGCACGAACAAAGAAACAAAAAAAAAGCACGGCGTAGGTAAACATCGATGGTACCACGTAAACGACCACCGGGGGCCACCCGACGTACTAGATACTCACGATATCTCGTCAAATTTATGTTGCGCCCTGCGTTGTCCACCGCCCATCGATGCCCGGGAGCTTAACGAACCGCGCGACCCATTGACATCCTCCGGGCGGCCGATACCTTCCGACGGTATCATCATCAGCATCATCTTCAGCCCAGTACCGGGCCCGTTTGCCGGAGGCGCTCGATCGTCCTCGCACGATACTCCCGAACCGGTCGGAAGTGGCTCCGGATGCTGCTCCACGGCGAGCTGCTTATCCAGCTCCGATTGATTGCTGTACGCCGAGCTGCGCCGGAGGCTGCTCTTACGCGGGCTGTCCTCCCCGGTCGGGCTGTCCGTGTTTGCGCTCGTTCGCTCCGGCGATAGCAGGTAGTCGTCCACCGTTCGGCACTTCCTGCCGGCACGGTACGTACGTTCCGCCGCATTGCGCACACCGAGCTGCTCCGGGGTAAGATTAAAAGTCAATTTCCCACCGCCCTTGGGCAACGTGTCCAGCAGCGTTGGGCCGATCCCATTCGTTAGCACAACAACGGACGCTTCGACGTGCTCTTCCTGCAGCCGGACGTATCGCTGCACCGGTTCGGACCCATCGTCCGCGGGCGTTGCCGGTCTCGGTGAGCCCGGACGGCCCTTGACCGATGGGGGCCGCTGGTCAGGGCAATCACTCTCCTCGCCGTCCGAATCCTCGCTAGCCCACGGTGGATGGGCACCCGGTACGGGCGCATCCAGTCGCGCCCGACCGGCGCACGGGCGTGCTCGCGGGGATTTGCGTCGCTCGTCCATCACCTCACCGTCCGTCGTTGTCGTCGAGTCCGCGTGGGCTAGTCGGGACGGATGGCACCGGTTTGCGCTGTGCGTTGTTTCACGTTCCATTAACAGTTCGGCCAATCCACCAACGTCAAAGTACATCGAGCAACAAGCAAACGAGGCAAGTGCCCGTTTAGCGAACGGGCCGGCACACGAGAAAGTGGACGACCAACGATCCACCTACCGTCAGCGATAAACCTTACCGAACTAAAAACTCCACGGCTGTCCATCATTGAACAGCCCAGCGATATCCGTAAAAACGTACACACACTTACAGCGTATGCTGATAATTGAATTAGTGCATGCCATTCACCGTGCGGTCACGGCCCCATATGCTAAGCGTTAGTGGCGATAAGTGGCGTGCAATGAAGAGGATTGTTTTACAGATTGCATTCGCCAGCAAATTGGCATAGATTTGCGAACGCGAATTGAAGGACCATGTGTAGTGCCGCTGCCATTGCATTGATTATTTTACTCACAGCAGTGAAGCGCATTCGTGCAGTTATGTCCTTATGTGTAATTATAATATGTTTCACGCATTTTTCGGAAATCCTGTATGTGTCCGTGCTGATATCACTGTGAATCTTGCATATATCCTCCAGTAATATTAGTTTCTTCTAAGGGTGCACTTTATCCAACGTACTGCATGATCATCACGAAAAACTGGTACAAACCTTTCAACACCTGTTGAAGTAATCACGACACTAAATATGAGTAATGCAAACGATTGATTTATACAAAAAAAAAATACTCACGCTCATGTATGCCTCGAAATTCATTGGATGAAACCCGAAAGCGGTCAGCATCATTGGACGCTGCTGTCGCGCTACAAGAAAGCAAAACTCTTTCTGTTCCTTCACCGGAAGCTTGTACCAGGGCATGGAGATTACCTTATGATACATTTCATCAATCTTTTGGGAAGATATAAAGGAGCTTATTACAACGACATTATTATGCCCAAATAAAGATTTCAAACCCACCTTAAGCTCAATAATGTTCCCGACGAAGAAGTAAATTGAAAGCTCCGTGAACATGACCAACAGAAAGCAGTACGTGGGATACCAGTCCGTCTGAAGGAAGCACGAAAAACTAGTTCTTAGATATCACTTAAAGAATTAATTAGTAGAGTATCATGATAAAACACGCATGGCTAACATGGATAAGTATTCTAACGATCCTTGTAACAGAGTAAGACAGTAAGTACACCAATGCTAGAACTTACCAACGCCACTAGCAGCATGCAGTCACATATAGTGAAGACGCCCATTACCACCTGTGCCAGACATTGAATTCCAAAGATGTCTTCGACGATGTTCAAGGAGCTTTGTTAATCATAACAAGAAACATAATATAATGGTGAACATGATCCGATATTAAATACCCCAACTTACCTGGTGGCCTGCTGATGATCGCACACGCACTGTATCCACTTTTCTCGTACCTCCGACCTGTTTGTATCATGCTTCAGCGGGTCATTCAGCATAGCTTCAAGCTCGCCGAGATGTAAAATCAAAATGTCTGCTTGAACCATTGCGTACATCGGATACATCATGAACGAGAAATCGCCCAACATAATTCCCATCACACCATTTACGGTAAGGTTCAATTGAAACAACATATTTACGGCATATCCAATGATGGTGCTATAGTCAAAGAATGGTAGCTCATGCAGAAACAAAGGCAAGATTACACTTGTGGTGCAGTAAGCAAATATTGGATACAATGCAAACGCAATTGCAGTACTGATACATATCACCCTCATGATTCGAAAGATAATCCAAAGGTAGCGACCGGTGCGATTAAGCACGGCCACTTCCTCCTTCGTTCCCTTCTGATAACGCTCCAGCACATCGTGCTCAATTTTATCGGTAACTTGTTTCACATCGTTTGCCTTTGAGTGTAGGACGAAAAATTTTATAAATAGCTGGAAATGGAGAAATCATTGCAGTCTTTTACACTGACTTGCAACACGTTCCAATCATCACCTGTACGGCGGTGCCCAATGTAACGAGAACCTTCATCACGTACAGCGGATCGGCCCTGTACTTTATCACTGTTGTGATGGTGCTGATGAGGTAGATGATCATTTGAGTCATCATATGGTACGATGCTGCATTAAATTTACCCGTCGCCGTCCACATTTCGACTCCTAACATTTTCGAGTAAAATATGAGCGGCTTCAAAAGCTCCCGGAAGCTTTCGACGGTTGCCATTCGTTAGTTGATAGTTTTCTTTTAATCTGCGTTCAACTTCTCAAATCACTGGCCAATGCACAACTGGACCAACGTTCTTTCATGGGACGTTTTACTACCTTTTTCGAGTATCAACAGTTTATTTCCTTCATTACTTATTACAAAGCATGTGGAACGTCTGTGAACAGTGCAACAGTGCCGAAGGCTTCTTTGGACATCTGCTACACACATCTGAGCAATTACAAGTGCAATTAAAACACCCGTGCGAAACCGTGTTTACTAATTCGATGGGAAGTGATGCAGGTTGTGCAGTTAATTACTCTTACAGTTTATTTTAGATTTTATGTTTTAAAATGAATTTCAAAATGTCGGAAACATTTTACAAAAAAAAAGTGTAAATAAATAGGATAATTTTAAAAGTTTGCTTAGGGAAATTTTGCGAATGGTTTCAAATGTTGCCACATGAATTGCTATCTTGAATTCTCACTCCTTTTCGTAGATGATGATTATTTTATCCTCTCATTCTAATAGCAATTAGTTCTTAACTCGTTAATTATTAACTCGATAGTCAATACAACGTGGCTTTTGCTACTGTTGCTTCCAAACTATCAAATGCTGAATTCGGAGTACTGCTTTATCCAACATACTGCATGATCATCACGAAAAACTGATACAAACCTTTCAACACCTGTAAAAGAAGATGAAACGAGTTGCAATAAGCTGTACAAGATGCAACGTAAAATGATTCATTAGTTTGTACTTCCAAAGAGAATACAAATACTCACGCTCATGTACGCTTCGAAATTCATTGGATGAAACCCGAAAGCCGTCAGCATCATGGGACGCTGCTGTCGCGCTACGAGAAAGCAAAACTCTTTCTGTTCCTTCACCGGAAGCTTGTACCAGGGCATGGAGATTACCTTATGATACATTTCATCAATCTTTGGGGAAGATATGAAGGGCTTTTGATAACAAAGAACATCAAACCAAACGTAGCTAAAATACCTTAAGCTCAATAATGTGTCCAATAATGAAGTAAATTGAAAGCTCCGCGAACATGATCAACAGAAAGCAGTACGTGGGATACCAGTCCGTCTGGAAAAAAGGACCATGAAGATCCATGACTTCTATTTATAACATAAACTATTTCACAAAAGCTGACGGAAGCCATTTTTGTGTATTGCGTAGGTTCGAATGCCAGCTATCGGATCGGAGAACTTACCAACGCCACTAGCAGCATGCAGTCACATATAGTAAAGATGCCCATTCCCACCTGCACTAGACACTGGAGTCCAAAAATGTCTTCCACACTGTTCAAGAAACTGCGGTAATCGTAACAAGGAAAGAAGACGTAACTGTGCTCGAGGTTACT
>STHB01000003.1:10126829-10414805 GCA_018908115.1 Anopheles rivulorum
AAGAAGAGAACAGAAGCGAGGGAAAGTTATGTCCGCGACCGAAAAGGGCGACCCGGCGCGCACGCACGTACCTTTAAAAATGTCGTCGAGATCTTAATCGCCGAGGTGGACGCGGGCGACAGTGCCAGCGGCTGCTCGTTCACCATCGTCAACAGTTCCGAGCGTCTCGAGCAGGGTGGAAGCGATATCAAATCCATGCTCCAGCGTTTCCATGAAACGGAAAAACCGTTGACCAACGCACGCACACACTCACGTACACATGGGCACTGGGGGAGGCCGGATCACTTCAGCTTCAGCTCCTGGCCCAACTGGCTGGCTGGCACGATTTACGATACTGAAGCAACAGTGTGGGCAACCTTTCACGGACCTGGACCGTATCACTTCACTTTGTTCGCACGCTACCACACACTTACGAGCAGAAAGCACTTAGCACAAACGGACGCCCGGTGACTTTATGCGGACGGACGGACCGGGGAGATTGCCTAAAAATGTAAGATATGCTTTACAAACGACCAGCAAAAGCAAAACTAACTCCTGCTACGGTTACAATATAACACTTGAGTCGCGTTTTTTTCTCTCTCTCTCTTTTCACCAGCACTTACTTACACAAACACAGTCTTCTCCTTCAGTTCAGTTTTCCGTTTTAGGGTACAACCTTTTCGTATCCCTTGGGCACTCGCGTATCGCATATCATTCGATGACCCTAATCAGCAGCCATGGGAACGGTTGCACACTCGGTGTCATCCCGTATCGCTAGAGAGACCACACTTACGCACCGAGAAGCAAACGGAACGGAACACCAACCCTGTTTATCCTTTTCTTGCAGTTTAGAGCATGATACTGAAGCACCCGCATCCGCTGATGTTATTTATTCAATTGGGTGTATACGACCGGTGGTCCAACGTCTTCACATTATCACAGTATATAATTTTTATCTAAACAAAAAGCGCTACACTTTACGCTTTGCTCCTTTCTTCGCTAGTGTACAAGCCCTTTTGCGGCGGAAGTTGACGAGCAAAGGAAAAATACAAAAAAACCCCAAAAATGTAAAACATAGATAACCGGACAGGTTAGACACGGGCGTGTAGTAAAATATCTTTCCAACCCCAGAAAAAAACAACCTGAAAAATAACAAACAACGGAAACTCCAATAAGGATGACTTCATTATACGACTGCCTGCGGTTGACACTGAATAATCCACTCGACACCGACCGCGACTGGCTGAGAGCATGCTTTTGTTTGTGCTTTGTTTGGACCTGTTATCTACAGCAATAATAAAGCAATAAACCACCTGTTGCAACGTTTTGGCGTGAGACTGAAAGAAACGGACTTGAACGAATAGTCCTTACATTCCGCAGTGTCTCCACCATTGTCTCTTACAATGGAAGAACAGTGCTGCAGAGAAGGAAGAAAAAAAATGCAGCATTTACATTTCCCTTATTTTATGTCCACACCTCAAGGATATATAATTTTAAAGGAGTTTCGGCTCATCCCTACTCGCCAGTAACAAGAATCACTGGGCGCCTCCATCGGGAAGTAGCACTGGGCGCCTCCATCGAGAAGAAAATAATTCTTTTCTTAACCCAACCAACCAGAACCGAACATTATGGTTAAAAGGTGCAACACGTTTGTTCGAGTGCCACACCATGTGTGTGTGTGTCAGGAATTTTCCCACAATTAAATATGCATCGCCAATAGCCAGTTTGCCCGTCTTCCAGTCTAGTAAACCAATATCGGTCGATTGCATGTACACACAGAAGGAACACGCTCAGTTACGGGGAAATCCCAAACCAACGCAAGTGATGCGATTTGTATATTTCATTAACCGAACCGTAACTTATTGATGAGCGGCAACTGTTGCCATTCTCACGCATATCAACCCACCGAGCATATTTTTTTCCTAACCGGGCAAAAGGCAAACAACGACACCAATGTTTGGCTTCTCCACTTGAAACTCCAAACTCTGTAATGAACGAAAAAAAAAACTTGTATCTAGTTTTACGAGCGCACCATCAACGAGTGAGGATAAACTTTTCCTTCTCAAACAAAGGACTAAAGTTACACTGCAGTAATTTGGTGAAACCTTGGCACGATGTGCGATGTCAAGAAATGGTAGCGAGTTTTTGTTCCGCTTACATTGACCTTCGATCGGGAAGGGAAGCAAGAATTCTAAAATACCTTGGCATACCGACAGCACTTGATGCAGCTCACAATGGGGTGACTTTCCCATCTTGCCCAGGAAGACTAAACGAGGTGAAAAAGAAAATGCTCTCTAATGTGCTCCCAAACTTCTTGGACAATCCATCCATAAAGGGAGTACCGTAGTGTGACGCCATACCGAGCGATTGCGGTTCCGACAAAGCAACTCCCAAAAAGACCTCGACACAGCACGGGCGTGTTCGGTTTGCGTGCCGGCCATACTTTTGTGACCGCGTGCAGCCACTCAACGTTCGTTAGCGTTCACCGGGCGGTAACAACGAAAGAAAAAGCGAGAGCCAAAACACGCTGCACACTTCATAATGCTGAAAACTGATCCCCGGCAACGGAGTGAAGTGTCACAGCGTCATCGTGCTCGTTGTCGGCTCGCGAAATTCCTCGCGACCTCGATGATGGATTAGGACAACAGCACAAGGTGCAGCCAAGGGGTGACAGGGTCAACAAGATGGGATGGGAAGGCGGATGGAAATGGATTTTAGTTGCTCGGGTAGTCCGTGCTGTGTCCAACCGTCCAACGCAGTACGGAAGCAAATGGTGGGATGGGTAGAGAACGCAGCAAAAGGGAACCAAATTTTTACCCACCAGCGACAGACAGTTATTTGTGGACGATTTTTGTTTTTGTAGATGGTATAGAGATGGTGGTAAAGCGCAAACTAAAAATAAAACTTCCAAAAATGTGTAGTGAAAGGAAAGTGGTGTAGTGCCACCTATGCTACCGGCGTGAAGCGTTCCGAAGGCAGCTAGCCGGCTGCCTTTACACACTGTCGACCGTCGGTGTAGCTGTCGATCGTAACCCATCAACGTACGCCGACAGTATGGATCAATCACATAATCGAGCACGGTAAGCGCGTCATATTTTATGGCATTCGTATGGTTTTGTTTGGCACGGTGCCTTTCCCATCTGCGCTATGTGTATGCATTGAGCAATGGAAGAAAAAGCAACTCCCATCCCAGTGGTTTTGAGTTTTTACAATTTACGACCGGATGTAGAAGTCATTCTACTATTTTTTACTTTTTTTGCATTATAATGGGATGGCAAGTAAGTTGCAAACATATTTGGGGCATAAAAATCAATTTTCTTTCGTTTTTAATACGAAGAAAAATTAATTAATTCAATTATAATTTTGCTTTAAATTCGATGGGACCATTAAAAAATCATATACTATGAGTGGTTGAACCAGAGTTAGGAAATTGATGTCAAACTCGACTATGACACAAACAACACAATGTTGATGATAATGTTCGATCAACACTAAGAAGCAATAATCACTCACGGCAAACAATGTTCTGCATGTAGTGGTACTTGTAGAGCGTCATATACCATATACTATAATATAATTTTTATTACTCAAAAGATACAGTTTAAGTCTGAATCGATCCTAAAGGTGAGAATTTCTTTTAGACTGGAATTTATAATTTACCAAAATATCGAAAGAACTAAACAGATATAGTTTCTGTTGGAATAATGCTTTTGATGAAAACAATGTCACAAAATAGCTTCAAAATAAACCTTCAATTTTTAAGGCAAAACACTGGAGACTTGGATACCCAATATTCATTAAAAATTAAATTAAATGTCTAAAATGCTTTCCCTTTCGAAGAAGTTATACTCTTTATTACATTTTTTTTTCTAAGTAGCATAAAACTTACACTCAAAACATTTTACTAACACTTATCAATCCACTCGCATCGACGCGATCATTCCACTCGGCCACTTTATTTGCCTACTTGATTTGGCCAGTTTGCACCGACATTTTCGTTCCGCCAGCGATGGCACATGCTACCGTCAGGCAAAAGTCACTGAAACTGGCACCACTGATTATTACTTTCTGCGGCTCTGCGAGAAAGGTTAAACTTTAACTTGATGAGCCATCAATTACCCGCGAACCGGGTGAATTGACTCAAGTGACGTGGTGAAATTTGCCCGGCACGAAAGACCAAAGACCCAAAAAAAAAAACACGCCCACCGTCCGCCACGACCGTGGCTGGGTGGTTTACTACTAGCCCATTCCACTCACTTTATTATCTTTCCTCCATTAAACTTATGACCAACGCACCGGCGGTAACGGTCGTGCGTGATCGTGCCAACGTGCCCGGTACCGTGGGCCGTGTGTGCGGTCTCGCGAGTACACGATGCGTTTGCTTTTTTTGAGCTTATCAATTATTTGATCTGTTTGGAGTACGTCTTTGCTAAGCTACCAAATACCGACTCCGGTGGAGAGGAAAGGACGCTGGAGTGGGGTGGGTAGAGAACCAGGAAAGGAGTGGCAGGTGAGATCATTACCAACACAAGCATTTGTATGTGTGTACTGAAGAGCAAGGTACGTTAGAATGCAAACAAAGCATTAGTCATGTCGTCAGTTTAAAGTGGGCCTTTTTATTTCGTGTTTTTGTTTAAACTCTTCCTTGTAACTTTATTAATTACATTAAGAGAAGAATTGCACAGTCAGCCAATTCCGACAAATTAACTTTTTTTTCTTATATTACTTGCAACTAAAGATTTCCTGTAGGGAAAATTTTAAATCAATATACCGACAACTAACGAAGCTATGGCCATAAGAGTGAGCTCATCGTCATGGGAGAACGGTGAGTCGAGTTAACTTATTCCCAGAATTGCGCACGAATCTTCCAATCGATTGAGTTGAAGTTTACTTTAATCCATTTCCACGTACTTTTTGGGAGCATTTTTCTATTTAATTTAATTTCGCTATGGCAAATTTTACACTAAAAAATGGATTTTCTACTTTAAATTTTGTCACTACAAGAAAAAGAATTTTGCTCATTTTGAAATGTTACTCATTAAATATCATTTTAAAATATATGTCTTCATGATTTTTCATAAATCTAGATATTGAATATGTTTGACATAGATCCAGCTTTATGTTATTTAGGTTTTTTAAGTTGTAAAATGAAAAAAATAGTTAAAAATAAAGTATGACGTATGTAAAAAGGGCATAACTTAAAAATGCATACAAATACATAAATATTGATACGAACATTGCATTCGATAAATCTTCCCTTCCACAAGACAGGTGCGATTTGCTTGCTGATTTCTACTATCCATCACACGGGCAATAGCATAACCAGCAGGCAATGCCCTGTCCGACACCATACCACCCAGCTGAAATTGCAACAGTCCGTCTGAATTATTAAATGAGCAACCGGGTGCATGCCCGGGGAGACGATTTTTTATGCGACTGGTTAAAACAACCATAAAAATCGACAGCTGCATCATCCCGGATCGTCGTACCGGCGTCCAGTATCTTATCGAAATTTATTGACCAGTTCCATCGCTACGGGTTTTTTTCTGTTTTGTTTTGTTTTGCTGTCTCATGTCGTAAACCTTCGATTCACAGATTTACGGTTCCGGTGTGTGCTGGTACCTGCAATGCAATGTTTTGCAGTCTGCACGAGCACCGTAGCTTACAGACACTGGACATATATTGGCCAAAAGGACGCTTTTCTTCAACAGTTGCGCTTCCTTTACTTGCTTTACAGCAAGCCCTGTGTGGTGTGCGATAGAATGGAATCGTTCCATTCACTGTGTGATTTAAAAGTTCCACCAGCACGCTGTCCCAACGAAGACAGCTGGCCAAGCCGCTTGCCGGAGTAGCTCGAGTCGTCCACATTTAGTTGCCTCTCACTCACTAAACACTCTCTCACTCGTTTTTCATTTCCACTCACTCACATGTGTGTTAGTATGAAATTTGAAAATGACCAACGGAAAGGTCATTACAAACGGAAAAGCCAAATAAAACAAAAGGTAAAGCGTCAGAAAGCTTAGTTTAGGTTTATTCGACATGGTTTGGCCCAGCGTATGACGGTTCATTTTTGGTAGTAAATTTTTAAAACCTTTGCGCATTCCGGTAAAGAAGTCATACCAGCGTGTGTGTGGCTATTTTGGTGACTTTTATGTGAAAGTTTTGTTCTTTGTCTATCACCTACATTAGAAATACTATTGCTAGAACCCAACCACGGTCGGCATGAAAATGTTTTCCTCCTTTTCCGCTCTCATTTCCACTGGCAGCAAACCTGTCCCCATGCATTAAAGGTTTGTACGAACGAACTGAAAATGTCACAGCACTTTTGTTTAACCATCGTTGAAACCTTCAGTTTTGAATCGGCTTTCCACCGAATCGTCAGTAGGTCAAGCTTTAGGGCTATCAGTGAATTTGGGTCACGCGCGTACACTTTTCGACACCTTTGTGCTGCTTTGTTCTCCCTTTTTTTTTTCCTTCCTTCGTTTTTTTTTCTTTTACACAGGCTGATTCACACATTCTTCATTCCCACGTGTTTTGGGGCGTTCGAGCACCCTTCTCGGAGTTCCAACAGGATCAACACCCATGCACACGCACACAATAGCTGGCAAAGCAACCGGTGAACGAGCAACCTCGTTCGGGGTTTGCATGAAAAAGGAACAATTTGACAGCCTTCTGGCTCCCGAGCTGCCGAGTGTCGCAACGGGATTCATTAATAATGCACCACACCACACGTTCGCCTCGAATCCCTTCGCTGGGAGTAGCGCAGAAGACATTAGAAGGCATAACCACAACAGCACTCAATACGTTTCTTCTTCTCTGTTTTGTTGTTAATTTACATCAATATTGAATATGTGTGTTTTTTTTAAAGAATCCTGAAGTTTACATTTATTTATATTTTATTTTGTTTTACAATTATTAAATCTTTCCATTTGAACAAAGAAGCAAAAAGGCACACACAACACGATACACCGTTCACATCGATGTGTGCGATGATCTCATCGCAGACAGAAATCACAACAAAACCAGAACCACTCACTAATGAGAACCGTTTCTCACGCGGCGTGTGTGCATTACATTTGCAGCAGCAAACTGATGAGCAACCACAACCAAAAGAACGAAAAGAACACTCATCTCACAAACAAACACTAGCTCACTCACAACGTCGCGTTGCTCACGCTTTGCCCCAAACCCGAGAACCGAGCGTCGTACCGCACACACACCGGTACAGCTTACACGATCTTTTCCTGACCAGCGACAAACGGTGACTGAAAGTCGCAACGGAAAGAATGTTTCAAATCGCTCGCCGTCTAGCGACCATCCGTGGGTCTGTGTTGCACGCGCTGGTGTATTAGTTCCGTAGCGGCAGTGTGGCACGGTCGTGTGAACGTCCTTCGGGGTTCGAGAGAGGGAGAGAAAAAAAACGAAGAAAAAAACCCTCGCTAGTTGCTTTCCTTTCCATGTCTGGGAGGTCCTGGTACCGAACCGTTGCCGAACCATGGGTCCTTTATGGTACCTTTTTTATTAGTGGAATTAGTGTACTTACCACTACGTAAGCGTGTGTATTTGTGTGTGTGTGTGCGTGTTTTTTTTGTTCTAGAAAGGATACGGGTTAGCTGTGAAAATGGTTGTGAGGTCCGACCGTCGCCACACGAATTACTCAATGGAGACGCATGGTTCGTCACGCTTTTGCTAAGCGAACATTACGCACACACACACACTCATACGCACATGTCGCACGTTATTTTTGCGTGTTCACGTTCGTCACAATTCCTCCATCCCAAGCCATCTTTTTAGACCTTTTTTGTACCATTCGCTGCAGTAAAGAAAATTCGGTACCGTGTACCGTTGACACAAATGCACTGATGAAGAGGTAAAAAATAACACGAATTCGATTCGATTAATAACAACCCAATCAAATTGCGTACGAAAACTGCCACAGGGGAGCAACAATAATTCGGTTAACCTTCATGCCGCTATACATGAATCAAGCGTGTTTTTTACTGCTGAATAATATGTTGTTTTTTTATCTTTTATTCAAACCTCACAGACACATAGGCGTGAGTTCTGGTACAGCTGTAAAGCAATTAGAGCATTGCGTTGAGACCGCGAACGCTGGCCGTGTGGCAAAAAACACGCGCACACACACACACAACACTCAAATGCCTTCATCAATAAGCTATCGATGTATGATGATTAGCCGATATCACTGTGACGGTCGTACGACCAATTAACGCACAATACCGATGCATTGTTGATTGTGGTTGGGGATTTGGGTGTCTATCATTTCTATCGGTTGTTTTGTAAAATTAAGGCTTATCTTATCGATACAATTCGATTTTAACTGCTGGCAAGCTTATCATTACGAAAAATACATAACGTTTTATGGCCATGGTCTCACGCTAAAGTGTGATGTCATGGAAGATGACACTTTAAACACCCTTTTTACACGTGTTTTTTTTTTTTGTTTGCTCTTCCGCGAACGTTCGTTATGACGGTGTTTCACAAATTACCAGTCATTTTTTGGTTGGTTCCTAATGCATTCAATGTGTGCGTACTAATTGTTTCTAGCTTAATACTAGCACAGATAACGAACATTTGAGCTAATGTTATTTAAATATATACGCTGTACCTCAGACTATTGATTTACTTACAATGAGATAAGGTACATTGGGGTTATTTGTTTATCATTTAAATTTGTTTTGTATCTGTGATGATGACACTGCTGGCTTTATATGAACATTAACAATCACATATAGTAAAGCATTTGAAAGTAATATTTGTATTATTAAGTGTTCGTACTGATTTATAAAGAATCAATGCGAATGGATTCAAATGAAATTAAATCGAACGATATCTAAAACACATTTTCTCAAAACGATCTAATTTTCAAAACATTACAATTCAAATGTCCATTGCGCATCCCACAATGGCACAAGGGATCAGCTGTCATTCGTTACAATCATAACAAAACCGGCAACTTTGTAAACAAAAGCGTGCATCAGACGGTGCTCCGTGTGATGAAAAAAATTGTGCATCGCACGTTATGCGCATTAGTGTAGTATTGAGTTAAAACTAGTGTAATTTAACATGTGGAGCTCTATTTTACGTACCTTTGCTCACCGTCAATGCCAAACCGTATTGCCAGCACGTGGACGTGTGCTGCTGTTAGACGTTGCACGGTATTCGAATCAACGTGTTGCTGTTCCACTGCGCAGCAAAAAGCCCACCTCCAGCAAACCGACGGTGAGTAAAGAAACCGTTTTTTGTTTATTGTTCATTCTTTACTGTATAGCTTTCCTATCCGTTCATTTGCAGACACAATATTTCGTGGATAGCCGACATGTGCGTACCGTCGGTGGTAACGGTGGTGATGGGTGCGTTTCCTTTCTGCGCCTCTGGTGTAACGAAAATGCCGGCCCAGACGGTGGCGATGGTGGCAACGGAGGGCACGTAGTGCTGCAGGCATCGCAGGACGTGAAAGATTTGAACCACATCACCTCACTGCTGCGTGCGGACGATGGTGAACGGGGTGCAACCAAAGATTGTCACGGCCGAAACGCGAACCACACGGTGGTGAAAGTACCGATCGGAACGATCGTTAGGAACCCGCAAGGAAAGGTGGTGGGTGATCTGGACAACGAAGGCATGATGTTTGTAGCGGCCCGTGGTGGTGCCGGTGGCAAGGGAAACCATTTCTTCAAGAGTGATCTCGAACAAGCGCCACAGGTGGCGGAATTCGGTGCGACCGGAGAAGACACGGTGTACTCGCTGGAACTGCGCAGCATGGCACACATCGGATTCATTGGGCTGCCGAACGCCGGGAAAAGTACACTATTGCGTGCCATTAGTCGGGCACGGCCGAAGGTAGCCGCGTACCCGTTTACCACCCTAAAGCCCCACCTTGGTATGGTGCAGTACGATGATTACGAGCAGATTGCCGTGGCGGACCTGCCCGGGTTGATAGAAGGTTCGCACAAAAACAAAGGTCTTGGCATACAGTTCCTTAAGCACGCGGAACGTTGCAATGCGCTGCTGTTCGTGCTGGACGTATCGGCCGATGAGCCGTGGATTCACTATCACACACTCATGCACGAGCTCAGCATGTTCAGCGAGGAACTGGTATCACGACCACGCTTCATCATAGCGAACAAGATCGATCTTCCCGGAGCGGAACGGAACGTGGAACTGTTGGCACATCACGTGGACGTACCGATCATACCGATCAGTGCGAAGATGGGCACGAACATTGCCGAAATGCTGCACGAAATTCGCATCATTTACGAATCGAGTCGCGAACAGAAGGAACAAATGGAACCTTCGTCGGAAAAGCGATAAAATAATGCAAAANGATGGTGAACGGGGTGCAACCAAAGATTGTCACGGCCGAAACGCGAACCACACGGTGGTGAAAGTACCGATCGGAACGATCGTTAGGAACCCGCAAGGAAAGGTGGTGGGTGATCTGGACAACGAAGGCATGATGTTTGTAGCGGCCCGTGGTGGTGCCGGTGGCAAGGGAAACCATTTCTTCAAGAGTGATCTCGAACAAGCGCCACAGGTGGCGGAATTCGGTGCGACCGGAGAAGACACGGTGTACTCGCTGGAACTGCGCAGCATGGCACACATCGGATTCATTGGGCTGCCGAATGCCGGGAAAAGTACACTATTGCGTGCCATTAGTCGGGCACGGCCAAAGGTAGCCGCGTACCCATTTACCACCCTAAAGCCCCACCTTGGTATGGTGCAGTACGATGATTACGAGCAGATTGCCGTGGCGGACCTGCCCGGGTTGATAGAAGGTTCGCACAAAAACAAAGGTCTTGGCATACAGTTCCTTAAGCACGCGGAACGTTGCAATGCGCTGCTGTTCGTGCTGGACGTATCGGCCGATGAGCCGTGGATTCACTATCACACACTCATGCACGAGCTCAGCATGTTCAGCGAGGAACTGGTATCACGACCACGCTTCATCATAGCGAACAAGATCGATCTTCCCGGAGCGGAACGGAACGTGGAACTGTTGGCACATCACGTGGACGTACCGATCATACCGATCAGTGCGAAGATGGGCACGAACATTGCCGAAATGCTGCACGAAATTCGCATCATTTACGAATCGAGTCGCGAACAGAAGGAACAAATGGAACCTTCGTCGGAAAAGCGATAAAATAATGCAAAAAAAAAATGATTAGTGATAGAATAGTTTCTCTACTGTGTAATAAACGTTAATCTTTATTAAGCCCGAATAAGCGGATGCATTGTTCGTGCGGAGGGAAAATAAAAACGAGTAAAAAAAACCATCATTACGCCACCATGCATGCCGAAATGCACTTGAGAGAATTTGCATGCAAGGACGTTGATCTCATTTGTAAGCCTGTACTACTACTGCTACACCGTCCCCAATTTACTCCAGCTTCGAAGCAGCGAAAAGGCGTGCCAGTTCCAAAATTTCGTCCGCCTTATCGTAGTTACCGCCGGATGCTTGTGCTGATTCCGGCTTACCGCCTCCTTTGCCGCCCATTACCGGTGCAATGTGCGAGATCCATTCGTTCGCCTTCAGGCCCTTCTCGACGGCCGACTTCGGTACGCTTGCCAGGCAGAAGATCTTCTTCGACTCCTCGTCCACCGACAGGAACAGGGCGGACTGTTCCGGGTTTACCTTGCGCACCTCCTTCAGCGCGGAATCGAGCGCTTTCGTGTTGTTGAGCGCTTCGAGCCGTTGCACCATGAACGGTGCGTCACGGTGCGCCTGGGACAGTTCCTTTGCCTTCTCGACCACACCACTGGCAACGGCCGCCTTAGCAGCTCGTTCCTTATCGTCAAGCGTTTTCTTTAGCGCCTTCAGCACCGTGCGCAGTTCGTCCTTTTTCACGTACGGTATGGTCGCCTGCGACACATCGTCCGTCAGCTCGACAATCTTCTTCACGTGCTCCTTCGCCTCCTTTCCATCCTTGTCACCCTCGATCGTGGCTTTCAGTTTGGACAGCTCCTGCTCCAGCAGTTCCGTCTTTTTTAGCGCTTTCAGTGCTTCCGGTCCGGTGAGGGCGACGATACGCCGGATACCCTTGGCGATCGCTTCCTCGGTTGTAATCACGAAATCTACCATATGGCCCGATTGATGCAGATGAGTGCCGCCGCAAAATTCTACCGAATTGATCACACCCGCCTCACCGGTTGGGTCGGATTCTAGCTGCTCTACCGGCACGCCGAACGCGATCACACGCACCGGATCGGGGTAAACCTCATCGAACACGGACCGCAGCCCGCGGATCGTTTTAGCGACGGCCAGATTCGCTTCCTTCGCATACACGCGCACATTCCGCTTGACGACCTCGCGCGTCAACCGTTCCGCTTCGGCTACCTGTTCGATCGTCATCGCTGATTTGTTGGTGAAATCGAACCGTAGCTTCTCGGGCACCACCAACGAACCGCGCTGATCCGTATCCTGTCCAAGCACCTGCAGCAGCGAATGGTTCAGCGCGTGCGTGGCCGAATGGTTCTTCATCGTTAGCTGGCGCCGCACACTGTCCATATGGCAGTGGACCTCATCGCCGACGCGCAACGTACCTTCGACGACACCGATGTGCAGTACGTACCCGCCGCGGTTGTACACGAGCGACACATTAAACTCGCTGCTCTCGTCGTTCACCTTCACCAGATAGCCCTGGTCGTAGATCTGGCCACCACTTTCCGCGTAAAAGTTCGTACGATCCAGCATCACGCCACACTCCTGGCCGGCGTGCACCTCCTCCACGAAGGCGTTGTTGTGGCGCAGGGCCACAATCCGTCCGGTGCACGGTTCGAACAGGTACTGTGCCAACGGATCGACCGATTCCGCCTTGTACCGGTACTTGAACGAATCGTCCGTCGTCGGCACCTTGCGCTCCTGCAGCTCCGAGATGGCGTGCACATCCAGATCGATCGTGGCCGTCTTGGACTTTTCCTTGCCCTGCGAAATGATGTACGATTCGTGCTTTGCCTTCTCGTACCCTTCCATGTCGATCGTCATCTGCTTTTCCTCCGCCATCAGCTGGGTCAGATCGACCGGAAAACCGTACGTATCGTACAGCCGCCAAGCAACGTCACCCGGTATGACCTTACTGTCGCCCAGCTTTGCGATCGTCCTGTTCAACAGATTGCGGCCACGGGTGAGCGTCTTCAGGAACTGTTGCTCCTCCTCGTTGATCACGTGCTTAATGTGTAGCGGATCTTTTCGCACCTCCGGGAACGTGTCCCCGAGCAGCAACACAACCGTATCGACGAGCGTCGCAAAGAATCCTGGCTTTGCGTTAAGCTTTTCCGTCGCGTATCGTACAGCACGGCGCAAGATGCGTCGCAACACGTACCCACGGCCCGTATTGTCCGGGAAACCACCATCGGCCAGTGCGATCGTGATCGTACGGGCATGATCGGCCAGCACACGGTACGCCATATCAACACCATCGCTATCGTCAGCTCCGACACGTCCTTGATAACCCGGTGCGCCCGTGCCCTTCTGGATCGCATCGAACAGTGGCACAAACACATCCGTATCGTAGTTCGACCGCTTGTCCTGTATCACCGAAACCAACCGCTCGAAACCCATACCACAGTCGATGTGTTTCTTGGGCAGCAACTTCAGCGATCCATCCTGCTCGCGATTGTACTGAATGAACACCAGGTTCCAGATCTCCAGCACATCCGGATCGTCCATGTTGACCAGCTCCGGTACACTCCGACCGCCGATACGATCAAAGTGCAGCTCCGAACACGGCCCGCACGGTCCCGTTTCACCCATCTCCCAGAAGTTATCCTTCATGCTGCCGGGCAGGATGTGTTCCTCCTTCACGCCCAACTTTAACCAAATCTCGCGACACTCCAAATCCGGCTCCAGACCCGACTCCGGATGCCCACCGAAGTACGTCACGTACAGCCGTTCCTTCGGTAGCTTCAGTCGGTCCGTCAACAACTCCCAGGCCCACGTACAGATTTCCTTCTTGAAGTAGTCCCCGAACGACCAGTTGCCAAGCATCTCGAAAAACGTATGATGGTACACATCCTTGCCGACGTCGTCCAGATCGTTGTGCTTGCCGCCGGCACGTATACACTTCTGCGTGTTGGCCGTCCGCACCCACCGGGCCATGTCGCTGTTCGGATCGACCGTACCGAGGAAGATGGGCTTGAACTGGTTCATGCCCGCATTCGCGAACAGTAGCGTCGGATCATCGAGCGGTATGACCGACGACGAATGCACGTACAGATGTTCCTTCTCCTTGAAGAAGTTCAGGAAAATGCTTCGAATCTGCGAAGCGGTCAGTGAGGTGTCCATGGTTGAAAGGCAGCTGCAAAGAAGAAGGTGCATAGAAAATTCGATCAGAAACCTACGTGCCTTTTAACCTACAAACCGGTTTCAAATGCACATGAATCGTTTTTTAGATCGGCCCAGTACTTTCACTTCTTCTGCATGCCGTGCATGCAATGTGACACGCGTCCAAATAGGACGTGTGTACCACCGTAAGGGGTTGCTTGCAGGAAGTCCAATTTCTTGCCATAATCGTAGCTATTGTTTCATCAGCCACATTCATTCCGATTAATCTTTAATGATGTCACCCTTTTTGTACAGCACCCCGGCCCTACTTACCGGTGGTAAGAGTCGGAAGAAACTACCAATGCAGTGTTTTCAGCCTAAAATAAACGCAACCCTACGCAATGCGAACCACGATAAGCCGTTTTGCCGTAAGATCGGCCTGTATCCACGTTTTATTTTCCGGCACAAACACCACCAGACGAACCGTGAAATGAAAAAAAAAGCACAATCCGTCGGCGCACTGTGGTCGTTCCCGGTGTCGTTTTTCGTTGTCATTCGTTTGACAGTTTCGTTTTAGTTTTGCTTTCCTTTCTTGGTAAATATGAATTGAAAACCGGTGTTTTGGATTTTGGTTGTTAAAAGCATATTAAAAAATAGTTCGCCAATTTAAATTTCCATTATATTCGCTCCATTTCAAGCCATAGAACATTTAAACGATGGTTTTTCAACTACAACTCCACACACGAGAGGCACTGTAAATCGGGAGCACGCTCATAGAGTACATCCGGGAATATGATTGTTTATTGTTTGATACATTGTTTCATACATTTGCTTTAAGTATTCTTTCGTAAAAAAAATAAATTTGATATAGTTACTTCCATGAAGCTCATAATTACTAATTGTTGCATGTTTCAGTCAACAGTCCACAGAGTATGCAGAATGTCAACAGAGTATGCCATCAAATCATTTGACCGGTAGCATTCCTACAGTGCACGCTTCACAAGTTTGGGATCTTCAACGCTAGCGTGTTGTCTTACGAAAAAGTAAACAATTCTGAAACCGGCTTTAGCACAAAAACAACTATCTTTTTCGCTAAAATCCACCAAAAACGTGTTCCCCGAAAGATTTAACCATTTTTCTTGTGACCTCAGTACCCCCGAACAGCCGGCAAAGTGGCGGACGTACCGAAAATGAAGCTCATCGACTCGGTCGTGAGGAGCTTCAAGGTGGCGAAGGTGTTCCGCGAGAACACGGACAAAATCAACGCGATTGATTTCTCCGCCAATGGCGAGATGTTGATATCGTGCAGCGAGGATGACCAAATCGTGCTGTACGATTGCGAGAAGGGCACGCAGATCCGGACGGTTAACTCGAAAAAGTACGGCGTCGATCTGATACACTTTACACACGCGAACAATACGGCAATACACAGCTCGACCAAGGTGGACGATACGATCCGGTACCTGAGCTTGCACGACAACAAATACCTGCGGTACTTTCCCGGCCACACGAAGAAAGTGATCTCGCTGAACATATCCCCGGTGGAGGATACGTTTCTGTCGGGATCGCTGGACAAGACGCTCCGGTTGTGGGATCTCCGCTCACCCAACTGTCAGGGCGTGATGCAGCTAAATGGCCGGCCGGTGGCGGCTTACGATCCGGAAGGTTTAATCTTTGCCGCGGGCGTTAACTCGGAAAGTATAAAGCTGTACGATTTGCGCTCATTCGACAAGGGACCGTTTGTGACGTTCAAGCTGAATCAGGAGAAGGAATGTGACTGGACGGGGTTAAAGTTTTCGCGTGACGGCAAAACCATTCTCATCAGTACGAACGGTTCCATTATTCGGTTAATTGATGCCTTCCACGGAACACCACTGCAAACGTTCACGGGTAAATAATCCATCCCCTATAAAGAGGAAAATTCAATCGAAATAACATCAAATTATTCTTCTTTTTAGGACACCTAAACAATAAGGGTATTCCAATCGAAGCCTCCTTCAGTCCGGACTCGCAGTTTATCTTTTCCGGCAGTACGGACGGTCGGGTGCACGTGTGGAACGCCGACACCGGGTACAAAATATGCGTGCTAAACGGTGACCATCCCGGCCCGGTACAGTGTGTACAGTTTAATCCGAAGTTTATGATGCTTGCGTCCGCCTGCACCAACATGGCATTTTGGTTGCCAACCGGAGAGGAGTAATGAAAGCGATGGGGGCTTTTTTAAATCAGCCGTTTTTCAACCGAACACAGTTTTATCAACAATGCTATCAACAATACAACAGAACACTGTGAGATTTTGTTTGTTGTTTTGGCATCGAATAATTAAATCTTTAAAGCGAAAAGATATGTCCTTTCGCTACACAAAAAGGGCTGAATCGGGTTCCACTTGTGTTCGGAAAGCTAGGCGTTAGCTTAATACTGTAGATGCAATACGTTTAAGAGTCAAGCTAAATAAAAATAACAACACTTTCGATGTGCCGTTTACACATGGAAAATTCCCAAATTCTTGATCTTTGTCTCATTCTAGCTTTTAGAAGGAATGCTGCATTATTTCAGCCATAGCCATTCCCCTATACTACACAGTTTGCTCAGCAAACGAACTTTCATTTAAAACATTCATTCAAGTGGGACTAAAATAAATAAGAAAAGAATGGAAAGATCTTTCGTCACTATCAATACGCATGCATGGAAGGATTTCCTACGCCGACAAAGGCAAAATGTCTCAAACACAGGCGAAGAAATGCAACGCTAAGGTTTGCCTTAAATTGTAACTTATTGTATGGGGTATCGTTTTTGGTCTCTTAAATTAATAACAAAAAAGGATGGAAATGGGAAAGGCCCGAACGAACGACCCCGAAGTCCGAGATGAGCAGTAGTCGTAAAAAAAAAGCCTAACCAGTTCCAGACTCCAGAGCACAGATACCCATGGAGTAAGATAAGCAATCCATGCATAAACAAACAAACAAACAAGTGTGCTGTATGGACAGGATGCGCCTTTAGAAACGCTGTACGATGGCAATAAACATCTCACTCACAAAGGAAGATAAAAAAAACAACACGCCTGATACTAAAAAGCAATACAAAAAGGTTCTATCTCATTCCCACTCATACAGCATATACACTAACACATACATATGTCGCATTCGCTGCGATCCTTCAAGACAGCGCTTACGCCCGATCATGTCAGCGTATGCGTTAAAACGCAACCCAAGCAGGTGCTATCTCTTTCGAACCTTTCCATTTCATTCTTACATCCAAAATCTCCGCATACGTCGTTGAGATCAGGGATGTGTTGATGAAGATCACTTGCACTTTAAACCACATCACAGTAAGTCTTTTGGGGGAAACCGCAATAAGGTACTTGTTTTAATTGTAGCTAGATTCTAGGTTTCTACAAAAAGGTTAGCTTGTCCGACTCGAATGAATTTTGAATACATGTCCCACGTTGTCAGGTAATAGAACGGCACAGACGTTGGTCGATTCATGAAAATGCCTTCGGCTTAGCTGATTCAGGATCGATCTTCTTTCGCGTGATCGGTTCACCAACGGTGGAGGATTTCACTTCTGGTTCCTCCACCCCAACAAAAACGAAGGCAATAAAATTTAAAACGAACCCGTAATTTAGCTGACAATTACCTGCACCTTTTTTGCAATTTGTACCGCCGTACGCTTGCTGTTGCAGTAACGGAATATTCAAAGTTTCTCCCTCTGGGAACGTACAGGTTAAAAGAGCTGTCAAACTTGTTATCAACAAAAAAATTCGACTTGGCAACCAAAACAGCGCAACAAATCGCGTTATAGATGAGTTAATCCAGTTTTGCTTATTCAACAGTAATTTGTGTGACCAATTTTTTTTACATTCAGTACGTTGCTCCCGTAAGTTTTGTTCGTCTAGCCATAATTAAATATAATCCTCGATCCTACAAACGCATTGATAACGCGGTCGTGCATGTTGCATTTTATATTCCATTTTTAGCACCTGTTCCAAGATGATCGACCGCAGCGAAGCCGAAGCGGAAATAAATCGTGAAATTAACAGCTGGGGCTTCACGATGAATGCGACTGATTATATGAGTGGGATGCGCAACCTTCACCCTACAGCAAACTTTGCCAGCAGTGCCATCGGTATGGGCCGTGGACGCGGATGTGTCGACGTGTCCCGCCACAAGCTGGATGAGGTCCGACTTGCGGCACAAATTAATCGCCAGGCAGTACATAATAACCCACTGGGACATTTGCCAACGACCGAGGAAACGCTCGCCAAAGATGTGGGGCCAGAGATTTCCGCCGGTTTGCGTTCGATCGGTGTGCTGAGTTCCGATGGTCAGCTCAACAGCAATACAACCCTTCGAAATGTGCCCCACTGCAAAGATGATATTCGCATCGACCATAATGTGCCCGTAATTTTGAACGGTGATCTGTTCCATGCCCGCTTCCGTACCGATGATTGCTCGGACGAGGAGTTACCACCACAGCCGAAAGTGGAATATGACCCATCGAAACCATTGGCGGAGCAGTTTACAACGATCCAAGAGTTCCAAACACAATCCGAACCGGACAGTGTGGTAGAGCCGGTAGTGAAATCAACCAAAAAGCAATCAAGCAAAGCTGGCGGTAAGAAGGGAAAGAAGCAAAAGTGGACGAAGGTTCCGGTGGACGATTTCCTGAATCCATCTAATAGCAACAATGATTTACGTTTACGTCCACCGGTACCGGTAAATAGCATATATATGGGTCGTACTCTGTACGGTACTGAGGGAAAGATCATTCTATAGCAACGATACGATTGGACTGAGCTTAACTTACGATGCTTCGTTTACCTGAAAGCGAAAGAAGTATGTGTACAGTGGTTTGAAATTTGCAAATACTGTCGGTTATGATTTAAGCAAAGAGAATATCAACTATTTTTTATTACTAAAACGATAGTGCGACAGCAGTGTTGCAGTGCCTTAGATCTATAATAATTTTATTTTATTTTTAGCTTCAAATACGAAAAGAGAGTCAAAATCGAAGCGATCTTCCATACCACTTTAACGCAATCAAACAGAAGCATCGATTGTAAAAGAAGGTCAATTTCCACTTGAAAAAGAAATAGAATTCAAAAGACTTCAAAAGAATTCACGACATGAAGTGCCCTCTCTGCTAGTACGAGTTCTTGATGAAATTAACAAGAAAAACCAGACTGTTTAGCTATGCAGATATACTGACGGTGATCAATTCCTGCAAAGATCCAAGAATTAGGGAATTTTACAGCACAGAGAATTTTACAGCGATGAAATTATTGCGTCCTAAGCATTCAACACATGTGCCAAAAGGCGTTTAGTCAACGTCCTCATTGTAACATTTTCTGCCCACCAGTAAACAATACGTTAGCTACCATTTTTCTTCACGAAAAATAAAGACCCATTTTGGTGCTGTTCGAAACTGTCGACTAAGTTTATTTATAGAATTGTTGTACCTCCATTAGCTCGATGCCACTTACACTTAAACGTTGTTTTTTTTAAGCATTAAAATAAATATATTAAAATTCCACTCGCTCAAAGGTAGCCTGCCCGCTTGCCAAAACCCTGCTCCATCCTGCGTTCCTCTCTATCACAGCCCAGCCTAGCGAACGATGGGTCGCCTGCCTGGCGTGTGTGTGGTGTATGTGGTGTTAATTATGTTCCATTTATCTTCCTTCGGTACGTAGGAAGTGAACGAACCCGGGCAACGGTACGAATTAAACTCTTTACCAAGCGAAACATTCCAAAAGATCGGATCAGACAAAACGGTTTTCCACCTGAACAAGTGATGTGGGGCGTACTAATGTAAATACAGCTAACGCTCCTAAACCTAACCATCTTTCGCGCTGTTTTGTCCCGGAAGAAGATTTCCTTCACGATCTCTAGCACTTGCCCTCCCAATAAGGGGGACAGCCTTAAACGTAGTGTAGTTTACCTTCCAAGCTTTAGCAATCGTTCGATTAGCTGAACGTGCTTACAGTAATGTGCGCAGTTTTTGGCCGGTGTTCCTATCATGAGTATGAGTTCGCCCGTGTTTCCGTGCGTGCCTAACTAACACTTGTCCTTCTTGCAGTCGATCACATTGTTGCTGATCTCGGTCGCGTTCGGTGGACCCTTCTCGTACAGGTAGGTGACGGGCCAGAGCTCGGCCGGTGCGGTCACACCGTCCAGATGTCTCAATCCTCCCGGCTTCGGTGGTGGCTGATAGATTTCACCCTTTTTATTCTTGTTTTGATAACCCGAATCGTGCTGTTTCTTGGGGAAGTACTTATCGCTGCACTTGCGCCACTGATCTGGGGCATCACCCACGAAGCACCTGCGAATGGCCGGCCGGAAAGAAGGTGGTGGAAAGCAACGGTTAGCAAGGGACGTTTATTGTTACCTGCCAGATATACACACTGCGGTGCATGCCATGCACATTAGACAAAGGTAGACACGGATGTGACGGACATTCTCGTTTTCGTTTCGGGCACATTGCCTGCCGGGTTCGACACATTGACAACACGTAACGAATGAGTGAGTGTACAGGGAACACGAAACACACAGAACAGAAAGGGAACCAACGGCACAAAGAGACACCGTGCAAAAAAAAAAAAAACAAAACCGAGCGGACACGCTTTGTCGTGGGGTGCGGTATGCAATCGCGTCGGCTTCTCTACTGGCACCCAGATCTCGCCGATGCTGGGGCTGGGTGTTTTGCTTACCATGGATAGTCGAACCCTCGCGAGTAACCGCAAGGGTGTTCGGCCTTACAGCAATAATCCCATGACCCGATCTCACCACCCTCTATCTCGCAGGAGTAAAATCCTGTGATCTTGTTGCGCTCGCATTTGGTACCGTAGCGGCAGGGTTTGCCCGACACGGTATACTGACGCCAACTTCCATCACCTTAAGGGGAAGGTTCGATAATAACAATGAACAGAGAGGGTAAGTGTCACGATCGATTATACTGAAACGTGTGTGTGTGGGTGTGGGTGTGGGGGTGGTTGGTACAGATGGGTGGGTGTTTGGTGGTTTTGGGGTGAATGATTGGCTGATTGAGGTGGGTGGTCTAAATGTGATGCGAGCACGATGGTAAGCACTCCACCCCGGGGATGCTGTGATGAGGATGAGACACGTAACATTAGCAGGACGGCTAGTAGTACGCACAACAATGTTCATGAACCTTATGGATGGATGAAACTGATGCTGATAATACGGTTAGACTGATACAAGCTTGAGCGATCCTTAGCAATGATAAAGCAACTGAGTTGAGCGGGACCTCAGCGTGATGTATGTAACTAATGTAAGTAATTCTAGCATGCGCCAACAACAGCATAAGGGATGCGTGCTTTGATGATGTTAAAGCCTCCCCTCCCTCCCCCCTTTCATCCGGATGTACCGGGTGGGGCAGTATTGGTGGTGCTGCCGGCATGTCGCGTCGAGCGTGCCTCATGCTCAACCACCCCGGTACGGTTGGCCGAACTTCCGGGCAGCAGTATGATGAAGCTGGAATTGCTAGAGTTAGTGGTCGGTGCACGATCGAGGGTACGGTTTGCAGTGGTAGTGAGCATGGTGATGAGGGTGTTGCTATGCTTGTGACGGTCGTCCTTGTGCTGGTCGACAGTAGTATTCGTGGTGGTGTTGATGTTGGTGCGTTTGAAACCACCGGTCCGACCGTTACGGCCACCATTACCCGGTTCGCGCAGCACATCAATGCGGCGATCGTGATTCATCCGTGTGCCACCGCTGATGGTCGTGATCTTGTCTCGGCACGTGTAGTCGAACGGGTTCCACGCGAACAGCCAAAAGTCGCGATCGTTCGTGTGCGCATAGTGCACGCCCAGCTTCAGCTCGCTCTGATCGAGGTCCGACATTTCGCAGTTGTACGTTGACGCTTGCGAGCTACCGAGATGAAAGATGGGTAAAACGAAACACGATCAGCATATTTTTTGATGCGAAAGTAACAATCGCACTGTTGACACCGTTTTGTGCACACGTGCGAAGGGAACTAAGTACCGCTTAATTACCCTTCAAAAGGGAAGCAACATTTCGTACCAAGTTGAATGACACTTACCTGAAGCTAAACGAAAGACACTTGAAGTGGGTAGCTTCGCGCAACCGTACGCACTCATTTTTGCAATCCAGCTCCGTGTTCACCGAGGTAACCTTCTTGATTGCGGAGGAAAGCAACTTTGCCGGCGATCCGTACCCGAGATAGCAGACTGTAATGAGCCATGGCGGTGAAGATGCGATTCATATTCAATCTCTCTCTCTCTCCGAAGAAACAAAAACTGAAAGCTACTTACACTTCTTGTTGTGCTTATCATCGATAATGGGCTGTATCTCGCAACCCTGCCCATAGCTGGCGCGCTCAAACACGTCGAAACTTTCGTCCGGCACTAGGTGCCGATCCTTGTCCATGTCACGGACGGGCCAATCCGACAGCTGACAGTTGTCGATCACCGCATTAACCGCGTTCGGTCCAAAGCTGTACGTGAACGCGCGGCACGTGAACTTGGACGCCTTTATGCACTCCAGCTCGCACTCACCGATCGACCGCACCGTGAGTGAGTCGCGCACGATCGATTTGAAGAACCGGGCAGAATCAATAACACGTATGAAGCACTCTGCAAAATGGGACAAAGTTAAGCCTTAATAGTCACCCAGAGCTCCCCTCTAAATGCTCAGCGAAAGCGAAATTTCTTACGCGCATTATAATCCCGTCTCGGGTGACTCAGCTCCGGATGGCAGGTTTTGGCGTCATCGCTCATCGAGTAGATATCGTAGTCCCGGTCCGGTTCCAGATCGGCGTAAAAGTCCAGCAAATTAAATGGCCGATCACAGAGCAGACAGTTCTCGCGCGATACAGCCGAGTAGCGGTAGCTGAACGTGTGGCACCGGAACCGGGTCTCCGAGTAGCACATCCGTTCACACTCAACCACCGTCGGTGTGTTGAGGGCGTACTTTACCACCCCTTTGTGCAGCCGGAAACCTTCGCTCGACTTGACCGAACACTCTTCGTGGCTCGGTCGGCGGATCCACTGCTGACCAAAGCCGGGCCTATGCTCCACGTACGGATGTACGTGATGATCCTCCTCATAACCATACTTGCTGCCACCGTAACTCCAGACATTATTATCATCAAAGTGATGATCGTTCCGCAGCTCGAAGTAATTGAACGAGGGACTGTCGTAGCGTTTAATCTCGTTCCGCAAGCCCCAATAGTCGGAGATTGATTTGTAAGAATCGACATTAAACGACGGTCCGTACGAACCACCGTAAATGCCACCATTTTTGTGTATGTTTTGCCCAATCAGGTACGGGATGAAGGTGCTCGGTTTGCTGCCGTACTGCTGGACGGTGGACACGTGTGAGGGTGGCGGTGCCGGTGGTGCCGGATCCCGATCCTCGTACGGATGCCGCGGACGATGCACCGGCCGGATATCTTCATGGTGGAGTGGCCTCGGATATTCGGGGCGCGTTTCGTACGGCTTGAAGAAGCTGTGATCGAGCGTACCGTAGCGATCGACTTCACCGCCATACTGTGGTTTGTACGGTAGCGCAGGCCGATAGGAATCCAATGGAGCGGGGGGTGGTGGAGGTGGTGGTGGGTAGTAGCTGGAGGAGGGACTGTAGCGTTCGAATTCCGGTCGGCTGGAGTACATCGGTGGCCGGTACTTGTCCAGAGCCGTGATGACGGGCTTGTAGCGATGATCCTCCTCGTATGGATGTTGCTCGGACGGGTACGGCTTGTAGCTTTCCGGGTGATGCGGACGATACGTGGTGGGTCGCACAAATTCCAGCGCAGGACGGAACGGTTTCACCATGCAATCCTTACAGCTTGGCCGACAGTTCGCTGTCGCGCTACGATCACGCTCGTAATAGTCGTAATCTGGATCGCGCATTAGATTCGAATCACGCTGATGCGGACTGGAGTACAGATCGATCTGTGAGAGTGGCTGATCAATCAGCTCACAATCACCCTGTCCACGACCAGTAGGATCCAAACTGTTTGCAAGAAGGAATAATAACATCATTTGCATTCTACCACCAATTTTTTTTATTAAAGTTGTCTGAGCAACTCACCGATAGTTAAAGCCTTCACAGGAGAAACGTCTCTCATCGCCACATTCTCGCTGACAGTCCTCGACGCGTTCGCAGATTAGTGTTCGTCTTACCCAGTGTGGAGCGACCCGCTTTCCAGCCAGCACACGGCGATAGCAAGCTGTGGATGGAACGGCGCACGCGAAATTGAGCCTCTTCATTACTATTATCTCCAATGGTACGATCATCTTCATTTGAGGCCACAAGGGGGCCTTATCTTAACCTAGAACTAGGCACCGCGAAAGCTTCTACCCTTCTGCGATCATGTATGATCGGAAGAAATCATCATCATCATCATTATAACTATCACCATTACCTCACGGAGTGTCGACGGAAATGGCTAACTCGAGGAAGACCCAACGTGGAGACAGAGAGAGAGAGAGATAGATAGAAACGAGCCTTCTTTTAGGTCACCACCGAGGCAGTTCGGTAATTCATGGCCAAGATCACCATCAGCGGTCGGGCATTGTAAAGCGCATTGTATTCGCCAAGCATCCCAAACAATGAACATAACATGAACACCGACAGCGCAGATAAAGCATCGCTCGCTGTTATGATCTTAAGCAGACTGTTTCTGCGACCCACAAAAAAATACAAAAATGACCTCATCAAAGTCTACTGAGTAGATTAGTCTACAAGACATTAAGATGAAACACGGAAACACAGTCCCGCCTAGCTGCCCGCCCGGCCGGGAAGTGACTGTACTTCCTGCAAGATGCGAATGGTTTTATGAATATGATTTTGTGGCAGCTACCGGTGGTACGCTTTTTCGGTTGCGATTTGAAGATGCTGCCGGGACGATAAAGAATATGCCACCCAAACACATGTCTCTTCGCCCCTGTTTTGCTGTAGTTTTTTCTTTAGTTGCAAAACCACCATGTTGTCATGGATCGTTGGTGGCCCTCCTCTGCCAACAGTTTTCAACTTTGTTGCAGAGGTGTTGGGTTTTTCGCTCTCTCCCTCTCTCTCTCTTTAGTGTTCTTTACTGCAGCTGGGTATGTGGATATTGTAAGAATTTATTGGACACTCTACTATTTGTGGTTGGGCTGGCTTCTGGCGGTTGCACGCGACTCACTGTCGCACCACACTGTCGCAATAGGGCACCTGACGTGCCAATAGGCGAAACATGGTGCAGTTTCACAGCAACAATGCGCTTGGCTGTTGGATTTCGTAGCATGCATCTCTAGCCGACCGAAGCCCACATACAATGGGGCGCTATTGAATGCAGTGTGCACCGTACGCTACTCATGTTAGCGTCTCCGCCTCGCAAGGGGACCGTTTTGTTTGGGGTCGATTTTTGGACCACCACCCAACTGTTCTGGGTGGATTGGTTGCGTTTTTGTTTTCTCTCGGCAAACCAACGTTCTTGCGCGATCGATTGTTTTTGTGCATCTTGTCAAGCTTTGATGTGTGTGTGTACGTTGAATACGTGCCGTATGCGAGTTTCTGGCATGTCACTGACCATTCTTTCTTTGGGAAACGTTTCGTTTTCAGCTTCAGAAGAACCGTCGTCGGTGTGGCAGCATTTGCAAATAATCAGCCAATCGATCAAACACAATCTCGCGCATCGTTTACACAGATTTTTATGACGATTTCAACACCTTAACCTCCACGTTGCTGGTGGAGTTGCTTGACATACGATTTGAGTTTTCTTGTTTGTCAGTTACGTTCCTTTGTTGTATTGTGTGTATGTGTTTTTTTGGGCAAACGCTGCATTTCTTATTGATCAGCTGTTTGCTTGAGCACATATATCGTAATCGTATCATTAATGTGTCATTTGAATAATCATTTTGCTAGCTTATGATGAATTGTAGGTAAATTTACTCGTTTGTTCAGAAAATACGGTGTTCGTAATCTGTATGATTTAAGATAAAAATTACAATTTTTGAAGCTTTACTAACGACTATCCAGCTTTAATAAAGAAAGACTTCAACAGCCGCAGAGACAGGGCTATTCGATTTTTTTAGACAGAGTTAGTAGAGGGCTAAAGGGAAATGATTTAATGCTGTAGAACTTTGAACTTACAAGAAGTGGGATGCTGTAAGCCTCTAAGTAAACGAATTTATGAATATGTCACAATACTCAAAATTGCTAATTAGAAATTTGTATGACAAATTCATCAACATATATGCAAAACTTATCCAAGAGTCTCGATAATATAAAAATTGTTAAAGGAAAATCCTCTGATTCACGATTATGCTGGTACATAGTGGTAAGTTCTTTAAGTTTGGGGCCATTCGAAAGAAGGATGTTTAAAAATGTTAACCAAAATCACTTATGTTGTTTCATTCATATCTGAATTAGACTATTAGCTGTGAGAATGTCTAATGAAAAACAATTATTTTTATTAATTCATTAGAAAAAAATGAAACGAAATCGGCTTAAAATTTTCGAGTTGTTTAAGTAACCTTCAGTTTAATTGAAAAAAAAACCCTCAGCTTTATAACCTTTGATATCAATTTTAGATGAAGCTGTATCTTATACTGAAACAAGAAACCTAAACATGAGTAAGAATTTTACTGCACATGAACAAGCCAACAAACAAAAAAAGGTAATGTAGAGAAAACCCCCATTAAACCACACAGCACGGGGAACAGTATACGTAACCTTTAGCATCTTCCACAATGATGATCGTTGACGTAATGTAGGCTGGTATCAGCCCCGATAAGCTGATGCAGATTATCAGCGCCTTCGAAACGCCAAACACCATTATCACCGGTCGGCGGTAACGCGATCGACACTAAAACACAGGCTTGCAACGAACACGATCGAGGGTTTACTTGGTGCACCACCTGCACTTCACTGCACATTTGCATATACGCACTGCGCACTGCACTTAACGCTCCAAGCTCCTATCGGAACTACTGTCGCATATACTAAACACAACAAAGTGTGATCGCGGGATCTTCAATCGATAGGATTAATTTGATCGTTTTAGGTGTGATAAGCGAGACAAACAATTTCACAGCAAGCAAATGGTTCATTCAGAGGGCTATAAACTGCACTAGACGCGCCTGATGTTGGATGGGTCAGTACGTTCCATTGCTGCAGTTTAATATCCGGTGCACAATCAAACTAACCCCCCTCTGAACAAGTGCACTATCTGTCTTGATCTGGCAATCCACAGCACAATCCACACAATGTCCCTTCGCTGGAATGCACACGGCAAACAAAAGAGGAACCGATCCGATCGTCTCCACCGTTCATACGAAACTGCGAGCACCTTTGCTGCGGTGTCGAGTAAAGTTTAGGATTTTCGCGAAGCAAAATCTGGCAAAAAAAAAGCTACCGCTGAGCTTAAACCTCAGCCAGCTTCACTTCTACACCCGGCACAACGGGGTGGGGGAGGTTTGCAGTGTAGTGTGGTGGAAAACGCGTTGAGTACCTTCACCAAAAACGCGCCACCAACCAACCAACCAGCCGTGTGTGTGGTGGGGATCGAATCGTTTCAATCGGTTCAGAGTTTTTAACTCCGGCTTTTCGCTCAGGTTCCCACCAGCTGCACTGGTGGAAAAATTGCACGCTCAACTACTGGGAGTTCGGTTTTTGTGTGTGTGTGTGTGTGTGTGGACAGCTTCCAAAGATTGACGAGCGATGCTTGTGCGGTGCTGGCGCGAAAGCGAACTCACGCAGGCATGGTGTGTTTTGGTGTGTTAATTAAATTTGTACCAAACACCCACCAAGGCGAAAAAAAAAGGTCTGTAGTGAACGTGAACCATTTTCAATTCTGGTTCGTGCGTGAATCTCTCTCCCCCCCCCTGCATTTGAAGGTCTTTGCCGAATCGGTTAACCGTAAATTTGAATTTTCCTGTTGTACTGCAAACCGAAGCAGAATTATGTTGATCTGTTGGTTTTTGTTACAATAAAACCATGGAGACATTGAATATTTAATTAACGGTAGGCACACACACTCGAGTGCGCTCGTTAATAGTTTGGGCAGGTAACAGAACACAAAGCCTGCAGTTGTTACAGGTCAGTTGGAAGCTTGTTCCATGATGCGACGTCGTCAAATCTAGCGACCAAACAGTCAGCATGACGAATCGGTTTTGGTGGTTCGAGTCGTAGAGTTTTGGAAATCGATTAAGTTGATGAATGTAAGGTAGTGGACCTATGCGAAGTGTGAAGGCATCTTACTTTGTCGTCTGCTTAGGAATCTGTACAAAAAAGGGCGTAAGACATCAAATGACTTGAAGTTTTTTCTTGTTCTAAAAAGTGTTCTAAACTGTACTAAAATCCCTAAAAAAAATTACAAACATGATCACGACTTAATATCGACATAATCACACGTCGGCAGCTTTACCACAGCCCCCCAAAGCGCATGCCTAAGCCGGCCGGATGCCCGGTCGCCCTCAAAACCCTTACCCTAATGCGCCGTCGCCTTTCGCATCGGTGCGCGTTGAGTGGTGCGTGTTTGGTAATGAAAACACGAGGAAGATACCCATCTGTATCGGAACTGCCAGAGGTTAATGATTGTGAGTGTGTGTGTGCGTGTGCATCATTTTGATCATGCTCAGCATGGGTGAGGGTAAAGAGAAGCTAAATTATGCTAATTTGCGCTATTTTGGGTGAAGGTCCATTGTTTTGTCTCTACACATGTAAGAGCATGTGTTCTGCTTTTTTTTTTGTTTTGGTTGCCAAAAACCTGCATCAGAACGTTTCATTTAGATCGAAAAATAATGTGTCTAATCCGTTGGACATGGTTGTATATTTGTGGGCAGATATTCTGGCACCAAAATTTTGCAGATCATGAACTTTGTTCTACTCGAAAGGATGGGTATTGTCTTAAGCGGATGCAAAGTTTATCAACCTGCGTGTATGAAAGAGGTCACTTTTTTATGTGTACTTCCTTCAATTGAAATCTAATAGAGTCATTCGACTGCTCCCATATGTAATGAACCTTCTTCTTTCTGTAGACAAAACCAAAAACACCAAGGAGATGGAAGGAAGTGGTACACATATAAGACAAAGAACATTGCACGCTTCATGCGTACCAATGCCCGGAAAGGGACACTGAAGCAAAGCCCATGCAAAGAGAGAAAATGTACCATCTTCTGGTGCTAGGAAGCGGTCTGCGAAATTGTCTACAGCTTTCCGGTTCACACAGAGCGTTTCGGTTTCGTAAGTGAAATCCACCGGCATCACGCTGCAGTGACGCGACGTTAGACTGGCTTAATGACCGAAACCCGAATAGCCGCCGCGTGTGTCGGTGAGAGATCTAACTTCTATTTCCATGGCGATGAACACGCAAATACCGGCAACGGCGAGTGCCCAAGTGAAGGAACGCTTGGAACGGTAAGAATTGCAAATTTATGTCCTACACGACTCATAAACTCGTCAAACATCGGACCTCTGCAGCGAGATCAAACCGTTGAAGTCGTTGCTTGTTTGGTGCAGTTTTACGCTACAACGTTCGTGGGAAGAAGTGATCGTACACCAACCATCGCGTAATAACGTAACAGTATCAGCCGAAACTGGTGATGAAAGTAAGAAGGGCTACAGGGCGCTGGGTGTCTCGTAATCTGTCTGGACAGTGGTGATGATATCGTGTAGTAGGAAGTGCACGAGTACCTCACTGGATCATCTGGACGTGTGTTTCACTTTCGATGATGAGTGTTTTCTTCCTGGGTTTTGTTTTAGCACAAACAAATTGTACTAGAAATCTTTGGAAGATCATCTCCAAAGTATTACAATTAACTTTTAGAACCCTTAGTAACTAATCAAACCTCCAAACAGAACTACTTCCATATTTACACTCATTATTTCCTTCATGAGCGCCATCACACATCGACACACACAAAGGTACACCCCATGCATGGTACACCCTACTACATAATTATGTCATAATTGAATGGACGTGTTCTTCCTGTCCTGAGCGTGAATCTAACCATTTCAGGTGTTGCAGTGTGCACCATTTTTCTTCACTCACGGTGCATCGTGTAAAGGGTGTGAACCTCCGTATTCAACCGAGCCCCAGTAATGGACAGCAATTACCGTGTTTAATGGCAATGAAATGGTTTGCTAACCGTGTGTTAGTGTGGTGTTCTGGTTGACATTTGGTTCAGCATGGTGCCCTTGCTCCGTTTGACGTATCCAAACATTGGCGGACGCATTGTCGTAGAGCTTTCCGTTCCAGAGGTGCCTAATAACCATGGCGGCGTACTGTGTAGCACAGGAGATTTAAACGATCGCACAAACATGACTAATTTGATAAAGATCTTCTGAAGAATCGATGCAACATATAATGTGATTAGAAAAAGTTATATATGATAGTTAAACGATTTAAATAATATTCATATTCCAGTAGAATTTGAACAAAAGTATGCCCAAAATCATTCTATACTCATCAAACAAATATTAGCTATACATCGTTTAATCGTATCTGTCGTACAGCATGCAATGAAGCTACTGCATCACAGCTGGTAATGAACTAGATGCTCGCTGGAACTGCCCATTCAAGTACGCTTCCGTTTGTTCCAATTTCCCGTCCCAAGTGCTTGGACGCCCGCTTGGTGCATTATTTTACACCTCGATCCTCATATGTGAACCGATCGAGTAGTCACATCGATACCTCTCACGCACGAGCATCTATCGCATGAGATGCAACCATTCATCAATGCTGTGGTGCGCAGATAAAAGTGCCCACCGACACGCTAACGAACGCGCGTGTGCAATATGGCGCGACAAATGTCACCTGGAGGAATGAGCTGCCTAACCACGTGGTGTCGTTGCGGTTTGGGTTGGTAGAATAAAGAGAGAGAGTGAGAGAGAAAAAGCGATGTACACAAAAGTGAACAACCAGGTATGGTTCAGTGCATTTTAAAGCGATGTTCAGCCAAACAGAACGCTAAAGTGTTTGGTAATTATTCTGCCGGGCGTATGCACCTACCAGCAGCTAGCCGCTTAATAATTGTGCAATCGCAATGTCGCATGAATGCTGTGTGAATGGAATAGCTTTTGGTACGGTTTGGGAAGAGTTCTAGAATAAAATAGGATTTGTTGGAAGCACTACTTACGGCGCTTGGTAATGGTCGGTGGATGAAGATCGAGTTTATCCTCGTGCACATTGTATCCTGCACCTGCCGAAGGACCGGCCTGGATTGGTGGAGCTGGCGCTGGACGAACGACACCATATCCGGAGGGTCCGGTACTGGGTCCTTGTGCGGATGGACGTACCGGTTGTCCACCGTAACCGCTCGAACCTGGTGATGAGGGTCGTTGTTGTGGGTTACTATCACCACCATAACCACTAGGACGTTGTGGACCAGAATTGTTGGAACCTCCGTAATTACTACCACCATTGGTAGAGCTTGGTCGTTGTACACCTCCATAACCCGACCCAGCCGGTCCTGCCGTTGGTGTGCTTCCCGCCGATGTTGGTGGTCTACCAAAGCTCGTACCACCGTACTCGGGCCGCAGATAATTGTTGTCCAGCGTCGGTACATTTTGTGCGTAAATTTCCGGATATCCATTCTTATCGTTCGGCAGCGGGTAGTGCGTTTCGTACAGCATTGGAAACTGGTACGGATAGTTGGCGGGTTTGGCGGGACCACTGCCACCGTACGTCGGCCGATAGTCGGGTGGATATTTCGTTGGTCCTTCCCGATCGGGTATCGTTGCACCGGACTGGGTTGGAGGCAATCGTTCCCCCGTCGCTAGATTATACTGTGGCCCAGCGGCCGTACTGGTTGGCAAATAAGGGCTTCCTCCGGTCGGATTTGAGTGATCCTTCGTGCTGTAGAACTCTTCCGCTGGAGCTGTCGTTTCGGGTACGGTTTCTCCGTTCGTTTGGCCGTACGTTGTTCCCGGTGCCGTAGTGCCATATTCGCTCGTTGGCCGTGATGTGTCCACGAAGCCACCGTTTGCGGTGGTGGGTGCGTCGATACCAGCCGAAGACACTGGAGGTCCAAAAATGGGTGGACCGGGTCGCTCAATTAGGCTCGGAGGAGGAAACCCACCACCGCTGGGGGGTTGTGGAGCAGATGGTAGTGGTATTGGTGGTGGCGGTGGTTGTCGCTGTGGACCTCCACCCGGTTGGAGTTCACCATTGGGGAAGATACCCAGGCCTAAAAGAAGCAAACGTGGAGTTAGTGTACCGTATGTCAATGTTTATACTTAAAGATCTAATTCTTAAATACTACAACATATCCTTGCCAAGAAGCTGGACTAACTTAATCCTGTCTTAATGGCTTGTGTAAGGTCATGCCGGGCATCGCTCCATTATAATCTGCATAAGCTAATGTCAATTGGTCCAAATAAGATTTGTTCCAAGAAATTGGTTGTATTCGAACGAATTCTTAAGCACAAGACTATAAGATAGGATCGAACATCTTGAGTTAAATGTAAATAATTGAAACCACAAATCATCGAAATAACTAATTTTCATCACGCCAAAATAATCGTTTTCGTAAAATTATTTATAATTGTTCTTAACTTGATGACAAACAAAAACTGGAGTAAAGCTCTCTTACTAAGCTTTCTTACTTAATGTTGCTTACCTCCCGGTTTGGGTGGTGGGTTTGTGGGCCCATCTAAAAAACAGTTGTATTTGCGTGCGTACAGATCAAAGTCCGGATCGAAGATCGTTCCGACCGGGCGCGATTTCGTTGCGTCGATTGTGTTCGCCGACAGCTGACACGTACCATTGCCTCGACCGGAAATTCTACCATTAGAAGAAAAAGAGGCACACAATTAATGGTTAGGTAATATGAAAAAAAAGGTTCTCTGCAACTTCACCTACCCAAAGGCAAACGTTTGGCATTCCTTGTCGTTGAGGCAGAGCGTTTCGCAGATCTTCAGCGAGTTGGTGTCCGAGTTCCGGAACGTTTTCTCGAACGGTAGCATCGCACCGAGCGCTATCCGCTCGAAACAATCTGCAATTAAGTGGACGGGGATGAGAAGTCGAAATGGTTGTAATTAACTTGTCTTAAGTGCATGCGTGAGCAATTAAAATGCTTCGATAATCGATGCAAAGCGTCCGAACCGTAAGAAACGTTCTAGCAAAATAGGTTAATGGTGATTTTAACTAACAACTACTGGTAACATCCGAAGGGACACGAACATTTTGCATTGCTGTAACGATCTTCAAAACATAAACACACCTAAAAGCAACCTATCGACGCACATTCCCTATTTCAAACCTCTGTTTTGATTCCGGACCGGTTCGGCCAAACAAATTATTATGCAATCGAATTGAATTCTCATTCCGATCATTGTTCACCTGCCACCGACCGACTACCGGATGTCCGCCATTGTTAGGGCGCCCGCAAACGATGGGGCACACGCCAAACGCACTCGTAACTTACTACTACGTCATGCGCACTGGATTGCGAGGTGATGTTGGGTGGATGTGGATTGTATTAAAACGCGTACTCTAAAGGTAAATACATCGCGCGCGCGCGCGCGAGTTAATGAATCAGAACGGTACACAAATACAGCGTGCCCGATACGGGTGCATCAGGCCAAAAAAAAAAGTGAAAGTGATCAAGGGACGCGCTCTATTTTGTAATGGGTGTATTGTGCTAGGGGACGTCTGTTTTGCTAGCAATTACATTGTACCCCGAAAGTGTCAACAATATTTAGCGCTGGAACGAACATTTGATTATATGATAGTGGAGTGATATTGTTGGAAAGATTTTTTTATTTATGACAATATTTTATTGAAATCTCAAACTAAACGAATGAGTTACTTAAGAAATACAGTCCAGCAAAATTCTCAGTTGAGTTACACTGGGTAAATTCTTAATATTATTTTTGGTTAGAATGGAATTTAAGATGGGTTTGATTGATAAATGAATCAAATGGTGGTATATTTTTAAGGGGATGTAAAGTGTTTTGATTTGTGTTTTAAATAGTATTAACTAGAATAAATCACAGCTAATGTTTATTCATGACGCATTAATAACTAAAAAAGGTAAATAAGATTACCTTTTTAGTTTAAGAAGATGTGAAATAAGGACTCTATTGTTCCATTGTGTGGAATGTTTTAATGATCATTTAATTAGCTTTATGGTTGTTAAATACTTGATAGATACTATTCATTGCGCTATTTATTTCTTCGACAATTATACCGAAAATGGGATTTTTTTTCACCCGGTGAGTTAATCCAAAATTATACCCAAAATTGAGGAAAAATCTTCTGATGCGTTCAAAGTTGCATGGTTTTGATTGAGCAAAAAGTGCTTTTGTTTTGCCCTTTAAGATGAATTTTAAGAACTTTTTGGACCTAGTTTTTAGATCTTTTTAAGAACGAAGAAAGAGTAATTCTTCAACAGTTTGTTTCGATCAAACATGTACAAATATTTTAAGTGATTTGTTTCAAGTTGATCTCTTTCTTATAAATTTAACCCATCCCAGTGCTATAGTTAATCAGTACAAAAACCTCCACCTCAAACGCAGAATGTAGCGACTTACCATGCTGCGGCTGTACGAGCCGATTATCGATCTGGATTGCATTGGCGAAAGTCACCGCTAGGAGCAGCAATCGCAGCTGATAGCCGACGATGATCGCCACTTTCCTTTCCATTTCCGTCATATCACGTTGTGCTTCGATTCGTTCGGCGCTTCGACGATGATAATGAGGCAGACCAAAATTGGGATCAACCAGTCCACCTCTGCCGGCGACACACTACCTGCCCCACACCTGCTTACATAGACCAAGTTTTTGCTGGTGGTGTTGTTGTTGGTATTTTCGTTTATGCCCAGATGTCTCACGGGACTTAACCCGCCCTGGTTGGGATCGCTTTCGGGCGTTCCTAGATTGTGTCTAGCGCACCCCGCGTGTTATTTTCGTGAATTCTTTCTTAGCAATTTCACAACTGGTGCTGCTCGCGATCGCGAACTTTCCGCCCTTATTCGATGTAAAAGCGGTTTAATTGCTTCCTTTCGGTGCGGAACGTTTCCTTTCTCTGCTGCGTGTCGGAAATCGGTTCCAGTCCCATTAATCTTGCTTCGGGATGGTACGCGCACGTGAAAACTGTCCACGGAAGGCTTTCTTTCTCGCTGGCATGGAATAGGTTATAATTGTGTGCTGAGTGTTCTGTTTTTTTGTTGAGGGAGGGGGGGGGGGAGGGGGAAGAAAGGTCTGTTTTTTGGCAATCTAGTTCGTGAAAGAATGGGTGGAGAAAAACTCTGCCCGGGGTGTTTTTTTTTTTCGTCAAACGCCGTGTTTTTGTTTTATGTCGACCGCTTCTTTATGCTTTCCGGCACTTTTCAGCACAACTTTCGCACACGACCCCGTCGTCCGTACACGATCAAGGTCAGTTGCGGTAGAAACTATTCCGGATATTACTATGTTTAGGGCGAGGAACACCCGGTGTGCCTTAGCCCCCAGTCCAGTTGTGCGGTCCGGTCCGATGTGCGATTTCTACTCAAATCTTTGGCCCAATCTGCACGAAAAAGATACGGATGTTGTCGATTTGTGTTTCTTCTTCTCTCTCTCTCTCTCTCTCTCTCTCTTCGGTTGACGATTAGAGTGTGTGTGTGTAGAGCACTGCCTAATTCCCGTTATATGCCGAGGTGATCACATTTCAAGATTGCCAACGATTTACGCTTTTCCTAGCTTGGGAAATCGCCAGTGACATTGGCACATCACAGACGGGAATGGGTGGTAATTATGATTTTAATTTACTCTCTATCTACGGTGGTTCAACCTTCTTTTTGTGGTTGTTGCTGGTTGCTTCCTTGCCTTTGCACCAGAGCTTCAAGGCGGATACGAACGATGTCAACGGGCGATAGAAGACGAACCCGTTCCTGTCGTCGGCATTACGCCTGTCCCGGTCGCAGTTCGTTTACTTCAATCACAATACCGTTGTGCGTAGAGCTGGAGGATAAAGAGAGAAAAAAATGAGACTGTAATGGAGAAGTAGGTTGGGTTTCAATTAACACGCATGCCGTGTAAAGGAAAAAGATCTCGCGCTAATTGTACGGGAAGTAACATAATAAAATTAAGGGTAAAGGACCTTTTCCCCGACCAAAACACATGTAATTGAGCGTTTTAACATTAATGCTAGTCCTGTTTTGTTTTCGCTAAAACCGTCCCATTGTTAAATGATCCCCCTATTATGTTGCAGGTGTTGAGAAAGAATCAGGAATGAATCTAAATCTCCCCAGTTTACCAAATTTCGGACAAGCCCAACAAGAATTGTTTGCAAATGTTCGGGCTCGGGCGTGCGAATTTGTGTCGATCCTATCCCATGACGAACGATGCCACCGTTGGTGATAAGTTATAAATCAACGTGCCCAAAATGGGGCCAGAAAAGATGGAAACGTACTAGGGCCCGGACGGATTTCGGTCAGTTCAGTTCGAAAGGGTTTTGGTGCCAGAATTCATTGCCCACTTTGAGGGCACTTTCAGCTTGTTGGTCATGTAACGAACCACGCACCGAAACACCCCAAACAGGCAGGCTTTGCGGGTGCCATCGAACGAGGAAACATTTGGAGGTCACAGACATCTCTTTTGATATGTTAAAACTTTGATGGATGGATGGATTCGGTGTTTTGTGTGACTCTCTGGGGCGCGACTGGGAAGAGGTGAGAGCGCCTGTTTCGTTGTTTTAGCGTCGATCGGTGTTACGGATAGGATTACGAATTCATTATGACAGGTTTGGCAGGGCGGTCGATTATGGAATAGAATGAGCTTGTTGAAGGGCAGTCCGGGAGCATTGTTAGGATTTTGCGCACAAGAATCCGCATCCGTATTGATGGATAAAGGATGGAGTGTTTCGATTCCTCATGTCAAGTCGGACATTTTATGTAATCTTTGTGGAACCTGTTTCATCCAGAGATATTTATTTTGGAGTTAGTTTTGGAGTAGTTTGCCGAATAATTTTTAAGTAGAATAATAAGGGTACAGAGCTCTGCTCAAGGATTCTGAAGCTATTTAAATTCATTCTTCAGATCCAAATCCGTTTTTCTGGAGTGTCTATTAAAGTCAAAAGATTTGAAGTCTCCGCAAACCAAATACTAGTGTCCAGAAGTTGAAGAAAAATTTTAATCTGTGGGATTGAAACTGTTGGAATTTTGCTTCAAACCATTCAAACTATGCGACTAGCTATATTCTGTTATGATTCTTTTCAAAACATTTCTCTCATTGCGCGATATTCCAAGCGCAAAAAGAAATCTACTCACATTGACCTCAAGAGCTATGAATCTATTCCACACGTCAAATGCGTTCCCATTCCCACAATACCGTGTCCAAAAATTTTCTACAAATTTCCTAATCCCGTCAAGGTTATTCTAGTGATCTAGCCATCCCACGGCAGCATTGACCCCAATAAGGGAAGAATTTCTCAACTCTTCCAAAAGCACCGAATGTTCAAATTATTTTCACTGCCAAGCATTACGAAACTCTGTCTTAATTCTTCCGATTCTCGTAAAAAAACTAAAACCAAACACACACACAAGCACAGACAGTAAAGCAGAACATAGAAATCCATGTCCCATGCTTGGATTCTAGTTACACAGCGCACACAGAACACATCAGGCACAAAACATAACCCAACCACTCTTGCAACCCATCCAGCAGCATTGTCCAGCAGCCCCTGTTGTGCACTGTTGTGGTTCTGGGTTTGTAACGCGGGGCGAACTGTGTGGACTGCTTCTAATTATCATGTGAATAATTGTCGTTAAATTTGAAATGGGCTGCCATGCAATCGCAGCGCACCGTGCGCGATGGGTGCGCGAGATGCATGGCAAGGTCAATAAAACCTTCCCATCTCGACCGGGCGATCGGATTGGGTTCTAGCAGCAGTAGCGGATAACGACGAAAACGGGCAGGCATTCTCATTCAAATCGGCCGTTCGGCTGGGTAGATATTGTTTTACATTTCAAAGCGCACAGTTTTTTGTTTGTATGGCTGTGTATGGCAGCAACAAGCATCCCGATGACCTATCCAACCTATCGCAAAACGTCAAATGTGTATGTCCGTAATGTTGGCATTATTTTCTGATCATATTTTGGTGACACTTGCTAGACTTTTCATATCTTTTTATACCTGTTTATAAGCTTACAACTTTGGATTATTAATAAAAATGCATGATCTGTATTAAATAATCTAGAAATCCGTTATTAAAACTAATAAGAATTTAATACGAAACCAAAAAAACTATAAGTAATGCAGAAAAACGAAAAAAGATGGATCTAAATCACCAGCAAGCTCACAATCAACCAATCCACTCGTATCACAACTCTATTTCCACTGTTCTCCAGAGTAGAGTTTTACGACGCACTCAATTTGTTCACTCAATTCGCTAGGAAAGCAAATTCCAACATTCACTAACCTTCTTTCCCCCCCATACAGTCAAAATTGTTATTCAAATGTGCACCCGATTTTTCTTCTATTCTGTTTCGAAAACAAAAAAAAAAGCACACACAAATTAGTCACACTAGTTCCCGCGGGAAGCAGCTGCTTATTTCGGGAACGATTTTTCCCACGGTTTGTGCCACACATCACTAGGACCGCTCGACTGATCGTCGTTGTCAACCCTCAAAAAGCACACGCCAATGCTTACTTTGTTCACTGAACCGCACTCGTATGCACCTTTACTGCTGCTGCTGCTGCACACTGCCGATTAAAACCGAATCGCATCTAAACGCGTCCAGCAAACGACGAAGCTCGCGTCTCGTACCGGGTTGCGTCCGTACGCTAGCGAATGACGAAAACGACTGAATTATTCGGACGCCGTCCGGGGTGATTTTATTTTTATATTTTAACATATTTTTCCTCGACTCGCTCCACGCGGCTCCCTCGGTGCCAGGCTGCCTCCGCCCGTTCCATGCGTTGCCTGGGTTGGGGTTTCGTTTCGCGCGCGCGCGCAAACGTGTACACGGTGTGTTGTGTACTTGGAAATGCGCGCGTATTCTGGTGTGGTTATTCGCGTGCGGTGGTATGTGACGGTTTTGGAAGGGGGCGTGTTACTTGGCGATGAAGATAGAAGAAGAATTTCTTGTATGGTAAAGTTTTATCTTTCGTAAAAAAAATCTCTTCTTAGCTGTTCTTATGTTGTATAGTGAAAATTTTTTTTATAATAAAAGTTTAAAATACATAAAAGCTCGTTTACCACTTATGATGAATCATATGCATGTAAACTACATATTTATTTAACTAAACAAAAAAAAGTGACAGAATAAATATGAAAAAAATAAATAAATTCAAAGAAATTTAAATCACTCAACACTTACAGCAGAAATAATTTATTGCTAATGCTGTTTTGTCATGGTGCAAACTTGAATGTTCTGTTTTGCATGGTTATTAACAAAAAGCAATCCCTTGCAAAGCTGGTTTAATCTTTTGCACATCCTGGTCCGCAGGATGAAAACCGTCCTGAAATGTGTGAAATCTGCTTCACACGCTGCAGGCAATGGGAACAATCAGCAGCAATCGTGCCAATTTGGACAACGAAAAACTCGACAATTAATTAAGCTTCCAGTATGCGGTCGCTGTGATTTCATGTGAAGCAAACATTAAGGAAACAGAAAAGAAATTGAACACACAAAAAAAAAAAATACATTGCTTACAAGAAGATTCCGATATCGAACGTTTGTGAGCGGAGAAGTAAGGAAGATCGACACAAAAGTACTCGATTGGGCTGTAGGAACAAACGATCAGTAAACCAGTTTTTCGGTATGTATGAGTATAGTATCGGTATAGGATGAGAGCACAGTGCGAAAAGCAAAACAAAAAAACACTCGCATCTTGCCGCAATACTTTTTCAAGGGCCGGCAAATACACACACCCAGCAGCGCGCTCGGCACTCGTGATTTCGGTTGTCTTTCCTTCCGGTCCGGTGTTGAGTGGCGAGCGAACGACAAGACAAGGTGCGCACATATGTGGGGATTTAACTTTTCGTAGCGATCGCGTTCACCGTCATGCTAATAAGCTTGTCCAAATTGTGTCCAGATTCGCTTGTAAAAGGGTTGGCTGCAAAATGTCTTGGACGTGGGAAGCTGTAAAAAAAAAAAGATTTTGCATTATTGCAAAGCACAATTTTAATGTGTCAACATTAGTATCATTCTATTCTTGGCCATTAAAATGGTTCGTTATGTACTTACCCGCACCACAACTCGATTAGGAAACGATCACACACGATCACTTTTGCATTCACCCTCATCAATAATTGTGCTTACCCAATTAAGACTCATTCGCCTGCTAAAGCCCATCTATAAAACTGAAACGTCTGATAGGGGAGGGACCCGATCCTGGTACGAGCTTCACAGCGAGCGCGTTTTGCTCGCTCCAGGACGGCATCCGACGTGCGATGACTCAGCGGTCAACAAACCGCACGACACTGGAACCTGGATGGTGTTTGCGTGCCTGTAATTAAGCCATTGCTGGCCATATTATTGGTCGCACATACTTCTTCCCTAAGGTTTCGCGCTTGGTGTAGTTTGACCACTTACTTATAAATCGTATCAATCGGGGGAAGTCGGGAAGTGAAGCAAAACGATGCGCACATTAGAGGAACGTTAGGTGGCTGAGATCAGATTCGAAAATAGATATTGTGGTCATGGTTGGAAGCGATTAAAGTATACGTTTTTTGTAACGTTTTTGTATGTATGTTTCGGGATTTTACGGTTCGGGTTCGTTGTTTAGTCCATGGTTGAAGTCTCTTATATTGTAGGTGATAATGTTTAGTATTATAAACAATTGTGGTTTAGAAAACGAGGGCTTTATTGTTTCGAAAATGATCAGTTTAAATGATTAGTTTAATTATGTTTAACACCCGATTATACGAATGTTTCTGCTAATTCCATGTCGATCACGTTACCGACCATAGACCCCGAAGCGAATGCCCTTTTAAATAATTACAACCGTCCTCTCGGTGGCTAATTGAAATTCACAGCAGCCGAGCATTATTAATCATCTGCTAAAAACAACAACAGCACCATTTCGACTGTGCGAAGCTCTTCCTGTTCGACTATTGTTTCAGCAAAAGCGTGCGTTCTCAGCAGCAGCCGTTGTCGCTGTATTTAGGGCCTTTTTGTTAGTGCTTTACGAGACTTGTTTGGTTGTCACCCATGCCCAACCTGTTTGCAGTGGGTTAGCCCACCCATTAGAGCCTCATAATGTTTTATGATGCTTTGGGCGCTTTCGTACGTTACGTTGTCGTTGCCCGGTCGGAAGCGGGTGCGTTTTCGTCGTGTCAAGGTTACAACATTTTTGTTCGTTCCTGGAAAGCGAACAACGTACATCACGAAACTTGGGTTATTCTGTTCTTTTTTCCGGAAAACGGAAGCGTACAAAAATGTACCAACCATCAAGGTATTGCAGAAGAAATTCACCCCAGCAATAAAGAAGTGGTTATTTTGCAGCAACTTCATTCCAATTTAAACTACACGTAGCGAAAGCCCCCGAAAAGCCACACAAGCCAGTAATTATTTTCCCTCCCAAAATAAGACGTTTTCTTTTTCGGGAATTGAAGCATTCCAAAACAAAAAAAAACATGGCAAAAAAGTGCCCCAAAAACAATCGTTCTTAACGGGAAACAAAGGCTTCTTGGGGCCGGTTCGCACGGAAACATGGATGACCATCCCTTTTGTTAGCGGTCCGTGCCGGTTTTACGGTTTGCAGATTTGGATAATAGTTGGATCTGATAAAGAGGCGTGCACTGTCTCTATCGGTAAGTCATGTTAATAAGATCGTTGAACTTGTTGTTCGTCTTTTATTCGTCTGCTTGTATTGTACGCACTGAAGTTTTACTGGAGAATCACAAAGAACTTCAGTAGTTGTGGTTATACCACGTGTGAGAATTTATAAGCCTGCACAGCATTATGCTTTGCATTTATTTAACATTACTTGAGCACTTTAATATTCCTTTCCTGCTGTTTAAAACATTGAACATTAAACAAGACAAAGAGTTACGGAAAAAGGGTTGCTGATGTAATAAAACTTGCAAGTTTATAAGTACTGTCATGAAATTGTATTCTGTGGTTGAAAACTTCATAAGATAATTAAAAAAAACTCTATTGAAAATAGGGTTTTTAAGATTCATTAGAGTTTTATTTGTATTTGACGTTAAACAAATTTAGTGCTATGTTTTTTTAAAAATACAAATAGATTTAGATTAGATACATTTTTACGTTAAAAATAGTTAAAAAATTACAAGTTAAAAATTAACTTTGTCATTACAAGAATTAATATCAGAAATAAGTTTAACAACAATTCCAAACATCGGTTGAGAAAATGATCGCGTGATCTCAGCATCTTGGTATTTAATAAAAATGGAACGAATACTATTTGGACCGTTTCCACGTCAATTTCACCGCGCGATGAGACGACGAACCTTTGTAAAAAAAATCGCAAACACAATTTAATAAATAAAATGGTGTTCCTTTCTGTCATCATTTGCGCCAATGAACGAACACAACCGCCCCATTTTGAATTTGACTAATTATGTTTTGTTCATCTTTGTATTTTTACTAGGTTCGATTTTAAGTTTCACTTTGCTGTTGGGTTACTTGTCTGGGTTACAGTTTTCTGAATGTGGTAGTTTGTGGAATTTTTCTTGTTGCAGTTCTTTTGCATTTTCCTTGTTTTTCTTTTCACCCAGTAGCGCTTTACGCTTGACGGTAACGCTTCATCTGTAGCAGATTACAATCTAGCTACACACGCCTTGTAGTGCCATCACACTGTCCATCAGGTTTGGGTTTCCTTTGTTTTAATTGTTTTGTTGTTATTTATTGTTTTAGAAATGTAGTTTAAAAAAGAAAACAAATCACGTTAAACAACAATGTACAGCTTCGAGCATGGTTTTCGTTTGCTAATCCCTGCTGCAGCCTGTGGTGCCTGACTGTCCGTACGGCACTCCCCGTTCGCTTAGCTCGTTTGCTCTCGTATTGGTTTTCTTAAGTCTTTTATCTTCTTTTGTTTGCAATGTACTTACGCCCAACATACGTATGCAATGCACGTATCGGCAAAGGATGCACCGGAAAGTGTAGAATGTTCAAGATTATTTCAGTTGTACACCACGCTACAGAACACCCAAACGGAAGTAAACTTTGTATATCATGATCAAAAGTTTCAAAAAACACTAATGGGCAAATTTTACACTTTACGTTACGGGGGGTTTGCTTGTTTTTTTTACCTTTGGATAAGAAAAGGAGATTGTTAAGGTGTACACTAACTTGTACTTGTGTCGACAAAAAAAAGACAGACAGTTCACTACATCAAAACATTCGAAATAAAAAAACCACAGGAGCAAGTACACAAGGGAGAGTTGAGTATGGTGAACAAGAAATGTATGCCACCCCGTCCGTTTACACCGATCAGTTCTTCTGTATTATTTTGGTTCTAAATGCCACTGTGTCTGTCTCTGTCTGTCTGCGTGTGTGTGTGTGTTTTGTGCTGTAGTATAAATTTTTCCAAAAGGATCAGTTCTTGCTTGTTTCCAAATTTAGTCCGAATAGTGAACATTCATTCCCGTATGTGATCTTATACTAACGTACAAATGTCTCAACATAAACCATAACAAAACGTTCCTTGCTTGGTTTTTGGTTTGCCCCGCAAGCAGCTAATTACAATTGATTTCGTTTTCTTTCCACAGGAGCTGTTTGATACCTTCTTAGTGTTTGAATTCTTTTTGTTTTATTTTTATTTTTTGGTTACTTTTTTTNACCATTGACTGGCGAAAAAATTACCAACGCCAGACACGAGCGTTTCCCTATTCTTCTTACCACCCCACAACCAAAAACGTATCTTAATTTCAAATGATTTGTGCCATTTCGGGCGCGACGATGGCGCTCGGAAACCCCAGCGTTACTATCCTCCTATCGATCGTGCACCGAAAAAGCAACAAGAAAAATAAAACGATCGCCCCAAACACCGAAAAAAGCATCAGAAAGCGAAGCAACGTGAGTCGGCATTGGGGAACTCCCGGAGTGTTCGCACCAGGAGGAGAAGGAGGGTGGCAACTGGATGGGTGCGGGGCGGATGGCGGGGGATGGGGGAAAATGTTTTCAACTCGACACCGAGACCTACTTTTCGGGTGGCTTCTTACGGATGCGCCGGTAGGGCGCTTTCGGGGGGGGGGGGGTCCGGGCTCCCGCGCATCATCTGTCCGGCGGTGGCAGGGAAATCGAATGGAGAAAAAAAATAAGGCGTTTGGATATTATTTGAAGCAGGCAAGCGAAACCCCGCGACCATGCCCCGTGGCGGGTGGAAAAGCGCCGATCGGAAGGAACCCCAACCCCACGGCCACCGTAGCTCGTATTGAGATATTGCCGATATTATTGGGAAGGGATTTTATTCTCACGACCGATAGCCTTCTTCGGCTTGATCACAAGCTCATTTCCAATGCTTTATGCGCGTTATGCTATCCACCTATGGAGAGATGTATGCCACAATACCGACCGTGACGCAAATGATATGCGCAGGCGGACGGGTGCTTTTTTTTCCCATGCCAGGCCCGAAACCTTGACCCTGTGTGCCGTGAAGCATAATTGACCCTGGGCTGGTACGACCGAAAAAACTCTATCGAAACCGGATCGACATCACCATTGCCCTTTATTTTTTCGATGTGAGAGAGACAAACAGAGAGAGATAGAGAGAATGAATTGGGAAGTGCTGGTGGCATTGGCCGCCGTTACGAAAATCCGTAGAATAGAGGGAAGCACGTGAAAGGAACGCGATGCAATCGTTATGGAAGCGATTAAAGATTTTCCTTCTTCGCTCGTTTGTTGTTGCGGGGGTTTTTTTTTTTGTTTTGGGCAAGCGATTTTCTTCCTCCTTTCGTTCGAGGCAAGATTGCTTTCGCGCCACCGATCGAAACGGTTCGATCCGCGTGCGTTTGAATGGACCGGGCTGCGTTGATGAGGTCTCGTTCGAACTGTACCCAGCGACGTCGGCGTCGTTGTGCTGCCTGTAGTTTTCATCGACGGCTCCATTACGTAAAGCAAATGCGGATGAATAACCCACGAAAAATCAGATTAGGTCACCGAATTCTTGCGTCGCTCCGCACGGCCAGCAAGCAAAATTGCAATCAATTTCTAATCAAAAAAAAAAAACAGCCAAACCACCCCCTCCCAAACAATTACCGATGAAATGATCCATTCCAGTGTCACGCCGGTAGGAGGCCACCGGTAGGAGGGAGGGAGCGGTACGTGGAAGGAATGCTTTCCCATGACCATGTTGGATGGGTTGGCTGGTGCGATCACGGGCACACAGAAATGCGTGAAAAGTGCAACGGATCGATTCCGCCCGTGTGCTGGGCTAACATGGGATCGGATCGCGTTGGCCTTGGCCATGTTCCGGGCAGTACCTTGTGCGCGGGACGTACACTGGTGGGCATCCTTCTGGGCATCCGGGGAGGGGGGCACCACCCCTTCCACGCCTGCTGCCTGCTGTTTGGTTTGGCTCGGTCCGTGTGCGATCCGTTACATAAATTGATTCGGGTGATCCGAATAATGGCGATAATTAAAAGTAAGCACGGGGAAAAAGAAAGCGCAACCGATGAGCTTGTGATTAATTACTGGGCCCCTGGGGTGCGCAAGCTGCGTAAACACGGCCAGATTGCTGGCCACCGCTCGGGCAGCAATGTTTGCTGGTTGAAGGCGGCCGTTTCTGGAGCATCGGGCCATCTCGCCCGGAATCGGGGTGCCCGTGTTCGGTGCGGGTGATCGATCGCCCTCATAGATGAGAGGGTGGTAAGAGGGAGGGGGGAGGAAGTGAGGTGGAAATGTGAGGCAAGCAACGTACACGCAAGCACGCACGGCTTTTACAAAACTTGTTAGATGGCACCAGATAACCTCCTTCCGGATGTGCGCCGCGGATGCCACGACGGTCCATAAAACCAGCTGAAGCTGAGGCGATTGCTTGGCAGATCGCTTCCTGTTTTGGTGCTACCTTCTTCTTCCTAACATTACAACACTATTGATGAACCTGATCGACAGCATCGATCGAATTATGTTGTGGGATGGGCCGGGAAAAACCTCACCAACACCCTACCCCAGTTACTTCCCCCTTTGGACGTCGCTCATTAGCGACGGCCACTTGTTTGCAGAGTGCAGTGCATGGTCGTGCAGTTGCGTGGCGCTCTCGCATCGACACAAAACCCGTCAATTATCGTTATTGGCGAGGACAGCGCTAAGGAAAGCGATCGTTCAATCCGGGTTGCGATCATTGTATAATAGCCCAATCGTCGGTCGTTGGGGCGCGGATGAACCACCCGTCCGATGTAATCTCCGGACGTGATCTAATAGTGGGTGATCGGTGCTAACTCTTGACATAGATCTATGATCACAGAGCCGTGCCGGAACGGGTCAGCACGAGGCATGGGTTGCAGACTCGGCCATGGTTGCAGGTGTGCGAGGTGGTTTAATTCAAGCTAAACAGGTCGTGTTTTGTGCTATAAATCTTACTATAAAGTTGATGGAATAATCGCTTTTTGAACGTTGAAATAGGTTTTGTCTTTTATGTTTTAAACAGATAGAGGTCGTCATCTTACTGCAGCAGTTGATGTTCTAAACTGGAATTCACATTGTTTCCATGTTCAATTTGTTCTTATCATTATTTCCTTCATAAGATTATCACACTTCAATCGTGCTTTATTATTTTATGAGTCTTGTTCATTCCTAATAAAAAATCCCAACATAAGGAGATCTTTCCTTTACTCATAGATCATCACCCAGTACGACGTACTAAGAACGTAATGGCTAATGGTTGGATTCTTGCAGATGTTAATGGTAAGGTGCTTTCCAAACACAACCTCAATTTTAATGCAGCTTTTCAAGGAGTACAATGATATCTTTAACATAATTAAGTTATTTTCATTTATTATAAAGTTATGGACAATACGGTCCTCCAGTCAAAGAGAGTAGAGCACTTAATTCTTCGATTTCTATGATATAATTCCCCATGGATCCTTAAAGCTTTTTGATTTACAGTGTAGAAATTAAATTCACTCAGCACTGGCTTGAAGGGTTGAAGCAGCAATATCAGTCAACAAATTAGTTAATAGCCAAACACACCAAAATCAATTATCTTATTTGCATTAATTGATGAGAAAGATTTGTTTTTTGATTTAAGATGCGGATGCTGATCATGCTCACATTTCTTGTGCGAGTTTTTTGTTTTACCCCGTCCTTAAATGCCGAAAAACTTGTTTAGCATTAGTATTATATTATATCCTACATATTTCATCGGAAAATTTGCACTAATCAAACTACACAAAAAAAAAAAAACAAATCAAAGCAAAATTTTACCGCACCATCTGTAGCAAATGAGCCAAATTAGAAAGCGGTTCATTTTTATCAAAAGCTTGCGCGATATAAAATATGATACGGCCCAAGGGGTCAGGGTCCTGGACCCGAACGGGTGTGAGCATAATATTAGCATTCGTACGCATAACTTGTTTCGACCGTAGGCACGGTTATGTGCGAAAGGAAAGCAGTCGCATTTGTTTCAGTCATAGCTTTATCAGATTTAACCTTTTCCACTGCTGTTGCTGCTTGATGCATGCAAATCGCGTGATGCATAATTTGCTCCAGGAAAGCATTTCGCATGTAAAGTTTGGTGCAAATAAATATTCATTTTTTGGGCAGTAACATTAAACAAACAAAATTTATACTCAAAGCAGAAATTGAAAACTAGAAGGCGTTTTTTGTGTTTGTTGTATTCAAACTACTTCCTGTTGCACGTATCTTTTGTAAGCTTTGCGGAATGTCTAACGTCAGTAGTGTGAATCGATCGCTTAGGAAAACACTCAAAAACCCATCTTGTGACAAGCACCATCAACACTGATGTTAATCACCGTCAGAACTATCTTCTCCCGCATTCAGCTCTACCTGGCTGCCAGCAACGTTAAAGTGCCCTTCATTCCGGTGATAATCTACCATTCCAGCAGCAGTCAAGATCACGTTCACAAGAACGGCCGAAAGCGAACCATCCCAAAAATAAAAAAAAAAAAACACCAACTGACACACACCTGATCGGTTGAGACCGGTTTTAGCAACGGCGCGCATGCTTACCTCTTTCACCTGTTGAACTTAACCCATTTACGGACGCGGTCAGCAGTGCGATGCCAGCCGCGATTGCTACCATGAGTGGCAGCATCCAGGCGTGGGCCCCTTGCCGGTGTTGTACGGACGCCATTGCCCTCCCTGTGCGAGACATTCGTTTGACGAGGGCGCGAGATGAGTTATCAACACACAGTCACTGACACTGAGCACCAAGTGGCCGGCAACCGGGATAGAACAAAACCGAAGAAAACACACACACACACACGCGCGCGCACACACAAACACACGCAGCGGGTGACAGGATTCTTAGGTGGCTAATGATGATTCCACATCGGTCCGGTACGTATTTCTACACCTCGAGTGACGTGTTTCTGTTTTGTTTTTTTGGTGGCCGGGGTGGCTGTTCTTTTCGATTCTACGGACAGTAATCACACCCTCCCGTCAGCTAATTGACAGCGGTGTGGTCTGCTTTTGCCGCCTCCGTGCACAAGTTCCGATCGCACGATAAGACGCAACGTCTCAGATCCGGTTTTTTTTTGTTGTTGTTGTTTCTTTTGGATGGTAAGAATGATGCCCCTGAGCACTTAGAGCACGTTCCCGTACTGCAGTGGTCCCGCAGTTTCCCCGGATCGCATCCGGATGCGCTTACCGCGTGACCGTGGGCGTGTGCGTGCGTCTGTCGAAGCACGTTCGCCCGTCTGCCCGTCGGTCACTTTCACCCGAGATTCCAAGGAAAGAGAACCTTGAACTTTCCCTTGGCGGGTTGAAGCGCGTACGTAAAGTTCCTGGGCCGCCTAGATTTGTGATCGGAACCTAGATGGTTTTTGGGGTTCGCCGCTTGCGCTGGCGTTGTGTTCTTTTGTCGCAACGAAATCTGCGCCTTTGGCTCACTAGCGCTTGGGTCACGGGACACCACGTCCGTATATCCGGAAAGGTACAGGAACAAACAAAAAAAACTTAAAAAAAAACACACACAAGTGAATCGAAAACAAAGCAAAAGCAGAACAAACACACACACGGGATGACAACAACAACGAATGGCACGCGCTTCAGCACGTTGCGTTGGGGTACTGCACTACTCAACACCGTTCCGTTTGTTTTGCGCGAAACTGATGCGCGAAAAAGAAAGTAGCACTCGCGACGCGCGGTTCCGGTGCTGTGCGAGACGGTCCTGCTCGTATGCGTCTTGCGTCGGTATTGAGCGCGCTACGCCGGATCGGCACCGTTCGGAGGTCCCAGTTTGGTCACGATCGTGCCAGCGTGCGGACGCTTTCTTTTTACCGCTTCGCGTTCAGCTGGCCAGGCGCGCTCTGTCTCGCATACAGGGAAATGGCGCGCGGGCGCACACACTTACACACACAATGGCACTTCTCCTTCGCACACTTTTGTATCTCTCAGCTCTGTGCTCTTTCTCGATCTCGCTCACTGTTCACTCACTCCTCTAGCGCACGCTGGTGCAGATCGCTTTCTCCGGTCGTGTACGATCTGTGCTGGCGGCACGGTCTTCCTAGCGTTGCGTACGGCGACGTCGCGCTACTCTGAGCCGTGGCCGTGATGTTGCGTCGTCTCGGGTCTACTAGGAGCTGGAGCGCACGGTCGCGCAACATATATAATAGAACTTCAAGCAGGCGAGAGAAAGCGCTTCGCGTTGCTCACGCGCGCCTGTTTGTCGTCTTTCGCTCGCACCTGCTGGAATGCCCGTCTTGCGCCGTTGCCTGCCTTCTTTAGCCGGGGCGATGCTCCGGGAAGGCGATGCCGTCTTCAGATTGCTGAGCCGATCGGATATTCTCCGGATCGTTGCCCATTCCCGGATAGCCCTCTCGAGAAATTGAAACATCATTGACCGATCGTGCCGATCGAGCAGCATCGCGAACTGCTTATGCTGCTGGGAAGAAAGTATGCCTATGCCGATACTCTCCCTCTCAGCACCTCTCAGCTGGCGGGATGTTGGCGCTGGTTTGCTCGCACCCAGCCAGCCACCAGCACCATTCCGGCAGGCACCTTCAGGCCGTGCGCTTCTGTGTGCGTCTCTTTTGGGCTTGTTTTGTTTAGATCGGGTGGCGCGGGCACTTGGCGCATTGCTTGCACCGATCCGACAGGTTGAAGATGCCTCCGTAAGGATTATCAAGTGCATCTTGTCGATGCTTTTTCGCTTTATTTGCAAACGCAGACGATACGCGCTCGGCCACTTACACGGTTTGTCCTGCTTTGGACCGGTGTCCCAAGAAGCTATCCCTTGTCAAGAGTAATAAATTAGAAAAGCACTTGTGTTTGAAACTATTCCTGTGAGTGATGTGAAACGTCACTCAGGATGGCAGGCGGGTGCGTGTTTCGGTACACCTGAAGATTGTTTTGAAGCTCAATTGGTCAACAGCTTTAAATTGGCTGTGAATAGGTGTACCCTTCGTTCGTAGGATATTCCATTCGACGGAAAATGAACAGAGCTGAAATATTGTTTGCATTGTGCGAATTGTATTAAAATCAATTTTTTTTCTCTATAAGTATTAAAAAACTAAATGTGAAAAATTATCATTGTTATCATTTTGTTAGTTTTTTTTTTATAAATAATAGCTTAAAAATCCGCAAATAAAGTGTGTTTTTATACAAATTTAATTTTAATTCACGAGTTTACCACTAAACGAAAGCTATTGAAAATCGTTTCATTACATTGCTATCGCTCCCTTCTAAACATAAAAGCAATATGTAGGGAACCTGCTATTGACATCGATGCCGAGGATATTTTGCAAACACTTCCACAAGTGCGGCTTATACACGATCGCCACAGTCATCCGGCGTTCGATTCACCTGGTGCGGCACTGCCGGAATGGCATCCCGTGCGATAATGGCAATGGTTATGACGATGGTTCGGTACTTCCGATCATCATCAACGCGATCGCGCCGTTATTATGTGGATGATGTATGCTCTGGCCGCTTACCGCTATAATGTGTGTACCAGTGGCCCATATTTGGTCGATCGATTGCGTAGATTCCGCCACGGGCTCTCCGGCGCGTTGCACGCTGCTGGTTGGGTTGGGTGAGCTGACGACGTGTGATCGATTCCTTGCCGTACCTGCAAACAACACGCAACGTTTGCTGCCACCTTTTTCGAAGGGTGTAGCATGATGGGGTCGTTTGCGAATTATTCGTAGAAAGAAATTTCTGAACTATCTATTGGAATAAGTGTGATGTGACAAGAAAGGTCATTTATTCGCAAGCGAACTAATTTATTTTATCACAATCGTATGAAATCGAGATTATCGGCTATACGTTCATATTCATAGATGTTGTGCTCTTGCACACGATTGATTTAATTTCGATCATACTTCAATCAAAGCTATCCCACCACAACAAAATCCACCCATATGTCACATCCAAAACTGTGGCACGGTCGCAAATGTACCACGACACTTAAATCACGAAGCGCCAACCATTTCTTGTTCAATTTGTGCATGACATTCGTGTCGAGCTTGTGCCAACGAGGACGAGGTTAGGATGGAAATCTCTACCCCAGAACTCCCCAACCCACACTAATGCACCAGGAAAAAGCTCGTACGAAACGATGCGTCACATCGAAAAACGCTCTCGTTGGCATTTATTTACGACAATGGGTCTCCACGGTCACGCGGGGGAATAAAAGCGCATAGAAGCATGTGTATATATATATNGAGCCGATCGGATATTCTCCGGATCGTTGCCCATTCCCGGATAGCCCTCTCGAGAAATTGAAACATCATTGACCGATCGTGCCGATCGAGCAGCATCGCGAACTGCTTATGCTGCTGGGAAGAAAGTATGCCTATGCCGATACTCTCCCTCTCAGCACCTCTCAGCTGGCGGGATGTTGGCGCTGGTTTGCTCGCACCCAGCCAGCCACCAGCACCATTCCGGCAGGCACCTTCAGGCCGTGCGCTTCTGTGTGCGTCTCTTTTGGGCTTGTTTTGTTTAGATCGGGTGGCGCGGGCACTTGGCGCATTGCTTGCACCGATCCGACAGGTTGAAGATGCCTCCGTAAGGATTATCAAGTGCATCTTGTCGATGCTTTTTCGCTTTATTTGCAAACGCGGTGACGATGCGCTCTCGATCACTTACACGGTTTGTCCTGCTTTGGACCGGTGTCCCAAGAAGCTATCCCTTGTCAAGAGTGATAAATTAGAAAAGCACTTGTGTTTGAAACTATTCCTGTGAGTGATGTGAAACGTCACTCAGGATGGCAGGTGGGTGCGTGTTTCGGTACACTTGAAGATTGTTTTTAAGCTCAATTGGTCAACAGCTTTAAATTGGCTGTGAATAGGTGTACCCTTCGTTCGTAGGATATTCCATTCGAGGGAAAATGAACAGAGCTGAAATATTGTTTGCATGTGCGAATTGTATTAAAATAAATTTTTTTCTCTATGAGTATTAAAAAACTAAATGTGAAAAATTATCATTGTTATCATTTTGTTAGTTTTTTTAAAATAAATAATAGCTTAAAAATCCGCAAATAAAGTGTGTTTTTATGCAAATTTAATTTTATTTCACGAGTTGACCACTAAACGAAAGCTATTGAAAATCGTTTCATTACATTGCTATCGCTCCCTTCTAAACATAAAAGCAATATGTAGGGAACCTGCTATTGACATCGATGCCGAGGATATTTTGCAAACACTTCCACAAGTGCGGCTTATAGACGATCGCCACAGTCATCCGACGTTCGATTCACCTGCCATCCATGCCTTCGCTGGTGCGGCACTGCCGGAATGGCATCCCGTGCGATAATGGCAATGGTTATGACGATGGTTCGGTACTTCCGATCATCATCAACGCGATCGCGCCGTTATTATGTGGATGATGTATGCTCTGGTCGCTTACCGCTATAATGTGTGTACCAGTGGCCCATATTTGGTCGATCGATTGCGTAGATTCCGCCACGGCCTCTCCGGCGCGTTGCACGCTGCTGGTTGGGTTGGGTGAGCTGACGACGTGTGATCGATTCCTTGCCGTACCTGCGAACGGCACGCAACGTTTGCTGCCACCTTTTTCGAAGGGTGTAGCATGATGGGGTTGTTTGCGAATTATTCGTAGAAAGAAATTTCTGAACTATTTATTGAAATAAATGTGATGTGACAAGAAAAGTAATTTATTCGCAAGCGAACTAATTTATTTTATCACAATCGTATGAAATCGAAATTATCGGCTATACGTTCATATTCATAGATGTTGTGCTTTTGCACATGATTGATTTAATTTCGATCATACTTCAAGCAAAGCTATCCCACCACAACAAAATCCACCCATATGTCACATCCAAAACTGTGGCACGGTCGCAAATGTACCACGACACTTAAATCACGAAGCGCCAACCATTTCCTTGTCAATTTGTGCATGACATTCGTGTCGAGCTTGTGCCAACGAGGACGAGGTTAGGATGGGAATCTCTACCCCAGAACTCCCCGACCCACACTAATGCACCAGGAAAAAGCTCGTACGAAACGATGCGTCACATCGAAAAACGCTCTCGTTGGCATTTATTTACGACAATGGGTCTCCACGGTCACGCGGGGGAATAAAAGCGCATAGAAGCATGTGTATATATATATATATATATATGCACGTATCGCATGCATAAATAGCGGGAAAATGTGAATTGGCTAGCCTTTACCGAAAGGGGAAGGGGTGAAGGTTAGGGACAGGAAGAAATAGTGGTGGTGCTGCTGCTCGCAAAAAAAGGAAACGATGTCGCCGTTCATGGCACACGGCTGGCTACAGACGGGCTGTACAGAGTGGGTAGATAAAAACCAATTGAACCGTTTTTCAGTGCACACAAACCGTTCCCCGGGAAACGGAAGACGGGCAACGTTCCACCGGGAGGCTGCCATTGCACTTGAGAGAAAGTGTACAAACACACACACACACATGCGGAGCTGTGCACATGTTTCCGGCAGCCGAGCCGAATGCGGGCGATAGGGGGAGTTTTATATGTGGCGTAGAACAACGTTCCGCCCGTTTGGTTGTGGAGTGTTTTATTTGTCATCCAGAGCTGTTTATATCGTTCCCTGCGCTTGATTGTCGGTGCAGATTGTGCTTGAAACCGATCGTGTCTCAGTTTCACACGACTATGGGCGGGATTTTCAAGTTCAAGTGACAATGTCGAAGCCTTGTCCGAATCATTCAGGCCATTTTTAAGTTGAATTAGAACGTTTGCAGGTAGATCTGGAATTCTTGCCACTTTCTTGGATTCTTGCACGTTGAAGCTCTGAATGGAAGTGTGAAGGAATTCAGATTTACTTGATCAGGTGGGAGTTAAGATTGAAAATAACCAATAATTGGCTCCATATTATCCATCTTGACTCATAAACCCATATTTTTTGTAATAGAATTCGTTTGATTTCTTAACTGAAATTTCCTTTAAAAGGTGAATGTAATCAAAAATTAATAAACGAAACCCATTATATGAATAATGTGAACAAAACATAATCTCTTCCATGCCTGCTTTAAGACAACGCAACATAAGAAAGTGTCCACCGTTTCGTGCGTGTTTTTTTTTTTTGTTTGCCACTGAACTCGATTACCCATTCGAGTCGTGCACTTTCCCCTTTTTAGCGGATGGAGCGTGGAGCACGGTGCATGTGCTGGAAAATAAGTGGATAATAACATTATTTCCAAACGACACACAGCCAATGAGAATCACCACCGTTCGCGCGGCTCATCTAGTGCAGGACACGGCACTTAAACGGTGTAGGAAAAATTGTCATCGAAACAATTGATGGAAGCTGGTCGGTGTGGTGTGGTGGAAATATGATCGCAGTGTCCGGTAATGACGACATTGTTTAACGTTTATTACCACCAACAGTAATGAGCTGGCCAGCGTTCGGTTTCACTTGATTTCCGCCCGGGAGGTGTGTTTGGGAAGCGCTATTAGCGGGTTTTAATGTGTTGTACAATACATCAATGTATGAATTGCAAAGATAAAGTCTCCCCCACCATGTCCGGTAGACAAATCAATTTAAAAAAAAAAACATTTTAATGTTTTTACTATCTTGTTACAGCTTACTTGTTTCGATATTATTGTGTTTTTTTTTAAATGAAATTTAAGACCCAAAATAACTATAACTTCTTTTTTGGTGCAGCTACAACACAATGTTTAAACTGTTTCTATTCTCAACACTACAATGTAAAAATTAATTAAGTTTTTGCTTTTATCTTATGTATTTGTGTCAGCAGCTAAGCAGTTAGATGGGGATTAGAATAAAAAATAAAATATTTCTTTAAAACTAATTAATTTTGAATTAAATTGAATTATTAAATTTAACTTTTCAAAATACAAAATACAGAATAGATATAACATAAGGTTTTACCTTATTTAATTTCACTTAGTCTTTATGGAACATTGTTAAAAAAAAACCCATCATTTTGTTATTTATCTACAATTAGCAGCCATAACTGGGTGACGATCATGTGCGATCATCTTCGCAATAAATCTTAAATTTACCCGCCCGAGGGGTAGATCGTTGGGTGATCGTTTTTAAAAGGTGAGAACTAAACAGCTGGCTGTCGTCAACAGCCGTAGGCGTGATTGTAAAAAAAAAGCGAAAGGAACCCTCGATGGGAAGCATGAATTGGAAATGTCTTGCGAGGGGAGCGAACAAAACCTTTTTCTTTAAACGCTGCTGTGAACCGGTGTATGAAAACCGCAAAACCGACGATCAGCCACAAGCGCAAGGTGGTTATGCTACCGCTTGCAAATGTTATGCTTTCGCGAAGAAAAAGGAAAACCATTTCACCAACGTTCCCGACGTAAACCTGCACGCTGCACCTTTACCGTATGCATTTTTCTTTCTGTTTTTTTTTAAACGACAGTGTAATGCATCGCGATTGTCGTTATTTTGCTGTCGCTATTATTGGCAATAAATTTGCATCAAAAACATCCCATCGCACGCATCCGTACGGTTCTGGTTATGCAAATAGTAGCTTTCGCTTCTGTGCTTATGCGCGTTGTTGTTTATTGTAAGCGCGTTGGTGGAAAACCGTTCGCTGCGAATATGCATCGCAACGCGGTAATTGTAGTGGGAGTATTTGGGCAAAAAGGTAAGCCAACGTGCAGGGGGGAGGGGGGGGTTGTTTTCCACCCACGTGCACGTTGACATAGTGCGGTTCGGTAGGGAAATCGTGGCGTGGGTCGTACAGAATGCAATCTTTGCTGGAAGTTTTTCACACAATTTACGCAGTTCCGATGCAATTCCTGGAAACAAATAGATAGTGGTTGTGAGTTTCACGAATGGGAATCTAATGCATTTATGCAAGAAATGCTTCATAACAGATCAGCTTCGGGCATAGTTTTAAAAGTGTTTATTAGGTATTAATGTTATGGTCCGATCTTTCCCATTAAGATAAAGCCAATGTTTAATAAAATAAAGCTTGAAAACTCAGATTTCAAATCCGATAAGCATAGGCGAGCACACATATGATACCTTTCTGCACTCTGCAACTTGCCAAACATCATATTGTACCGTTTTCGCCATTACGGCCCCCCCCCCCTCGATCAATAGTGCGTGTGGTTAATATGTCGATTAAACATTGCGTTGCGAGCAATTCTTCGTACACCGTCCGGTATGTGTGCTAATCGATTTAGTCTGGATCCCTCGGTGGCCGCACGCTACCGAACCGGCCAATTATCGCACGGTCGCACGTTCGCCCACAGGTGTGAAAGCAGTTGGAGAATCGGAACTCGGCATTAATGCGGCTCGCTCCCAGTCGATAACGAATGGCAATGGTTCGATTGGTCTTCCACCTCAAAAAAAAAAAAAAACATCAACTTTTCCCCGGGAGGGTGCGCACCGGCGAAGATGATTTTAAACGAATTTCGATGGTGGAAAATTGGATCGCTAATTGTGCTGGATGAATGCAAAAGGGGCGAGTGAAACCACGGCCGTTTCCCAACAAACTTGCAAATGGGTGGCTAAATGTGAGAAACGTGCTGTTAGAACCGTGATATTATACGTATGGTGAAATGTTTCAGGATGATCGCATCTAAGATCGATTGAACTAGATGATTGGTGAAATGATACTTCGAAAAACTGAAAATGGATAATGATTTCCAACACTAAAACGTAGTGTACAGCAGCGTGAAACACACCCTTATTTGCGTGGAAGTATTCCTGCACCATTACCTGAAGACCCTCTTCTCGAGAAGTTCCTTTCCGCTGTTGAAATTCCACCAAAAAATGCTCGAAACGGCAGGGAAAGTTTCACTCGAGCGTTTTTCATACAGAACTCGACCGATCCTTCTGGACACGATTGGCACTTTTACCGTCCGGTCTGGAGCATCGCACATACCACCATGGCGACAAGTAGCAGTTTCACTTTCCAGTTCCAACTGGAGCTCCCAATCGAATCGAATCGCATTGCGCTCGCAATCGTGTTCGGTCGTGTGAGATGGTTGCGTTCACTTGACACGCATCGTAAAGGGGTTGGTGAATAGTATTTTTTTTCTTTCTTTCTTTCGTTCGTTTGTTGTTGTTGTTGTGTGTGTGCCTGGCATCTTCCCAGGTTTGGTTCCGGTTCTTCCGGGGAGTAGCTTCCACGCTTGTCGTGCACCATCATACGGAACCGTCTTGCTCTTGCCGGATAAGAGTCGTGCTGTATCTTGATTTCCGGAAAATTGAATGGTCGTCCAGATGTTCGAGCGGACACAATTTTATCCATTGATCCCTTTCTACTCTGGGGGGAAGTGCGATCGCTCACGATTCGTGCGAATTGATCCGATTGCGAGCGTCGCGATGCGCACGACAGAAACATTCTCAAGCTTGTATTCGTTTCCCTTCGTTATTGATTTATAGCATAATATTGCAAAAAAAAAGGTCTCCTAGCTTTGTAATTGCATATGGCTTAATTTTGACTGATGAAAAAATAGTCATTGTGTACAGTTTTACTAATAAACGTGACTTTGTTTTGCTTTTGCTACTTTTTCTTATTGATTGGAGTTTTAAGTTTAAGTCTTATACTTTGTCAAGATATTATTTAGAAATTCATTTCATAATTAAGTTAATATCTAATTCTTCAAATGTCTTCTTTCAACATGAGTTTGATTACATTAAAAATGATCCATTTATATTTTGACACTGTGCATGTTTCAAGAAATTGCATTTAAAGTCAGGTTTAAGGTCATTTTTAAATTGAGTGAAAACATTAACTATTTTACATTCTTTTTCATTCTTTCACAATTGAAAATATGTAAAATACTTTAGAAGTTTCATTTTAGGTATAGTATGATATAGATTTATTTAGTTTATTTGCCGTTGTGCCTTAAGTTATGGTAATATGGTCGTTTTTGCCTGTTTTGTTTTTAAATTCGTTGAATAATCTCTAAAAATAACCGTTTTTCATAAGGTTTCTAAAAGAACATTCGCGAAGGAAACCATGGTGAGTATGTCGAGCAAATTCTTTCAATGAGCAGCGCTTTAACATAAACTGCTTTGGTGCGCCAAAGAGTGCGAAAACATTGTTAAACCCGAAATAGGTCAAACATCGTCCCGGAACGCTTTCGGTTCATCAATCGCCATTAAAATCTATCGTGCCGTTGGACACTTTCAAATGGAAAACCAAAAACCATCCACCGACGAAAAACAGAAAAATTTAAATGCTACTTTTTAACTATCGTTTTCTCCATTAAAGCGAGCCGCGATATCGCTCGATAGCACGTTGGACGGCTTAATGACTTCGAAGGCAAAACCTTCGAGCGTATGGGCAGGCTGCGGGCAAAGCTCAGCTCAGCGACAGTGTCAACAAACCGAATCAGTAATGCTTTTTAGACCTTGTGTATGCCGTTTTTTTCACTTTTTGGTTTGGTCGCTTCTATCCGAATTGTACTGCGACGTCTCAGATGACTTTCTTGCTGCGCCGGAAATTGACATCCATCCTCCCGCAGCCGATGGAAGCAAAAAAAAAACACAACTCGGGGAACCATTCCGAAAGATCCGTCAATTGATGAAGCACTTTTATTTGCTGTATCTATTTTCAGCGGTAGGTTTTCTTTGTTTGAACATGGTAGTTATTTTTTTTGTGTGCTTTCTTTTGATACTGATGTTTTCTTTCCCTTGCGTTTGACAATCGAAAGTTTTTCTGGAAAGCCAACAAAAAAAACACTACGACGACTTGAAAACCCCATCCAAAATACACGCGCTTCACGTGAAAAGCAAAAGTTTTTTGTGCGATAGCAGGTACGGCGGAAACAGTCATGACAGGGATGAACACGCAGCCAGACACGTTCAAAGTGTGATTTTGCTAAATGGTTCTCTGTCACTTGCCTCAAACGGTGAAATTAATCTGTCGGCATGCAATGGAAGATTGCTTGCAGGAAGCAATGTGGAGAAAATGATGTTTGTAAATGCGTTTGTACTTCACTTAGGAGTTTCATACTTCTCCAATGTGTACACTGTACCAACTAAGCAATGTATTCTAAACAATCCGTTTTATTTGTATAATGTTTGTAATCTGTTAAAAACTTGTGGACATCAAAAAAAAAAAATAGGTTTTGATTTCTTGTATCACTTCCTATGAATAGAGCAGTGTTGAAGAAGAATTTAATTAAATATGTTGTTGTAGAGCGGCCAGGCCGTTAGATATGTTATTGTTTTTTCCGAAATTTAATACATGTAACAAAGAGTTATTTACCTGTTTTTTTATTATTCCAATAATAACTGGATATATTTAGGAATTGAGTTAATACAACTGATTTCACTGGTAGAAGATGTTGTGATGTTATCTCGAAAATTTGTTTTGATATAATGAATGATTTATTTCAGTAACTTCAACATAAATATAGTGAAGAATTGATTTGCAATCATATTGAAAGCATAAATCTAAGACTTGTGAGCAGATTTGAGCAAATTTGAGAGTTTAGAATGAATGAAATGTTCATATGAATAGAATTAAAAATAAATATGTACAAGAATCATTAGAAATTTTAGTTAGGCAGTNTATATATATATGCACGTATCGCATGCATAAATAGCGGGAAAATGTGAATTGGCTAGCCTTTACCGAAAGGGGAAGGGGTGAAGGTTAGGGACAGGAAGAAATAGTGGTGGTGCTGCTGCTCGCAAAAAAAGGAAACGATGTCGCCGTTCATGGCACACGGCTGGCTACAGACGGGCTGTACAGAGTGGGTAGATAAAAACCAATTGAACCGTTTTTCAGTGCACACAAACCGTTCCCCGGGAAACGGAAGACGGGCAACGTTCCACCGGGAGGCTGCCATTGCACTTGAGAGAAAGTGTACAAACACACACACACACATGCGGAGCTGTGCACATGTTTCCGGCAGCCGAGCCGAATGCGGGCGATAGGGGGAGTTTTATATGTGGCGTAGAACAACGTTCCGCCCGTTTGGTTGTGGAGTGTTTTATTTGTCATCCAGAGCTGTTTATATCGTTCTCTGCGCTTGATTGTCGGTGCAGATTGTGCTTGAAACCGATCGTGTCTCAGTTTCACACGACTATGGGCGGGATTTTCAAGTTCAAGTGACAATGTCGAAGCCTTGTCCGAATCATTCAGGCCATTTTTAAGTTGAATTAGAACGTTTGCAGGTAGATCTGGAATTCTTGCCACTTTCTTGGATTCTTGCACGTTGAAGCTCTGAATGGAAGTGCGAAGGAATTCAGATTTACTTAAACAGGTGGGAGTTAAGATTGAAAATATTCAATAGTTGGCTCCATATTATCCATCTTGACTCATAAACCTATATTTTTTGAATTAGAATTCGTTTAATTTTTTAACTGAATTTTCCTTTAAAAGGTGAATGTAATCAAAAATTAATAAACGAAACCCATTATATGAATAATGTGAACAAAACATAATCTCTTCCATGACTGCTTTAAGACAACGCAACATAAGAAAGTGTCCACCGTTTCGTGCGTGTTTTTTTTTTTTTGTTTGCCACTGAACTCGATTACCCATTCGAGTCGTGCACTTTCCCCTTTTTAACGGATGGTGCGTGGAACACGGTGCATGTGCTGGAAAATAAGTGGATAATAACATTATTTCCAAACGACACACAGCCAATGAGAATCACCACCGTTCGCGCGGCTCATCTAGTGCAGGACACGGCACTTAAACGGTGTAGGAAAAATTGTCATCGAAACAATTGATGGAAGCTGGTCGGTGTGGTGTGGTGGAAATATGATCGCAGTGTCCGGTAATGACGACATTGTTTAACGTTTATTACCACCAACAGTAATGAGCTGGCCAGCGTTCGGTTTCACTTGATTTCCGCCCGGGAGGTGTGTTTGGGAAGCGCTATTAGCGGGTTTTAATGTGTTGTACAATACATCAATGTATGAATTGCAAAGATAAAGTCTCCCCCATCATGTCCGGTGGACAAATCAATTTTTGAAAAAAAAAAAAACACATTTTAATGTTTCTACTACCTTGCTACAGCTTACTTGTTTTGATTTTATTGTGTTTTTTAAATGAAATTTAAGACCCAAAATAACTATAACTTCATTTTTGTTGCAGCTACAACACAATGTTTAAACTGTTTCTATTCTCAACACAACAATGTAAATATTAATGAAGTCTTAACAACAATTTCTATTATCTTATGTGTTTGTGTCAGCAGCTAAGCCATTAGATGGGGATAAAAAATAATATATTTCTTTAAAACTAATTAATTTTGAATTAAATTTCATTGTTAACTTGTCTTTTCAAAATACAAAATACAAAAAAGATATAATATAAGGTTTTACCTTATTTAATTTCACTGAGTCTGTAAGAAACATTGTTAAAAAAAAACCCATCATTTTGTTATTTATCTACAATTAGCAGCCATAACTGGGTGACGATCATGTGCGATCATCTTCGCAATAAATCTTAAATTTACCCGCCCGAGGGGTAGATCGTTGGGTGATCGTTTTTAAAAGGTGAGAACTAAACAGCTGGCTGTCGTCAACAGCCGTAGGCGTGATTGTAAAAAAAAAGCGAAAGGAACCCTCGATGGGAAGCATGAATTGGAAATGTCTTGCGAGGGGAGCGAACAAAACCTTTTTCTTTAAACGCTGCTGTGAACCGGTGTATGAAAATCGCAAAACCGACGATCAGCCACAAGCGCAAGGTGGTTATGCTACCGCTTGCAAATGTTATGCTTTCGCGAAGAAAAAGGAAAACCATTTCACCAACGTTCCCGACGTAAACCTGCACGCTGCACCTTTACCGTATGCATTTTTCTTTCTGTTTTTTTTTTAAACGACAGTGTAATGCATCGCGATTGTCGTTATTTTGCTGTCGCTATTATTGGCAATAAATTTGCATCAAAAACATCCCATCGCACGCATCCGTACGGTTCTGGTTATGCAAATAGTAGCTTTCGCTTCTGTGCTTATGCGCGTTGTTGTTTATTGTAAGCGCGTTGGTGGAAAACCGTTCGCTGCGAATATGCATCGCAACGCGGTAATTGTAGTGGGAGTATTTGGGCAAAAAGGTAAGCCAACGTGCAGGGGGGAGGGGGGGGTTGTTTTCCACCCACGTGCACGTTGACATAGTGCGGTTCGGTAGGGAAATCGTGGCGTGGGTCGTACAGAATGCAATCTTTGCTGGAAGTTTTTCACACAATTTACGCAGTTCCGATGCAATTCCTGGAAACAAATAGATAGTGGTTGTGAGTTTCACGAATGGGAATCTAATGCATTTATGCAAGAAATGCTTCATAACAGATCAGCTTCGGGCATAGTTTTAAAAGTGTTTATTAGGTATTAATGTTATGGTCCGATCTTTCCCATTAAGATAAAGCCAATGTTTAATAAAATAAAGCTTGAATACTCAGATTTCAAATCCGATAAGCATAGGCGAGCACACATATGATACCTTTCTGCACTCTGCAACTTGCCAAACATCATATTGTACCGTTTTCGCCATTACGGCCCCCCCCCCCCTCGATCAATAGTGCGTGTGGTTAATATGTCGATTAAACATTGCGTTGCGAGCAATTCTTCGTACACCGTCCGGTATGTGTGCTAATCGATTTAGTCTGCATCCCTCGGTGGCCGCACGCTACCGAACCGGCCAATTATCGCACGGTCGCACGTTCGCCCACAGGTGTGAAAGCAGTTGGAGAATCGGAACTCGGCATTAATGCGGCTCGCTCCCAGTCGATAACGAATGGCAATGGTTCGATTGGTCTTCCACCTCAAAAAAAAAAAAAAACATCAACTTTTCCCCGGGAGGGTGCGCACCGGCGAAGATGATTTTAAACGAATTTCGATGGTGGAAAATTGGATCGCTAATTGTGCTGGATGAATGCAAAAGGGGCGAGTGAAACCACTGCCGTTTCCCAACTTACTTGCAAATGGGTGGCCAAATGTGAGCAACGTGCTGTTAGAACCGTGATATTATACGTATGGTGAAATGTTTCAGGATGATCGCATCTAAGATCGATTGAACTAGATGATTGGTGAAATGATACTTAGAAAAACTGAAAATGGATAATGATTTCCAACACTAAAACGTAGTGTACAGCAGCGTGAAACACACCCTTATTTGCGTGGAAGTATTCCTGCACCATTACCTGAAGACCCTCTTCTCGAGAAGTTCCTTTCCGCTGTTGAAATTCCACCAAAAATTGCTCGAAACGGCAGGGAAAGTTTCACTCGAGCGTTTTTCATACAGAACTCGACCGATCCTTCTGGACACGATTGGCACTTTTACCGTTCGGTCTGGAGCATCGCACATACCACCGTGGCGACAAGTAGCAGTTTCACTTTCCAGTTCCAACTGGAGCTCCCAATCGAATCGCATTGCGCTCGCAATCGTGTTCGGTCGTGTGAGATGGTTGCGTTCACTTGACACGCATCGTAAAGGGGTTGGTGAATAGTTTTTTTTTCTTTCTTTCTTTCGTTCGTTTGTTGTTGTTGTTGTGTGTGTGCCTGGCATCTTCCCAGGTTTGGTTCCGGTTCTTCCGGGGAGTAGCTTCCACGCTTGTCGTGCACCATCATACGGAACCGTCTTGCTGTTGCCGGATAAGAGTCGTGCTGTATCTTGATTTCCGGAAAATTGAATGGTCGTCCAGATGTTCGAGCGGACACAATTTTATCCATTGATCCCTTTCTACTCTGGGGGGAAGTGCGATCGCTCACGATTCGTGCGAATTGATCCGATTGCGAGCGTCGCGATGCGCACGACAGAAACATTCTCAAGCTTGTATTCGTTTCCCTTCGTTATTGATTTATAGCATAATATTGCAAAAAAAAGGTCTCCTAGCTTTGTAATTGCATATGGCTTAGTTTTGACTGATGAAAAAATAGTCATTGTGTACAGTTTTACTAATAAACGTGACTTTGTTTTGCTTTTGCTACTTTTTCTTATTGATTGGAGTTTTAAGTTTAAGTCTTATAGTTTGTCAAGATATTATTTAGAAATTCATTTCATGATTAAGTTAATATCTAATTCTTCTAATGTCTTCTTTAAACTTGAGTTTGATTACATTAAAAATGTTCCATTTATATTTTGACACTGTGCATGTTTCAAGAAATTGGATATTATGTCAGGTTTATGGTAGTTTTGCTGATTTAAAGCAATATTGTGCGAAAACATTAACTGTTTTACATTCTTTTTTTTACTTTTACAATTGAAAAATATGTAAAAACTTTAGAAGTTTAATTTTAGGCATAGAATGATAGATTTATTCGTATTTGGTTAAACTGATTGATCCATTTTTCTGCCAAAACTAGAGAAATTAGAGAATTTTTTTTCCGAAATATGGTCGTTTATGTCTTTATTCACTAAGAAATTAAGTTTTGTTTTTAAATTCGATAAATGATATCTAAAATTGAACGTTTTTCATAATTCTTATCATAGAAAATTCGCGAAGGAAACTATGATGAGTATATCGAGCAAATTCTTTCAATGAGCAGCGCTTTAACATAAACTGCTTTGGTGCGCCAAAGAGTGCGAAAACATTGTTAAACCCGAAATAGGTCAAACATCGTCCCGGAACGCTTTCGGTTCATCAATCGCCATTAAAATCTATCGTGCCGTTGGACACTTTCAAATGGAAAACCAAAAACCATCCACCGACGAAAAACAGAAAAATTTAAATGCTACTTTTTAACTATCGTTTTCTCCATTAAAGCGAGCCGCGATATCGCTCGATAGCACGTTGGACGGCTTAATGACTTCGAAGGCAAAACCTTCGAGCGTATGGGCAGGCTGCGGGCAAAGCTCAGCTCAGCGACAGTGTCAACAAACCGAATCAGTAATGCTTTTTAGACTTTGTGTATGCCGTTTTTTTTCACTTTTTGGTTTGGTCGCTTCTATCCGAATTGTACTGCGACGCCTCAGATGACTTTCTTGCTGCGCCGGAAATTGACATCCATCCTCCCGCAGCCGATGGAAGCAAAAAAAAAAAAACACAACTCGGGGAACCATTCCGAAAGATCCGTCAATTGATGAAGCACTTTTATTTGCTGTATCTATTTTCAGCGGTAGGTTTTCTTTGTTTGAACATGGTAGTTATTTTTTTTGTGTGCTTTCTTTTGATACTGATGTTTTCTTTCCCTTGCGTTTGACAATCGAAAGTTTTTCTGGAAAGCCAACAAAAAAAACACTACGACGACTTGAAAACCCCATCCAAAATACACGCGCTTCACGTGAAAAGCAAAAGTTTTTTGTGCGATAGCAGGTACGGCGGAAACAGTCATGACAGGGATGAACACGCAGCCAGACACGTTCAAAGTGTGATTTTGCTAAATGGTTCTCTGTCACTTGCCTCAAACGGTGAAATTAATCTGTCGGCATGCAATGGAAGATTGCTTGCAGGAAGCAATGTGGAGAAAATGATGTTTGTAAATGCATTTGTACTTCACTTAGGAGTTTCATACTTCCCCAATGTGTACACTGTACCAACAAAGCAATGTATTCTAAACAATCCGTTTTATCTATATAATGTTTGAACTCTGTTGAAAACTTTTGAACATAATATAAATAATTTAGGTTTTGATTTCTTGTATCACTTCCTATGAATAGAGCAATGTTGAAGAATAATTTCATTAAATATGTTGTTGTAGAGCGGCCAAGCCGATAGATATGTTATTGTTTTTTCCGAAATTTAATACATGTAACAAAGAGTTATTTACCTGTTTTTTTATTATTCCAATAGTAACTGGATATACTTAGGAATTGAGTTAATACAACTGATTTCACTGGTAGAAGATGTTGTGATGTTATCTCGCAAAAATTTGTTTTGATATAATGAATGATTTATTTCAGTAACTTCAACATAAATATCCTGAAGGATTGATTTGCAATCATATTGAAAGCATAAATCTAAGACTTGTGAGCAGATTTGAGCAAATTTGAGAGTTTAGAATGAATGAAATGTTCATATGAATAGAATTAAAAATAAATATGTACAAGAATCATTAGAAATTTTAGTTAGGCAGTGCATTAAGGAAATGTTCGTTTTATCGTGCATATACTCGTATATTGCTCGAAAATTGATTTTAAAAAATCGAGCAGCCATGATCTTCGATATTTCGAGCTGGCTGTTAGCGCCACCTGTTGTGAAATTTTTGAATCTACTATTTTACCAATTGCATACATTTAGATTTTTGTAAGGAATTGGGTTTTGTTTCATTTTGGTTTTCAATTCTCTGGGAGGGAGGGAAAGGGAATTGTTTAATTTTGATTTTCATGAATATTTAGACATTTTAAGTACATTTTTACGGTAAACAGATCAATGTAGAAAGCAACTGCCTAACAGTATATTAAATATATTGTGAAGAGATTTTCTGATAGTTTCATGTGATATTTTTCATTTCATGATTTAACAATGATTTAAAGCCAAAAACTTATTTATTATTAACGTCTCTATTCTCAACACAAGCGAGAAGGCGAATCGTACAAATAACAATGCTCATTTAGTTGTTTAAAATGTTTATTTCAAAGTATAGTACAGTCGAATTTAAATAGATGTTATCGGAATGGATGTGGCTGCTTACGTTAAACTATGTACAGGAAAATTGTCACACACTAGCTGAAAATCTTCTGACAAGAATGCTCTCACCGGTTACACATTTGTCTTGCACTAACAGAAGCACCTTTTTGCGCGATTGTTTACTAACCGTGTCGCTATTGAACCGGTCGCATCCAATATGTTTGTCCCTTTTGTTTTGTGTTTTGTTGTTATGCCCCCCTTAAGTTAGACATGCGACCCTACCGAACGTATCTAGCGGAATATAAATAAATAAATAAAGTCGTCTTACCGCGTAACATGTACTGTACTTGCAAAATAGTGTCTAACTACCGATAACTGCCGTAACTCTAGTTTCGCATCAGTTTCACCCCGGGATGCAACACAAGTGCACCGGGATGCGCTACGTGCGTTGCAACGCTTGCGAAGATGCATTGATTTATCACAACGTACTTTAATTAAAACCGTCATACTTTAACTACTGTGTTGTTGCTCTTGCTCTCATTCTTTTCGTGCTAGGCTAAAGATGCTGTGTGACCTTTACGAGCATTTGTGTTCGAAATGCTGTACAGCTTGGAGTGTTTTGTAACGATCGCCGATTCTGCCACCGCTTGCCAACTAACTATAATACCTTGTCGAGTGTCCATGAACTCACTGGGTTGTTGTGGATGCTTTGAGCAAAACTTCGGGACGGGAATGTAACTTAACACAATTGCTCTAAACCATGACCGTGCCGTCACCGAAAGGATGCACTCCGTCATCGCGAGTTAGCTGTGTCGACGATCAACCTGCCAGCCGGGCGTGCACCAGATCGCATGATTGGACGATCCGTGCCGCTGGCAGATCGATGATCAAAACGGCAACTTCTAAAAGTGTATACTATGCGTAAACGAAACTATCAAACATCAACAACTACACCGCCAACAGTTGAGCGGTCGCGACCTAAGGGCCGATCCGGAGTAGTACCAGCTCGCACGTTTTCCGGAGAGCTTTGTTCCAAGGATCTATACACCAGGCAGGTAGCATGGCTACTGCGTATCAGCTAATCAGTTTTTCGTGCGGCGACGCTTTTAAAACTGTAGTATCTGGTTGATCCAGTCCCGGAACTCTGATATCCTGGTGTAGACACCGGGTTGATTAGGTTCGGCGCACCCGATACCCCAGGAAATGACACCCGCGAGCAGGAATCGCTTGTCTGGACGCTGAATTACCATTGGGCCACCGGAGTCACCTACAAAGAAATGGCAATGGGAATGGTTTACATAACTGTGAGAAATGATTCTTCGTGTTTGATGCAAGAACTCACCTTCACAAGAGTCATATCCTCCCTTCTTCCAGCCGGCGCAGATGAAAATGTGTGGAATGTGCTCGATGTAACCGGCACTTCTGTACATCGTCTCACAGATCTTGTTCTCAATCACCGGCACGGTAACCTCCTGCAGCACACTCGGCAGTGGTCCATCTGAAGAAGCGGATTGGAGAATGGAGTATGAATGCATTGAGTTACACGTTCCTTTCTTATGCCATTACTTTCATCTTACCTTCATATAGACGACCCCACCCGGTAACGAATGCCGTTCTGCCGATGAAGTTCTCATCGTTCTCCGGCACACAGACGGGAATGATGTTGGGCTGGAAGATCACCGGTTCGTAGAATCTGAAGAAACAATCGAGTGTTAATGGGTTGCCCACTATCGCCCGATCTGGATGCTGGGGCCGCTTTCTCTTACCTCAAAAGTGCCAGATCATACTCAAACGTTCGCGGATCAAACTGTGGATGGGAGGCAACGATCTGTACTCGGCGCTCCTGATAACCGTACGGTTCCTCCTCCAATGCCAGATCGTACTCGCCTAACCGCAACAGCAGATCCGACGGTGGAACACTGACGTGGTGAAAGAATTGAATTGAAGTTAATGTGATGTAAATCTGCAACCGTTTCCCTCGTACTTACTTGTCAACGCAGTGGGCAGCGGTGATGGCCCAGTTTTCGTTTAGCAGTGCCGCACCACACTTGTGCAGATAGGTGGACGTTCTCCATTGGCGCAGCGATATTTGCCACGGCCAACGGCCAAATGCTGCCTTCGTGCCACCGACGATACGCGGCTCGGGGAACATCCGTTTGCCGCACACTGTTAACCGGGAATGGTAAAAATAGTACCGTGTAAATACATGCTCAGATAAGCGCAGATCGATCGAAAACGGTCGAAGGAAAAGGCGGCTGAATAAAGTAGAAAAGCAGCTTCATCTTTGCTGTGGCCCGATGCGTGCATTAATGAGTTGTTCGGCCATGCGAGAATGAATGAATCGTAATTATGCTGCCATAAAAATGGTAAATGATCCTTTGGCCAATCAGATCCGTACGATCTTGATGTGCAGTGCGTATCACTTGATGCGCATGTACCTGTGTGTGTGCGTGTGTGGTTGTGTCTGTGCTTGTAATGGTCACCGGGACGAGCTAATGCCGCCGAGTGGCACGCTGAGTGTGGGAACCAGTTTGTTTCGTGTTCTTATCTTATGCTGGCTTAAGCTACCCTACCGCGCTAAACGTACATCCCGACGATCGAGCAGCCGAGCGCGAGTGCAGCTGGGAAGATTAATTCGCCCTCAGCCGTAGCCGGTTGGAGGGTCGCTCGCACGCAAGGATGAGCAAACCGTCCTACCGAGGACGACAATCAAAACGACAGCGTGCATAATGTGTAATGAAATACACGCTGCATGCGGCAAAGCAGCGAAGCGTACGATGCAAAAACACACCAGAAGAAAACAGCATCCGATTATCATTAGACGAGACCACGGATAAGAACGATCGGTGCGTGTACCAGCGGGCTATTCGCACTTACTCGTGCAGCTTTGGACACGAGCAGATTGGGAACTCTGGACGGGAATGCGCTGTCAGCAGAGAGTTTTATGTTTCTATGCAGCAGCACCATACCATACCGCGCAACGGTCAATTCGCGGCGGCCATCAACACTGTCGCCTTATAGCTTGGGCAGGTAATTGAATGTTAAGACGGGAACTGTTCGGCGCGGGGTTTAATGTATGATAAATGTTTCACCAGCTCTAGAGAAGTAATTCATCTTGCAAACAGGGATGATTCTATCAACACCACCAACAATGGCGTGAAAATGGCGGCATATAATACGATTGCGTACAATACAAAGGCTGAGGATACAAAAGGTCCTCTGGGGCATTAAATGTTTCGCGCTGGGCTTTGAGCAGTCTGGTGTTATCAATCAGCACGAAAGCAAAATACATATTCATTCCTCGGCATCTTTACGAAACGTTCAACATTGTAAACACATGTAAGCTATCGTGTTGAAATCGATCGCGACGTCATCCAATTCCCAGTTCTGGCGAATGTCAAAGAACTGTCTCCAGTTTCCTTGGCCGGCAAACAATACAATGTCAGCAACCGGACGACGGTCGCGATGCGTGCTGCCCTACCGCCTGCGGATGCCCCACGGCTAACAATTAATTACATAATGTTTACATGTAAGCGATAAGCCACCAGCCGCGGACGATGGACTCTACACATTCCACCAGCACGAAATTCCGTTCGCGAGTCGTCCGTTGCGTTGCGTTCCGAAAACTGAAGAATGTGTCACAAGTTAGCGATCTTCGCCGCGGTACCACCTTGATACCACTGATCGCCTGGCGGAACAAAGTGTGAAACGTACGAGGGCGAAACGACAACAACAAAAAAAAAACCGGCTAACAAACGGCCTGTGAATGCCCTGGTCTGATCTTCGGGCGACAACACGACCGCTGGCACGGAACGGCTGGAAAGGATCACGCAAACGTGCGCACTGTCAATAGTGGCGGCGTTGGTGGTGCAGCACCATTTGCGGCACATAAATCAACATTACCGGCGTGATAGTAATGATACCATTAAGTAAATATAAATAATTTATTTTATTCAAGCCCGAAAAACCAGTAAATCAGGTGTGTTGGGACATGTTCACGCTTACTACGCCGGGTTGTCCGGGCGTTCGCGCAGGACGCTCTGCATCCCGAATGGAGTGATTGTTACTGCTTATGTTTTGCGCTCTGCCGTGCTTGGTACTAGCATGTCAAGATTCGATAATATTTCATACCAGTTGGATGGAGTGTATGCTGGTTAAAGGCCGATTGAAGTAAGTGCTTGATCACAGTACAGTGATGGGCGTTTTATTGAGACAGTTCTGAAGCAATCGCTATCAAAATGGGAACCGAATGAAGGAGCAAAGAGTCTTCAGAGAAGGGTCTTTAAGATTTATTCGAAAACCTTGTGATACGGCCCAAAGGTTTCGCTTTCCAGTTTGCCAAAAATCAATTCCTCTTTCGGGGAGTTTGGACAGCGGGCAGCCCAAGCGAGTGAGGTACTTAAATACATAAAGCTAATTTATCAGACTATCAATCATTCCCGCATCCATTGTTCGAACCGGAGAAGGCCTCAAGCCAACGGGGCAAATAGAATATCTACCTGTCGATAGTGATCAGTGTAATCGATTTTGAAACAGGTCGTGCTGGGGTTTAGCCTCATCCTGCACGGGCTCGTAGCTAGTCCGGGGTCGCCCGAAAGGTGCTCGCAAATCTTTCCAGTGAGGTATTGTTTTTTTGTTTGTTGCTAAATGTACAACATAAAAAATCTGCACACTGTCTCTCGCCGCACAGTCCGGTCCACTTGCCGCGTAACACCTTTTGCAGGATTTTGCGCCAGAAGAAGGAGGAATTCCTGCACGAAGATGATACGTTTCATGTAAGGTGGAAGCGATTTCGCCTCTTTTTCTGTTCCGTTCCGTAGCGCCTTCTTCTTGACCTGCTGCAACGGCAAACCCTCGCGAGTACGAGTTGAAGTCTCCGGTCCGGTTTGCATTAGGCAATAGGGTACATACCCGACCGTCCATGCGGGATCGGGTGTTGCAAACCCGGACCGAGAACGGTGGTAATGACAAAGACCGACCAGAAGAAGGCACGGCACCGGGGCAGAAATCGAGCCATGCCGCATGAGCATTGTTGCTCGTCTCGATCCTTACGGTAAGGGCAGAAGAGTAATGCCGATCGGATCTTCGTGACTGAAGCGAGCTTGGGCTGTGGTGTGTNGAGGTACTTAAATACATAAAGCTAATTTATCAGACTATCAATCATTCCCGCATCCATTGTTCGAACCGGAGAAGGCCTCAAGCAAACGGGGCAAATAGAATATCTACCTGTCGATAGTGATCAGTGTAATCGATTTTGAAACAGGTCGTGCTGGGGTTTAGCCTCATCCTGCACGGGCTCGTAGCTAGTCCGGGGTCGCCCGAAAGGTGCTCGCAAATCTTTCCAGTGAGGTATTGTTTTTTTGTTTGTTGCTAAATGTACAACATAAAAAATCTGCACACTGTCTCTCACCGCACAGCCCGGTCCACTTGCCGCGTAACACCTTTTGCAGGATTTTGCGCCAGAAGAAGGAGGAATTCCTGCACGAAGATGATACGCTTCATGTAAGGTGGAAGCGATTTCGCCTCTTTTTCTGTTCCGTTCCGTAGCGCCTTCTTCTTGACCTGCTGCAACGGCAAACCCTCGCGAGTACGAGTTGAAGTCTCCGGTCCGGTTTGCATTAGGCAATAGGGTACATACCCGACCGTCCATGCGGGATCGGGTGTTGCGAACCCGGACCGAGAACGGTGGTAATGACAAAGACCGACCAGAAGAAGGCACGGCACCGGGGCAGAAATCGAGCCATGCCGCATGAGCATTGTTGCTCGTCTCGATCCTTACGGTAAGGGCAGAAGAGTAATGCCGATCGGATCTTCGTGACTGAAGCGAGCTTGGGCTGTGGTGTGTGTTTTTTTTTTCTCTCTCTCTCCCCTGTCAGCCCGACCCGATGGCGTGCGGAGGAAGCATTGAACTTGCGCTCAAGGTTGAAATTGTTTTATGTTATTATCAATTATTTATGTTATATTTTTATGACCATCCACCAACGGATCCCCAAAGGCATCCTTGGGTTGTTTCTGTTTCTGTGTGTGTCTGTGTTGATTCGTGTAATTCGTGAAGCAAACAAACATTCAGAGCAAAACCGTGCCCGCAAGCCGTGATGAAGCGAAGACGAACCTGCGATCCGGTAATGAGACATAAACGTGGCGTCCCGCAAAGCCAAGGATGTCCGTTGTGATGAGATAATTTTTTCGAACCAGAACCGATCGTGTTGCGTGTGCGATATAGGTCCCGCAGGTCAAAGGTTTACTCACCCGATCGATAATCAATGCCCTCGAGTGTTGGCAGGGTGGATGTGGTGAGGAAGTCGGGTGCGAGTGTTACACCGTCCGTGGTGACGTTGGCGAGCATCGCCAGTGTGGTCGTTGTCGGAAGCGCCGACTGATTGGTGGCCGGTTGCTCGGGGAACTTGATCGGCATGCCGGTTGTCGTGCCGTCGGTGGTTGGCCCACGGTCGGATGTCACTGGCGGCGATGGGACCACTGTCGTCCCATTGCCTGACGTTGCTGACAGCGTTGATGGGGCGCTGACGGAGGATGGGCTCGTCATTCCGCTGGAGCTCGAAACCGGCGGCACCGTGGAGGCGCTCACCGTGTTGGGCTCCTGTGATGTCGAGGTCGCGGTCGTGTTTTGCGCTGGGAAGGTACTCGCAGTCGTAGCAGACGCAACTGTGCTGCTTTCGTTCGTCACCTTGTGCAGGGAGTCGGTAACGTTCTCGATCGAGGCTGTCGTTGCATCGACGGTTTCTTCACTTTCATCTGTTACTTCCTCCTCCTCCTCCTCTTCCTCCTCCTCGCTGGAACCTTCCTCTCCGCTGCCGGACCCTTCCTCTCCGCTGCCCTCCGTTGTACCTTCGATCGACTCATCCACGGCAGTTGTGGTCTCACGGACGAGCATCGCTTCCGTGGTGGTGGACGTCGCATCGATGGGCCGTTTCGAAGATGACCACGCGTCGGTAGTCGAGGACGTGCCTGTGATGATAGTAAATGAACGGTTATTAAAGGCCCCCGTACATGTAACGTCTCTACTTCTGTAGGTAAACAAAACCGTCCGCACATGTTGTGCGCAGATCTGGGCAGCAACACGAACGAACAACAAAAGGCAATGGATGTTGGTTTATCAGTGCCTTTTGCAATAAGCTTTTGCTACGAATAATTTTTATTTATCCTTGGATTAGGATACATTAAACAAGCGAACCCAAAATGACGGATGTCTGCCATGATACACGAACAAACTAATAAAAGCATAATTGACATCTGTTAATAGTGCCCATTTATACATCAACCAGCCATGCACAAGCGCGAAAGCGTTTCTGCGCGTAGGGAATTATGTTATTAATGATTGCATTTAGCCGGAGCATGTCGTTTGGATTTGCTTGTGCGCGTGACGTGCAGTTAGTGACAAAATGAATGAAGTTAGTGTGCGGTTCGGTTGAACCGATTATTTTTAAAAGCCATGCAATTTACCAGATTCCTCACTAGATGCGGATGATGTCTGTTCGGATACGCTCGCAAACATATCACTGGTCGTTAAGGTCGGTGCGGCGGAGGATGTAAAATGAGTCGAAGCTACACTCGGATGCGTTGTCGTTGTCGGTGCGGTTGAAATGGTCGTCGAAGTCACGGTGGTTGGTGTCGTTTCGTCGAGCGATTCGTTAATCTCTACCGCTTGGCTACTGGGTTTGTGTGGGGACTTGGTGACAGCCAGCTGACCGATGGAAGATACTGAACTGGGCCCGGTACCCACGGTGCTGGTACTGACGGTGGTTGACGATACGATGGACGAATGGCGAACCGTGGTGCTTATGCTCGGTGGTTCTATCGTACTGTGTTTGGTGTAGCTCGCGGTACTTGCAAGCGAACTCTCCGTCGTTTTTGCATTAGCTTCCAAGAATTCGAGATTCGTTGGTCCGGGTGTACGAGAAGTGGATGTTACTTGAGAATGTACCGAAAGAGCGTCCGGTAGCAGGAGGATGCTTTGAGCAGGTTCCTCCTGGACCGTGTTGTACACGTAGGCCGCTTCCGGGAGCAGCGATTCGATCGGTAGCTTAGTGTCCTGCGAGAAGGACACCTCGACCGATGCTGGTGGTATGTGAGTGGAGGATGATGGTTCATGCTGGTTAGTTTGATTGCTAGCAATGACCTCTTCGGGGGTTAGTGTCTGAATGAGTATCCAGCTGTTGGAAGTGGTTGGGCCTGTCGGGATGCATGATGTATGAGCGTCATGAGCGTACGAAGTAGTTGATGCAATGCGTTACCTTCAACCTTAGCCTAACTTACCTTGATTGACGTTGGGACGCTCCGTTGGTGTGTCTTCCAGAATGCTTGTCCACGTAACGAGACCGGGACGAGAAAGTGTCGCAAGGTCGTCGCTGTTACCGACTTCTGGGGAAGACTCCGGGACCTTCACCGTGGATGATTGTACAGATGGTTCGGATTGCGTAGTTCTCTTAGTGAATGATGTTGGAGCAGGAGTAGGAGTTGGTGTTGTCGGTTGTGTCACTTTAACGGTGGTTGTTGGGTAGGTCATTTTAGTGGGACTGCTTGAAACAACAGCACTAGACGCAGCTTCAGAGCTGGTGGAATGCGTTTCGATCAGATGATCTAACGATGTAGCCGGTACGGTGGCTACCTGGGAAGTCGGTTTAGGTCTAGGACGAGGAGCTCGTGTTGTGTCGGTGCTGGCTGCTGCCGTCACCGTCGTTGTGGTCGTTGGTGTCGTACTAGTCGTTGGTCGTCTTCGGTTTGAAGTTGGTTTTGTTAAGGGCACCAACGAAGGAGACGTTGTCGGTCGACGCGAATACGTCACGGAAGGTGTTGTGGATTCGGTTTTCGGCGATGATTGTGTCGTTGTGGGTCGCCTAGAGCCGATGGTGGTTTGCGTTTGTGCAGCAGCAATCGTACTGGGAGGCTTACGGGATCCAATGGTCGTTGACGTTGTAGGTTGTCTAGTGTTGGGTGCAGAAACTTTCCTAGTCGTCGATGGTGGTGTCGTTGTTGGAGTTTCCGTGGTTGTCGTTAATGGCTGGGAAGGAGGTCGTCTGTTAGGAGGTCGTATTGTTGTCGTTTTATTCGTCGTAGGTCGACGGTTTTTGTAAGGCTTGGGTGTAGTTGTTCTAGTGGTAGAAGTGCGATTATCGTGCGTCACCAAACTTGGACCACTTGGACGTGCTGGAGGACGCTTGTTAACTCCCGATGTAGATAGAGTGCCAGCAGGATTTTTACTACTCTGCACGTATTGAAAAGTTGTGAACTCTTGATACTCCGTAGTCGTCTGCAAATCATCCTTTTGCTGAACCTTTAAAGGAGCCTTCGTGGTACGCACGGTCGAGGTCGTGCGCCGGTTGTTCTTAGCAGTCGTTCGTCTCGTTGTGGTCGAGGTACTGAGCAGTTCGTACTTGGTTCCATTGCTAGCCGGTGTTGTGGGTAAGCGCGTTTCCGTAAGTGGTGGTTTTCTGTGCGTGTTCATCACAGACGATTGAGGGAAATGTTGGAAGTTTCCGACTGAGTTGTGGTCTATGCTGTTATCCGTAATGTCTGGATCGAACAGCAACCGATCGTCCTGTGGGAAACGAATAGAGTTGTAAAGAAAAAATCTACTGCAAACGATATTCCGTCTCCGCTCATACTTACATTGACTTGACAGCAAGAGCCGAAGAATATTTTATCGATACACACTCCCAAATGTGTCCCGTTGGACTTAAAGCAATCGATAGCAAACATGCAAATGCCTTCCTCACCGGTGTTGCGTACCACACAGGGAAGATGTCGAAGGTTTCTGCTAGCTTGAACTAGAAAGATAAAATGCAAATAATAGATTAGTTTGTTTCATGTATGTTTAAGATATTCGTTTGCCAGCATGAATAGTCCTAGAAGTGTTTGTTAGAAAATAGAGCAGTTGTATGCATGCAATGCAATTCTTAAAAACGCTATTCGTCTAGTAAGTTTTGGAGCCCAACTTTTAACGTATTCCATCCCGAACTTTGGCCATCACGTCCTGATATTTCATCACGTCGTACGGGACTAGGTCAATGTGTTATTTTTTTAGCACCTTATCGTGGCGTAAAAATCTTTTCCACTCCCATCCCTAAACACTGACACCTGCGAAACCCACGAACCCATTTGCATACTCTCGAAAAACACATCCGATAAGCGCCCAGACAGAGGCACATTCGTTAGCGTTAGATGGATGCAGCAAGAGCAAAAGGTACTGTGGCCACATTCCGTACGCTCATGAATTGCTGAATGTCCAGTGTAGGACACGTTTCCTCGTAGGAAATCGCTGGATGCTGGATGGAATTTAAAATGAAACCATTCCACTCACCCCCACCCATGTGGTCCCACTCTTCCACGCTCACTCTCTCTCTTTCTCTCTCTCTCTCTCTTTCTGTCCTGGAACACGTTCCATCGGTCTCGTTTGCTTGAGCTCCAAAACGGGAGCCTTCGAAAGTGGGTCAGCCCGGGGTATCGTTTACCTCGATTTATGGTTCTTATACAATTGCCCTCCGCTTTTGTTGGCGTATGATTGCTCGCCGAGTGGCGCACACAAAACTGCAGCTTGAATGCAGCTTCGACGAGCGACGGAACGAAGAAAAGGGAAGTGGAGTTTTACTTTCTTCGGCTTTACGTTTGGGGTGCCAGTTCGAGGGGGTTTTGCAAGGAGATTACTTTCTTTTCCGTGGAACCGTGCACCGTTAAAACAAGATTCGTCCATCAGTGCTTCGTCAATGATTCATCGCAACAATCAGGGGAAAGATTTGGCTTTCGGTTAAAAGTGGATGAATTGTCTGGCTACACGTGAGGCATTCGTCTCGAGGAATATCCCTAGTAAGCGAGTACATTAATGCGTTTCCTTCAATGTGTTGCGCTGTATCGCGGGAAACGATCAGTCACTTGAGGGGAGTTATGAAAGTTGTCTGCAGAGGCGTAACACTATCGCGATCACTACCGGGCCGTCACGATGGAATTCGAAACACCTCACCCCAGGGAGTTGACATTTCGGTGTGATGAACTAACGCAAACAATACCACCATTTGCTTCCGAACCGGAACTGACACGTACCTCCGAAACATGCATGCATGATTCTTCGCTCCAATGAGAAGACCCGATGCAGATGTGTTTCTTTCCCACCGTTGGTAGTAACGGAATGGCGAGGTCATGCATTAACAAGAATGCTCTGTCAGCACATGGATAGAAGCGTGTATCTGGTGGAGTGTCCAGCTGTCAAAGCTCGTTATAAGACCTGACGTAAAAACTGCAGCTCCAGAGATTGTAGAGCTTTGGTCCGGCGCACTGCAAACCACTCCCTCCATAATGGGTTAAGTTAGGTTTGTTTGTTTTCATTGCTGCAGCCAGATAGTGGCAGTCGTTACGACAGGTCGTTTCCGTGCAGTAGGCTTCTGAACAACCCATCCCACCGGTTCCGGTTAGGTTGGAAATGGCTCGCTAGAATTGACCGCTCCGGGGCAGGGGGTGGGTTTGCATAACCCAAAACCCGTTTGTACGTTCCGCCGATGAACGGAACGTGTGACCAACATGCGAACCAACGGCAGTCACCGGATCGGCAATGGCAATGGCCGCATGGTCGAGACATACCGCGGGAAAATGGCAGTAGTTTCATTATTTTGTTGTTGTTGTTGTCGTTGTTGAGTTGTGCGCTGAAAGACACGGTTGGCAATGGTTGTGTGATCTCTTTTGTGCCATTTCAGTTCCTTTTTCCTGGAACGAGCAAGTTCAAAGTCAAGTTCAAGTTTGTCCGGTCTGGTGAAGTTCTCATTCGCTAGAATCAGTTCCTCAAGAAGGCTTGTGCTGAGCGAGTTGGTGGAGTTAATTTGCTAATCACTTGAAATTAAGATGGATTGTTTGTAAATTATAACTGGTGTTCGAACACGGTCGTTACATATACTATTAATAGTACCATATCGACATCTTTAAGTAAGCATAATTAATCAATGTCCATATGTCCATGTCTACCAACCTTTTTTTTTTGCTCAGCGTGAATGTTGACCACTCCCAGAATATGTTCACATTCATTGCCATCATGTCAAAGTGACCCAGTTTTTTTGAAGCCCAAAAACCATTGACAGCAACATACGCTTTCGTCGTTCATTGTTTACTCTACATAAAACATCCTGTTCCTCTGGGTGTACTATTGCGCACGAAACCCATCAGCACGGAACATCAGCGTCCTCGTACTGGTGTATCCTGCCCAACAACCCAATCTACGCCTACGCCTTGTTTGACACCCCGTTTCGACATCTGGCTGATCAACAACAGCAAAACGGGGAAAAAAAACCGGACAGGAACGGCAATGGTCCGGCGATACTTGCGCTTTCGAATCGCAAACCGCGTGACTCACTGCACCAGTCCGTAGTGTTTTGGGGTACTGTGTATATTCTTCCACACCATTTTCCCCCCCAGGGGGTGCTATTTATGTCGCCTTCCCGTTTGCTTCACCCACGACCCACGGCGGACACTTTCTCTGCGGGTCGGTTTTGACGTAAACGTGTGAACATAATCCACTGTGCGTGTGTCACCCGGGGAATCCGGTTTTCGGTTGCAACCCGGACAGTGTGTCAGGTTATTTCGGAATTGGCAATCCACGCCCGGCTGCTCCAACGGTGTTTCAAACATTTGAACATGACAAATTTCCCTACCCTAACCTTTCGCGGCTTAATGTTCGCGGCAGTGGGTGACCGCAGTTTGTGAACGAAAGTGAACGTCTTGGGACTGTTTAGGGGTGGCGAAATATTTGTTGTTTGTTGTACGGGTACGGGACGTATGGTACGGGACGAATTGTTTCACCCATCACCAGAACTGCACCATTTCCTGCTTTCCCTGCTACGAATTATTGCTTCTTCCCAAACTGCGCCAACTTTGTGTGTGTGTGTGTGTGTGTGTGTGTGTGTGTGTGTGTGAAAGAGTAGGAGGGACGCCATTTGGCGGAAGAAGAAAGTAAATTAAAGCTGCCCGGGCTAATGCCTCGAGCCATGCCTGGCCAGTTTTACCCAGTGACCTCAAAAAAAGGCGACGGCGGCGGCGTGAAACTCCCGCCAACCTCCCAGTCTCCCAAGGGGCAGCTTTTGGGGGTTTGCAAATGGCGGCGCGATTCGTGGTGGCGTGTCAATTACGCGCACATCCCCGACGGTGGCCGGCGCGATCGCACCGACGTACGATGCTGATGATGATGAGCAATGATGATGGTGCTAATGTAACACAAAGAAAGCAACCGCGTCCAGCACGAAATGATACGATGCGGATGATTTTTTTTCCCTCCTCGTTGCAGGTAACCTCAATTTCGGTGGTTTCGGTTGGGCACCGAATCCGCACCGAAATGGCCAAATTGGTATGAAATGAGCAAACGCTTCTAAAAAGCAAACCCCGCAACAGCAGCATTCACGCTCTCAGGCCCATTCAAAGGCGCAACCCCCGAGGGACGAATTGTTATGATAAGCAAAGTGCCGATGCGTCGGTACCAGGAAGGAAGAAAGGTTACTCCAAACGTGGATCTCCAAGCAAAAAAGAAGGAAAGAAAACTCAACACCGAAAAGCGAAATCGAAATTTCACGCAATTGTCCGTGCGGTTCGCTGCAAGATTGTGCTTTCGGTTGCCCGTTCTTCTTTTGTGTTTTGCGAATAAAATGAAGCTTTTCCTTCCTTGTTGGTGGATGGCCGTATCTATGGAAACTACCGTTCCGAACCTGTCACGCTAAAGGAAGGTGCGCGCCCGAAACCAAAGTTCAACACGGGTTTTGACGACAGCAAAAGATCTATTTTAGCTTTCGAAGATGTTTTGTCGTTTGCTCCGTTGCGTGGAATATAGAAACATTCGCTTTCGTTTCCATGTCGAATCGGGTGTTGCACTAGAATGGGACATTGTTTAGCCTTGTTGGTTTTGGTTTGTTTGTTTCGCCGCCGTCAACCCACGCTGCACAGGCTTACTTTCACTCGCAAATGGAACTCCGAAACTGGAACTGGTACGTGCCGATTCCGGGCCGACTGTGCGTGCAAATCGTGTTAGATGGACGGTTTTGTTTTGTTCATTGCTGTTCCGGGAGAGCACAAGACACGCCATGGACAAAGACGCGCGCAAGAATGTTTGATGGAGTTTGGAGCTTTGAGAATTGATAGACTCATGTAAAACTGGAATTTGTTTATTGCTATTTGGCTATTTGGACTTGCTTTTATCGTTGCATTATGCGAAGAGAAATACTGTGTGGTGATTAGGCGCTCCAACTCCTCATAAGACGCTCCATTCTTATGGTTGTAATGATGTGTATGAAGTTCATTTACTGCCTTACTTTTAAACTTCCAAACGACCGCACTCCGTCGCATACGATTAACTTTTTCACCAGTAGCATAGACGGTTTTTAAAAAGTGACGTTAAACGATGTACACCTTCAACGACTTGTTTGGTAGCCATTACGGGCAAGAAAGCCATTTGGCTGTAGCTTCCAGACAGTTTATACGATGCTTTGCCAGCACCGAGGGAGCGCTCTGATCGTAATAATCATTTCCATAGTCATATCATATTTAAGTAGCACCAGANTTAAACTTCCAAACGACCGCACTCCGTCGCATACGATTAACTTTTTCACCAGTAGCATAGACGGTTTTTAAAAAGTGACGTTAAACGATGTACACCTTCAACGACTTGTTTGGTAGCCATTACGGGCAAGAAAGCCATTTGGCTGTAGCTTCCAGACAGTTTATACGATGCTTTGCCAGCACCGAGGGAGCGCTCTGATCGTAATAATCATTTCCATAGTCATATCATATTTAAGTAGCACCAGGAGTACCAGGATGCTTTCCGAGTCACTCCAGTGGATTCCCCGAGGGTGCATACGAAAAACAGTTTCCAAAAGAGTGAAGAAAGGCAAACTTTAAACAACTTTATGCTTAGTTTTCTTGCTTGGCGATGGCTTATCCCGCGTACTTAGCACTGTTTCAGTCGGTTCACTACGTTACGCGAGGGTCGATAAACTGCATCCACCAAATTGTTTCACCAAACCGTTCCCGACGCGAAAGCAACGGCGTAGCATATGCCGAGCTGAACGATGGCTGGTGCTGGGCGATCTCTAACCTGGGTGGGTTGTTATTATTCTACCAGCATCGACCAGTAGCGGGTGGCACACGTCTGTTTGCGTCACGCTGCGTTGTCAAGAAGAGGGAACGGAAAAAAATAATAACAAATAATAAGGGAACACATCGTACTAACGAACCACCCCAATGCCTGTTATAAGCGAACGCATGCGGATCAGAAGTTTTTTTTTCTCCCCACCGTTTAATGGGTGGGAAAGGTATTCTTAATTCTTCTTTTGTAGCTTGATTGAAAATAAAACATACAAAAAACAACTCAAGCTGGTGAAAAGCACATCAATAGCAAACGGTTCCGACATACGGCTTTTTTTTTTGGTTTTTGACGAACCTAGACACCGGAGGCTCCAATCATCGATTAGAAGTTCCGGTCTGAAAGCGTGATAATGCCGGCCAAGCAGTGGCTTCGGGCGTAAAATTTGACGGCGCACAAAAAGGAACCACCGTAGATGGCCAACGGGAAACGCTCACTTTCGCTCACTGTGGCCAGTCGTGTGTGCTACGGAGACTGTGGTTTGGGAATGTACCGGACGTTGGTATGACGACGGCAGCGGAACAATAGCCATCACGCGCTAAAAAACCATAAACCCTCTCTCCTCCCTCCATCTCCCCACGCGTCCTACGCACTTGTGTATTGTGTCCTCGGCACACGGGCGTACGGGATTTTGGGGGAGCGAATCCCAAAAACTGTCCCCTAACGGTTGTTGGGCGGTTTATATGCTTTCTTATGCTGGTTGTTGTTTTTTTGTTCATTATTACAATGCTTTTATTATTACTTTTTTTCTGAGGGTCCGTTGTTGCAGTGATACGGTTTTGTTTGCCGGCAAGCAGCAAGGAGAGCTTTTTAATGGTCACTTTAGATGCGGATGGCGCACCGAAACCGATGGTGGCGCGCGTGGCGTTTAACATTCTATTCCAGTCCGCCGCCATCCATTGCGCCCGGCAAACGGTTTTGGAACGAATTGTTCGCTCTAGTTAATACCGTTTTTTGGATGGTAAATATTGCATCTGTACTGGGGCGTATATTACGCAACGGTGGTACCGATCGGAATCGGTTGGATAGAAGGAGATCGTGGTTGAAATTTAAAATTCAAAGATCTGAATATTAGGTAAGGTTTGGAGATAAAGAGAGAATGAGAATAACCAGATTTTTGATTCTTAATTTCTGGTCTCACGATGTCTCATGATCCCAAGGATAGGAATAGAATTGAGTTACTTGATTGAAATTCTATTAATTTTTTAATGATATAAAGGACATTGAAATATCTATGATTGGTGACGACTTATAATACTTCGTTTATAATTCAAGAAGTTACTTCTTTGAAACACAATTACTTCAATAAAGAATTGATCCAACAAACTTGGATAACTTGGAGTGAAACTTTCTAATAATTTCACCAAAAATGGCCATTATCCAGGATTTAATGTTTCCGCATCTTAATGGCGTTCAATAAACATGAGGTGTGATACATAGAAACAGGGATAAGTAGCACTGACATACATGGAGGCACTGTCTCCAATTAAGTACGATGCCACCGACCCATATTACAGAGATAATTAAGCTGTAAAATCTGATAACACCATACCAGTGCCCGCGTTCGGATTTCTTTCCCCGTGTCCGAATGCCTAGCCAAACAGGCCGGACCAGGATGATTGGTCCGGTGTTACTCGGTGAGTTGGCGTGTTATCTCGCCATCGTACTGTTATTTCGTGCCATTTTTTTTCTTGGTTTTTTTTTGGGTTTTACTTACACGATGTGAACGGGAACACGGGACTGCTGTAGGCGGACGAGAGCAGGGTGGCGAGTAGCAGGGCAAGGCGGGTTGCGAACTGGACGGCACTGTGACGGTGACTCCATCTCACCGTCCCCCGGCGTAGATCGACACTGGACATCTGCAGGAGAGCGTGAAGATAAGCAGAACGAAAATCGCAATGAAACGGGACAAATTAAAAAAAAACACGGTGTGAGAGGGTGGTGGTAACCTGAGCATGGTGGGAGTTAAAAAGGTCATAGACGAAATTTGCATAATGTTTTCTTCAAGGTTTTGTTCCTCAGTGCCGCCAAGAAGCAGCGAGCATCGGATTGTGTTGCGCTGTTGTCCGCGGATGGCTGTATGTACATTGGTGTACACGGAATTGTGGAATTGTGGAACTAGCAACATTAAGGGCACTCGAGTCATTGCAGTGCTTTCTTGAGGAAATAGATTAAACCAGTAAGAACTCTGTCAGTGAGGCTAATTGAAAACATTGTTGCACTCTCATAGTGCATGCACAGTGGTACCTCACGGCGAGAAATTAGTACGCTGGCTCTACCTACAAATACCTGGCGGTTCGTAATTAATTGCAAATTAAATCAACCTACGATGGTCTTGGCCGCTCGCTGGCGTGACTCTTCGTTGATTACGGAACAAAACTTTATCGTGACGCGGTCAGCATGAAACTAAGGTGAGGGCTTCGTATCGACCGACTGGTGTTAGTGCGCAGGTGATAAAAACTTGGCAAGTTCAAGTTGAAGGTCACGATCACATGCCAGAGCAGATGCAACTGCATTTAATATGGCCCTATAACAATACGTCTTCTTGCGAATGTACGTGGACGTTTCGGTTGAAATTCCTACAAATCTCCCAATAAATCTGTTGAATACTTTGCCTCAAATCGTCCCGCTTTGATGCCCTTTTAATTCAGTTGGGAGTTCCCAAGGGAAAACCATGGGATGCGAACGTTTCCTTCTTCCGATTAAGAAGTCTAAAATTTTTGAGTGAAATTCTTCGCAAATGTCATTACGGTCGTGCCGAAAAAAAGGTGCTGGCGAAAAAAACCCCTCGCGTATAACTTTAACGCTTTGCTGCGCTCGAATAATGAAGTGCAGCGCTTGCCTGGACGAAGTGCGCATACTTTCCCAGGTAGATTTGATTGGAGACCCCGCAAGCGTACATAAAGAAGTCTTGTTTTTGGGAGATGTAATAATTTTCGGGCCTTTTTTTTCCCTCCTCCCGGCTTTTCAAAGTAGCCTCCCTGATGGTCGCCGGTGTTGGATGAGAACAGAAGGTAAAGAATTGTTCGCCGTGCACGCTGACAGCAGCCACCGTCGGTTTGCGAGTACGGTGCGAGTTGCTGCGCAAAATCCTTCCATCGTTGGACCATCGGGGCTGGCAAAGTTGAACGACCGAAATATGTGTGTGTATGTGTGTGTATTTTCATCATTTTCCCGTTTTTCACCGTGACCAAGAAGGCAATCCCGGGCGCACCCGAGCCGTTCGACCGAGCTTCCCATGAATGAGTTGCGTTCGCGGCGTACCGGTGGAAGTACTGGCGCAGGGCCAGCGAGTTGGCGTCAAAGAAAAACTGGCAGAAAATCTAGATTAAAAGCCACCTTCTCCTCCCGGCTAGCTGTGCCATTTCGGTTGGTCAGAAGCCGTTGGAGGAGAAGAGAGAGAAAGAGAGAGCGAGAGGCACGCTAGAAGCAGAAGCGAAGCGAGCATGGAGGTGAAATTAAGCCGAGTGTTGGAAGACCACCGAGCTGGAAAGAATTTCCGACGCAGCCAACCCACGGTCACGGGTTGGCCCACGACCATGGGCCAGAAGCAGATGAATTTTTATTTATTTTTCATTACGGTTCGTTCCTTCCATCGGGCCTTCTCACCGTGGTTGGATGTTTCAGTTTTAATGTATCGTTCGTTTTTTTTCCATTTTTTTTGTTTGCTCCCTACCGCGTTACATTTAGGCTCATGTTGGGTTAGGGATATCACTCGCTTGAAGAACTCGGGTAAGGAATACGCGCATAAAAGTGCTTTTTTAAGCGTATCAGCTGCATTTGCAACGGAAGATGAACTGCTAAGAAGTGCAGAGCGACAGCAAATTAAAGTGCAGAAACGACGTTCTACGATTGCTGGCTGGTGATAGTGAGGCAAAACAGCGGAGAAACGATTGTTTTGCTGCCCACCACCCCATAAGCCACTCGCACGCGAAAGGATCTAGCCGGTTGATGGCATGATGGATCCTAGTAGGTACAAACGTGGAAACAAGTACTTTCCGTCGGTAGATCAGCAGTTGAAATTGCTTTCAACACCTTGGTGGTAATTGTGGCCTGCCCGGTTTAATCAGCAATGCAATCGACGAGGATCGTCGGTACCGCCTACCACCGTTTTGCTTCGAAAGAATAGTGCGAACGGAAGAAAATTGCGTACAGATTGAGGTGAGATTGAGGAAAAAGGTTGTCCGATGGATATAGATTCGTTACCAACTTGAAAGCGCAGCCATTAAAGGCGTTAACAAGCTGTCACGTTTCGTCACTTCTGTATGTTTACACTGCTGTGCTGGTTGGCAGAGTGAAGATCACATTTACGAAGGAAATTGAAAACGAATTTCGTACTAGAAATGGATACTGATACTGATAAATGGGTTTTTAAGAATTATTTTTTATTTTTTAATTATTGAAATTAATGGGTAAAAATTTTCATACTTGGAATGTTAAAAACTTTTTTTCATGAAAAATTTATGTTATGGTACTTTCAATCTAATGATAAGGTTATAAAATTGGGATGATTCGATCCATATGGTCTCAACATCGAAATTTGCATGTTGTATCCATTAAGTCTTGGATCTGGTGTGTTAAACAAATCGGTTAACTTTACACAAGTTGATCATCTTGGTAATTCAACATTCGCTTAGGATTTTCATAATAATAATGCATTTGATGTTTTACTTAACAAATAGGTTTAATTTTGTTCTCCAACCTTCACTATGTTTAATATATTTTTTGTGTTATTAAGTGGTTATTTAGAATTATTCATTAATGATTTATACATGACATAATTAAACACAACACCATACAAAGGAGAAAAAACCTCCCAAACACAACCGTTATCAGTAATCGTGTTTGTCCAATGGAGACATCACTTCCTTTCACAGTTCGCCTCATAATCCGTTCGATAACCTCAATTAAATGCGATCAATTTGTACGACTTCAGATCAGCGATGGGCGAACAGAGCAGATGTGGAGAAAATTTCCCATCTTTAAAGATTGCTATTAATTCATTTGTGTGTCGCTGTGTGAGATGAGGAACCGAAAACTACCATCACACAGTCCTTCGTCATCGTGCAGTCCCCATAAGAGGGTTCGTATGCGCCCACCCCGAAAAAAAAAAACAAAACCACAAGAAGAACGCACCGGACAGTGACACGCTCGTAAGGAAGATCCAACCAAAGCGAAGCGGAACATTGGTGACGCCAAACGCGACGACGACAACGTCGGGAATTTGACCTAATTCAATGTGATAATTTATTATTTCACCGCAATCAGCGAAACCGGTTCCGATCACTCTGCCGATTCGACTGGCGAACGAGAACGGATGTATTTTCGGATCAGCCGTCCAGGTTGAGCCCGGACTGAACGTTTTCTCTGTGTGCATGGTTGAGCTTTTCTATCACCCGGTCTGGTGGTGGCGTCTTGAAAGGCGCTCGTCGGACCGAGCGCACTGGTCATACCATTCCGAAAAGTATCCCACTGCGTCCGTGTAATAATTACGCACGAATCATCCGGCCATTAACGCGGGGCAGGCTGAAAAGCGGACACTTGGATTGGATTTTCCCGAGGAAAAGAAAGCTACACCGGGGTTGGATCCCGGTTCCACACACTGGGAAGACGATAAATCTGTTCCAACCGTCCGTAATTGCAGCGCGTCTGTCGCGCGTGCACTGTCCAATGTGTGCCACCCAGTACTTAACCTCCCATCCCGGGTGGTCTGCGTTCCGGGACCGGGTTGCAACCCACACACACACACACACACACACACAGAGATGGACTGGAACCCGGCATTGGGTTTGTATACGGTCGGTTCGCAATCGCAAACCCGCGATGGAAACGAGATCAGTGCGATTTGTGCGATGATCAGTTTCTAATTGTCGGACGGTGGAAGCAATCGATCGTCGGGCAGGCTTTTATCCGGTAGCATAAAAACAGAAATACATCACGCTGCTGATGTCTGTCCATTTTCCTCGTTTCGCACATCGCAGTGCATCATTAATGCGTCATTATGTATGCGCACTGCCCCGTGTGCCATGTCTCGTGTTACGATCCGATGGACCGATCGTATCGGGCTGCGAGCGCTGGCGTATGCTTTCCCCATCGAAATATGAGTTGCCGTTCGATGCCGTGTGCTCGCTTCTCATCGCTAATCTTCGCGTCGAAACTGACGGGCGAGTTCCGTTGAACTGGCGTTCAAAGGCGATTAATCAGCTTTTGGTCACGGGGCGATGCCACGGGCTTGGAAGTCGAAAATTTGCATTTTCGTTGCCGGTGGTCAACGAGATGTCGAGATGTCAGAGCAAAAGATGCAGATGTTCGGCTCGGTTCACGCTCGACTGGTTTGGCCGAGAATAAGGACAGGGTTAACGGGGAAGTAGACTAGAGCAGAGATCCTATGATGGGATATAGTAGAGATGCAGTTGTGCATTGAAAATAGCTACAATTAAACCTTCAATGTCCAAATCTTTTGATATCATTCTTGGTATCAGATTAGCGAAATGACCTATTTGTTGATGATGTCCCACTTGATGCCTATTCTCTATTTTGAAATAGACTTGTTGTATAAAGATAATTCTAAAGTGCAAGAACAAATATACTAACAAGTGTGGCAATTGGATGACTTTCTACACCAACCTAACATATTGCTTCTTGTAGTCAATTTCATGAAGATCTGTAATACCTTCATTTCGTCATTAGTATCTTTACACTGACATGATCTTCAATGTCTATAATTTCGAAGGTCACTAACTAAGATGATAGACCTATTATTCCATCATGTCCAATGTTTGTTTCAATATGTTCAAGCTCAGTTTCTTGAAAGGTTAATTAACCAGCAACTTTGTGTCAAATTGAAAACACCATGTTTACAACTTTCTCGCCCTTTCTTGCTTATAATAATATCTTTTTTTGGAGAAAATACCATCAGGGCTCTCTTTTCCTGATAGACATCAACTAGCAGGCGCTTATATCAGTACCAGGAACACGGAATAAATTGCTCATATGAAACGACCCGTAACGAAATCCGATGTTCGCGCAAACGGTACGAATACTCAGAGGTTCATAAGACAACAGGCAGTCAGTGAGAAGACAACGGCAGTACGGGGATTGCTTTATCATCAAGCACTCACGGTTCGATGAGTGTGAAATGGAAACTCCTGAGCGAATGTTGCAATTGCATAACGAGCCGGAAAAGATGTTGACTAATCGATGCCATAATGCCAGTGAGGTGAATCGGATGAGTTCCACTGCTATGAGTCAAGTGTTGCTCACCCGAGCAGGATGATTATCCTTAACGGCGTGGGAAGGACCTCGTCATGTGCGCAAGGTTTAGAACGGATGACAAAGTAATTCCAATCAACCGGAAGGTACGATAGCATCACGCCTTGCCCTGTTCATCTGACCCTTGTGTGTTGCTTTGCCTCGTTATGTCGTTGTTTGTATGGAACAGCCCGCTGCTCAAGGACGGTCACGAACGACCCGTCCGCAGCATCGCAGGTGAGGATAGTATTATGTAAAGTTCACATTAACCGAGCAGCGCCGTACCGGAAGAGCGTCGACCCGTTGCGGTGATGCCGAACGATTGTCGGTTTGCTGATTGATTAGTTGACTGTTTAATGATAGCAGCCCGACTCGCGCTGAGCCATGGAGAGAACCGTGAAGAGAACCGGAGAAGACTACGTCAGCTGCCTTGCTGCGAACGGACGCGTTCTAAATTGGCTACCAAAGTTTCAAGCGTAAGTTCCAACGCACAACAACCACACCGGGTACCAGGTAGGTGTTAACAGGTCGGGTCAGTAATTATGCCCTCGTGCTTGGGTTTTTTTTTGCTCGTGCAATTAAGCACACCCGCTTACACCTGTACGGCTAATAAATGTGTGCACACTATCCAGCCGGCAAACGACTGTGGGCGATCCTAGGGATGCCCGGGAGCTCGGGAGCCAGGGAGTCGAAGATTGTTTGTCTGCATCGACGTAGCCAAGCTTTTCATCACGATTCCCATCAATACCAACATCCTGCAGGAGTTCCGGCAGGGCAAGGTAGCTTGGTTCTTTGTTCTAAAAATATCGCGTCAGTCTTCTTGCTTGTGTGCTTGGGGTCGGTGATACAGTTGAAGATGCCTCACGCCACAATCACTAGTCGTGCGATGCCCATTCACAACCATCGCCTAATGAGCTTGTCCCTAACAACGTTTGTACTTCGTTTGTTGCGCCGATCTATCTTAGCTTTAAAACAAAAAAAGGTCGATCGTTTGCTGGTAGAACCGAACACCGACCGGCGATATTAATTAGTCAACCGATCGCCGAATGATAGCTTACCTTGAAGCCGTGGCGCGCGCGGTCTTGCTTCCCTCTTATTTGTATCGTCGATTCTTGGTCCGGTTGAGCTTGGGGCTCCCAAGCGAATGCTGTTTGATGCTGTGTTTTTTTCCCTCTTCCGACCGTCGTCGAATGATGGATGGTTTGGCTAGAATGCCGGCGTTGGACGTGGAAGTGTACTGCTACTGCACCGTTAGATCACAACCGGAAACCCCGCAGAGTCTGGCGCGGTGTTGCGGTGTGGCTGATGCGGTTCTACGGGTTCGTCCACGGGTATTCGTCTTCTGGACATGCGATCTTCCCATCAAACGCACATCATTTTTCGTCGTTGCCGATGCTGCGCAGGGTGTTACGCATGGATGGATTTCACAAAATAATCGTAATCACACTGGTCTGGTTGTGTGTGAGTGTGTTCTTCTAACGGCGCACCATGTTCGCCGGACGATACTAGAGAGCTCCGGAGTGGCAGCCTTTCGTGGGCTACTATTGGACCTTTTAATTGGTTAACATTGGACACATATTTTTTAAGGAGCAAAGCGTAACACTCTCAAGAATGTGACGCAGATTCACACAGTTCACAGTTGGGAAACGAGTTTTAATTGCAGATAAAATCACTTCCTCACTTTTGCTTGAAAATTACAAACTTCTGAGCCACTCTATGAGCTACTTCAACCTTTTTGCCTTCCACTTCTGTTTTAACTTGATGATCCAAAACAGGTGATAAACAATCGGAGCTTTTTTTCCAGAGTCCAGCAAGAACGAAACCAAACTGAACCCGTTAGTATCTCACTAAGAAGATCGATGCCCACATTGCATGACCGGCTGGCACGGGCTGGATGTAACATTCAGCGGAAGTTTTCCGACCTACCACACACACACACACACATATGCACAAACACCAACACTCACTACACACACACACTTGCACAAAGGCAAAGCACGCAAGCGCACACTGGTTTTGTGGAGATTGCACTTAAGGTCGGGGATTGCAACACTGTACGCCTGGTATTCTGGCTGGATTACTTTGCCTGCCGTGTGCTTTAGCTACCGGACTGGCTTGCACTTGAATATCTGGAGAAACCCGCGTGAGATGATGGCTCCGTTACTGATGACACAAACCGGAAGACGGGCCCTGGGTGATCTGCAAGTTAGAAAAATAGGTTTGTGATTAAAGAGATTGTATGTCGGGTTTAAATACATTTAATAATTAACCTGAAATAGAACATATTTTTCAAAGGTAAATAGAATTCTTTGTTCTACCATACTATGTACAGTTCTCAAGAACTTCAACTTATGCGAATCGTAACGAAAACATCATCCTCCAATGCACTTGATGTTTGTGGCACGCCATTCGCCAAGAATTTGTTGCGCCAGGTGTCGATCGACCGGAGCACTGGCGTGCGTTAAACGGTGTTTGACTCAGCCACTCGCCCACCCGAACCCGGCTGTCCCGGTTGTCCCGGTGTCGTTCAGTTCCGCTCCCGCGTTGGGCAGAAAACCACGTGAAACGCAACAACAAAACGCAGCATAACTACGCACGGGCCGTGCAGTTAGGGAAGTGTTGGAATTTATAATTACAAAACGTTGGTACGAAGTGTGCAAATGGTTGTGCAAAGTTATGCCCGGTAGACATTGTTGGAAGAAGCTGTCACGCAGGGCTAGGTGGATGGGTTGGGCAAGGGGGTTGGCTGAAGTGGGGGAGGGTGGTAGCGGAGCGGAATGAAATAAATACAGCAAAACATTTATTTATAAACGATCGCATGCACGATCGCCGGGCAGGGAAAGGCCGGTGTGCCAGCGCCGGAGCATAATAAACGGTTATACTGGTAACGGTATTTAATTGAAAATCAATTTACTGGCTGGTGGGTGTGGGGAGGTGCCCGGCGAGACGAAGGGTTTTTGTTGTTGTTGCTCGCGTTCTGTGCGGATTCTTTCCACCGCACGATGGCAGATATCGATATCTGGACTGAGTTCTGGCCGACGCCCGTAACGTTCCCCCAGCGGCGGCGTGATTGGTTGGATGGAGCTTTGGTTGGTTTGGCGTGGAAATGGGGCGCAATTTAAGATTTTAGAAGTGCGTCTATTGCGGAGCTTTTGTGCTGCCTTGCCGATCCATCTCGCCTAATCCACTCTAATGGTCAGTACGGTTAACTAGCGGCGTATCGGCCGTAACGTTCTAGCTGCAGCCAGCCAGCCAGCGACCAGAACGAATCTGGAACAGGTTCTTATTACCGGCTCAGTGGTACATTGATTACCGAACCGGAGTGCGCTAAGTGGACGAGAAACGGTTCTAAACATTGAGAAGAGTGAAGAAGGATTTCTTTTTTGGTTCGTTTCGAACACATTCCTTAAGAAGTTTACTTGTATTACTTCATCCGATTTACCATTAAAAATGTTTAAATACAAAATAATTCCTTAACTTTATGATTTTTTTCCCGTTGGCAAAAAAGTCTTTCACCCGGTTCTTACGCGCCCTCCACATAACACGAAAAGGCCAAGAAGAACAGTGCAACATTTCGCAACCACTCGTCTTAAAAGGCCACATTCTCCACTCTAGCACTATCCTCGCCAGCAGCTGACTTCGCCTCGTATCCCATTATCAGCATAAGCGTACTTCTCGCATACACTTACAAAAAAAAACCTCCCTAGCGCACAAGCCCCACTAACGGTTTACGCGCGCCGCGAACGCCATCGGCATCTTCGCGAACGCCATCGGCATCATTAATAAAAAGAAGGAAAGGAAGCTACAACACTACCGTGTCTGTGTGCGTATATGTGTTGGTGGCGCTGGTTAGAAAACGGTTAATTGTGCTGTGACACCGACACCGACACGAACCGTCCGCCCCAACGGTGGTGAAAGCGAGCGAACGCGAAAAGAACGCACGAAGTGACCTCATACGTCCCGAACCACCCATCGGGGGACTCTCCAAACCTCCCGTCCCATAAACCTTCACCCATCTTTATCGAAGGTAAAAAAAGCATGGCGGCACTCATGACTAAGCTCACATAACCTCAATACGGGAATCTCATTTCCTTTCTTTCTTTCTCGCGCTTCGCTGCTGATGTCCACACGCGTGCGTGCGTCGCTCGGGGTATGCAGAATACCCCGCCCGTTTGCAGGTGTTCCCGAGGGATGGCAGAAAGGCACGGAGAACGGTGGAATAAAACAACAAACTGACTGAAAAACACTCCAGCTGGGAAAAGGGTCGTAATCAGTATTAAGTCTCTCAGCGCCAGATGCGGGAGTCATTCCGATTATCTGGGATGGAGTCAGCGAATAGCGTGCCTTGCCATTTCGATGCTGGTTATAAACGAATATTGATTCTTCTTCGGCTGGAGATGGAAGTTTACTTTCAAATTTTGCAAAAAAAAACAACATTAATGTGCCCCCACTGCATCCAGGAAACCAGGAATTGAATTGCTGCTCAGTAAAGGTCTTGCTTAACCGGAATTAAAGCAGTATCGATCGTGCCAATGCATTCCCAGCGCATTCCTCGTACTCGACCTCCCGAATGTGGCCCATTTCGAAAAGACCTTCGATTTGTATGACAAAACCCACCCCACCAGAGCCTGCCTGCTCAAAACAGGCCACGGTCGTGATTGCGATCGCGTGTAGCTTCGTCCAGAAGACTTCATCTCTCCCGATCGGCAGTGAACCCGACTCAAAAGCGGGAAGGCGTTGTGGGAAGAATGACCACACATACACACACCACTTCCCTTTTGCGTCCCTTCCTATTACCTCGCCCTGTCACTGTTTCTCACTCTTGCCCATTCTTTTCGTCGTTCCAAGGGGCCAGGTCTCGTTCGGTGCGTTCTTCGTCGAAAGAGTGCCACTTTCTAAAAAATAGGTTAACCGGCAGTGTAAACAAGTGTGGGTTTTTGTGTGTTGCAAGCTGCGGGCCATACCCCACGTTTTGCCTCCACCATCAGCTAGCACATTCTCCCCTCTCGCGGGTGAAAGAAATGTTTTCCTGTGCCGTGACGACCGATCAGCTCAGATGAGATCGTGTTTGTGGACGCCATCCACCCCTAGATACGGGGTTTGGGTGTCGAATCCAGCAGCTCACATCCTGCATCCCCCGTAAAGAATTAATAGATACCTTCACCGTCGATGCCGCCATCTTTTCCCACCCTTCCCGCTTGCTCCGTCCGTCGGTTGGACAGATTCGGGGTAGTATGACGACCGCGTTTCAATTTCGTTTTCGCTGCGCAACTTAACTTTCACAATGCGTCGTTTTTGCACGATCCCAAAAGCTCCGGGTTTGTGCGGGTATTGAATGGTCTCGTTTTTTCCCCCCACTTCTTTTATTTACTCTACCAGCGGTGAAAGTGTGCTTCTACTATCGAATCCTTTAGGTGGCTGGTTCTTGATCCCACCCGCCGTACACGATAGAAACTCACTGCGCTTGTCTTTGGAGCTTTTAAATCTTCCAACCTGTGGGGAATGATACGAAAGGGAAGAAGAAAAAAAAACACACACACGCGTCCAGACCACTGGGCACCGGACCTGTTCACATGAAAAGGTCGTTTAGAGAGTGCGTTCCATTCTGGGCCTGCCTCCGGACAACAATGGTGCGGACCCATGCCCGTGCGATGCGCATGAAGCGAAATGGGTTTTTCGTACCATCTCGGTTCGCTCCAGTCGGCGACGAGCGATCGGGATCGATCTCGGCGGAGGTCAATGCTATCGCCGTATCACCGATGGTGATGATGACGCTGGTGCTACGCAATGCAACGGGTTCTTCTTTCGCTTCTTGCGTGCACGTTTATCGTTCGTTCGATCGAGGAAGTTTATGTAACTTCAACGATGTGAGGACACAGTCAACGATCGATTAAGGAGAGGAAAAAACAACCATTGGATGGAGATGACAGAAGAAACAAACAAAAAAAAAATCTACGACGCGTAGGAAACACTTTTTGCAGAGCCCTTTTTTGGATCGCTCGTATCGTCAGGATGGTTAATTATGGTGTTTAAGCACGTGACTTGTTGATAAGATGTGCGAAACGATCGCGAATTCTGCAGGCCGTTAATTTGATCCACTTTGAGGAGTCTGCTGCATCAGGCAAACACTGTTTGTTACCTTACAAAACAAGCAATTTCCCTTTATTTCCCAACACGGTGTGTGTGTGTGTGTGTCCAATTTCAAACGATGACTCTTTTAAATTCTTCCCAACATTAGCAGCTCCCGTATTAGCGAAGCTGGGAGTCTTCTTATCCTGCGCTGCTACGTGCAGATGAGCCAAGCAAGCAAACAATCGTTCGCTCCTGCTCGATTGGCTCGCCCGATCCGGAACGATCGGGCGTACGATCGGATAGAGACGTTGATTGGTTTCCTGCGACGCGGCATCAATAAATCCGGCCGTAATTCCTAATTTATTGATGAATCGCTCGGTGGTGCGTGAGAGTTTCTCACATCGGAAGGGAAGGAAATCGCTCGTATCCTCCTTGCACGGTGCAGTGCGGTGTAAAGGCGGATAAATAAATTAGTGCTGCGGGCAGAACAGGTTTCTTTTTTCGTCGTTGTATTTGGGAAGTGACGCGAGAGGAATTCTATCGCCGCGATCAAAAGTACTGTCCATTTTGATTCGAGACGAGCCAGATATGAGCATTATTTCGTCGCAAAGGTACTGCAGACGTAAGGAACTTCACAAGGCACACGGTGGAGCAGTTTGACAAAATAATCATGTTCCCCTTTTTATCGAAATTCTCTCTCTTTCCACGGTTTGGGCTAATTAGTACAAATAATCTTAACAGAGAGAAAAAAAAAAATAAAACCGATCAACCACTCAAGAACCAAAGTGCACCAGGGCAATGAAATGCCGTACGTTCTTTGTGGTTCCACGGTGTGCTCGCTGTATCGGTGCCATTCCCGGCAGGGCAACCCGCAAAGCGAAAAGAAAGGCCGTCACGGATAGAAAGTTTGCGCGATTTCTGGGTAACATGGTGGACCAAAGAACTCGTTTCATTCGCTTAGCATCACATTGATCACACACACACACATTCACGCACACACAAACATACGTTGGCCGATGTCTTTCGGTTCTGTTTTCCCTGCACTTTGGGTATGTGCTTGTTTTTTTCTTCTCTCTTCTGTTCTGTGTTGTGAAAAGCATCCCTGCCGTGGTTGAATCTTTCACCAGTTCTTCACATTTCTTGGCCGGTTATCCAGAGCAGGTTCGGTTTTTTTTTTGTTGTTGTTGTTGTTGTTGGCAAGAGAAGACATTTTTCACCTCAATCAACATGCACAGTTATGCCAATGATGTAGCGCACAAAATGCGATCATACGTTCCCATGCAACATTCACCACCGCGCACAGAACATAAAACCGGACGCACCACATTCGCCAAGGAATGGTACGGGACTTACTTTAGATTCGGTGCCTTTCAACTTAAGCCTCGTATCACTGGATTCACTGCTCGTCGTCTTGCGGCTTGTGGCTCGGGAACGGTTCTCGGTTCGTAAAGGCTGCCCTTACTTTCACTTGACCACTGCTGTATCCAACCCCGGTGGTTCTAAGGGATCGAAAATTTCTTTCCACCCTTAATATAGCACCCCCCCCCTCTGCCTTTCGGTTTGGCCACTCCACGCACACACAAACACGCACACACACACACACACACGGGTGAGATTTGATCACTGTTCCGAAAGGTTCCAGTGCTAGTGCTGCTGCTGGCACCGTTTCTTATTCCTCTGCGGTACGCACTCGGTCAACGGACGACGCGAAAATACGGTCAGCACTCAGCCGATCGGTCTCTTAGATCCGGCCTGCAGAGTGCACACACGCACACACGCACACACACACGTGCACACAGCGGAGATGAGCCGCTCGCGGTGGCACGGAGCGCGGAGTCTGTGCAAGTGGTCGCAGATCAAGAGCCTCACTGGAAAGAGACCTTGACACTGAAGACGTTAGATTTATACTGACTGGTTGCGCGCCAGCCAAACATTGCCGCTGCGTCGTGCTAGCGCGATCGCGCATCCGCCCGCTAGGTGCGGAAAGGGGGTGTTTTGCGGGGCTACAGGGAAGGGAACGGGACGGGCGGTTATGGGTATAGGAGCCCGCAACCATATACCCGCAAAACAACCTGACGAACGCACTCCGGTCCGGACCGTTCGGGTGCTCCTGTAGTGGTGCGGTTTTGCTGCCGTGAAGCTCGAGCAACGAAAGAGCTGGCTGCGATGCGCGTGTGTGAGCGGGATGGTGCTTCCTCGGCTATCATTGTATGTGCGATCCTCGGGCTGGATTGGTGAGCGAGAGAGCGCAAGCGATCGTGTGCGCACCGTACGAGAACTGCAGGCAGAAGCGCCTTCGGGATCGAAAGTATGTTGCGGCCAGCGAAATGGCCAGCGATCTCCCGTGGCCCGGTCAGCCACGAACGGTCAGTTTTGGTGCGAAGAGGACAAAACGATCAAGTGGGAAATGAATGAGGCGAGAGCGAGAGAGAGATAGAGAGAGATAGAAAGAGAGAGAGAGATAGAAAGAGAGAGAGAGAGAGAGAGAGAGAGAGAGAGAGAGAAAGAGAGAGAGAAAAACAGGCACATCGAGAGTCGGAGAACGCCAGCCGAAGAAATAACACTTTTGAGGGAAAAGCGTTTTTATGCTGCACAAAAATAAAAGAAGGTTTTGTTGGCGGTGTGTTGGTGTGCTGCTGGTGTGCGATCTTCCGGCCTCTCCCGCAAGCCATCACGCAAAACGGCAGGCACCGTGCACGGGTGTGTGTTTGTTTCGTTCCGTTTTATTGTGTACTTCGTTATCGTGGCTGGAGGGAAAATTTTCGTTTTTATGTCGAAAGGTTCGTCGCTTGCTGTCGCGTGTGAGTCACTTGATTTTTGGTACGGAACTGCAGGATGCAGTTCCTTTCTCCGTTTCGGTTTGGGCAAGTAATGCGCTGTGCTGTTACTTAACTGGTGGATTTTTGAGCCGGTCTTTCTGGGGAGCTGAGTAATATGTGTCACCGAATAGTGCGCCTAGGCGAAAGGCATGCGTCACATATTTCTTTATGATCTTTAACAAACTTGACTGAATAGTAAAAAATATAGTCACTTAATTTTAGTCTCTTTTGGTGGTAGTTTCCTCAGGTATTTTGCAATACAGATTTCGCTCAAACTGCCAACGGAGTTGCTCCCTTTTGGCGAGCAGGTTTTGCCGACTGTTCTATTTACACAATGATCGACACTCCCGGTCACCCGTATCCCGAGGGCGTCTGGTATGCGACCCGTTTTGCCGATTGGCATTTGCGAAGCATTGAAGGGAAAGTATGCAGGAACACTTTCCAAGCTGCGCACTACGAATTGTTGCTAGCTTAGAAACAGGCACCACCGCATACGAACCGCCGCGTTGCACAGCAGCACAGATTCGTTCCGATACAGTAGCCGATACGGTAGCACGCCGGCATAGAGAGCAACGCAGAAAGAAAGGGCAACGAGCAGGGGCGAAAAGGTTTCTGCCACAGCAAACAACAGGATAAATGAGGTTGATAAGAAGGGAAGGGACAAGGTGGATGAGGTGGAAAGAGATGGAAACAGTTCCAGCGGAATGGGTGGAAAAGTGGGATAAAGCTCCGGTGCAGTGCGAGAATGAGAAAGAAAACGCGTAAAGCAGAAGCAACCGAAGAGGTCGAGTGCTGTTTGGCTTGGCGATTGCATTCTTTGCATCAGGTTTTGTGCAACCATTTTCCCAGCTCGCTCCCGTTTTTTTTTTTTGTTTGCGAAACCAACCCCTTTCGCTGCGCGCAAGCCGGGGCTGCTTACCGACAGGTTGCGGATCTGCGGTACCCGGGCAAAGATCCTAATTAACGCAACCATTTTCCTGGACCTTCCCTTTATTCCACCGCGTTCGCTTCCGCGGCTTGCCGATGAGCAAATGATGCAAGATGATCTCGCTGCACTCGTTGACGTATCCCAACATGACCGGCCAGCACGGTTGCGGACTTGCAGTCGCAGCGATACAGATACGATGCACAGGCCGGATGCATTGAATATTACGTCGTGTGGTGCAGCGAATCTCCCTAAGCTCAGTTGGCGGAGCAATCGGGCACGGGTCCGGGTTGGGACGCTAAACTCGTTTCGAACGCCCTGGCCAATAACTGTTCTTCTACGATTTATAATTCAATTCTTCAAAAATCAGGTTTCAATGCGGGACGATTTAAATGAGACTTTCTGACGAATGTACCCACCACCCGGGCGGGAGGGATGATCGGCAAGTGGGACAGCTTTATCGTTCAGTAAGCGAGGCCTGGATTTAATGCGTACGGATGCAACTTGCAAAGCTCAGCTCGAACAAAGCAATTAACAGTACAACCGATCAACAGGGCTGGATGTGATTTTACAATCGAAAACAAACGGCACAAAAGGAACAGCGCGTATGGGAATAAATCAATTGGGTTGTTGGGGGATTTTTTTTACAACAAAATCGAACATTCGTCATCACTCGTATTACGCTCACTTTTAGCACGCAAATTAATATCATCATTACGGCAAAAAAAACAGGCCATAAAATCGTGCTAGAAACGTGCCCTAATCAAATCAAGCCCCGAATCGATCACCGTGCCGTGGGCAAACGCAATTACCTTGCTGATCATTCCCCTTTTTCTTTACGAATCGGTTGCTCTCCTTTGGAGGGTTGGCAGAAAGCGTGCTGGGATGATGGAGGTCACTGTAGATAAATTAATAAAAAATGGGAAGAAACAAAATGAACACATGATACAGATGCTTACCCACTTTAGTTTTCTCTCTGCTGCGCGTCGGTTTCGATCTGGCTGCTTCATTGTGCCATTTGCCGTGCACCGGTGGGCCAAAGGATTCCTCTTTGGCGAACAGGGTAGACGATTTGCTTCGTGAGTGTGTGTGTGTGTGTGGGGCGGGAAACCACTTTCCAAGCGATGAACGATAGTGCATTAGGGCTGAAAATGCGTAGGAATTGTAGAGCGCATAAACATAAGCAGGCATGCTAGATGGACCTTATTCCAGTCCTTTGACTGCAGCTGATGCTGTGTGCTGTTGATGTATGGTTAAATAATGAAGCAAAGATCTGCCAGATCGGAAGGGCTTTTTGCATGCTAAGCACACCCTGTTAAAGTGGTAATTTTCTAGGGTGCAGTCTATGAGTCTTAGAGAAAGGAGGAATCTCTTCAGGTGACAATATTTGCAACGGTTCGTGGAATCGATTCGTATGTAACGCTGCCGGCAGAATGTAACGCATTCCCGAGCCAAAGACTTACTGGTTTGAATTCAAAACACTCGATTGTCTCACAGGGTCCCGGAGTGGATGCACTGCAATAATGGTAGCATAAATGGGCATAGAACATACTTTCTCGCAAAACGCATCGCCGTGCGCCGAGATTGCAACGCGGCGCTGCAACGTTGCTGGCGCATATTAGTTGAACGACCTGGAAACGATCATCAACGTCAACGTCAGTCATCGTTTGGGTCGCCACGTTCGCGTCTGGTTTCTGCATCGGCAGTGCTATCAATTTTCCTCGCCGTCGACAGCGACAGCGACGGATGATAATTCGCCCGAGCAGCGCTGAACGGATGCTTTGGTTCCACGTGCGATTACCTACGCACACGGCGCAGATAGATGCGTTCCGTTGCGGAGCAGATAGCTGGGTAAGAACAAAAGGCGAATATGATCGTGTGATGGAGCGAGAAATGTGCTGTAACGCATTCTCCGCTGGGCATGAAATCGTTTACGGATTGGGCTCGTCAAGAAATTAAAGGGCGAGAAAATGGTTAAAATTGTACTTTAGGACGGTTGTACCTTTATTCAGTAGGTTCCTGATGTTCTTTTATTCAATAGAAAAGCGCCATGTCTTGATTTAAAAAGCTTGTCTAATAAGTATTCAAGAATGTTATGATTTAGTTTTTGAAAATAGTGTTTCGAAAGGAATGCAATTTGAAGGAATGAATTTGAAAATAATCTTATTTCAATGATGGATTTGTACTATCATCCTTCAGTGAAATATTTCACAAAAGTTGTTTGATTTTTGGTTACATTACAGTTTAATCACCAATTACTCTCCTCTAAAAACTTGATCTCAGGAATAATGTGCTGTTAAATGCTTTTATCGACACAATAATCGTATAGAACCTCAATTATTACATAAGCAGAAGCTTTCAGTAAGATTTTCTCGCCCTCCAATTACGGTTAAAATAGCGAGACAAGTTTATTTTAAAATCGAAATGTCGTACCGCTGTACAAGAAGGTATATGTTTCCACATTGCATACATTTAGGCGCTTCAAAATTTACCTTCTTGTTGATATCTTCGGTGTATGAAATGGAAACGTTTGTTTTGTTTGAAGAAATGTTATTTAATTTTTAATAAATAGTACAATAAATAACATAATGGAATAATTATTTCTTTCAAATTATGTATTTTATGCCATTCTTTTTCATCCAACAAACATAAGACAATTTTTTACTGAGTTTTGTTTGTTTTAATGTAGATGTGTTTGAAGAACAAGCTAAAACATAAAAATAATCAGATTTGTATAATTGGAAATGTACAAAGACCATTCATAACTACTTATGATACAATAAGAGAGTGTAAATAAAATTGAAGCGTACTCCACATAGGGTATGTTATCCAGGCCAAAGTAAAAGTTTCTTTCAACACTTCATCTAACAACAAGTAAACTCATTCCTTAAAGTCTCGATCAGCTCTCTGTTTTATTTGACTTACGATATCCTTTTTTTTTTGTTGAAAAATTAAAGACACTATTTCTCAATGCGCGGCATCATGTACAAACGGGTTGAAATAATTTATCAATAAATTACTATTCGCATTGCGATCCGCTTACCAACCTACACAGCTTACCATTAATATCAACTTAAACTTCTAACCGGTATCGAATGCACTGCACACTGCGCCATGCTGAGCGTTTCCCCGTATCGGTGTTGAGTTGTCATGTCTAGTATAGGGGCACACTAGAAGCGATCCTAGTACTCCTTGCCCATCACCTTCTCGATCCAGGGCACAAACTTTTGTATGTTGGTGTACACACCGGGCAGATGTTCTCTACCGCACCCAATGCCCCACGACACGAGCCCAATCAGCGTTTTGCGGCCCTCGATCGAAAGTGTCAGCGGTCCTCCAGAGTCTCCCTGGCAGCTATCTCGGCCTCCTTCCTTGTAGCCGGCGCACAGGAAAACGTCGTGAATAGTTTCACGCCGGCCAGCCGCACGGAACCATCGTTGACATCGTTCGTTCGGTATCACCTCCACATCAACTTCCTGCAGATAACAGATTGGAATGGAAAAGAGTTCCAGCATTGTCAGTATTTTGGAGTACCAGAATGCGATACTTTGTTCAAGACGTTAGTTTACCTGTAGTACCGAGGGAACTGTGCTCTGGCCGTGTCGTGTTCGTCCCCAGCCAGCAACGGTTGCCATTTTTCCCACCAGCTTCACGCTCTTCGGTGGTAAGCAGACTGGTAGTATGTGTTGTCGGAACACGACCTTACGATCAAGTTTCACCTGTACGAGTACGAGTAGAAGTTGGTCAAGTTTACTGTTTGAAAGAATGTATTATTCAAGCCTACCAAAGCAATATCATTCCGGAAGTCACTCGGTGAGTAGTTTGGATGAACTTCCTTCCGCTCGATCGAGTACTCCTCATGTGTCAGGCGTTCTTCCTGGTCTCGAACATCCCACTCTCCAAGTCGCACCTTTAGGTTGTTGTTTGGAGTTCTGAAAGCAATAGAATATTGATGTTATTTCTGCAGTTATTAATTAAATCACTAATCAACACTCACGTTGCAACACAATGAGCTGCAGTGACGACCCAACGATTCGATACCAGTGCGCCACCGCAGCTCAGCTTCTTCGTGAGAAAGCCCGATTTGATGAGGGCCGCCTGCCACGGGTGTGTTCCGAAACCGCTCGAATGGCCACCGACGATACGGTTGGTACGAGTGTACAGCTCACCACAGCCTATTTAGAGAAGAACAACAAAAATTGTTTAGATTCACGACAATGGTAAAGTAAAATCCACTTCAAGGACACTCACTGAGCTCCCCGAAGCGACATTAGCCTTCCTGTAGTGCAGCTACATTTGGCATTTGTTAAACCTACAGGTGAAATTTATTTGATTTGCTTTGTGATTGTTTGTGCTGTGCCTGGTGCAGTCAACAAAAAACCTTTTTGGAATACCAGAAGCATCTACTGTAAGCGCGTGAAAGGTGTAATAAACGGTGCTGTTGCTGAGCAGTGCACTTAAAACATGGTGCATGTACGCCTGTTGGTGCGATTGTGAAGAACTTTGAACATGATTCAAATGAAGGATAAAAAACAGTAGAAAACATTGCTTGAATTGGTACCAATAAGGTCAAGAAAGATCTTGAAGGAAGATTCGAGACTATTAACTTGAAACGTTAACACAGGAACTCGTAAGACATTGGGATATTCGTACCCAAGATACCTTAATAGCATCAATTCAAGTAATGTTTTAAGGGACTCCTTCAACAGCATCTCATCTCATACACTCCGAAATCATAAAAGAAAATAAGCAAATACAGAGAGAAGGCCACAACTCGAAGCGGTACTACTACGCATCTGACGACCAGGGACGACACCCAACATTCTGGGCGATCTCCATAACCAGGGAGAAGGAATCTGCATGGGGAATCACTACGTAAAAAGGGATACTGGCGAACATGCTGGTACCGTTCTCGAAGCCGTATCCATCGTCCTCCTGCGCGGGATAACCAAAGACAGCCGATGGTGGTCGAATCTGTCCACCGGAACCGGAACCGCTAGGACCGGCACCGAACAATCCAGCCGTCGGTCGCTGAACAAAGCTATACGGTCGATCGTGATCGTGCTCATCGATCGCTGCAAAGTGTGGTGGCACCGGTGGCCGTACCGAGTGTCCTCCGTGCAGTGTTGGTGGCTTCGCCGGCGAAAACGGTGACGAACCGCTTCCAAGTTGATTTCCGTCGAAGCCCCACTCGGGTGGTGGTGGTGGTGCACCGGTGGCATGGTGTTGGTGAGATGGTGGAAGATGCTGGTGTGGATTCAGCTGATGGTGGCCATGGTAGTGGGGTGGAGCATTAAAGCCACCGCTAGAGAACAGTGACGTCGTTTGTGTTGTTTGTGGTCGGTTCTGATGTAACGTCGGTGAGTTCGGCACTGATGAGGACGATGACGACGGCGATGATGATGATGAGGACGACGACGACGACGACGATGAGGAGGAAGACGATGACGACGATGACGCGGGTGGATAGAAACCGAACAGGTTTATAATGTCACCTGTGCATAGAAAGTTTTATGATGTAGTAGGAACGGACATTAGTATCTACTAGAGGACTTCTTTGAATCCTTTTTGGGGAAGAATTATACATCCCGTTGGCTACTAGACGAATTTAGTAACGAGTTGGGGATTAATGAGTCAATAATCAAGAAGCTCTCAGTAGGAAGACTTTGTCCAAAATAGATGAAGTTCTCGAATATGCTTGGATGCTGTAGAGGCGAGTTCTTGTAGTTGAGTCATGATCAATCACTCTAACTCGTCAAGCTGATTGGTGGTCTGGTCATGTCATGAAAACGACACCGAACTACCTAACCAGAGGAGCCATGGAAAGGCCGATATATCCGATTGGCTGCTGATGGCATTCGTCCGTGACCAGTTGAGAAAACTTCCGCAGTAGTCCGCACACCTTAATTAGTGTTGTCAATAAATTCAATCCCATGTTTGCGAATAATGGAGAAGAAAACAATTAAAACACCTCTGCAAAGCTAAATGAAGCAACCAAAACCATCATCACTTGACGTAAGCTTTCAGGTGTCATTTGGTGTGGTTTTCGTTGATTGTCTGATTTCGTTGAGCCGTTGCTTCGACAGCGCCTGCATAACGCACATAACCGCGCACTCACAAAACAAAACGAAATCATTCAAAGTTTGCGGCAACATTGTTCGCACGATGGTTCACTATTTCGCTCTTTTTTTTTAACACCTTTTGTACAGCCGTCATAATTGAGCAGACCCACACTCCGGTATAAGGGCACACTTGGTGCGCGCGCGGCTTTTTTCATATCCAACTTCACCCGGGTGTCTGCTACGGATGATAAAACGTCACACCTCGAGTTTTCCTTTCTGATGAGTTATGAGCCGTCCAGTTTGTGCCGTGTCGCGTAAATGTTTTCCATTTTTCACCTGCACCTTTCATCATCTGGCTGGCACGGCCGGAGTGGTAAGCTCGAAGCATAACGCATTTCCATTCATTTGGTGCCGGGAAATTAATGTTGTTTTTTTTTATTTTTTGGTTTTGCCAGAGAAGGGGCTACAACATTCGCGACACCACTTTCCACAATGCAACACGAGGCTCATTGCTGCCTGCGCCCGAGCCTTTGACGTGGTGGTTAAAAATGACACAACAGTCATTTTCGATTACCATTGCCTCTGGTGCGGGACACGTTGCGTTGCGGAATTTAATTACCGATTCATCCGTCTTGCTGCCGTCAAGGTCGCTCCTAGGCGGGCATAAATCTCTTTATCGACACGTGTCCGGCGGTGCGTAACTGACCCATTTAGATCAGCGGGCGTTAAGTGAAGTAGGGCATGAACTATGGCTCGAGTTTCTCAACACTTTTTTTTAATATCTTAGCTCTTTGCGAGTTCGCTTTGCTCAACTGGGGGTTTGATTTGCGTGTGCACTTGCAATTCCAGACCCACCCGGAAATGGCGTTCCATTACCCCATGGATAATGTTCGATAAATTGTTTATCGACAAGGGAAGACCTGATTGATAACGCTTTATCGCACAATTTTACCGGTCCAACATTACGTGCAGCTTAAATGGAAAGTGTTTTAAAAATAGTTGCATAAACGTTAAAGAAGCTAATGGGTTTGGAAAGGACGATAAGCTTGACACTTGGTTCAGTTGGGAAACGTTCCGATACTTACGATGTACGAAAATCCGGTTCAAAATTAAATGCGATACGATTACTTTCACTGACTGTTTTAACATCATCCGCAAATAGGTTGCAAATATGCTCATCGTAAAGAGTATATGCTACTGAGTACGCATGGAATGAATATTATAGTAAAGGTGTGTTAGCTGCAGGGTTTCAATGTTTTGTAAATTTTTAATGCATTTTTCCTTTCCTTACTCGAATCACAGCAATAAAAGTCATTAGAAAATTAACCCGTCTCGTCAATTACTAGCAAATTGTATTGGAAAATTAGTTATTTCAAAGAACAGGTGTTGGAACTATACAAAATAGATTCGACTATTTAAGTCGAAAATGCTGATTGAAAATTTTCCTTGGCATATTATCTCGCCCAGTAGTAAACAAATGCAAATTTTGAAATGTTGATGGATTGCTTACCACTTTCCTTAGCTTATGTACATTGAAATATGCGTTTGCTCGCTCACATGGCACTTTATCGCGCGAGAGCAATCTCTTTAGAATGAACAAAGCGCGGTGCAGCAATTTCTCCGCCACTGATTAACCGAGCAAATGTGGGCTTTCCCTTTACTATCCGGCCAAACGAGCGCCGGTAACATTGTGCGGGTGGACTAAAAGTGTACCGCCCGCGTACCGTCCCACAGCCCGGAACATTTGGTTGGCAGTGAAATTTAACGCAAGTGAAGTAAATAACAAAACACACACACTTTGCCGTAACAATGCGCACGCCTGCAAGAGCCTATAAATCATGAGCTCCAGCCACGAGTGACGTTTGAAGAAGGGTGACGCTGATAATTGTTATCACTCCTCTTCTACCCACCAATCCCACCCACGACGCCATCCATTGCGATGCATTGTTTAGCGCTTGACAAACGCTGGCAACACACTAATTTGCAGCGGACCATTTTCCTTCCAAAACCGCGCCCGAAAGCCCGTTGTAGCCGACATGTGCCACAAGTCCCGACTGGGGACACGCTTTGCATCGCAAGGAAAGTGAAAGGCGATGGATTATGGTGGTACGGTGGCTTTGCAAAAAAAAAAAGCGAACGATCTGCGCAATGATCGTGAAATGTTTCATTTCACTGGAGAGAGAGAGAGAGATGGAGAGCTAAAACCAGACGTCGTTCACAAACGCATATGAAAAATGTTTTGCAAGGATTAATCTATAGCATTCAGACACATCGTTACAGGAAATGTTGGCTTTATGAAACGAACACTTGGTTCGCTTGTAACGGAAGCCAGATAGCCTTGCACACTGTCACGTGTGCGCGAAAGTCAACATCATGGTGTGTTTTTTGTTTTTTGTTTTCGCGAGCAGCATTTGGAAAGCTGGCAACTAAATATACACCAGACGTTACGTTGCAACGCTTGCCGGCCTGCAATTGGCATCGTTTTTCCCGTTCGTTAGCCCTACAAAATCAGCAGCGCAGTTGCAAAGGAGACCGGCTTAAGCCAGCTTGATCCGTGATGAGACAATTTTAGCAGCCTTTATTTTCCCTTTCCTTGTTCGAAGCAGCTTTTCTCCTGTTTGCATTGTTATAGCGGCTGGGGTGCGCTAAATTCGAGCCGTGGCGAGATTATGAGATCGTTTCTAGCTCGCTGTTCCGGTGTCAAACGCTGTTTGTCTAGTGTCGGCAGAGAGTGTTGTTTGCTCATGTTTTCTTTTAAACCGTTGGGACACACCGTCGATGAAAAGGTGTTGGCCGATGAAGGATCATCAGGATCGCGAGCATTACTTACTGGCATTATGGACGGCACCATGCTCGGGATCACTTTCCGGTGCAAAGTCGCGATCGATGCAGCAGGACCAGATCATGCCGCCCGAGCAGAGATCGAGCGGTTTGCCACCACCGAGCACGCACGACAACGATAGGCCGCACTCGAACTTACGGCCCTTGTGCCGGCATGTTTGTGGGATCACTGAAAATAAAGTTAACGAAAACATAAGTAAATATGTGTTTTGTTATTTCCACAATTATGTCAACATTATTCTGCTACAAAATGGATGTAACAGCATGTTAGTAGAATTGTTAGTAATATCAAACAGTTCCGTATTTTTACGCAAGAGGGCGCTACTTTAGCAGAGAATAAAGGTCATCTTCAAATCAATGCAATCCAAAGTTTACGTTCTTTAGTAAATTTATGAGAAACAGTACATATTTAATTATAAAAAATACGATTAAAAACAATGATTTATAAACATAGAAAATAATTATAATCAAGTGAAATATTCTTAACGTGAAAGAGTCCAGTTCAAATAATCAAAAACGAAAGATATGAAAAAAAGGAATGTATAACACACAACCCGAATGACAGAGATAGAAAAGTATACGAATAGGTTTGTCAAATGTTACAAAATTTTCGCAAATTTTACCAAAAAAACAAAAAATTTGTTGATTTAAACGAAATTTATTTTGGAAACAGCTTTCACAATGTGTCACAATTTACGAAAGGAGATAACGAAATGGACAATTAATAAAAATAACTAACATGTTAATCATGAATCCAAGCTTTGGCTTTGGCAGAAAAATGGCTTAATATGACCATTAAAGAGAAGATTTATAGTCCTTTTATTACAAAAATAGTAAACGTAATTTCTGCTTTTTAACCAGCTCTTACATTTAAGTTGGTATTTGATGTTAGCGTGATTAAATTATTTAAATTAGATCAGTACACTTAGAGAACATTTTAAAAACTAACAGTACAAAAACACATTTTGTCACAGAAAGTGGATGTAGTAAACAACAGTGTGACCTACTTCTACCCAACAGCTCAATGATCGAGTTTTGACCATAATCCTCATTGTTGAATGTCTGACGCTTCCCCAGCGCATCCAGTATCAAGATATCCTGCTCTTGCTGTGGCGAAGGTCCACCTTGTGCACAAACCGCACCCAACAGCACGATCAGAAGCATCAACACGGTGGAACCAACTGTCGACCACGGTTGTCGCAATCGCCATCCATTCCGCATCTGTGCGCTTACCATCGGCACTTTCTTCAACGTATTATCGCGCGAGTGCATTGTCGAGTACTTTCGCTTTATTTCGCTTCTTTCCTTTTGTTTTTGGTGTCACCCCTGCGTTGGCTGTGTTGATTACCAAATCAACGTGTCACCGTTTGTCGTGACGTCGCGTTGCTCGTGAAACACTTTCGTACGCACATGCAACCAACGAACGCACAAATCAAACGCTACTAAGGGTTCAAATAGGTGCTGCGTGCGACGGAGTGCTGCTGGAACTAATTTGTGGAAAACTCCCGCACAATTTAGCAACCCCTCGCGGCAAGGCAACTCCAGCAGGAAGTTGTCCGGTAGTTGTTTTTTTTTCTTCAGATGAGAACATCCATCGGTCGTAAATTTTGGGGTCGCAAGTCAACGTAACACGCGTATTATCGTCACCGGAAGCATTATGAAATGGCAACAAGCTAGTGGGAAGCCACGGCCAGCAAGAAAACAAAGCGCAACACCGTAACGATAAACGCGTACAACCACCCAAAATCACTTTCTTTCGCGGAGGTAACACTTTTCCCTCGCGCCTGTTTCCTTTCCGTCTGGTTGTGCCGTTTTTCTTCCAAATAGTAGTCCGGAAGAGGGACAGTTCGGTTCACGGCGCACCGATGCGGTTGGCGTTTCTCGGTTAGCGTGCTTAAAGTGGCGTGATGGTCAAAACCTTTCCCACCACGCTGTTTTCACGGTGTTGCGATCGACAAGAGCGACTGCGGTAGGTAGGTAGGCGGATTACGCAATGAACACCCAATTTGTTGGCGGGACTTTTCTTCCTTTGCAGCAAGGCAGAAGCTGTGCAGATCGCACTGTAATCTGGCTGATGATCGCACCCGGCTGCACAACTTTATCACTTCCGCTGGCGGGTGTACGGGAAGTTAGTTTAAACTGCCCTGGTACATGCAACTGCAACTGACGTGCGCTGTATCATTAAGAAGCATTCCAAGCTCCTTGCGATGGAAAGGAGCACTTTGCTCGCGTCGGTACAATGAACTCGTACACAAAACGCTGATAAATATGTTTTCATGCACTCGCACAAACGTACACTGCACACACACACACAAACACTCGCTCGGTGATCGTATGCGATCTTGCAACACCCGCACAAAGCAGACCCGATCTCATTTGCGGTTCGAAACGATCTATATTACCGGCACTGGTTCGCCACACTAAGCCACACAGCGTTTCGTTCCGAGCGGGGATGAGAATTTTTCTCCGCTCCAACCGTCAGACGGGCGCACCGTGCGATTCCCACACACGCACGGGGTGGGTGAGAGGGCGACTGATGTACGAATGGCAGCGACGGCAGGCAATTTCACTTTCTGTTGCAAGCAAGAAAGAAAAAAAAAACAACAAAACCTTTCTTCGGGCACGCTGCCACAGCATGACCGTGGGACCACGGTCAGCGGTCTGCGCTCGGGCACGGCTTTTTTGTTGCTGTTGTTGCTGTGCTGGCCACCCTCCCCCCGTTGAGTTTTGTGTGGCTTGGTCGGAAGTAGAAAGACGGTACAGAAAGGGGAGAGCTGCGATGAAGACGTCGCGCTCAGTTCAGGTTCAGTGAGTTGATGTTCTTCATCTTGACACGCTAATGACCCGACGAACTCTGGACGATCGTGGCAGCAAAAGTGCCCCAAACCAGGACTGCCCTGGGATTGGGACTCTTAATGGAATCTATTTCATTCAGATCGTGGAATCGGTCGGTGCGACGTTTTATTTTTGTTGTTGCAAAAAAACACACACACACACACGCTCTAGCTCGACTCTGCCACTGGTGTTTGATGGGTGGAATCGAGTCACAGCAACAACTTTCACGCGGATCCGTGCACGCTTTGACACAATGCGGGAGAAAGGAACTCCCGTCACGAGCGGAATCGAAGGAGCAGGTAGGAAAGCACGGCGTTACACACACACACACACACGAAAAAAAATAGAAGGAAAAACAGAGTACCAGACAACAACACAACAACGCAACGAACGCGCGCGCCTTGCTCGAGAGTTGCCGATGAACTGAGGGCGCTCGATGCAGCAAGATGCCATCCATCTGGCTAGAAAACTCACTGCGTCGTAAAACGATCACGCGCGTTGGTTGAGCGTTGCGGAGGGAACAAAGAGCCAGACGATGAACTGAGCACCTTTCTCCTGGGTGGGTGGCACCTTTCTTAAGCTGTAGCGTTCATCGCACGCAAGTGAGTGACGACAGTGAGGCAGCCACGCGTGTGTGGTGTAGGGGGGAGGGGGGGAAGGGGAGGTTTTTTGTTTGTTTTAATCACGGCAGCATGCAGCATGTGTCCGCCCGTACCACCATCCATAGAGGGCGGCATGTGCGAATTAACGGGGGTTTGTCGCTTGTCATCCGTGTGTCGCGCATTGAAGTCGTTCGTTTTGGGGGGAAGCGCAAACGTTCGTGCACCGTAGCTGCGCCGATCGGGACGTGGTGATAAGAAATGGGTGTGCAACAATTATGTTGCGAGCATGGGTCGCTTCCGGACAAGGCAGGGGGTGGTGGGAGGGTGTGGAAAGAAGAAAAATAAGAAGAAGAAGCGCATAGAACATAGTGTGCAGCTGATCTTGACACGCTACGGTGTCGATGCGGATGAATGTGTTCCATCCGTAACGGTTTTTTACACCCGATTTCAGGCCCGCTTCGAGCTGATGCGAATCATCGGTGCGCGTTGAGGTTGGATCATTTTCTCATGCCGCCATCTCGCAGCATAATTGCTTGCAATGGAACAGATATGGGGACCATAAGGAGGTACAATGTCACGATGCCGGAAACAGTAGCAAACCGTCGTGGTATGTGATTGACCTAGTACGTTTTCTTTTTACGTTTAACCACGCGAGCGTCTATGTTTCTTCAGGATACTATTGTAATAATGAGTAATTATTATAATATTTTTTTAAAGTAAAAAAACAAATTAAATATTTTAAGGAAATGGGAAAAATAAATAATAACTGCAAACATTGCTGTGATGAAAAGTTTACAGATAATGATGTGGGGTGTTCTTTGTTTTTTTTTATGTTTGGTAAAAGGTTTGAAAATATTAAAAATGTCAGTAAATTAATAAAAAATTCAATGAATTTATTTATATTCAATTAAAATTCTTGAGCCAAAATCAATAAGTTCACTTTTTGTTTATGTGATCTAAATGACAAGTTTTCAATTTCCGACGAGCATTCTGCTCTTTGCGACACTCAACGCAAAGGTAACATCTTGATAAAAAGTAAGTTAAATTGTAAACTACAAATCTGGCCCAGTAATTTGCATGTTTCACGGCCCCCTTTACATTTTCACTTTAATTACACGGTCTCGGAAACGGATTGAGTTCTGGCAAACAAAGCGGGAAATGATAGCAATTTACCAGCCCCGTTCACCACCCACAATCCGAACTGGTGCACATCTGCTGCATCACCTGGCCGTATTATATCACCTCACCCAAATACACTCGTACTCGCAGTGGTTGTCGTGCATTTGCCCAAGCACGATGATTGCTCAAATCGGTATCGAATCGACGACGGTTGATGCGATACATCTTCGTTTGTGGTTTAGCTGCCCGTAGTGACAGCCTGGCTTCAAGAGAGCCTGCAAGCGACACAAAATGCCCGTGCACAGCCTGGCCTGGAGAGAAAGTGTCTGAAATTGTGCTCACGTCTTTGTGCGAAAATAATCCCACCAACTGCCCAACGCGCCCCACCCGTGCAAACTTAGCGTAACACGTAGTTTCGCGGTTCGTTCCGCTGCAAACACGATACACTTTTTCAGCTGTCACCAGTACCGGGTAAGATGCAAGTGGAAACAGTCACAAGCGAAATCCACGATTTTGCTCGCCCACATCGGACTGCATTGCAAAACCAGCTTGTCCAAATTTCGTTGTCCATTTCGATCCCGGGGGTCTGTGCCGGAGTTGGGGTTAAATAATGCCGTCACACTGTCACTGTTCGCAACATAATTGCTCAAAAGAGTCTCCTACTACACACCCTCGCCGAACTCCCTTACATAACATCGGACACAACCACCCACACGCACACACAGACAGACAATGGTCTGAAGTCGTCTATTTGGTCGGGTTTTTGTTTTCGGTTCATAATTTATCGCCCGATCGCCACTTCCGACGCACGATCCAGGCAAACAGTCTCGAAAGAAAGCGAAAGTGAGCGAAACATTGAGGCCGCCCCGTTTACTTTCTCTTTCGGCGGTGCGGTTTATTTGGTCACCTTGCCGTCCACATTTCACCCTGCGCATTCGGTATGCTTTTGGGAAGCTTTGGAAGTGGTTTGTCTTTTCGTTACCGGCCAACAGTACAGGGGATGAGTGTTTTCTATCCGAGTGTGTGTGTGTGCGTTTATTTTCAGTTCAAAGTTTCAACGGCTACCGGTTGGTGTGCCAGTGGAGGGTGTTTTTACAAAAAAAAAAAAAGACGAAGGTTCGGATGAGTGTGTCTGTGTCAGTGGAGCAGAGAAAAGCAACAAACATTGACTATAAACTATGGTGAGGCTATTAAAGTATTAAAATGAATGATTTACACCTCCGTTGATGCGTAAATTGTAATGATAGTAATTAGTTTTGTCAATATCCAAACATATATCGGAGGAAATTAATAAAGATGCATAAACTTGGTGTTAGTTGAGTAAAACAAATAGCTAGGGTGAAGTTTCTTCTTGGAAAAAGGTAGTCAAAAACATCACTTGGAACATACTCAAACAATTTATTCCTCAAAAGCTAAATAGAGAAAATATTGCTTTAGTAAAGCATTTTAATCTCGTTTTAATACTTAAAATAAAACAATTCGTTACACAACATCATTCAACAATGAACGCCGACCATTTTAATGATTATGATCGCTTAATCGCTCTGTAAGCCCTCCAGTCCATTGAGTAAATGACCGAGTACATTTTTTCCATAACAAATCCGTATTTTTAGGCTCAATATTACTAAGCACCAAGAACACACAATCATAAAGTCATTTGTAACTAATAAATTATACAAATGTTTCAATTTTTCTTGTGTTTATCCAAATACGTTGAGGAAATTCAAGAAGTTTTCAGGTATTTTAATGTACATTTATTATTAATTGATTATTGTTTATGTTTACGATTTATTAATCTGTTTTGTTTTGTTTATCCCTTTGTTTACTTTTTGTTTTACACTCCAAAAAACTAGTGATCGTTGAGATAAGATAAAATTTGTGTATAAAGCATGTATTAGTCAGTTTTCTCTTCGAATCACCGATGACCGATTAATTCCATTCCCCATTGTTTGTGTGATATTTTATCGTTAATTCGTATTTTTACTTTTTACGCCCAAGATTAGCTAAACCACTTAGTATGTTATCAACCGAAAGCACTCAGCATTGCATCGCGCTACCATTTGCCATAATCGCGAGTGTAATCAACCGGACCGACTGCAGTGCGGTGTGGTTCCGGTGCGCGAAACCATCTAATTACTTACTTCCGTCGAACTCTTCGAAGAATCGGCCCTGCTTCGGTAGCTGCCGGCTGATGAGGGAACGCAAATTTTCCCGGTCCAGTACCTCGTTGAAGCGTGCATTGGCGCTGGCGGTGGTCCGTTCCGGGCGACCATTGCGTGTGGCCGGCGCGTGTTCCGATGCGGTGACAGCAAGCAAGCCGGACAGCAACAGGATCCAACCGAGATGCGCTCGCCGCAGCGGAAATCTGAAACGCATAGCGAGTCACCTGGGACACCCGCACACTACGGTTGGTGATGGAGAAGGGGGTGGGGGGGTCTACCCAACAGCACCCTTTTAACCAGCTCGTCGGAGTTGGAACCGGTTTCGAAACACGCCACACACACTCACACACGGTAAGCAACACTGTTGGACACGATCCCGCGTGCGATCGCGTAATCACTCTCACTATCGGACGGACTCAGGTTTTGGGAAGGTAGCGTGCCGGTGGCGTACGGTTGAAGGGGAGGGAGGGGGGAGGCGTTTGTTTTTGTTTTCCGAGCTGTGACACGCGATTACGATAACGTGACGACACGGCTGTAGATAAAGCGGGTGGGAATGGTGTAGAGACCCAAATTTGGGCGATTAGGCAAGTGAACTTGGAACTGGAAAACGCTGTACGCTGTGACAGCTGTCGTCAGCTGGCTGTGTGTAAGCTGTCAAAAATAAAACACACACACATGCACACAAGTGAGGTACGGTTTGGAATTGAGGCCACGAGGGATGCATCCACGAGGACGAACCTGAGCATGGGAAAACTGGATTCAAATGATGCGTTTCACTTTCACAAAACAAACTCCCTATGCAAACGTACGTTCCCGGGGTGAAGGCTTTTTTTAACCGACCACTGGTTGATCGTTTTGGTTAGTATTTCTATTAAAATAATCACCACCGTGATTGAAATGGCCTTTTCATTCACATACACACACACGTTCACGGGGACTTTTTCACGCCCAATTAGCCGCCCAGCTAACCCGGGTCGCGAGAAACTGGCACTTACTTCTCCCCCCGCTGTTTGGGGTGATCTTTTGATCCCCGTTTGCTGTTGGGACCAACTTTCCGGCCACTTCCGGACGGGTTGGAAAGAAAAAAAAACACATACACACACACGAAAAACGAAAGCTCTTTTTATTTCGTACGCGATAGATTCACTTTCACGAGACAGCGCGAAGCACACGGGCGGGATACGCAGCCACTACAACCGCGGCCAGACACGAAACCACGAATCAAGTGACCTCTGTCACTGTGCAGAAATATCACTGACTGACTGTGCTGGCTGGCTGGCAAAAACGAGCGACCGTTTCCACGCCTACGTCTTTTCCAGGGGGGAGTTATGCCTTATGGGGTGAGCGTTATGCAACCTTTCTTCTTCGTGCCATCGGTTGTATGATTCACCCGCCTAGCGCGCTTTGGTAAATCGCTACCTCAAGGTTGCGCACCCGTTTTTGGCCGACGGATATTTCGTCTCGCTGAGCTGGTCCGGTTGCGGATCCGGTCGTAACGCGGGGAAATACCTGTGGAAGCCACGTGCGATCGTGTTGCTGTCCACCGGGATACTGTGGACGTGGTTTCGGGCAGTCACTTAAGGCTCGCGATTCAATCTCTCCCTCTCGCTCTCTTTCTTTCTCTTTCTCTCTAGCGCTTGCACAGCAGTTACCTCTCCATTGGAAGCCCGTCGATAAGCAATGGCAGTTTTTGTGGTTTTGCCAGGCGGTTATAATGGTTAGAGAAAAGAGTAAGAAGAAGGGATGGAAAAATGTTCACGTATGCCACCGACGACGGTACGGAACAGTTCCCCGACAAACGCCGGCCGTTTTATTTGGGAAGGCAACACGTGGAAACCTTAACGATCATGACCAGTAGCAAACCCGGCGCTACGCTAGCGGAAAAGCTGTGTGTTTTTTTATTTATTCGGAAAGGGTTAAAGTACTCGGGTTGGGAATTGTTTTTCCACCGCAAAAATAGGAAGCATCGTTGGGGGAATTTAAAACATTTTTTGTTTATATCCTCTCCACTATCATCCGCTCATGGTCTGATTCTTGCGCACACTGATAAGGCTTTATGGTGGGGATTTTATGGCATAACGCTTTTTTTTGGAATACATAACGAAACTTTAAATTAGATCGCTAACTTCACACATCAACTGTGATTAATTAGTTCATGGCTTTAAATCTAATTCTCGCCCGCTTTATCGAACATCCGCAAGCCTTGCCGACCTGTGCAGGGCTGCAGCAAACAGTGCACAGCGCAAAGCCATAAACACTTCCTTTTCTGCGTTTTGCCGGCCCACACGGACCGATATATCGGGGAACTTTCGCAAAAATGTTGTTAAACATTTCGCCCCGATCGCGGCCCGCTTCCTGATGCTATCCGTGCAGCGCCGGTTGACCGTGACGCGATCACGGTTGGATCAGATGTTGGTCTAGTGTGGGAAATAATTAGCTCGGACCGGCCGACGTTGACTTTTCGGGGGAAGGAACGTTTCGGCTCGCGGGGATGGATAATTTCACTTTGAACCGCTCGGATGGTGAAAAGGCGTGTGTGGGGGAAGGTGGGGGGGAGAGGAACAGAGAGGAAACTTGATGTATCGCAAAACAGTGCGGAATCGATAGAGCGTGGTGTGGCGTTTGGGTCGAATGGGAAGGAACCTAGTGGAGCACGTTTATTTCCTCATTTGTTGATGTGTGCTTATGTTGTTCTGGTGGAATTTATTTTGCTGCGTTTGAGAGTGAAGAGGTGTTAGTGTGTATTGCAATACAGAATTGTTTAAAATGTTGACATCTCCATTTACGTGGTATAACTGTCATTTCAAACGCACATGCATATATCTTTTTGTTTCCGTAACAGCTATTGTTCTGCAACAAATAAAAACCTAAAATAATCATAGCGAAATTAAATAAATTTCAAAAACACATAATTACGAAACATGTTTAAACTTTTAGTAACGGCTAAACTCGTTTGAATCCATTGCGATGTCGTTGCAAGCACCAGGTTGACAGGTGTAATGCGGTTTGCATAACGCAACAGAAACTATACTCTTTTACCTTTGCGAAAGGTATGCAATCCGCGCAACAGATTTGAAATTTGTTTGTTTTGTGTTTCGTTTTCGAGACAGTGCACGCTTAACTAAAATTTTAAAAAATTTATCTTAAATCAAACCTTACTGTTTTTGAAAACAGTGGTAAACAAAAACTATTATAAGTTTTAAATAGGACATACTTAATTGAAAGCTAACATGCTAAACTGCACAAAATAATGAGGCAAAAATGTGCAGCATTTTTAACTCTTTTTATTAACCCCGGTTGTAAAATGGTTCCCAGCATTTTGAAAACATGTGATATTTAATTTTAAAAAATCAACTGCTCTTACTGTGTTATATAAGATAAATAATTTATTTCATAAAACTCATTGCTTCATACGACCGTCTAGTAGAACGTCCTTACGGAAAAGGGAGAGAGCGCACATTCAGTCAAATGTTTAAACCAATAAAATCTTCTACTAGAAAATGTACCACAACTCCACAGCAACATACACTGCTCTGAAACGCTTTCTTGCGACGCTTGTAGAGGAGAAGCTTTTCGTCATTTTTAAAGGTTTGTATTTTTTTTATATAAAAAAAAAAGAATCACAATAGTGTGCGACACTAGCTTTCGACGGTTGATTAAAATGCTATCTCAATAAATATTCAATACTGTTTTTAGTGCGGCGCTGGTTTTCACACACGATTAGCACCGGTAGGTGGAGGGAACTCTCCGTGTTACGCGTAGATAACGCTCTGTATCCACTTGATTGTCTTCTGCACATTGTGGTAGATGCCGGGCTGATGGTCGACACCGCAGCCAAATCCGGCACTGGTAATACCGATCAGCGTGTACCGTCCACGATCGTTGATGATCAGCGGTCCACCCGAGTCTCCTGCAAACAAAAAATGAAATCGTAACGCATCGTAACGCATCGCGTGTCGGTTGCTGGCAATGGAAGACGGTCGTGGTGCCGTTTGATACCAACCCAAACAAGCGTCCTGATGACCATCGGAATGGCCGGCACAGAACATCTCATTGAATAGCTCCACGTTGATCTTCTTGCTGCTGTGCCATCGCAAACATTCTTTTGTACCTGTGAAGAAATCATATTTTATTCGCTTCTTGCATTTGCCAACTCTGTTTGCTTGCGGCTGCCTCACTTATGATAGGAACGGCCGCCGTCCGTAAGATGTTGGTGCCCGTTTGGCCCATGTTGGCGTTGGTTTTACCCCACCCGGCAATGATGCCCTTGCGGCCAACCAACTCCAGCGGTCGCATCGGCAAGCAGATGGGCAGTATGTGCGACTTGTAGCCGGCCGGCCGGGTAAGCTTCAGCAGTGCCAGATCGTACCGGTCCGGTTGCGTCATGCGGAAGATAAACTTCGGATGCACGATCTTCAGCTCGACGCGATGCTTTTCCGCTGGCAGTGGTTCCACAATTTTGCCCGAATTCTGCGTATCCAGCTCGCCGAGATAGATGAGGATGTCCTTTAGGCGGGCTTGCTGTATACAGTGAGCGGCCGTTGCAACGAAACGCCGCGATACGAGCACGCCACCGCACTGATATTCGGCGATACGAATGTGCGCTTGCCAGGGATACTCGGCAAAGTTGGCCGTACGTCCACCGATGATGCGCTTCTGCAACGTGTTTTGCGATGTCTGCGGAATGCCACATTCGTTCTACAAACGCAAAAGAAAGGATATTTAAATAATATTAAATTACAACGTAAATACTTAGTAATGCACGTTCTTCTCACCTGCATCAGCTGATCCGAGCGACGGTGGAAGAAGCTCTTCTTCATGCCGAAGCTTTGCGATGGGACGATCATATTCGGTCGGCTCGCCGGCACAATCGGCTGTATGATTGGGACGGGTACCATCGGGCCGGCATACGCCACCTTCGGCGCGATGATCGCGCTCGATTGCTCATTCTCGTACACGCAGCAGGACATGAGCCATCGATTTTCACCACACCCGGACACGTGTCGGCCACCCTCCAGCCAGCAGGTGAAGGAAAGCCGACAGGTGCGTACCTGGTTTTGGTACACGCAGGTATCCGGCAGCCCGAGAACATTATGAATTATATCTAAAAAAGAGGATAATAAATAAGATATTATTTTTGATACTGTGACATTATTTAAGAAATATAAAGGTTAATTTTATACCCAAGATGAGCAAAACTTTTTTCCATCGTTATAAGAAAATATTATGCTAGCGCACTTCAAAATCCTAATTATCGCAGATGAAGTGCCTGATTGCATTGAAAGTGCAAGTGAAGTTGATAGAAAACAACAAAAAAAACCCCATTATTCACCGGTATGTAATTACCCCCTCACGCTTCTAACTAACGTAATGTTAAGCGATGCAACAGCGATGCCTGACGAATTCCTCTTGGTTTGCGAAATTAAACAACAACCAATGCCGGTCAAAGCTGCTTCCACGCGAATTGCAAAACTCAAACTTTTCGCCCAGCAAGAAGCACCGGTGATTACGCTTCATATTTCACCTGTCAACAGGCCGGTGGCATCCACTGACAGGAAGGTGGTGAATAATTGACCACTATGTCAGGCATCCCCTTCACGCCCGCTTAATGGTTGGGACAAAGCAAAACAGCGAGAAAAAAAGCACAGCACCCAGCATCACATTGCCGGTGCGCACGCTGTTTGATCATGCGCTGGCGGGGCACAGATTGGGCACAATCGGCACATGCGGTTAGGCGCATGAATTGGCAATATTTCGCCTGGCGATCGCTTCCTCCTGCCTCATTAACCTACATCCCGGGTCGGTTCGGTTCCTTCCTTTTTTATTCACTACCCCGATACCGACCAATTACTTTCGATCGATGACCGGTTCGATGGATAAAACAGATTCTGCGCCAGCTCGCCAATGAGGATAGTGATGCGGCACGGGCGCTGATGATAATGCAGCGCTGGTGACCTCGAACTTCGGTACACACACACACACGGACATCTGCCCGTTGGTCGGTGAGAAAGGCAACAAAGACGGTTGGCGTGAAATCTATCGCACAATGCCCTCAGCGCAGTTTGAGGGAAGTTTAGTGGAGTACGTCACGGTTTGCAGCTGGACAGAACAAAAGTACACCTTGATCGATGGCCTAGTTTGTGATCGTTCGTGTACGAGCTGTTGATGTACTTGTGCTTTTTTTTTTTGCTTATCCCCACACTTTATGTACAAAACGCTCAAGCCGTTTAGAAATACATCTAACAACGCGTTGGGCAATGAACTGCATGAGTGGCACGAGAACCCACAACACCGACCACGGTGTGAAAAGCTGCCGCGTGAATACTTGGAGTGGTGCAATAATTGTCGTCTTGTACGTTTGTGTAAGGGGAGAAAAAAATTGGTATTAAAAAGAGTTAACTTACTTGCATGAGCGAGCGTGGAAAAACATCCGAACCAAAGCAGCAAACCTATGGCGCAGGTTGGGTAATGCCATGAGAGCATCTTCTTCTGTTTGCCGGCCACCGATTGCGTCGTATTTTCATTCTTCTGAAATGAGACATTCGTGAGCGAGAGAGAGAGAGATGGAATCAAATGAAAAGAATAGTAAAATCGCGGCACATGAAAACATCATAGTTTGCAATGTCGTGGGAACCGAACGCCTCAGTGAGAAGATTATTGAACGAAACAGCTCACAAGATGTCAGAACACAGTTGGGAACCGTATTTGGAGCAATATTTGAGCTATGATACACCCGAAAATATCTGGTTTACTTCAGGGAGTTATGCAACGCCAGTGCGGAGGTAGACATTAACATATTTTACGAAAGGTCTCGCATGATAAGCTCAGCTTAAAAGTGGCCACAAACGTTGTACGATCACATCGAATCATAAATCAGTTCATCACTCAGAAACCGTTACCCAAAGCCGAAAAGAAAAGAATACCTAGACACATTCCGATCGAAATGCCACGAGCAGACTCAAATCTGGCCCTCCACTCAATCGGTCAAACGGGCCAGCTGATGTCGACGTCCTTTTCGGTTGGGTCGGTGATGTTTACTTTGCGCTCTCCTAGCTTCGTCTGGCCTTGACGAAGGTCGTGCTGGCGGTGTGGCGCACGATCGAAAACAATTTTCCTCGTTTGCCGTTCTTTCACTGTCATTTCAGCCAAACCCAACCCTCACCCTCAGGGGCCCACCACCCCAAGACTGCCGTACAGGCTCCATACTTTTGTCTTTCCATTTTTCACTCACTCGCCGTCCATTATCTTTCACATTATGCTTTTTTAATGCTTTTCCTTCGGCGTGGGCCATGCCACCCATTTTTTTTCTCTCTCTCTCTCTGCGTCGTGCCACCATTTACGGCAAGAACGCCAACGGGGTTGTTTCACCTCATCTCCCCCAGTGGAGTCGGATTTTGCTTCCAGTTTTCTTTTCTGTTTTTAACGTTCACGACAGCCGCACATCATCGAATGTGCGTAATTGGTTTGGTGTCTTCGCTATTCGACGTCGGTTTCGTTTACCGCGGATGGCCTTTGTGCCTTTTTATTGGGCGGTTGTCTGTTTATAAACGAAAAATAAAAGAAAATAGCACTAAAACACTCGGTTGGCTGGGCTGACCATGAGAATCGCTTACTCACGTAGGGTAATTGCTAGAATGTGGTAGGTGTGGATAGCAAGCGCATAGTAAAGAAAAGCGCTTTTCTTTATTGTGGTTGAACATGAATCTTAAACGGTGGCTTAAAGAAGTATGAAAACAAATGGCTTCAACAAAGGAGATCTTTTTTTTTAGACTGAAATAACTTTAAAGATATAGTTAATTTTAATAAAACATGTATTGACTAGCGTGCACTACGATGACGAGATAGTCGGGCAACTCTTTCCGCTTCTTGCCGCGTGTCTATCGCATTGTTTTTCTCATCATCACAATCAACAAATTTATTAACCGTGATGGTGTCGAAAGTGGAACTGCACCGCAACGCTCGCATACGCTTATCTTGCACATCTTTGCGCAACATCGACCACTTCCATGCTCATTTCCATAACCGATTCGGTATCATCGTACCCGCCGCCGATCGTGCCGAGTGCGTCCATTTACTTGCAACACTGGACTGTTTCGGCGAAGCCCGCTAAACGGAAAATTGGATTGGCTTTTGTTTCGACGCGTGGAAAATAGCAACGCAGATGGAAAAGTTTTTGCTAAATACTTTCGCCAGTCAATGGGAAATCTGTATTAACTAAAAGATGCTAGAGATACAATAGACGACGTTGAACAATTAAATATTACGGAAAGACAATCAATTCATGGAAATATATATTTTTGGTTTGTGGAAATTATTTAAGTTTCTTGTGCCAATTCTCTTTAGAATGAAAATTAGCACTGAACTTTTTTTGTGGGTCACTTTTACAAATAATTTTGCTCTCATTTTCAAGAAAACAATGAGAAAAAGCAAACCTTATAATTTTCCCTATCCAAGTTTACATTTCAATTCGAGAGTTTATTGTCCATTTAAGATACAAAAAAGTGTGCGTCTAGCAAATAGCTTCCTATCTCCTCCATGATACATATCAAATAATTTACAAACGTTTCATGAACAGTTTATAGCAATAATCTCCAGTCCAATTAGTATTGCAATGCGACGTTTAGGCAGCCATCAGCAGCGGTGAGATGATTAGAACGCTAGAAATGAATATTATCTTAATGCAGCTTTTGCCCACCATTTCCCACGGGGCGACAATCGCCCGCGCGCATTGCCTGATTATCCAACATTTAGTCATCGCCTTACAGCGGGACAAAGAAAGCCACCGTCGTATCTCATCCGTCCGAGCTACCCTAGCACCATTGTTCCACACATTCAAACAAAGTCTGGTCCCGGGTTTCACCAAAAGTCAAGCGACTGGAGCTAGCGGTCCACCATCGCCAAAGTGGTTTAATTAATCAACCGGCTACCGGATAGACTGTTGGAAAATTTTCGCCATTGGCCAATGGTCATGGTCAGCGTGCGGGGAAGTTTTGGGAAGAAAAAATAATTATCTTAAAATATCGTCCCCCGGAGCAGTGCGAGCACCAGACACGCAACACGCGACGCTAAGGACCTCGTCGGGTCCGGCTGTGGGCAAACAGGCGGTGGAGGTTTTTGGGCGCCATCCCCTATCAAACACCGAACCGCGCAGAAACCGGTAATGAGTGTTTAATGAATTACGAGCAGATGGGTTTGCTAGCGTACGGCCCTTTTTGCGAAAAGCAAGGATAATCTAAAGCAGGTTTTCGTGTTGGTGGTGATGGTTTAAGCACAACAAGAAAAGCGCTTGATAATTTCAACCCGGGGGTGGGGTGTAGTTTTTGCTCGGGCACTCACCCATTTGTCGTCTGTTTGGCTTGTTCAATGTAATGCTTCAGCAGGATGCTGTTTCTAGCCTTGCTCCGGCCAGCGAAACGACGCGGTAATCTTTCATCGAGCGAATTTCTCCGAAATGCTCTCTGCATCTGGCTGCATCTCCCCCACACCCATCCCACATCCCCGTACCACCCTTCCACCCCTCTCATCCAGCCCGTCGGGGAGATCTCGTGAGGGCATTGACGCATTAATGTGTCCGGCCCACCGGGGCACCAGGCGTACCGTTTTGCTAAGCTGGTGCCGATTATTCGCCAACGCGGCCCAAACCGCAGGCCATCGCGGACCAGACCGCAGCCGGAAAACGCAACACACTGCGTCATCGATCGAAACTCCTTTCTCCTACGCCTGCGGGCGTTCGGTCCGCACTGACGATGGTCCGCACCGGCAACCAAANCCTTCCACCCCTCTCATCCAGCCCATCGGGGAGATCTCGTGAGGGCATTGACGCATTAATGTGTCCGGCCCACCGGGGCACCAGGCGTACCGTTTTGCTAAGCTGGTGCCGATTATTCGCCAACGCGGCCCAAACCGCAGGCCATCGCGGACCAGACCGCAGCCGGAAAACGCAACACACTGCGTCATCGATCGAAACTCCTTTCTCCTACGCCTGCGGGCGTTCGGTCCGCACTGACGATGGTCCGCACCGGCAACCAAACATCCACACTACCACCATCGTCATCATCATCATCATCGCCGCTCGCATGGTTTGCTGGCTTGCTGGCAAAGGTTTGCCTTATTAAACAAACAGATTATCGGGCCTTCCCCCCCCCCTCCCCCTCCCCCTCTTCGGTTGTGCTGGCCGTATCCGCAACCGGTGTGCAGTGCAGCGATGAATTAAATTACGGGAAATTAAAATGGAGAAATTACAGCCACGATTGACCTAATCCGCTCGGGCGCGAATGCTTTCTACGATTGATCGCAGGACGAACGGAGCACACGCTCGCACGAGGATGGACACGACGGTGCTGCGGACCGCTTTAAACGTGCCCTTACTTTAACAGGGCCAGCAAATGCTGTGAGCGTTTAAGCCGGGGTGGCTTCAACAAAAAGGGGAACATTGGTGGCCCTCCCACGCCGCGCCGAAGCGTGCCACGAATGTCAAACGAATGCGTTTCGTCCAACTCCGCAACGAGTTGCGAGAAAGAGCTTTTGGCTGGCGACATGGTTTAGTGTACGGCGTCTTACTCCCAAATATTGTCCAACTCGGGGTGGTTCGTTAAAAAAGAACGGCACCCGAAGTACCAATTCTGGTCAAAACCGACGACGAGCGTTTCTGGTTTGAATAAATTATGAGAGTGCGCTAGCGGTACAAAAGCGGCTTCACATGTCAATCGAAACGTGAACCTTGGGGAGCAGCCCAAGCCCTCTTTTTCCCCATTATCTTGTCATGTTAATGGTGATGTTTTCTACTCCACTTGATCTCACCCATTCCGGCGGCTTAGAATAGAATAGAATGGCGTGTCGGCTCATTAGCGGCACTGAAGCGGCCCGGGCGAGCCCGAGGAATTAGGGAGATTTTTTTTCTGTCGGGTCGTCATAAAAATCTAAAACGCTGGTAGAAAATTAGAACCGGCGCGTGATTTGACCGTACCAAGCGGTACATTTTATTCGCAACAGTTCCGGCCGTTTGGCCGCTTGGTCCGGGGAGAATTTGGCAAATGATGCCCGTTTGATTGAATATGATTGACCTAGTCGTAAAGCACCCGTTGATACTGGGGAAGCCAATCACCGTGGGACCGTGTGAATGGAAGGGTCGTAAAAGTTGTACGTGATCGAGGTGAGTTTACAACTTGATTTTTATTTTATGTTATGTCTTTTTTTTTGGTGAACCACTAACGCTAGGAAGGCATCGGAAGAGGTGAGACAATCAATGTATGAAGTTGATGGCGATGGAAATGTGAGAACCATCTGCACATATGAAGAAATAACAGTTATATATTCTATATTTTGTACAGCAAGTTCGAATTTAATTTCAACATTTTTGTGCTCTCCATGGATAAAACTGTTTATGTTTTGGGCTCCAAGAGAATGGTCAACATGAGAAATGAGCTATTTTAAGCGTGATTAAATATGTGATTTAAAGAGGGCAGCTCAAAGAACCTTTACCTGTTCAGAACAAACATTCGTGATTTTTAAGCCATAGAGTTGTTGAGAGTTTTTTCTTTTAAATAAATTTTGGGAACCAAAGTCATAAGGATATTGTGGAATAAAGTGAAAAGTTTATGTCTTGAAGTACGAAAAACGCTTTATCTTATTGAAGGATTCAACCATTTCATCTGTTGATGAAATAAAAATGATTTAATTAACTGAATCTTTACCAATCGCTCGTAGTAACCTACCTCGAAACAATCCCACCAAATACGCTTCACAATTTAGTAATAAGTTGAACAATAAAATTTATTCTAAATAAAATGCCAAACTTTCTGGATGTTGCTCTACTCGGTTCCGAACAAATCAGTCAAGGTCTATCGCATACTATATTCAGTTGGATATCTTAATTCTTAGCAGAACCCTGCATGTTTAGAGTCTATTTTTTCTGATTATGCTTTTTAATAAGGAATGAATTCCCTTGAAATGGAACTTGAACATGTAGTAAAACAAACCAGAAAGCTTCCTTATCTGACACGATGCAAATCTTTCTGCATGTAAAGCACACAAATCATGCTGACTTTCTTCAACTTCCGTTTGGCGCAATAAATCCATCGTCCCGTATTGTTTCAGACATTGTTAAATCCATCCCCAAACAACCATCTGAACAACAACAAAGAAACAGGAAAAAAGAAAACAAATGCACCAACAGCCGCCTCTTATCGTTTGCAGCCACCGTATGCCCGCCGACCTATCCGCTGGATGGATCCGAAATAAATCGGCTACACTAAATCGCGAATGCAAACACCCCGAACGGGGAAAGTACAACCGTTGCACGAGACACGGAAAAGTGAAAGACGCAACCGCACAATGCAATGGCACCGTGGGCCTAACGCGATTGCGCGTTTCGCATCGCCCATTGTCCACGGCTTTGTGGTGCGCCGAACGGTTCAAGCATGCATTATGCTCCATATTCAAATCGATCGATGAAACAACGGGCCCGGGCGAAAAGCGAAGCGAACAAAACACTTTCGCTGTGCCGAACGCTTGGGTGTTGAATTGGGGAAGCATCTCCAAATGATGATAACGCGCCTTTGCCAAATAATGCATCCGACAAATCCACCAGGGGCAAAAAAAACGAAACAAAACCCGTGGTCAATGCACTTTAAAGCGTGGATTTCCCTTTTGTTCGCGTTGGTGCGGTCATTTTCCATGTCAAAAAACGCGCCACATGCTTTCGAAACAAAAACCCAAAGCCACCCCGGACAAAAGGCGTGTGTACTTGCTACTTCACTCCGCATTGTGGAGGATTGGAGATTTGTTTTTATTACCCCATTTGCTGTCTTGCCTGTGTCTTTTCACTGAGCCAAATTATGCACGAAAGCGATAAATTGAAGGAAAACTCCAATTCTCGCTCTCCTCTCCCCAAAAGCACCACAGCACAATGCGCAATGCACGTTGACAAGAAAAGCAAGCAAAAAAGCGATGGGATCTCCGTGTCCAACCGGGCAAAAGCATGCAAATGCAACGCGCCGGAAAATGGGACTCCCCTTTTGTTTTGTCAGCAGTGTGGTTCGGGGCGATCGCACAACTCTTTCCCAGCTGCCATGTCCAATATTTTCCACCACTGGATGTGGTACATTGTCCGAAACACGATGGAGATGACAGGAGAATTAATCTTGACGAGTGGCAACATGCATCGCAACTCGCATGCAACCAAGTTCCCACAAAACCCAGCGAAACGATGACTCTTCAACTTCCAATTTCCCAAAGCACTTGCAGGACTTTGGGTCTTTTTTTGATTGCAAAAAATAAATTGTTCGTCCAGCTTTTTTATTGAAGTTGCGTTTGTATTTCTTTACTGTAACAACTGGAGCCCAACTTATTGCCGACCTATCGGTGGCTTAAGGCAGCTCCACTTGTTACAATTACGTCAGGTACGGCTCTTACGGTTTGGGTGCTTCCATGAGAAGCTTCATTGGAGTTGCATCTGCGGAGTTGCAAACGAGCAGAGCAAAAAAGCATTAAAAAAACCGCCCGAAACTCGGTCACATTTACATGAACCGTACTGTTCGCCTTTGCTTCGCCCTGTCTGCACCCCGACAACGCTGCAAAACCCGGCATGAAATTAGATGTGTGTGTGTGTGTGTGTATGCTGGTTCAAGCTTGTTTCGTGAGTGCGTCCGTCGGTTGTTGGTTTTGGTTTTGATTCGCGCTACCAAAGAACTCCAAAGCGTTCGCAAACCGTGCGCTAACAACTCGTTGCGTACGAAAGTCCCGAAAGCTCTGTCATGCGACGACTCGACCTGGATTACTCCGCGGGCAGGTAGGTCTTTACTTCCGACTTGCTCCACCCGTTCCCAGGCCCCGTTAGGTGGGATAGGAACTGGAAAAAGGAAGAGGCACAGTTTCACAACACAACACAGCACAAAAAGCCACGCATGGTTTGCTGGCAAGAAACAGCAAACAAACGCCCAATGCTGGAGCACTATGATTTACGAGAATGTCATAATGCCGGAACCGGTTGGATTTAGTTCTTGGTGTTTTATTTCCGCTTAGACGTTTAGCTTTTCGTGGTGGGTAAATGGCTCACGGGCATGCTTTCGCATTGTCTGTTTATCACGAAGAAGGATCGCTCCACGCGATCCACAGCTGATGTTCTCCCATTAAACGAACTGGAAGCGGTGGTATCGTTTACTATCGGCATTAGACCGTAAACTAACAACACCCAACCCCGGGGCCATTTCGTGATGGAGGCAACCAGCAGCAGAATGATCGAACACCGCATCAAAACAACGCGATCCTCGATTCGATGCGCTCACTCGCTCATCTGACTGCCGTTTTGCGCGGTTTAATCCCACCTCGTAATTAGAATAAGTAACTGGTTCATCGGTATGGCTCCATTTTTCACGGCCGCATGGTTTCCCAATGCTACACGGTTTGCCCGTTTGGTGGGCCTGACGGGAGAAAGCCGTTGGAGTGCCCACCGGCGACGGAAGATGTTGCGCGCCCCGGATGTTGCTGAAAGAATCGGGCTGTACCCGGGTTGGGAAGTTTCGCACCTTCGTCAAGGAACCGTCTGCACTCCAGGCGGCAGGTTCATCGGTACACACGGTAGTCGGAACTGGACCACAACCCCACACGGAACCGCACGGATCGCTCGCCGATCACACAATGGTTTACCACGTTCACGTAGAGCTGGCCGGAACGAGCGCGACTTGTTTTCTGATCGGACGTATTTCTTCCTTTATGCTTTATTTTCTAGGACTGATGCAGCTTCCTGGGAAGTTCGAACCACCAGAAGTCGATCGTCCACACACACACACACAACCGGGGCGACACCGAAGTGGCAACGAAAACATACACAACGGACACGGGCACGCGGGACAAACCGGTTACGAGGGGTGAGGTGAGACTGAAAGGGGAACGACGATGGGGAAAAAAAAACGACAAAAAACCGGGACGCAAAACCCGGGAGCCAAACGCCAGTGTAGCTGCGATCGATCGCAGAACCGAACCGAACCGAGCGGGCCGCGGTGTTATGGCAGACTGAAGAAGTGTACCAAATGCCGACCGGAATGCGCCTCTAACCAATGCGCAGGCAAAACTCGCTCCGGTGGGCCCGTCGCCGTTCGTTGGCTGGGCTGCGAAATAAAGCGGTGGCCGGGTGCGCGATTTGTTCGTTCCACCTAGGAGCGGAGTAGAAAGCGATTCGATGTGAAGATATTTGTTGGTAAGAAAGAATAATGTTGCGCTGAAAACAGATATTTCGTTAAGCGTCGCCATGAAGCAATATTTGAGAATTTTATACACATGATGCTTGTTAAATTGAACTGATTTTTTGTAAACATGCAGGGCTTTTCAATCAAGTTTAGTGATATAACTAGTAACTCACATTAAATTGTTTTTCATTGTCATAAGATAAATATTACTTGCTGCTAGAAAGACAGTGGGAAATTGTGGAGTCCCTCATTAAAAAAATGTTGCTGGCCATCTCAGGAAAGACTGTTAGAATCGTTTCTAAAATACTGTGTAAAATTCATTCTTAGTTGTTGAAAATTCCACGATTTAAAAAAATAACTCCCTGGACATTATAGCAAACCGTGTAGAAATCCCTTAGCGAATTCGCGAAGGAGAAACATTATCAATGTTTCATTATGTAATCTGCTTCAGAGCAATTCCGCGATGTCAAGAACAGTGAGCTTTATAGCTAATTTCATTTTAGACACTTCTTATCAAAATTCTGATAACTTCAAGAAAATCGACCAGAGGGTCATAAAAGAGCGGAAAAAGCCTGATGAAAGCCATCCAATGCATCTATTTGAGAAAATGTTCCGAAATTCTATGCATTATTAAATCTCATTTCTTACCCTTGGAAAGAAGCAGAAAACCTTGAATATAACTTCGGGAAACTTCAATGAAAAAAAATAATGAAAGCTTTCGGAAATGTTTCAGAAGAACTGTACAATTAGATCTTTTCCAAACAATTGCACTACAAAATACTCATCCCTACAACCTGTTGAATTGCAATACTTTTTCCCACACAACTTTGACCAACAACCGTTCGGTGCCGAAGGCGAGATGTAGGTGCCTTCTTACTACTGCCAGGTGAATAGTATCGTATCGTCGATCAGCTGAAAAGTTGTTGAACATCGTGGAAGCGCACGGCGTGGAAGGAGACGATCGAGAGTGGCAGATAAGGCCTGGCAACTGGCAGGTATCATGGCAATAGAAAAGAAATGTACGCGTACGCTAGCGCTAGAGAGTGAAATAGAGACGCCAGCTAGCAGCATGCATGCCGTCATTGTCGCTTCGTTTCGTAAAGACTCGGCTCGTAAAATGAATCGTAGAACAATTCGTGTCGAATTAGAAGCGATCAGAAGTGGACAACTACAGGACGGAAGAGAGGAAAAAAAAAGATGCCAAGTNTGCGTGGAGATCGCCTTAAGATGGTGTAAAATTGAAAAGAAAAAAAAAAGAAGAAAAGGTTGAGGAAAAAAGGAAACGACCTAACTGTACCCGCTCGGTACTGCAGGTGTGGTGCAAAAGCGGTACGCGTGCCCCATCGTATCATCGAACGAGGACGTTTTCCTGCTGCTGCTGCTCGATCGGTCAGCACCGATCCGGCCGCCCATTCGTCAGCGTGGTTCACCGGTTGGCGCTAAAGCCCAAAGCTTTCCTTCGCGCTTCGGAATCTGTGACACATATAAGCATCGTCGAAGGAATGCTGTTACGAACCAGGAACAGCGAGACACAAATCGTACTGATAGACATATTTCCGGTGTGGAAAACATTCACGAGCTCTCTGGCCAAGGGTGTTTGCAATTTTGTGCTCTGTGCGTATGTTTGTGTATGTTTTACACTAGAACCACCGGGCGCATCGTGGAAAAGGCACTGTTTTCCATACCACTGATTGCTTATTTCCGATTGATTGGTGTTGTGCTGCGCCGATTTCTTCCCACGGGCACTTTTAAAAAACACTCGAACCATTTATCGACCGGGGAAGGAATTTGGCAAACATGCCGAATCGAAGTATGAGAAGAAAATGCACGCATAACGAGGGGTGGAAGTGGGATGCGATGGGGTGCGGATGGGAGACGAGAGAACCTGCAGAAGGTTAGTGGTTTATTAGGTTAAGCATGCGGAACGTGGAATGAACCAAACACACGCACCGAACGCCGGGGGGGAAAGGACCACCAGAAAAAGGGGCTCTCGAAATTATAAGTGGATAAATTATTTCCGTTTGGAGGAGATTAATTTTGATATGCAAATGGTAGTGGCCGACGGTACGGTATGCCCGGCAAGCGATCAAAACGATCCGTGAGCGCAACGGGAGTTTCTGACAGCCGCGTTTCGAGAGCTTCCGACAACAATAAGCGCTGCGTTGGGTTGATGGGGAGGATTGGAGTAGTTTTTTTTTTTTTTTGGGTGCGTGTTATGTTTATGTTTTGTGAAATGAGAAGCAGTTTTTCCTTCCGAATCCTGTTCAAAGCCATCGTGTAAGCGCCGTTTATGATTGACAAACAATAGTGTCGTTAATTATTGCACACAGTGTGTGTGAGGAAAAAGGTTTGCTTTAAACAATGGAGCTTACCATGTTTTGCAGTAAATCGCAAACAAATGTGCAAAATAAGACGCAGAACTCATATAAGGTTATAAATAGATACGAAGTTTTAATTATGTGTTTAGAAACAATAAAGCTTTAATGATTAATATGAAAATCGTAAAAAAAATGAAGTAAAATACAAGAAATCTATAGTTTTGGGAACGATTTTCACGAAATTGTTAAAATTCTTTAAAAATTTGTTTTTTACATAATTCCAGTCGTATTTGCAATCTCGTTATCTTGGAATCTTGCAATCTTCTTGTAATATTGCATTGCAAGTATTGATGTGACAAGTAATACAGACCGTTTTAAAATTTAAAATTCAACCACAAATATGATTTACACAATTTTTCATGCCTGTCTCTACATTTATTGCATAAATTTCTTTACCTTTTTACCTATTTAGGTTCCAAATTTTGTTAAAAAAGAAACCCTGCCAAGTGTTTCTTCATATGATGCCATATGACTAAATGGTCAAAACATTCACATGAATAAAAAAATATGTAGAACAAAAGTTATACATACACGTTGGAAGATGATTTGAGGATGGCGATCATGATGACACAGGTAAGAGAATAATAAATTTACTGTATTTTCATGCCAATATCAAATTGAATTCCTATATGAATCTTCATTTATATCTAATTCTTCGTCTTCGACGTAGTAAAAAAAAAATACTAATGATCGTAAAGTTATGCTACACACTGTATTAATTATAATTATTTGAATATTATAGTGATTTAAATTATATTAAATCAATTAAATTTAGCGTTTTCAAACGTTTAAAACGAGTATTTTTGGTGGATAATTGTATGTTAAACCCTTTTCAATGATAATTAACTTTTAAACCCATTACATGTTGTCTATCAAAAGTGCCAGTGAAAAGTGAGTCGCGCTTTTCCCCCGCAAAGTCATCATTCTACGATCGAGTGTAACGTCCTATAATTAAAGATATCTGCGGCTGTAGATCCTTCACACATCCATTCAACTTCAATCTCACTTTCCCCATTCGCATGGACCATTCAATTGCGCTCGGTGCCCGAGACACGTGCGTTGCTGCAACATTGTACTCCGTTTCAAGCAATGCGAAGCGTTCTCGCACGGCATCAAGTTTTGGCATCCACAGCTACGCGACTTCGACGCGTTCGGGCCGGCGATGATGCTGATGAGTGATGGCTTTATAATAAGGAAAGAAAGAAAGAAAACGATCTTCTAGTCATGTCCGGAAAGCTGGCTACCATTGCGCTGCACATGCGCCGCTCGTTAACAGTGGCCCGGGTTGCCCGGTAGCGATCGAAAGCGATTCACCAAGCAGCGTGGCTTGATGTGAGTGAGTGTCAAGACGAAATGGACAGTTGACATTCATTACTACCCTGATTATTATTATCCTTCCCTTGCCTTTTTTTTGTTGTTGTTGCTGCGGCTGCTGCTCCATCAACATCGCACTATTGATACATAATTTATGATCGAAACCCACTCCCACTAGCCGGGTGGTGTTGGCGCAAAAGATCGCCACAGCCGCCGACCATTCGCTCGCGTTGAGCCGATGGAGTTGAGTGTTCCGTCAGCAAACGGGGAGGGGGGAGAGAGAGAGAGAGAAAAAAAGGAAAGATTTGTTGATTTACGACAGCAACAGGGCATGGGGTGGATGTTTGCAGCAGACGGAACACATTTGCTTCATGTCACGATTTCTTTCTAACCGCTTTAATCGCTAGGTTTCGGGAAAGGCAATGAAAAACGGATGCTTTGTGGTACGTTCGACTGCGTCGATAATGACGTCACCATGTAGCAGCGGGAAGAGGGAAAACAAAATAAAGCTAAGGTCAGCTTTACAACCCGGACACACACACACACACATGCGTCTGGGCGTACACTTACATCACACACGAACGCCCGTGTGGCAGAGGTCATCCGCGCGAGATCCGGTTCCTTTCGCTGACATTGCGGTGCACGGGTTAATCAACGCTCGCAGATCCTTTGGCCTCGCCGAGGGCTGCAAAGCGATAGTGAAAAAGAAAAGCAAAAGAAGCAATAATAACAACCAGCCGACTCTCCCCGAAAAGCCATCCAAGGGGATAATCGCTTTTCACAATTCCATCCACCCATTCAACGCGGACCATTTCGCGGACCGAGCGATGGGAGAGACACATTATCGTGCCCATAAACCGACGGTGGATTCGTTTTGTGCAGGAGCAGGATGTGTTAAATGGGATGAAGGGGGGGGGGGGGGGGGGGGGGGGGGGGGGGGGGGGGGGGGGGGGGGGGGGGGGGGGGGAAGGAGAGACTGGGGGTGGCTGCGTGTTAAGCCTAGCCGGATGCGACCCGAGTGACCGAGGTGAAGTCGTTGCGCGAAAGAAGGAAAGAAAACAAGAAATGGGCGCCATTTAGTTGATTTTGCCTTGCGAGTCTGTCCGGGAATTGACCAAGATTTCGGTCCCTAGCGATTGCAGCAAAAAAAGGGGCAAAAATTGAGCAATAAAACCACGACAAGGTCGCGTCTGTTTTTTTGTTTTTTGTTAGTTTGCCTCGCCAAGGTTGTAATCAAATCCATTCCGTAAACTTCGTTCATCGCTCAACGGCAAATGAAAAGTCGGGAACCGGACAAGGTGCGACAGGAGTGTTTTTTCGCCTTTGGTTTGGCGGATTCCGTTGCTTCTCCATTTTGCATGATCGGTCGATTGATACTGCTGCCATAAAGTGGAACTTAAGTCGATCGTTTCGGGTGCATACAGGACCAACGGGTGGAGTGGCGATTTTTCCTTTCGGGAAGGTTTAATTTTGGGGTCGCTCACAAATGATTTAAAATAATTGGACCAACGGGCAGCGTTGATGGTTGCAACTCACGGTAAACACGGTTGCAAATTACATTTCGCGGGGGTAAAAAAAAACATTCCAGCCACCGGGGTCCGGACACCGTACCAGGGCACACATATGGAACCAATTAGCGAAACAGGGATGTTTGTGTGCGAGCGTACTCGCAGGGAAGTAAACGTAAACCCATATTCCTGGGTGATGTAAATTCATGAATTTTTAATCAGCTGCATGAGGTTTTTACGGTAATGCATTAATAAAGAGAAAATGCAACAAAAAAAAAAAGGAATAAGTAATATTCATCGTTATTTGCCATGAATAGTTTTGCGAAAAACGTAATGGGCGATTTTTATTGTTTCCAATCGAGGGAGAAATTGTGTTGACGGAAACATTGTTTGACGAGCATACTTGTCCGTAGGAAATTGATTCCTTCATTTCACCCAAACTGGTGGTGGCAACTGTTGAAACAGGTCAGTAATTAAATATTTAAAATTACTACCGAAAGCTATCAATAAGCAATGATATTTATGATAGCCACGAGGTAAATGTTGTTGTTTAAAGCTGATGATGCACAAAACCGCATTGCTATGTTTAATTTATTACATTGCTTGAAATATTCATTGTTCTCTATGGTATGAAAATCTTTCATTTAACATGAGTTTTAAAAAATTGCAATCGAAAACAATCATAGCTTCTGCTGTTTGAATAATGAATTCAACGGTAATGCTATAAAATAAAGATACCATAAAAATACAAATGCATACTTTCAGGCGTTTAAAGGTTTCAGTGGCAGTAAATCGTTCTCGCCCTCATACGTTTTCGTCTTTAATTTCACTATTTTAAATGAGGTTTAAAACTTTACAATTTGGTTTGTTGTGCTGCTATTTCCCATATTTTTTTATTCGTTCGGATGTTTACTGTTTCGATGGAAAAACTCATAATCAACCACGCATTTTCTGTCAGGATACTTTTTCTGTATTTATTTTAGTTCCATTCTGACGAGGTTTCATTTGAGAGAAGCAAAAAAAAAACATTTTTCAATAGCTATCTAAAAACAAAACGTTATTGCCTGCAAGTCGATTAAAATGTATGCTACATCCTTTTGCGTCCACTGCTGCGACCGGAACGCAGCATTCCATCCCTACCAGCAAAACAAAAGAAAAAGAGGTCTACACTGTAGCGCTTACAGTTTGCTAATTTGCTGCTTGCTGTTCGTCCGTTTTCACGGTAAGCGATTCGCGGCTTCTTCAACCACTGTTACAAAATAAATTTACAAATATTCCTACACATAACAAAAAGAAAGAAAAACGCTAACCATCTTTACACCGGCGAACACGTTGCAATGCGTTGGACGGATGGGTGGTGATTTCGGGTGGTGATGGTGATGTAAATAAAACGAGGGTGGCAAACACACAACGTAAGCTGGGCCCAACTTTCCTTCGCGGCACAGCACATCTGATAGTGACTTATTTGTTCACGTGGTAACATAAGTTTTTTTTGCATAAAACATCTTCGCGATGTTTTTTTTTCTCGTGCCGATCGCGTCTAGAAACATAAAACGAAACATTTTCGTTCTATTACCTAATGCTAATTTTTTTTATGTTTTATTTGCCAAACAGTACTGCACACTCCAACATTGCTTTTGCCTGTACGGGATGTGTAAATTCTTTTCTGCAGCTGAAGCTTTTCTCTCTCTCTCTCTCGCTCTCTCTCTCTCTCTCTCTCTCTCTCTCTCTCTCTCTCTCTTAACGTTTAGATCGGTTTTTTTCTTGTTGTTGTTGTTTGTTTGTTTCGTTTACCTCGTAACGCCACGCGTGTCTGTGTGTGATGCACTTTACGCACGTTTTCTTCCAAAGTTTTCCAGCCGTTACTGGCAGCAGAATAAAAATAATATTTACAAATACGCATCATTTCACGCACACATAGTTGGGGCGTATGGAGAGAAAAAAAAAACACAGAAAAAGGAGTTTCACAACGCGGCGGGATTATACACACATTTATATATATATATAGCTGGTTATATCTCTATATAACGTACGCATTCCGTTTTGCGTATGCGCATCAACGTATGTTGTCGTTTCGTTCATCATTCTTGCTAACATTTAACGGTCGGTGTACCGTGCTAATTGTACAGTTTCACAGAAACGTGTAATTAGCGTATCGCGATTAGTACACCATACCGGACCGGTACGCTTAACAACCGAACAGTACATCTGTGCGTGCACACATCGCAATCGTAATAGTTTTGGTGATAATAGTTTTCCACTGTCGTTTGTTTTTGTTTTCTTCTGTACACTGGATTTCATCTGCTGTCCTAAAAGCCATTCTTCGTAACATTTTCTTCACATCGGGATGTGCGCTCTGTTTAAAGCGATTCTAGTCGCACTTTTTTACATATCACATTTTCACTGCGTGCGCGTGGTTGTGTGCGTTGGTGGCGTCGATTCTTTTTTTTTTTTGTTGTTGTTCGTTTAATTTTATGGTACGTTTTTTTTGTAAGCTTATCTCCTGCCTGACTGTTTCTGTACTTTCCCACCACTGCCGACTGTCGACTTGTCCGCTTTTTCCGCTATGTTTGAAATTGTCAACAGTGAACTTTCGGAAAGAGTCCGAACAGACCGAAGGCAGTGTAATAAATATGTGTTTCATAAATTAATCCCACCAGCGGCTGATTGTCGGCAAGTCCGTATCCAGATCCTGCGATGAAGCATTCGAGTTGCATGGTACGGTGTGACTCCACGCGAGCACTAGTTGGAGTGGAAAGGAAAGTAAAGAACATTTCTTTCACCACTTCTAATTCTGCTCGTCCGACTCCCCCCGGCAGTTCTCACACGTGAAGGGATTTGCGTCGCGTGTCTTGGAAGCACTTAAGCGAAACGGATATCTTCTTCCTTCCGGTACGCCTTGTACTGCAGCTCTTGCCACGGGGCAGGATCAACCGTGGCCGGCTTACGTGGAAATTTGTGTAATGTGCGATATCCAATCGACCGTGTTGGCAACCCGATGGTAGATACCCGGTTGACCTCTGGTGGCACAGGAATAGCCCGCGGATACGATGCCTGTACGAGGTGTGTGACAAAATGAAAAAATGGAATGATCCGTGAGAAAGCTTTGCGAATCCTCCGTACAGCCAATACGTACCGATCAAATACCATCGGCCACTCTTCTCGTGCATCAACGGTCCACCGGAGTCACCCTGGCAGGAGTCTTTGCCACCGCCTCGATAGCCCGCGCACAGCATCTCCGGATAGATGACAACGTTGATCCCATTCGAGCGATGCCACCGTTCGCAAACCCTGATAAAAGGTAAAGCGTAGAGCAGATATTAATGTTAGGAAGATTTGATAATGGATTTACAGGGCTCAAGTTGAAAACATTTTTGGATTTATTTTTAGTTTAAGTCAAAAGTGTAGAGATAATTTTGTTTTTTTGGATTTGCAATACAAATCTACTGTTCAAATGTTCGACTTCAACTTAAAAATTGTCCAGAAATTGATAGAACATTACAATTATATTCTCAAAAATTCAGAAAGAAACACTAATACACCTAAAGATAGAGTAAAATAGTTGTACTTCCAACTTAAATTATTTAATTAAAAAAAATGAAAAAACATAATAATATTTTAAAATGTCCATCAATAAAAAGCATTCATAAATAGAAATCAATTAAAATTATTATNACCGTGGCCGGCTTACGTGGAAATTTGTGTAATGTGCGATATCCAATCGACCGTGTTGGCAACCCGATGGTAGATACCCGGTTGACCTCTGGTGGCACAGGAATAGCCCGCGGATACGATGCCTGTACGAGGTGTGTGACAAAATGAAAAAATGGAATGATCCGTGAGAAAGCTTTGCGAATCCTCCGTACAGCCAATACGTACCGATCAAATACCATCGGCCACTCTTCTCGTGCATCAACGGTCCACCGGAGTCACCCTGGCAGGAGTCTTTGCCACCGCCTCGATAGCCCGCGCACAGCATCTCCGGATAGATGACAACGTTGATCCCATTCGAGCGATGCCACCGTTCGCAAACCCTGATAAAAGGTAAAGCGTAGAGCAGATATTAATGTTAGGAAGATTTGATAATGGATTTACAGGGCTCAAGTTGGCAACGTTTCTGGATTTATTTTTAGTTTAAGTTTAAAAGTGTAGAGATAATTTTTTTTTGGATTTGGTATTACAAACAAATCCAAATACAAATCTACTGTTCAAATGTTCGACTTCAACTTGAAAATTGTCCAGTTATAGATAGAACATTACAATTATATTCTCAAAAATTCAGAAAGAAACACTAATACACCTAAAGATAGAGTAGAATATTGTACTTTCAACTTAAATTATTTAATTTAAAAAAATAATAAAATATAATAATATTTTAAAATGTCCATTCATAAAAAGCATTCATAAATAGAAATCGATGATAATTAATAATAAAATTAACATTCATGATATAATTTTTAACAATGTTTTCATATCTTAAATGAATAAATTTATTTAAAATGATTTAATTGTTCAAATTGCAACATTTTCGACCTTGATTTCGTGTTTCTGTAAAGAAAGGTCAAGGCCCTACAGTCTTTTCGTGATTTGTATACCAAATTCCTCATCAAGGTTACAGCACATAATCGGCCGGATGTAACGTACCAAGAGCTTCTCTTACGGATTTAAAAACAATATTGACAACCCGCTGGCAGTATCGAACAGTTCGAACAGTTGCCCTTTTGAAGGGAAAAACAAAACCTCTCCCATCTGTCGTACTTACCGATTATCGAGCACCGGGACGTCGACCGCCTGTAGCGTTTTGGGTCTCAGTCGCGAACCAGGATTGAGTGCACCCCAGCCGGCCGCCCAGCCAAACTTTCCGAGGAAATCTTCATTCTTCTCCGGCAAACAGATGGGGGCTGACGTGCACGGAAGGAAGCAGTCAAAGACGAAGAAGGAGAAGGCCACATCCCGAAATCCAGTCCGGAAAATCCGTATCGCAGTTTAGCAGTCGGAAAGCAATATTGTTGCCCGGGTTAAACGCGATAAATTTTTGTTTTCATAAGGGTTTGTAAGTTGGTTTGTTTTGCGTTTCCGAGGCGAGATTCAAGTTTGGATAGCAACCGAGAAATAGGGAAAAGAAAATAGGGATGTAAAAAAACAATTGGTGAAAAATGAAAACGAGAGAAAATGGGGAAACTTTTTTCATCAAACGTGGGAAAATGGAATTTGACTTCCTTCCCGAAGGGATGCGCTGATGGGAAGTTATGATAGGAAAGGATTGTCGATGGGGTCAAGAAGGTAACAAGGATATAGTTTACAACATGGAAAGGGTACAGTTTTGTTGCCGGGGGTCGGTTTCACTTTTGTTTTTTTTTTGTTGCTTTGGACCATTCCAGGTGGGGTGTCCTATTTGGGGTGGAGGTTGACCCCCTTTTAACACCCTTCCTTTCACTATGCTCGCATCGAAATTGAACCCATTTTAGATTGGCCAATCCGGGGCGAGCGATAGAGGGAGGCGTACCCAAACGCCCAACAACGACGCAAAAGTGAAACGGACCCCCTGCCCGGGAGGTCTTACCGATATGGGGCATAAAGTGCACCGTCCGCTCCAGCGTCAGCACGGCCACATCGAACCGATCCGCCTGCGGTGTGAACTTAAAGTACGGATGCACGTTGATCGTCCGCACGCCGAAGGTGTACGCCGGCAGCGGCTCAACCGCCGAGTTGATCACGTAGTCGCCGAGGGTCACGTGCACCTGCCGTGGGGTCGCTCGCGCAACGCAGTGGCCCGCGGTCACCACGTGGCGGCGCGAAATCAGCGAACCACCACATCTGGAAAGCATAGACCTGTGGTTTTATAGCGTGTCGGAAACGAAAAACCGGTGCAGCAGGACCCATAGCCATCACATTTTTCCGAAGAGAAAGAGAGAGAGTGGGTGGGTGGGAAAGGGTTGGAAAATAGTGGGGAGGGGCGGGGGGGGGTTGGAAACAGGGATCACGATCGGTCACGCACACCCGATCGGTGAACGGTGATCGATCGGTCGCAGCGAAAGGAGAACCATTGCAACATTGAGTGCGGAGTGCATTCGAATAGTGACGAATAGTGGAAGCGAATAGTGAAACATAGAACGAAAGAAACATCGGGCATGATTGGCACAACGGAACAGTAAAGTAATGAAAGACGGTTGAAAAATTGTATGAAGAACAAAAACAAAAAGAGACAGCAAGATGTTCGGCAGAAGTCCCAATAGAGAAGGTGAGGTGAGAAGAATTCAGATGAAGAAAAGAAAGGTGAATACAAGAAACAAAAGGAAGGGAAAAACAAAGAATCGAACAAAAAACATGTTAGAGGATTAGTTAATGATTAGTAACAAACAACAACATACTGATTAAAGGCGATAAGGAAACACAACACAACACAACGTTCACGAACAACGAGATGAAGTACGAGAAGCAACCGAGAAGCAAGCTACCATCGTCGACCACGACAACGACGACGACCACGACGACGACGACGACGACGACGCTGATTTTCCGATACTGGTGAGAGTTAATTAGTGGTTATGTTAATGAAATTTTCCTCTTCAATTGGCACTGCAACAGCAGGGCGAACACCGGAGCTGGAAGCATCATGCTTTTGGACCATTGTTGCACATCGTCGTACGGCGTAATTGTTCGCGTCTGCCGCAAGACGCACACCGTGACTGTTGAACGTTCTATCCGTTAAGGGATTGGCCGCATCATCTTCGGGTGGTGATTAGGGGTTGTTTTTTAATCTTTCGATTTGATTACGTCTTTTTGTCTTCGATGCAGGAGGGTGAAAGTTATCCTTACGATTTGGCACCCCGCGGTGGGTGCCATGGTGCGAGCAGATGCACCGTTCGGTGATTGGCAATGCATAAAGTGTCGTGCAAGCTGGGGGGTTTTTAAATTAAGTTTTTAATTGGGAAATGTGTAGAAGCAAAGCTATTTGCTGCATTAGTTTAATATGACATTAAATGATAGTTTTCACTTAAGGTTGACGAATAGATGAGGGTTTTTTTTCTATAGCTCAGACTATTACATTAAAAACACGTTAAAAAGATTTAGGGAAGATCTTCTCCTAAGAGAATGAACTTAAATGCACTACATAGTTTTTTATAAGTCGATCGAAAACTTGAGCCACTTGAGCTTTATATAAAAGGATTTTGACGTAAGAACTAAATGACAGTTGCTGTATGTCGACTATGTCGACTGTTTTGAAATGTAAAGCTTTTACATCGAATTTTGAGGTTATGGTAAACGTCAAAGTAAGTAGATGTTAAATTATTTGCATTTATATGAAAACTGTTGAAAAAAGCAAGACATTTTCATGAGAAAATGAAAAAAAAACGATAAATGTCTTATTCGAACGATGATTTATTCAAACCAATTATTTGTTCATTGATAAATGGCAATCGAGTTGTTTACCCTCAGCCAGCCTTAGTATAGCCACATTTCACCTAACATTCGAGGTGAAATTGTTTGCCGGGTTGATTGTGCTGCTAATTTTTCGTACCAACTGTAAGCAAATTTTTACACCCGTGTTTGCTCACACCGATGATCTCATCGGTTGTTGATACACGCGATCAATAGTACACCAGCCAAATAAACCAAATATCATCGTCACAGAAGAAAGGCACGCCGCAGCAACTCAACTCAGCTTTCGGGGTGGATGTTTTTGGGGAAATATTTTAGTTACTCGTAGCGCTGCACACGACATTGTTGACTTAATTGAAGTAATTTTCTACCGAATCAACTTCCCTTCCAACCGGTACGATAGTATTCGGTAGCATTTTCACCGCTTTCTCATCCGCCTAAATACCATGAGCGGGTGTGAGTGTGCAAACAAACAAAGCGACCGAACATTCGAAATGCAAATGAAGTCTCCCGATGGCACAAGACAACGATTTTGCAGTAAATCCGTGTCAGCTGGCCTACGTGCGTCTCGGATCGTCTCGTTTTTGCCGCCCGCGCTGTCCCACATTTCGCTGTTGGTGTGTCTTACGACAGGAGCGACATCTCTTCTCGCTACCCAGCTTCCGGGATACCAAACGCGTAGCAGATTTGGGCTGAATTTATTCACCGGCGTGGGCGAAGCGGTGTATACACAAAGCCAAAGCGCACTCGAAACTTTCGATTTCCGTGCGTTCGTGTGGTTCACTTTCTTCGCGCAGCATCCGGTGTCGGTGAGTGAAAGATTTCACTCGGTCGGCGTAGAAACGGTACCAAAAAACCCTCTCCGAAATCGGTGTCAGAGGCCATTTTACATGGTTTCGCGCATGTGGGTCATGTAATGGCTGTCGGCTGTGCGTCCGTCAGATGTGTAGCGTTGACATTGTTTTCTCCTGCTCCTGGAGTCCTCCATGATGGGGATGTAGCGGAACGAGACCGGACGGGAACGGAGGAAGTAGGCGAAAGGCGAAACATGTTTTGCATGTCCCGAAATGGAGCAAAAGTGCATTACCATAAATCTTGTGATCCAGAGTTAAGAGATACAACCGCACAAGCACACATACATAAGCACACGGGTTAAACACAAAGCGATCCTGTTCCTGGATGGGAGTACGATGGGTGGACGATGGGTCTGGGGACAAAATTGGGCTTTAAAGGAAAAGGACAACGTTACCTCGAGGAACCTATCCGGATGTACGCTTGCCACGGGAAGGAGCCAAACCCGGCATCATCTCCACCGACGATCCGCCGCTGGGCCGTCTGCTTCGCTAACGATATTCCGCAACCTGTGCTCATCCAGTGAGCATTCGAGAGTAAAAGGAATGAAATGAAAAAAAAGAGACAGAAAGCAAAACGAGAGTTTAGATTCAATTGGAAGGTTTTTTTTTTCGGAGGTTGGAAATGTTTTCACAACTAGACAACAAACTTTAAACAACTTGAAGAGTGTGCGTGGGTTTACAGAACAAAACAGTGGAAACAAACAGGGAAAAAGCCAATTCAATAACAAAAGAAAAGTAAGTGTTGTGAGCCACAAGGTACCTTTAGAACACAGAAAACAATGGTCTGTCAGTTAGGGAGCGTGAGCGTAGTGATGTAGTGACGTATGTGGTTGTTGGAACTGAATGTTCTGTGTGTACATTTGTATTAAGCAAAGTGTACGTTAGTAGAATTTGTTAGGTGCATTGATAGAGTTTTGTGAATGATTTTAGTGAATAATTAACTACATGCAAAAGGTAAATCGGTTAAGATTTATGAAAAAAATTATATCTACAAGTTGAACACGATAGAAGCTTTTGTACATGACGAGTGTTGAATAATATATTTAGGAAATAATATGATATTAATTGTACAAACAAACAAATAACACCTTTCATCTAATTCTGAATCTTTCATGTTTAAAAATGCATTTTAAAAATTCTTCAACATTTATTTGTGAATGTATTTAATTTTAAAAATTATAGTAAGAGCCCAAAAATATAGAAAGAGTCAAAACGATTATAAACCAAAAAAAAAACAACTTTCCAACGTTTTGATAATCGATTATGGAGCACTTGAAAACATTATACTCCACGGCAACCAAAGCATACTGGGCCACCTGCCATCAGCTGTGCTGAAATGGCCCCCCCATAACATCATCACACTTTGGCACGTGAAAGTAATTTCAAATCGAATCTTGGTGTACTGATCGCTTCGGCCACCACCCGCTGATCCACGATGATGGAGTGCAAACCCCCAACATTAGCGACAATTACTACCAGCACTCTGGAGTGGTTACGGCGTTGACTGGCCAAAGTCGCTGGGTGAGCAAGTGAAAACTTTCCTTGTTAGATAACCGACCGGGCGCTGCCTAAATCGCTATCTTTTTAGCCCTAAAAGTGATGTCAAATCGGTTTCATTACTGGGCGACACTCGCCCGACCGTTCACGTAATTGGCGCTACGAAACGGCGGGGCATAAGTATGTTTTCGAAAAGTTGATAGAGTGAAACGGAAAAACACGAAAAGATTATGCTTTCTTGGCACCTGCCATACAGACTGACAATGGCAGTCAGCTCAAGATCGATATAAAACACCTAATGAGAGACACATTGGAGTTACATTTTCCTGCTCATGCAATGTCCTTAATGGAGCGCACATTTTAGGGGACGCTATAATTGGGAAGGGCCTTATTCAACAGTCTTAACGACTTGATTAAGTGTCTTTCTTGGATTAACACTCGCCGTAACGTAACAATCAAATCAAATGCGCTTTCAAATGTTCTTAATCTGTTTTGGTTCCCTTGTATCACATAACCACATGCAACCCAACCGTGTCCATCCGATTTTCCGAGACCTCCGTGTGTTTAAATGTGTGTCAAACTTCAAAACCATCTTAGCATAAGGAATGTCTGTTTTGTTTAGCTTCTCTCTCGCTCTCTCTCTCTAGTGTTTGCGTATGTCACCAATATCCGGAGGAATTCGTGGAATCGTGCGAAGCTCTACATCCCGATATAAGGACACTACTAGATACCAGGGATCCTCTATTTTGTAGCGTGAGTCGTGGAGGATGCAAGTTGTTGTGTGTTTGGGGGCGTATGTGTGATAAGAAACAGGAATAGGGAACTAGAACTTAATCGAACCAAACTCATACTCGAACCCAAACCTATCGTCACACACGCACACAACTCGATGAGGTGTTCTTGATTTTTGCTCTAGGTTGTTGGCACACTCACTGGGATCATTCTGCACCGGACCGTACTCTAGGGCGGGCACGTTCGTGAGGTCGACGGCAGTGCTCGCATCGATGCCGATGTTCGCCGATTTGGCCGTCCGATGACAGCAACCCTTCAGCATACCGCCGCACGTTCCCTGCAGCAACCCGCCGGACATCCAGCAGAGCAGGAAAAACTCGCACGTTCCGCCCTCGTGCTGGCACTGCAGTTCGCTTCTGACACCGCGATTGTTACCACCGTCACCACCGACTAGATTCGAAGTCCGGGAGTTAGTTATGTTTTGCGATTCTGTACTGTGTGGTTGATGTCTGGTGTCGCTTGTTGTTTCGCGCGGTGTTGCACTTGTGTTTTTGGTCTTTTGTGTGTCATTGCGTGTTCGTAATGCACGTAGCTTAGCGTCCTTGGGTATACACACCGAGCAAATAGTCATCTGTACTAAATACATCAATTCTATTCTACTCCTCTTACAAGGTTATCTTGTTCAAATGAGAATTTTGTGACCATTTATGCATTCTTTACAAGTTGAAGTAGAACATTAATAAATTTTGAAAATTTTGTCTCTAACATCGCGAGGCTAGAGGAAATACTAATATCTTATCTTCTTAATTAAACACTTTAATTTGAAAAGAATTGAGAAACAATCACTAAACTAGTAATTTCAACACAAATATCCAATTTTAAATTGTTATCATAGACACGGTGCAGATATTACGACAAAGGTTTGCATAACCTGTTTCTGTCAAGAATTCAATTCTTTAGTTTAAATAACAAAAAGCAACCTTTATTTTAACTACAATATTTAATCTACGTAACGATTCTTTGAATGACATTAAGGATTCATTAAATTCGGGTGACTTGAAAGACTATTTGCTCGGTGCTGCATGTTTTGCGATCTGTTCTCAATGTGATCCTTTGCTATAGAATCATCCCAACCAGGGGATCAATTATTCACCATAAAACGCGAACACACCAACGACAGTGAATATGTCCGCTCGGACAGATGACGTAGACATTAGACAATGCATAATCATGCATCAGAGAAAACCGGTTTCGGTGTTACAATTCCATTGGCGAACTGGCGAAACATAAACAAACAAACAAACACGCACACCCATAGTCACGGGAACCATCCCGTCGGTTCGTGTTCGTCCAGTCAGTTGAATGTCCGGCCTGTTCGATTACACGGAACATTGCGCACACGATTCGTGCGTGCGTGCGTGCGATCGCAAAGGAAATGTCAGATGCTCGATGGCCGGTGGGTTTCATATTACGTAAAACCGCTTTGCTCCCGTCTTTCCTACCACCTCATCGCATGTTCGCATCACGCCTGCAGTGTGTCCTTCTTGTGTTACCTTCTCCGTGTTGGGTCAAACGACCGCTCACTTTCCGCCGGCGCCGTATCGTCACCGTCGCTTCCTTTCACGAATCACTCTCACTTTCATTTGCTGTTTGGTTACTCTTTTTCCATCCACCGTGGCTGGCCGAGCCACGCAGGCCGGCATCGACTGTGTGTTTTTTTTTTCAAACTGACCCTTCCGCGAGGACCGGTTTTGTTCCGAGCCCTAAACACCACGGAGCTAGTTTGGTACGGATCATCAGGGAAGGTGTCCAAGAGATAAGAAGCAGTATTGGGTTTCGCACGTGCGCGAAACAATGGGGGAGTTGGTGTGTGGAGGAGTCGGAATTGGACTTAGATTGGGTTGCCATTCGTGTTTGGGATAGTGACGAGAACTTGATCACTTTATTTTGACCGTTTAGCAATAAGTAGAATATTGTTTTTGATGAAACATGTGTAAATATTGATTGTTTTAACTATTTGAGGAATTCGTATTGCATCTTGAATTTAAAGTAATGACTCTCATTGAAAAAATACTATAAATTTCATGAATTACCTTGGTAGTACAATATGCAAAACTCGTCGGTGAAGAATTCTTGCAATATTCGAGATCGTGAGTTAAAGTTGCAGTTATTACTAGACTATTTGCAAGTTGAACTGGAATCAGTTGAAGAGATCCAGATCTTCCAATTTTCCAAACTTGTTCAAGCTCATTCGCACATTTGTGAAACTTATAGTGTATCAGTCGCGAAAGCTTTGAATAGAAAATGTTGTGGCTTGAAAACACAACAGAATATGAGAATGATTCCAGGTCTACCTGGTGATATTTCATATCAACTTGAAAAAAAAAATTACGAGTGATCTGCTCATTTCGCTTTTGAACTGAAAAGGTTTGAGGTGATTGAATTTACTAACTGATAAATTCAGTAAACGCAGCCGATTACTTATATTCAGTGAAAATTTACTCTTAACGGCAATACCGCAAAGAAAAACCTTGTGACGTAATGCAACGAAGCATTATTTTATGCTTCCTCGTTGATTGATATTTATCTCTCCCCGCCGGTCAATCGCAATAAAATCATTAACGAATAGCAATTTTAGCTCCGACCTTGTCATAAACCGGTAGCTCCCAGCTAAATGCGATTCCCTCCTTGCATGAGGATGCAATTTTGCAAAGTATACGAGAAGGTAGGGATTTGATCACTCTCACCCGATCGCGTCGTGCTGTAGCCGTTAGCCGAATGGGGCGCTTAAACGCTACTGCTTCACTTAAAGAGCGAAAGTTTAATTAAGTTTTATAACGATCGAAAGAAGACAGAAAAAAAACAGTAAAGATAACGCTGCAAACAACAACATTAACAACAAAAAAAAATGCATCCATTTCTCTTCCCCATTCCTGCAAAAGTGGTAAAAACACAGGCGCCCAACCAGCGCACTATCCGCCAATCACCGATAACGACCCATTTCCTTCCCGTTTACACAACGCGCCAAGAAAACTGTGCCGAGCGGTACGTTAAGTACCGCGTGCCACAAGTGCCCAAGGAGGTCCCGGTGGGTTCGCGGCGAAAATGGGAGAGAACGGGTGTATTTATTTATTTATTATCATAGGTTTTTCCACGACGCTTCCGCGAAAGGCGTTTGGGCTCGAAATCGTGACAAATGCCCTCGGGGAGTAGAGGGCTCAGTGTGCTCAGCAAACATTATGCAATCGATCCGGGAGAGTGGGAGGGAGGGGGAACATAGTGGACAGGAAGAGAAGGAGGGAGAGAGCGAAGGAACAACAACAATCCCAAGTGTAAAGGGATTGCACCACGTTTGGATTGCGATGCGTCAGTTGCGCGTTGCTTATGTGGTCGAATTGGCGCCCAAGTTCCGGAACTGCGAGTCGCTAATTTGTACCACGCGAGAGTATTTCGCCTGAGTTTGTGTGTGGAGACTGCGTGCCTGGCCGTCGTGATTGAAGCTTAAGCTATTTCAACCGAGCGTGTTTCGGAGAAGGTGAATGAGAGCTGAAGAATCAATTTACGAAGGTGTTTAATATCGTTCGTGTTTGCCCAATTCACTACCCGTTCCATGTAATCTATCCCGGACCTACTGGGAAAATAGGTCCAATGAGTAATTTTTGGTATTCCACCTGCATCAAAGTTTAATATTTTATTATTTTTTATAATTTTCTTCACAGTTCTTAACAATGAGTTTTGTAATTAAAAAAAAAAATGATCATCTAGCTGATTTTTTAATATGTGATGCAAACATTAACATTCATATTATTACTATAATGTATGATTGAAAATCAATATACATATTTAACTTAATTACTTTAAGCAAGGATTATTTCATTTGTAAGATTAGAGGCTTACCAGATTTTGTTCTGCCTTTCGAATACTGTAAGGCATATTGGCGATTTAAACCCATGCATCCAAGTTACATGATTGCACATAATTGAATGATCCATAATTTAGAAACTTCGTTTTAAATAAACTATATACCTAACCGTTGCTGATATTTGAAAAATTCTCCCTAAATTTTGTGCCAAATTATGACATTCGTTGGCCCGCTTACAATTAACGAAATGGAGCAAAGCGCAAAGCTCGCAAGTCGTAACTGCCACCATTGGCAATATGTTTCACACCGTGTGCAAGTATGTAGAAGTGCTGCGCAACATCAAAAAAGCACTCGCTTTCACTTAATCACATTTCAGCCCAATCTGCAGCGTGTGAAATGCGATCCATTTTTAACGACGGATTTTTAACGATTTTTCACCCCCCCCGGGACTATCTTACTCATTGGATTTGCACCCATTCGGCTTGGCTACGGATTGATTTCACGCCGGGGTTGCTGTTCTTTTGCTGCAATTTAAGATTTTGCTTAATTTTTCATATCTCGTCATCGGCCGCTCGAGCATTTGGGCCTTTTATGGGTTACAGCAAAATTGAATTTGTTCATTTTCCACGGACCACCACCAAACCAAAGCGAAACGAAGCATGGGCTCGGTCGCCGAGAGTGCTTGGAAAGTCATAAATTGTTTGGATTCAGTTGCTGCTTCTGCGTTTTTGTCCCGAACGCACGAACAGTACGGCGAGAAAGTAGCCCAACTTTTGCTTCAGTAGCAGCAACCGAGCAGAAGAGTGAAATAGAATTCCAGATTCCGACGAGTCAGAATAGCTTACAATGTGAGAAGAACGCGAGTCGCCATTCCGACAATGTTTCGCCGGCGGCCCACGGCAAAAAGCCCGCCTGGATGGCACACCATCCGAAAAGCATTACGCAACGACGTGCACAAACACCAATGAAAGAAGAAAAAAAAACCAGACGAAACACAAACAAACAGCAAGACGAAACAGAACAAGAAAACACGGCCGATAAAAGCTTTACGATTTATTGTTGCGCGTCGTTCATTATGTTTTTATGTAGCACTTTGTTCCAGTTAGCTTCACGATGGCCTGCGGCGATGGGCCGCTGCTGGAAACACATTTGCCTTCCCATCGGACTTTTTTGGCAAAGGTTTTTTTTTTGGTTACTCCCCCGGTCAGTCTTTGCACGGGCGACCCGAAACCGATGCGAAGTGCGATTCGGATAATTTAATAAGCGACTCGTTTGGATGCAAAGCTTATCACGCCCCACGATCACGGCAGGCAGACCGGCGATGATTACATGATGATGCCCGTGCACCGGAATGGGTGAGGAAAAATTTCACCGGAAAAATCAATAGCACCCAAAACGGTAGCCATCGGAACCTGGGATGGAATGGGAGGGAACTTCAAAACCCTCATCAGAAGAGAGAGAGAGNATGATTACATGATGATGCCCGTGCACCGGAATGGGTGAGGAAAAATTTCACCGGAAAAATCAATAGCACCCAAAACGGTAGCCATCGGAACCTGGGATGGAATGGGAGGGAACTTCAAAACCCTCATCAGAAGAGAGAGAGAGAGGGAAAGAGAAGCGAAAGAAAAAAGATAAGATAGCAAAGCAAATCAAGCAACAAAAACCTGCTACAGGCCAACAAACATCGGAAGCGGTCAATTGACTCGGTGGACGAAATGGAAACGAAATTGGGCCCGATGGTGCGATAATACACATCCGGGCGTGAACCACATGTTGTGGTACGGGGGAACCTGAAGCTGGCCACTCACGGCCAGCGCGCAACTTCAGGCACAGCATCAACGCGCCAGCAGCTGATAACGGCCTGGCCGATGACATAATCAGTCACGATTTCGATGCGAATGAAAAAGACAACCCTCTTCCTCTCCCTATTCACCGGCCTCATCACAACCACCAACCGGAACCAGTTTCCAGCGGGCAGTGGGAACTCCGACGACGAGGGGGCCAAGCTTCTTTCGCTGCGTGCATGGTGGCGTCGCGTCATCTCGCGGACGACAAAATAGCAACTTTCACTCCATATTTTATCCACCGAAACGAGCGAAATGGCTCCCGGTGCCAACGGGGACGGTTGGCTGGGCAGGTTTAGCCGGTACATCTCCACATTCGCACGACATGCACGACTCCCGGCTAAGTGCATCCGTTGCACCGGAGAGGGTTGAATGTCACGAAAGAATGGGTTGGGGATTCGTAATGTGGCGAGCTTCGTCGAGCGATAATCGAGATGGAAGATCGTTTTGCATCTTGGCGCAGATACGTAAGCGTGCCCGCGTGTATGGTGTAATAGAGGAAGTACAGTAAAAGTTGCAAGTTTAGCTGGTTTCAGTTTAACGCTAACGATGGTTCATTCTGCTCTTTCACCGGGAGAAGAAAGGATCCCTTTTAGTGCAGTTGGTTTGACTACGGGGAGAAATTTTATTTACGATTTGATAAGTATAAGTACGAGATTTTACTTTAGACAGCAGAAGAGTCTTTTGTGCTTTTGCTTATTTTTGGAGTAATTTTCTGTACGATTTTTAATTGCGTTAATAAATGTTTTGTAGAAACAATATGGAATGTTGTTGAATAAAGATGCGAAAGGTTGCAGAAAGCTCCGAAAAAGGGAATAATGACGCCATGCTTTATGGCATTATTATGGCGAAGTGTTTGAATGATTATGGCATGCTTTAAAATCAAAGCCGACGTTTGCCGAACAATTGGTAAATTTCAAGCTCGGCTGCAAAACAATCAGCCGTGGTTTGCAATTGGAAACAAATCGTTTCTTTTGTTACCGTCCCAAAAGCAACACATCTGTAAAGCGCTCGTCAAATGTTTGCCGTTTGCCGAGTCCAAGTGTAAGCCACTAAACAATCGAATGTTTCTTTGTGTTTGTTTTTGTTATTACTGTCTAGCTTGCCGTTTTTTTTTTATTTTCGTTGTTTCGTTGGATTTACTCGGTTTTTTTTTGTTCACTCGCAACGACCGCTGCGGCGCTGTTCCGTCCATCCGGCCGAAACGAATGCGGAGAAAGTATTTTTAAGTGTAGCAATATAACGCCTTTCGCGCACTGTGGCTTTAAGCAATCTGCTGCCACCATCCAGCATGCGGACGTCTGGACACGTTCGGCTTTAGGAGTGTTGTGGCGTTGTGTAAGAAATCATCCGACGGAGAAAAAAGCCACCCCGAAAACCACCCCCTCCTACTCTCCTTTTTGGGGGCTTGGAGACCAATACACAAAAGTTCACGCCATTTGCGATCGCTCACCCGAGAGAAAAGAGCGATAGAGAGAGAGAAAGAGAGAAAACAACCCTCGTGAACTATAAAACGTTCGTCTTTCATCCGCTTGCGAACGCGAAACACCATTTTACGAGGTGGAAAGATTAAGCTACAAAGATTAATTTTCCATTGGAGAAGCTTGGCAGAACGGGAGCACCGTGTGGGTGAAACCAAGGGAGGTTTCAGTTTGGAAAATGAAAACTTGTGCGCGGATTTTTCCCTGCTTTTCGGTAGGTTTGGAAATTTAAAAAGTAACTTGATCTCGGCGACAGCAGCAAAACAAAAAAGTTGGCCACCAAAGTTTAGAGTGTTTCGCACTAAGCTCAACTCTCATGAACTTGCTGTATATACAAATGTTTGGGTAGATCGGGTATGGATTTAACCTATTTTCCTCCAGCAGAGTGTAAAAGGATTTGTAATGGCGTTTCGCTCTGGTTCTAATGCAGCTTTTCGGTAGCTTTTTTCTGCTACCGAGTGACGCCAAAAATCAGGTCTGTAGGGCTGCTACCTATATAGATAGTAAAAGTTGTCTATACACTTTACAATGCCGAAGAGGCAGGCACAAGAGTAAATGGGTCGATGTAAGCGTTAAGAAAGTGGTGGAAAATTCCTTTTTTCACTTCCCCAAAAAGGTTGATGAAAATGAAGCATGATATCACGGGAAAAGAAATTATTTACCAATGATGATGGAATGAACGTGAAGCCTTCAAGAAAATCGATAGCGATAAGCTACACAAGAGAATGAATGAGATGAGGTGGATGGTCGTAGTATGGTCGCCCGGAACTGAAGCCACAAACCATTACCAGTCGGTTCTTTAGAATCTGTACACCCAAGACCTGACACCCAGACGAAGAGTTTAGAAAGAATGAGGTCAAAACATGGAATGAAAGACGACACCGAGTACATTTATGAGCATCCCACTGAGCTTGTTTCGTGGTGTAAGAAACAGCGTGGAACTGCATGTGGGCACAACCTTTCCCAACGAAAAAAAAACCAAAATGCATCAAATAAAGGAGACAGTTGGAGGAGAAATTAAAAAAAAAAACATCAAAAGCCAAGAGAGGACTGGAAAAGAGCACACGCAAAATGAAAGTCGGAGAGAGAATCGCTAGTAGGTGGGCCACACTTACCACGATCTTTGCTGGTCGTCGCCGGCTCATCGTTGATGTCGTCCTGGTTGAACTCGTTCCGCACATCCTGTATAGCGGCCAGCTCGTTCAACCCAAAGTTCTGGTCCCTGTTGTGGGCACGGAACGTTAGCAAAAACCAAAAAAAAAAGTACGAAGTAACTGCATCACGGAACTGGCCCGGAATTCTGTGGATACTCACCGAAAGACGACATTGTCTACACCGAACCCGGACGGACCGGAAGCGAGATCACCCTGCGGAAAGACGACACGCGGCGAGCGGGTCTTCCACAGCGGCTGGTAGATCTTCTGGTTTGGCTCGGTGTACAACTTGGCCGGGAAGTACGGCGGTGCCCGGTTCGGCTGGTACGGACTGTCAGTGTAGTAGGTCGGATCAAACGTCCGGAAATTCTTGCCCTCACCAAAGTCACCGAACGGACGCTGGATGGCCGTTACCGGGCCGGAAACGTCACCAAACTTGGTCACGTCGTCCCGGAACGGTTGCTTCACGTTCACACTCCCCGGGAACTCGATTAGACGGCTCGGCCGTGGCAGTGACTCGGCCGGACGCAGATCAATCGGTGTCGGTCGGTTAAAGTCTCGGAAGTAGCGGTTAGCGTACAGGCTGCGCGAGAATTCATCTGGGCCACGGACACCGTCGTGCCCGGTTTCGCCGTCCACCGGTCCATACTCGTCGGCGGTACTGACGGGCTGCTGGAACAGACCCAAGTTGTCGCCAAGAGTAAGACTCTCCTCACTGTAACCCTGGGGAGTGAATCCGGTGGCCGCTTTCAGTGGTCCCGGGAACTGAATGCCCGATCGTCGCGCTCCAATCACTGGTGTATCGGATCGTGCATACTCGTCACCTTCCTGGGCATGATCTTGCTCGTGGTTTTGTTTGGAGATCTTATCTGGCACCTCTGGTTCATCGTTATCCGTATCCTTCGGTGGACGACTCGGACCGACGGGTTTCAACTCGGCCGGTATTGGTTGGGCCTCCTCACGGTAGAAATAACTGATCGGAATGATCTTGTACCGATGTTGACGCTGTGCACGACTCACATTCTGATAGATGGGTTCCTGCTCTGGCGAGGGCAACACCGAAGTACCTGGCTGCTGTTCTAGTGCATCCGCGGCCACCTCATCCGATCGGCGCATCTGGAACGCTTTCGAACGACGCCGCTGTATGGCTGCGCCATTCTGTGGCTGTTGCACACCGTCCGCTAACCGGAACGCCCCGAACGTACTCTGCAGATGGCGACTGTTCGGTGTCCGGCTGTCGATGTACCGGATGTTGTCGACGCGCGAAAACAGCTGATGCGGCACGAGCAGGTTCCGTGCCGGCAGGTTCCGGCCCGTACTCCACGGGCTGATCTGTTCGATGCGCAGGCCCAGCTCGGGATTGGTGAAGGAGCGTACCTGGGCGTTCAGCTTGTTGCTCTTACTGGTCGGTGACTCGATCGCGTGGGCTAGCAGTATACCGGCAACGATCGTTAGGAGTCTCCATTTGGTGGGTCCTAACATTTTACCTCATTCGTGAACACACACACACACAACCCGCCAAAGGATACACGCACGCGGACACCACAAACACTCGCGCACGCACACTCACTCACACACACTCTCGCACGCACTAAAGCCGTGAAACACGACTAAGGAATGGAACTGCTGGGATTCGGTCGTACGAGGTTCGTGATCGTTAGTTTCTTCTGGCGGGTCGCGAGATCGCGGATCGCGGAGTTGATCTTTCACGATGCACTATCCGTGGATCTCCATTTATTTATAGCTAGTATTGTCACGAAAAGATGGAATAGGGAAAATTATTCTTAATATACTCAAAAAATAACTATTTAAGATCCACTGACGATGGACTAATAAAATACTTAGATTATAGAACATATATCATGGCAAATTTATAGCAACTTTTCTTCAAAGTAAATTAACCGAGTAGAAATAAATTTCAAACATTTTTATAGCAACTGAGTCTCAGCATTCCTCACGCATTATCCGCAAAAAAAGGTGGATCGAAACAGTAATCGAACCAATTCATATTTCACTCCATCTTCTGACACGCCTGGGGTCCTTCACTTTACACAAAACTATGCAAAACAAATCGATACCTTTCGCCCACCTTTTCCACAACAACGCAGCGCACACACATATACACTCAGTTCCTTTTCGCATCACGGAAGGCTTCCTTTTCGGAGGGCGTTGTGCACCTGGCACAAAGTTTTTCCGCTCGGTACGTAGTTTTCACTTTCGTTTTATATTTTCAGCACCGCAAACCGTCACTGCCCCCTCCCCCCCCTCCTTTCGCACCGTCGCTACTAAGGCTACTAAGGCTGCTGCTACCGTCCCTACCTAACCGGGGGAGGCCATTTTTGCCAAGTTCGTTCGCTACACTTTATGAAATTATTCCGATTTTTGCGTCCCTTAATATTGTTTCATTTTTTCTCTTCTTCGAGCCTTTCGATCCGGTCGTTCGCAGCGAACCGTTCGCGTACACATTCGCTCGGATTTACACATAATAATAACACAGCAACACGCTCACACACACACACACACACTCGAGGGGCAACGATAGAGGGAGCAACTGCAGGCAAAACAACAACAGCACACCTGCGCACCTGGAAGTTTAAATTCAAACCACTTTCTTTTTCATGCCACGGTTGTTTTTTTTTCTTTTTGATTGCCCGTCGCTAGGGTGATCGCTTTTGTCGATTGATCGGTTTATTTTTACTGGTTCGCGATTCGTGATGTTGCAATCGGTTCGGCTCCGGGACCTGGTAGTCGTACTTGCAAAGTTTCGCTGGTTGCTGGTTCGTCGGTGGTTAGAATGGTAGCCATTTGGCAAATCCCTTGGCCGTTGCCCGCTTTTCAGGAAGCTTTTTCGAGTGTTTTTGATCTTGAGCTGTTGGTGGAGGAAAAACACCCTCCAATCGCTTGTTTGTAATGTTGTAATAGGATTTGGTTTGCAACGAAATGTCAGTTGTGTTTTAGATTGCTCTACTACATCTAGCCTTGGAAGCTTGATTTATAAAAACAAATAAATCTCAACTTTTCATACCTCCTTAACTTCAATTCCCATATTGAAGTGTGTGCTTCTGCATTTTTTTTTTCATGTTGCTTTATTCGCTCCCCAACCGAGCTTACCAAATTTCGTGTTGGTCGCAATGCAGGGTGGAAATAATCGCTCGCCGCATAATGCAGCTGTGTTTGAGAAATTTCGCATCGTTATGCTGTTGAAAGCAGTGACTTACGCACGTGCAAGCCACTCTCGCTTGCCTGCTGCGAGATGCCGGATGCAGACTTATTCCAGACGCACCGCAAGCGAATCACACACCGTGCCGCAGCCGAGCAAGTTTTTTTTTCCATCTCGACTTGATTCGACTTCATCAGGCCGGGTCCTCCGGGGTACGCCTCCACCGGGCGATTGAAATTAATTTCACTTTTAATTTTCGAACACACACACACACACACCATGGCGCTGTTGCGAACGTCTGCGGCCCACAATGCAACCCACAAAAGACTAGGCGAAGTGGCAAAACATTAACCTCACGGCGACTATCCGTAACCGTATCGCATCCGTTCGTCAGTCCCGAGCTCACCCGGGCAGGCATGTGACTGCAGGCGACTGCATGCCTCACAGCTTCGAATGGCTCACATAACCACACGTGGATCGGATGGATGCTTCACCGGCGGCGGTTAAACCATCGTTAAGGGCATTACGAAATCAAGCAGTCAAGAGGATCGACGACCGTCTGAAGATGGACGAAAGTGTTCATCCAAACCACAACCAAAAGTAAAGATCTGGTGCTAAACATTACTACCCATTTGTGGCCCCTTTTTCGACTACGTAATCGCTATCGGGAATTTTGTGCTACAATTTATAGAAACATTTGTTGCCCGGTTGCACTCACACGCCTGGAATGTTCAGAATTTGGCACCGGTGTCGTCATGCTCCTTTTCGCATAAGCCGTCACTAGTAGAGCGTTTGGCGTGTTATTAACTTTGGCCCCAAATCCTACATCAGTGTGCGCCTGGGCCAATGATTTAGGCGAAACGAAACGGCCAGCTAAATTACAGTGTTTCACCGTTGCGTTGTTTTCACCCGGGGGCTTGGGATGGTATGAGCTTTCCATGTGTGAAACGGTGAGCAATCGAATGGAATGGGATTTTAGAGTTGTATTTTTGTTTCTGATTGGAACTTTACATAAACTTACAAAACCTATCAAAATGGTAAATTAAATTGTATTCTATTAAATTTGAGGTTCTTTGGAATACATTTTTACAGAGGACTCCGGAAGATGCACTGGACATCGAATATCTGCAAAAGTCTATTTCGAGTACCATTTTTAAATTTAAGATAAAAATAAGAGAAATATTAGATCGAATAAGTGATTATTCACCACAGAACGTTCTATTATGGTTGAATTTTGTTTAATTAAGTTAAGTTAATTCTAATCTCCAAATCCCTTTGTCTGCAATTTGACGTCTTTGACAATTTGAGTCAATTGCCGTTTAGTTTCGGAACTGTGATTTTAATATGTAAAACTATTTATCTTATCTTCTTTTTTACAGAATCGCCATGTGCCGAAGCTGTTTAGCAACCGCTGCATGTGACTTCATGTCAAGGTTGTTTAGTCCGGTAAATTATTGTTTGAAACAACCAATTGGTTGTTCTCGTCCGCAACGTCTTCAATGACACTTGGCTATTGCCAAATCAACAAGTCGCGTATGTCAACGGCTAATTACTGCTGTTCAGCATCATCCAACACACGAGACACTGTCCGTTCATTCACCGCCGGCAAACAGACCTTCTTCCGCTTGTTCGCTTGCTGATTCAAACCAAACAGTCATGCCTCATCAGACACACTCATACTTCCTGTGTTGGGACAGCGATTAGGTAAAACAACCAATAAAAACATCTCTTACTGAGTACGATGCAAAGTATGGACATAACTAAAGAATTCCTTGTACAAGATCCATTCGTCGAGTAATTTGACTAAGCTCCGATCATTCCTTCAAAACAATCGAGTAAGATTAATTAGCAACCAACACGCACAGATTCAACTGGCACGTGTCCTTTCTGGCACACACATTTGTATCGGAAAATGGTAATTCGTTCGGCATGTCGTACCGGTTCTCCGTTTTCGAACGGCATGTTACGGTTTCCGGTTCCGGTATTTCGCCTTAACCGTGGGCCATTTCTTTCGCACAAGTGAAAGACACCACAACACGAGAGGAACGGACCATTTCACGGGTTTGCGACAACTCCCACATCGTCGTGCGGGCGAACCATTTCTCCCACTCTGTTTGTTGCCACAACATCCGTTTTCAGCTCGTTTTTTCGCAGGAAGAAAGCAACACCGAAACCGTACCGAGCGCTCGCTGACTTTGCTAAAAGCGAACGAAAAATAACGCACCACATTTATGGTGATTTCGTTCCGTTGCCTATCCCCATAATAAGGCGTTCGGTGTGTTCGCTTGCTTGGTGCGCAGGACACCGAGCGGGAATTGTATGTAAGAAAAAAAAAAAAGAAAAAGTAAACTGCACCCAGCTGCAATTCGGTTCCGTCACCGGTCAAACAGCTCAACAGCTCAATGTAAGTGCACAGCCACCACTTTGCGGCGGCCAGTTTTGACAAAAAGCTGCCCACAAAGCTAGTGGGCAATTATGTAGCGCGAACATTTAAACATTGCTCAACACGGACTACCGCCGCGCCGAGAAGATGGGACAAATGGTTTTGTCATTTAATCATCGTTGAAGGGTGCTAGTTAGTTGTGCAATTGGGCGGATGGATGCTGGGCTGGCTTTGGGGGTTTTCTCACGAACAAAAAGAAGAAAAAAACAAGATCACACACAACAAAAAGCAAGCCAAACCCAGCTGGAAGGTGCGTTACATACCGAGCCCCGAGGTTTGCTAGTTTTGTGGTGCTGGCCGATTTGAAGGATGGTTAGCCTGCGTTGCGACCGGGGTGCAACAATGCGTCCCGCTAATGGGACCGGTCAAGATCGCTATTGTCGGTCTCGATCTCGACCTCGACACCGGGCGGACAGCTTTTATAGCACCGAAAACTAGTTCACCGAACGGCGAAAGATAGGCGTACCGTTCGGCTGCGTTTGTTGGTCTAATATCTTGAGCATCGTTCTCACGCACTTGCGCTCACCAGTAATTACCATATTGCACCTACTTCTTGCACTTTTCGGCGGCGGATCACTTTACAACGACGCTTTACGAGCCGCACGGTCTTTGGCAGTGAAAAACAAAAAAGAATTTCGAAACTCTAGGTCAGCGGTGTACGTTGAAAGATGGTTTACCAGCTAATTGAAGGCTAGATGGCAGACAAACGGAGAAACGGATGGTTTACACCCTATCAACGCGATCTTCGCCAATGCCAATGACACAAAACTCTATCTGCGTCCGATCAATGCGTACAATGTGATCTTTGCGATTTAATTTTGTGGTTGCCCGATACGTTTCGTACCCGATACGAGCATTTCGAGCTAAAAGCTTAAGCTTTTACCTTGACTTTAGCGTTTGCAGCTCGTTAATAGCGACAACCCACGCCAGGATGGAACTGTACTTATAAGCGGAGAGAAGGAAAACAAAAACTCCAAGAAAATCAGCACACAACCACACACACACACACACATATACTGGTGGTAATGCAGGCTAGCAGCATTGGCGAACTTTCCACGCCATTGGAAAAAGTGAAACTAGTGAAATGTAACGATAGCGTTTCCGAACGCGAACGCCACCCTTTTTCTTTTGCCCGCCCTCCACCCGGTACATGCAACACATCGGTACAACGGTACAACAATGGGCGTTCGTTGAGCTAATCCGCACATTCCGCAAAGTAACGCTCGTGCCGGCCAAAGTGCTCTCGATCTGAGCGCGGTTTTGCGCTAGACGAAGGCGAAAGGAGCGCAACTGAACTTGTCGCCGAGGGTTCAAAAAAAAAAAAAACGAAATGTTTGTATGTATGTGTATCAATCGATCTTGCGTTCATTCCATGAACCAAAGTTTGCAAACTTGGCTTTAAGGGTCGCCTTGATTGAAGAACATTCGATTGGAGTTATGAAACTATGTAATAAAATGTGTTCCTTTATGCTTTATGGTCACAAGTTGAGTTAATAAGCAAGTCGATTATAACATTTAAAAGCAATAAGAATTTATCTCTGCTTCATTATACATCGCTTACCAAAGCTTGTCCTTCGATTTGTCACAATAATCCATTTTGTGTTGAATCTTATAACAATAAACTGTACCGATTAAATTATCACATTGCGTATGCTAAGTAAACAGCACTTTTTGTTGACATTATCTCCCTGTTTTGATAGATACGCTCCTTTATATACGACGTGTTGCACTTAAGCCTATTGCACTGTTTCTATTCTTTTAAGTTTCATCAACATCATCCAACAATGTGTCTTGTCTTTCACCATAATGCTTGTCAAGCTTAAAAACTTATAAATTTTTGACTTCAAAAATTTAATTCCACTTCACTGTGTATGCTCTTGCAACGCCAAGATGGAGTCACTTTTTTCGAAAACCAAAGCACTTCTTTATACCAGCAGAATTCTTCAAACCCGTTCACAATGGTTGTTCACATGTAAATGTTTCACGAAATGCACAAATGAATCGTTAAATTTTCAGTTTAAATTTCACTGCATAACGATCAGCAACGTTAGATAACACTGTGCACACGATCGCTACACAAAAGACATCAACAGCCGGGCAGGCGACGAACCTCTCCCGGGGACATGCAGAATTCGAAACATCACTCACGCTTTCTTCGAACCGGAGCGTCGGAAGGTTTCCGCGACAGGAGTTGTTCGCACTGCTTCGGTACACTGGGTCTCCGTCTGATGAGATACGACACCGCGCCGGATCGTCACCTAGCTACAGTACATCACTGACGGACCACTCGACGTTAACTGAACGATAAACCATAAAACAAACGCAGGTAATCCGCTCCGAAGCCGAAACCAGTGCCGTTTTGCCTCGGACGCATCGGGAGAAGGGGGAGTTCGCATACGTCTCCAGCTGAGCACTGGCACACACACACCTCACTCCATCTCCTTTCCCCCACACCTCCACACCCACTCTTGGTGGGGCTCGTTTTCCTGGCCGAGGTGGAAGTGTTCCGGTTGCATTGCTGTGGAGGGAGTGGATGCAATGCACGACACTCATGTGGTTGGTCAAGCTGTACCACCCTCGGCGGGGAGGGTGGTTGGTGTTGCGAAGGGGTGAAAGAGGAAGGAAAGGAGAAAGAGGAGGACATACTCGCCGATTAAGTAACACTCTTCTACCATTTTCTCCTCTTCTGCTGTGTAATTACGTTACGATCGTTGTGTACGCGACCGTTTGCTAAGGATTTTAGGAGACTTGTTAATTTGGCTTCAAATGAAACCCCCCACCCCCCTTTTCGTACCGAAATGTGTAAAACAAACAGTAAATCGCCGACCGCGTAAGCGAATAGCACGACCGAAATGCAGCCGATTTTGGTGGTAGTAAATGGGAGACTGTTGAATGCCGGGGCCGAGCATTAATCCGCCTGCTCGGAAGAGAAATGTACAAACACCCTTCGCACGTTCACAGACAAAATCCGTACAACCTTCACGCTCTCTCTCTCTCTCTTTTTAAAGGAGAAATGTTTCTACAGCGTCTTTCTTTCCTCAAGCATCTTTTCCTGTGATCGTGCCATCGCTTTGCTCTTTCTTCCACATTTGTTCGATAGGATGAGTTTCCCATTCCGTTTTGCTCTACGATACCGACCAAGGCGCACTACACGATCGGCACATATGCAATCTCTTTCTTTCCATCTTGGCAACATTTCTCTCCAGCCAAGATGCGAGGCGCAAGAAAGGAAAACAACAAAGCACCATCAAGCCCGGTCGTAGCACTCACACAGAGCGCTCCATCCACGTGACGGGCTGCGGCTGCAACTGCTCGAGCGCACGCACAACAACCCTCCTGCACCCTCGCTCCACCCTTAAACCCACCAACGCACACATACACAGCTCCAGTTGGGTGCGATCCCCCTCGACTCGACTCCACCGATGATCGTGACGGTGCAATAAACTGTGTGCTTGAAAGCGAAAGATGCTCTTTCTTCATTCCATTTTCACCTTCGCTTTCATCGATCGCTTTGCCTTCCTCCCCCTCCCCCCTCTCCCCCGCTCTCATTTTCCCCCCACCCACGCCACGCACACTCTCACCCGTACGTACAGCAAAGCGATGTCGCTTCGGTTGTTCGGTGCTCCCGCTCACTCTCACTGTTGCCAGTTGTTGCTGCAAACCGCACTGTTACGGCCACGCTCTGCGAATGGATGTTGCCCCCTTTCGCTACAACGCGTTTTTCCTTTCCTTTCTTTCTTTCTTGCAAACGGAAAAAAGGGGCTGCTTGGCCGGAAAAAGCCAGATTGCCCCCATCCGCTTGAACCGTACCACACTTCCGTTTCGTATCGACCACCTACAACATCGCCAGCGATGCCGTCGGATTTTGGAATCGGAACTGGAGAAGTATGCTGTGTTTGGGTTGTTGTTGAGTTAGGGGGTTGTTTTTTCTTGTTTGGTGGGTGGAAAACTTCCTCATACAATCGATCGGTTGTTATGGTTCAGATACTGTTCGGACAATTGTATCGCCGGTCGCCACAGTATTCGGTGCGTTGATAACCGCTTGTTGCATCGGTATCGTTTCGCTAACATTTCCCGTATCGGTATGGTGGAATTTTAACAAGCAGTGGAAGCGATGTTTCGATGCCATTCAACCGATGGGCCGTTTTCCGTCTGATAACGCAGCGCAGGAGACGGAAATGAACTGCGAAAGGTTGAGGTGTCCTCCTGAAAAAGGGAAGCTTAAGCTAACCTGTTGGTTTGTTTGTTTTTCTCTCTCCATCCTCCACCCATCTAAGGGAACCACCCCATGTTACAAGAGGCGCAACACTCAACGATCATCACGATCAACGGTCAAAAGGAGGGGGAGGGGGGGGGGGGGTTAAAAAACAGTAATCGATCAAAAACGGCAAAACGAACGACTGCGATGCGGTAATAGTTCCTTCCTAAACAAAAGCGACGAACCTGTTTGAGCGGTTTCCAAAACTCGCTCCGTCCGCTTTTGCTGTCCGCACTTTCTTTTCTTCGCTTATCAGCCGGTGCCGTGGCGCTCGGCAAGAAAATTGCATAATCCCTCTTCACACACACACACTAACGCACACGTTCGGTTGTATATCTGTGCGCTTGTTTGGGGTCGAGGTTTGAAATCATAAATCGAAATCGAACCCCCTGTCGATGATGTTGGCACGTTCCCTAGGACTACTATAAGGCAGACGGACCACGTACACACACACACACACACATACGGTGTTTGACGTACGATCTTCTGCAGGTGATTCGAGTTTGCAATGGGGCGATGCTGCGCATGCTAGCGCCCAGCCAACGAACCCACCTATGGAAAGTGAAATGGACCTGTTGCGTACCAGCGTTGCAGCCTTGCCAGCAATTGCTGTAGGGCTAGGGCAGCAAGCTGTTCGTTTGCGGCGAAGCGAAGGTGGAATACTAAAGCGTCTCCCCATCCCATCACTTCCCCCCCCCCCCTTTTTGCTGGCCAAGGTTTAGTTCAAGTTTGCTCGTAACATTCGTGGCACAACCGTGCGCAGCAGCAGAAACAGCAGGAAGCAACGTGAACGAGCCAAAGCACGGCACTGGATCGGAAGCCGCAGCTGGCAGGCGAAGCAAAACATTCGCTTTGTCTGCAGAGGAAATCGGCGGGTCAAGGTGGATGAGCGTGCGGGTGTGCTGGAACGTTGGAAGCTTGCACGAGCTTTGCGGTGCGAGTGGGCCCATGTGGCCGCACCACGGTGCAGGCGTACCTTTCTTCAGCGACATTTTCACACAAACACTTTCTCAGGTTACACAATTGGACGAGTAGTTGGACGAAACATAGTGCTCTTTGGCCCCGATGCGGGTCGTTCGAGCTTTACGGGTTATGGCGTAGGTGAGCGCGGCATGACATCAGCCGAAGCGCAAGGATAGCACCGTAAACCACACACACTCTCGAGCATTTTTCGAACCAAACTTCTCGAGGACTCGGCAATGAAAGTGAAAACGATGCGGTAGATGTGAACACGAAACGGCACTCCGGCAAACACTGGCCAATGTGGCGAGAAAAACGAAAGAGAAGCAGAATTAAGCTTTTGACTACATGACGTGCAGCAGTACCTTTAACGGGGACGACCTCCGCGATGCATTCCTTTGACATCTTGGTGAAGCCAGCACTAAAATCGAGGAAAGAAAGTGACGCAAGAATGGGAAGAAGGATTAACGGACAACGGAGGTTTCGGAGAATCCATCGCTTTCGGGGGTTCTTCGGTCTCGGGGTTCTTTTCTTTTCTCGCGGCCACGCTTGTTCGTCTATGGAAGCATATGAATGACGGCTGTGCTTTTTTTTTTGGAGGCAATCAAGCGTTCGTTGGCTTCGGTTGGACGCACTCACGAACCCGATTAGACGTCAGGGGGTTCATCAACACCGGAGTAACGGTATCCAAATTCTAGCGCTAAGTTCTATCGCGCGCTCTAGCGTCTTCATAACGAAAGATTTGCTGCTCGCGCAAGCGACGAACCGTCCGAAATGATGCATCGTTTTTGTTGCGTTCTTTGTCGTGCGGGCATATTTATCTCTTCTTCAACCAATTCCCTTTCGAATCCGGTTCAGCTCAACGCGATGATACATCGGCTGATGAATCAACACGTCTGTGAGAAGATAAAGAGAACCAAAAAACACAAACATACTATACGACGACCCTCGCCGATGAGATTCGAGTTCACCTTGCTGGTAACGTTTGCATCGTCTGATGAAAAAGCTTCATCGCCACACGGATCTCATGCGAGAGGAATGAAAATAAGTAAAAAAAAAACCTCCAAAAACACAAAAATTCGTAACCTGAAAACTATTGACCTACTATCACGAGACCCGGTACCGGAGATGGGAAATTTTCACTTTCGCAATGTGCACGCACATGGCCACAAGCGCACACATGCACACGCCTATTTGCACATTCGCTCGCTCGCCAATCAGAGATGTGTGTTATGTGTGTGGCTGACAAAATCTCCGGGTTTGCGGTTTGCTTCGAAAATTCCCCCGAAAATTCCCCACCCGTTTGCGTAACGCAATAAATTCACAAACGAATTACCGCAGTTGATCGTGGTGAGTTGGTGCAGGAACACTGCACGCTATAATGCTTATAAATGATAAAGCTTTCAGCGAGCTGGAAGCCATTTTGGGGTGGTTCTGTGTTTTTTTCTTCTCTTTCTGCATCCACAGCCGGCACCGACGGAAGCCGAACAAACAGATGAATCCATCACTAATTAGTTTACGATCGTCTGATCGGTTTTTTCGACGATGATCGGTTAGATAAGCAGCCGCTACCGGATGATCCATTATGGCTCCAAGGGGTAGCACACAAAGCAAAAAAAAAAACAATGAAACGTACGATGAAAGACTTACTTCCACAATAAAGAGGTGAATGATTCAATGCGCGAGCTGTTCGTTTACAAATGGCGATGAAAACGCGATGGTTTGGAGTACCACAATGGAATTGGATCGGTTGCGTGCACTAAGTGTTGGTGGATCATCAAACTCTTCACTTAATGGGAATAACTAAGGAAATACACTTGCTTGATTGATTGAAACAGTGAAATGTGTACAGTTGTGTGGATAGTTTTGTTTTAGGTCTAATTTTTAATAATTATTTTATAACGTTTGAGATATTAAATACACAAATGCCTTCCAAATCGCACTCGCGTAAGATTTTCCACAAAATAGGAAATGAAACAGTTACGAAACCGTTTGCCAAAACAAAGCCCCCGACAGTGCGATAAACGATCGACCGAGGCCCCCGGTTCCAAACACAATTCATTAAAATGGATCGCTTCCAAATGGTTCGAGTGCTGAGTGAAAGACACAACAAAACGGCTGCTAATGTTAAAAGTAACACCCTGCTGCCAGCATCAACACGTTTGCAAGCCGAAAATAATGCACCTCGAACAGCTGCACAAATCGAAACGGTGTAAGGATGCTGAGCCGGTTGGCTGGTTGGTAAGCTGCCGAAAACCGTGGTCTCCCCAGACGATCGAATCAAGCGCTGAACGTGAAGTTGTGAAACAAAAACGCCCCAATCGCAGCGAAACAACAAGATGAAAGAAAACAATTTCACTTTCGCACATCTCATCACACTATGCGCCGGGTGACCGGTTAAAGCAAACGATGGAACGATATGGTATACCGTATTGTATCATTTTTCACCCTTTCTGTACCCTCCCAAACGACGCAGAGCGGCGCTTCCCGTACGGAACTTGGCCTTCATAATCGGTGCGGCGGTTGGAATGCAAACGTTACCGAAAATATCACCCAAGCCCGACCCGCGACACATCGCAAAAAAGGTGACGAGTGGCGTTTAATTCCTTTTTATTGGCTGCGTAATCGGTCGTCGTTCCCGGGTGTCACACTTTCTACCCCAACATCGTGCCGTGGTGGAGTTGAGCTTTAAAAGACAGCAACGTTTTGTTTTTCTTTCTTCCTCCAGGTTTGTTCCAGGATATCCGATCAAAACGGAAGGAACTGTGCGTATCGGTGACATCTCCCGTGTGTAGAAAAAAAACGACAACCAAAAATAACAGTGAAGAAAACCAACGACAGTCGAACAGGCGTTTTTTGTTGTTTTTGTTGTTGTTGGGTGTTCATCGATAAACTCGTTGCTCGTTGCGATAGGTCGTCGTGTGAACATACGTGTAGCGCCAATAAATAAATAATTAATTATCGGGCATCGGCTGGAGTTCCGGCGCGAGGCAGCTGGTCAAGCGATAAATGCTTGATGTTCAGCCCCTTTCGTGCAGTTGTTAAGAGGTTTTCCATATTTTATTGGTGTTTACAAGAAGGAGATGATTGATTCAAAACCAATGAAACATTAAAAAATAATCTGCTAAAGTTTAATTCTCTTTTTGGACGGTTTAAGCCAAAATTGAGATATTCTCAAGAAAGACGAAACTCCGGAGACAAGGTGATATTAGAAAATGAGTTTTTAAAACCACCTTAATTGACTTTTCTATAGTCTTTGATTAGAGTAAACTGTAGAATCATCAATCTCTCTAAGAATTTTCTGATATATAATATTTTCTACTGAATTCAATGTTTTAATCACTTCACAGGAATTCGAGAAATCCTCAATGCCGCGTGACAAACTTTTGAGAAAAATGCATTGGAAATTTGAAATTTTATCATTTCCAACAAAAAATATATTTCAGAGAATTTATCATTTCTTGTCCAGAACTCCTGCGCTCAAGTTTCCAAGTGCCTTTGAAGGACTTCTTTATAATCATTAGTAGCTTCTAGTAGTCCAATCTAATTTCTGGATCTCTCCTCCGGTTTGTTCATATATCATCATTCTTCAACATATTTTGGACGATATCTTAGCTCCGAGTAGAAGACCTTATGGAACCTTCATAGGGTTCTTTATTTTAGCGTTTTTCAATTAATATCAGAAGTCCCTAAAATTTTGAAATTCAAGGAAACGAAAATAATACAAGGTTTTGCATGCTGAATCCGATGCCTTCCTTTTGTGACACATTAGTCATAGCTCTTCAAACCAAGTTGCATTGCTTTTGCTTTCAACTTTCTTTGTAGACTGTTGTAATGCAAAAGGGCACTGCTCGCTCCATCCACTTGAAATGTTTCCAATGTTTTGCAAAGCGTACTACTATGCTGCGTACCATTGTTGCACCTTCTCCGATCGCGACAAAATTGAGCACTTACCGTTGCGTTACAGGATCTTTCATAAACAGACCGTAACGAGTGGGATAAGAGTGGGACCTCTGTTTTTTCTCATATTTCTTTATTTCCAACCCCCATTGAAGTCAAACGCCAACCAAAAAAAAGCAAACCCCTCAAACAACACATCTGTATGTACACAGTGCAGACCAAACGAAAATAACACCAAGCTCAACGATTAAAAAGTATCGAGGAGAGCCCAAAAAAAAAAATACATACACCCAACCACAAACAGACAGACGCCTCATCGTTACGAAACGGCACATTTTAATATCGAAAGTAAACGATCGAAAGGCGACGAAAGATCGAACCGAAACCGTTTCCTTTCGCTCGTTGTCCGGCATGTTCCGGCAGTGGGTTTTTCGGCGTCGCACCACGGTATAGGATAACCTGGCACCAGCACCGGACTGTAAAGGCAGCGCATCGAATCGCGCACAACAACGCAACAGCGCAACAGTCCTGCCTAAATTTCTCCTTCGCTGTCCACCGTCGGGAAAGGTCATATGAAAATAATTCGATTTTGATTGGCAACTGGCGTTAAGTCGAATGCAGCGCCAAACGCGCGCGGCCCGGCCCGAAGGTTGCGCGGGTACTTGCACGTGGCCGATGGTGGACGTTGGCTTTACGGTAATTATCAGTCGATTTGGACGCGCCGGTAGTTTACGTTTGTGCCGTTTCACTTTTTCCTGGTTTGTGATTGTCGTCGGTGTCCGTCGCACTTGATCGGGAACTTGATCGCCATCCCGTCTCATTAAACTTTACTCACCGCAACATTGCAAGGTCTCGGACCGTCAGCCGGATACCGGAACGGTGCCACCACGGGAACGGACCTGCAGCTGTCCGTGGGCCAGGGACAGTTTTATTCCATACCGTCCGTTCGACGGTGGCGATGCGTGTGGACGCTTTACGGAAAGCCATGCCGATGGGTGAAAGGTTATCAAATGAAAGTGCGTATGTGCGCGACGGCTTCGGAACCTGCTATAATCGGTAATAAAACAAAATAATAATCATTGGCACTGCGTACCAAATGGGGCTGGTACGGATGGCAGCGCTGTTTCAATGCACATGTACAACCACCCATGAGGTGTCAATAAATTTACGGAGAAAACTGCAAGAAGGATATGAAATCGCCTGCGTTGGTTTTTTTGTGTCCTACGATCAGATATTCATTTTACGAGTGAATACAGTCTGCTCATGTAGGAAAGGTGTTGGAAAACAATTTTATTCGAATGCGCCATCACGATTTCGATAAAAATATTCAAATTTTTAGAGAAGTGTTTGAGCAGCGTGGACAAGACAGAAATAGAATCTTGACACGATAGACTTTCTTAATTTACTAATAAAAATATATTTGACGATAGGAACTTCATACATTCAGATGAATTCTCTGAACTATGATGAGTTCTTCGGGAGTTCCAAGAGGATTTCAGAGGCCTTCTTATGGATGAATTTTATATGATTTCTTTGATTTCTTATTGATGCAAATGTACAATTAGTTACGAAATTATCAACATAAAGCAATATTCTTTGATTATAAAACAGTATTACAAAGCTAATTGGTTCTTCAAAAGGTTCATCAAAAAGAATTGTTATCCAAATTTGTCTGGTCAAAAAAGCTCTGGTATTAATTGTTAATACCTGCAGGTGAATTATTGCATCGTAAAGCTAGGTAATAAAATTGTTCCCCATATCGTGTGACGAACCCGATCGCCACCACGCGCATCCAACCCTTACACGTGTGCCGGTCCGCATTATTTGCAGACCAAAAAGTGTGTCGTTGCGTTCGCGCGAGAGCAAGCACAATAATCACTGCGCCACCGTGCAACGTGGTGGGTACCTACGCGATCGGTTATTCATCGCACACAAATCGGTGACACAAAAGGTTACGCAACGCTTCCGAAAACTAAAAACCCCGTAACGTGTAACACGCGCACGCACTTAGTGTGCATCGAGTGTGAGCACGCGTCTGGCGGTATCAAGTATGCCAGCGTAGAGCACGCGTTGTTCCGCGTTTGACATATGATGGTCGGTCTAAAAAACGGGAAGGTGTTCGGTATATTTCATAACAGCTTGCACGAAGAAAGTAGTGCAAATCGGTCCCTACCGGGCATTGTTTGACCGAGTGGAAGCATGACGATAGATGACGCCAACACACTGCCAAGACCATCGGCTTCCTCACGAAAGTCACGTCCATCTCGGACTCGGACTCCATCTTTTTTTTGTTATTGATTTTATTAGTTGCTTCCTACGCACGGCGCGACACACTTACCGTGTTCCGAATCGATCGCATAGTGTGAAAGTGAAATTTGGCATACATATCGCTCGGCATCGCTCATCGCCCCCGTTTTTCTACACACTTCCTGGCCACTGGAGAATGGATGTTTTGTTTTTGGTAGAAAATGTAGTTCAACCGAAAGAATTATTGTGCCCGTGATGGTGATGGGCCAGCTGCAAATGCGCCACGAAATAAAGCACAAAGACAAAGCTCTCACCGAATGCAATTCGGAATTTGCTGCGAACAAACAGTCCCGGTTGAACTCTCGGACGCTCACCAGACGAAGATTTGTGGCGTTCGATAAAACATTTATCAAGCCAGCGGCGTCGCGTTCGGAATGGGCGCTCACTTTTCGCGCGTTTGACAGCTGAAAGAGTACCATTTTCTCTGCTGCATCTGACAAGACAATGGCCAATGGTGTTGGTACCAGGGGGGTGTTGTGGTAAAAACAGCCCTTACAGCCGAGTACCATGGCATGGTTGTAAAACGCACCGAACACGGGTGGAAAGAAAGTTTACGGAAGAATGGTGTGTTTTTGGCGAGCACGGCCAACACGGAGGATTTAAATTAACTTGCAGCTATTAATTCTAAAACAAGAGCAGCGGATGTTTGCGTTCGTTTTGCAGGGGATGCATTTCAAGTGCAACGGAGAGAAAGTGCATTCTGCTGCATTGTGCAGACAAGCAAACTGTTTGTCCCTGTTGGTACGGTAACATTTTCTATGACAAATGGGAGCGAAACTGTTACTATTAATGTTTTGTTAAATTTGAAAATTATGTACACAAATGTTGCTATTGTTTATGTATTCTAATAAAAATGTGATATTATATACATAAACAATACGACGCTGAGCTGTCATAATTAAAAAGAAATAAATAAAACTTAATAGATATTAAAATACATTTTCATCTTTAGGAGTACAAAATATCTCTTTTGAGCTAAAAATTACTGTTTATTGATCAGAAAATGTAATTCTTTAAAGGTTTTTTCAACCTTTTAATAATAAAAAGAGCATAAATATATTTTCTTTTATCAACATTTAAAACAAATATAGTTAGGTTGCTTAAAAATAAAGTAATTTGTTTGATAAAATCTTTCAAAATCTTCAAATTGTTTCCGATAAATTGTATTGCAAGGTGCACTAACATCTTAACGAATGTTTGATGCATGAAACATTCAAATAAAGATTCAAATTCATTGAACAAAGCTACACAGCTGTTTCCTTAAAGTTTCCACCAAAAATCACATCCAGTAACCGAGCAACATATTCTTATCAAGTAAATTATTAATCAAGAAACCCCCCAAAAATGTTCATAAAGAAATCGCATCAGCTTATCATGATATGCACAAGAAAGCCCTCCCACAAGAAAGAAAGCGAAAAAAAAACAATTTGTTCATTAACGCTAACAAAGACATTCGGCCATATCCAAATTTCGGATTTACCATTTTAACAGCTGTGGCGTAACCCAACTCGGAAGCACCCACCTTCGCGCGACAGTGCATTTAAGCATTACAAATTAATTTAATTTTAATTTTCTTTTCCCGCCCCCCCCCCTCCCCCCCCCAAAAGGGAAAGCGCCAAAGTTGTTTGCATTTCGCGCCCTGCCCGGCGCGGCGCATTCTGCCGCTTGACGGACAGCTTTGTCTTGTCTTTGTCTTGAGGATGTAATGTAAATACCACCACACAACAACAAAAAAAAAACCCACAAAAGTCCATGACAAGAAGATAGTCCCATTGTGTGGTGAAATTTTAACGGCCATGCTCGGAATGCCGACCGAATTGCAGTTTTTCCAACCTGCAGCGTACCTGCAGCCAAACAATATTCATATCGCAGGCCCGGTAAAGACGGCAGTGCGGAAACGAAACCATTTCGATTCACCGATCGCACCGCCATGTCGCGGGTGGTGTGATAACAACAATGCCAACACCTCTTCCCCTCTCCCCATCCCCTCTGGGTAGGTACGCCCGGTCCCTTCGGACACGGATGCGGATGCGGTTGGGCAGCTGCCTAATGAGTTGCGGCCCAGCGTCCGTGCCGTTTTAAAATGGTCGCCATTCTCCAACCGGAGAATGCCTTAACCTGCCGTAAATCACATCGCCCAAAATGTGCGTTACTTGCGTGCAATCACCCACCCACACACACACATTCGCACTATCTCCCAAGCTCTCGCCCCAAACTACGTAAACTACGTCCCGACGAAACAATGCGACGCATTCAGATGAATTCTGGTGTGATTTACTACGGCCGTGACCGTTTGGCTGGTGGGATTGGGTGGTGTCATTTTCACAGCAGGGTCATTCGGTTTGTGGTTTTGTCTTCTTTCTTTCTTTCGCCATGCTAATGTGTTTTCCATTTTTCCTCAAGCTTTTATTCATTTTTATATATAAATGCGTTTGTTTTTTTTTCTCTCACTCTCGCTCTCTCGCTCTCGCTCTCTCTCCGCACTCTCTTCTTTAGCTAACTATTCGAAACACCTTTACCGGACCGGCTTAAGTGTGACTTTGCCTTCAAGGTTTGCTTCGAACTTGTATGCTTTCCCTGCGGCACTGTCGCTGCCGCTGGTAATGTGTACCCCACCCACCTCACCTCCGCCATCAATTTCACCCCCCCTAAGCAGTGCTCCAAGAGCCACCCACACCCAGGCTGCAATTTGTACTGTCGAGGAACCGTCGAGGATGGCGTCAAATGGTTTGTTGTTTGTGTGCGAGTTTTTTGTTTCTACCAACCATTCGCCCTCGTCCTCTATGCGGCACCCATGAAGGAGCATTTTCCACCTCGGCGAGGCTTGCCGGTCAATTAACGTACCTAATGACGATAATGATCGTTTCCTTGTGGCGTGTCAATTCGGTTTGAACATCGATTCGCCAGCGAGCTCAGCCCACTTCTGACGACCGTAGCCTATGCAAATTCCTTGCTGAAACAGTTTTCCTCTTCCTTGTTCTGTGGACACCTACTTTGAACTGGGTGTATCTGAGTGGGTGGCCTATGACCACGTTTTTTATGCCGCGTTGCACTTTCTCGTCTCAATTATTTTGTCTCCACGAAGAATTTCACGGAGAATGTTGTTTCTTCCATGGATGATTTTTTGAAAAGACCGTTAGTCTCAGCTCTCTTAATACCTTTATTTTAGTGTGAAGGCTTTTTCGTAAAGCAAAACAAACTTATCCCGTCGGCTATTCAACGACTATCCTATGTGTGGACAAGCCTGTGAACACAATGTGCAGCTAATTACGCCACCAAGTCATGGTGGATCGGGATGTTCAACCTTTCCGGCAAAGCCCAACCCGTACAAGACTCGCTGACCAGCTGACGACATACTCTTACCGCATGTAAGCCGAACCTCTAAAACACTCCTCCGATTTGGCCCTGGCCCTGGTATCCATTGGAGGGAAAATCAACGTCAACTACCTAACCACAACCCCCATCCACAGGGCCTACCAAGGCGAGATCAATATCTGCAAGTATCAAGCTGACACTAGGCAACAAACTCAACCTCTCCCGGAGGTCATCGCACGGATATGGGATCGACCCGCGGGGACAAGGAAACTCGACCAGGGAGCGAACACTTCGGATCGGATCGATGGCGGGACTGGTTAGTGGGACCGAGACAACAATGCCGGTCGCTTACATGATCGGTTGATGATGATTCGACTGTTTTGCGGATGTACCGGAAATTATCTTATCACGCCGGTAATTTGGTAATTGCCGGAAAGCGCAAGGCGTAGGCAACGAGAGCCATCCGTGTAGCGATATGCCTTCCCTGCAGTCTTTTCTTCACATAGGTGTAGAGGCAACAAAATACAGCCAGCGATCAAGCGGTGCTATAGGTAGGTGGTATTTTTATTCATTAATTTAGACGATCGCTGAACACAATGGTCAGAGTGATGAGCGTTTGGATTACGAAGAGGTTACATGTGTTTGTGAGTGGGATGTAATGATGTAAACGAGTCGAAAAATAGGTACCATGTGGCTATTGATTGTAGTATCTACAAACTTATTTAATTTTGTAAGCCGATTATGATTCTTCTGTCAATTTCACGAGTCCACTAGCTCAGACATGTTCGTGTGGTATATTAGTCGTTGTACATAATATGGTCTCTAACCTACCACTTATCTACAACTTTAAGATCTCTGACAATGGGTGATGTCACTCACAAGAGATGCCATTTTAAAAGAACTTAGACATTCAGGACCTTCCTAACTTCTTTCATGGAGTAAACTGTCAATTTCGGAGTTTAGAGTCCTTTAATTCTCAAGAGTCCCACATCCCTAATCACAGTAATTATACAAAAAATCAAATTAATTATGTAACAGAAATTTAACTGGAGAAATTTATATTAAAATAAATATAAACTTTCGACATTGAACAGAATACAAATTTTGTTTTTCCAGGTTTGATAACCTTTTTTGTAACACATTTCTTTGTGCAGTCCACAACAGTACTTATACATATTTTTCCACTCGTTATCGATAGTACACCGAAACACCTCAACGCTTGGTCTGAAGAAGGCACATTTCCTTGCGTGCGCTGTATTTCCGGACAGCTCTTATCGGCGTTAACCGGCGTTTGCATCACCATCCGATAACACATCTCACTGTTTACCACCTGAACAACGTGCGCTGTCATCTCAGAAGCAGCATGATGATGCTTCGCTACCCAGCCCAACGCGATGCTCCTCACGCAACACGATGCGCCTCAAGAGCTTTCGGCACGGCGATCGCTGAACTTTCGCTTTTGCGCATCGCCGGCAAGCAATCGGTACGTTCGTCCGTCCATCCGTCCGATCGATTGGGTCCGTTACCGAGGTGTTACACAATCGCGGGTAAGGCGCCGTAATTGGTACCGGTAACACCACCGCACCTAAATTGAAGGTTATATTGCATGATGGATGGCATCGAACAGGCTCCGGCCCGGAACTGCCCCAAAGGATGGATGGATGGCTAATGCTAGACAAATAACAGCAAGCGTCCGGTCCGGCTTGCAAACGCACAAAACGCTGACCAAACTTCAACTTCTGATCCGTACCGTTTGCACTTCCTGAATCGTTTAATGCGCCGAGAGCAGCATCTTGTCTCGCGTGCACACACAAAAATACGCGCCTGCAACGTAATCCTAACAACGCAAATTTCACCATTTTTTTACACCAAATGCTCCGTTGTTCGTTGTATTTAAAGACAAGATGGTACGTAACAATGCGTCCACACACCGAAGTTGATCGATACAGCTTCACCGGTCTCGTCTGCTGGTTACCTTGGCGCGCTGAAGTAGCGCCATATTTGACGGTTAAGTGCAAGGTTCCTAAATGCGTTTTGCGCTGAATGGTCGCGAAAGGAAGAGCGCATAAGGAGGGAAAAGCAGTGAGCCACCGGCATAAGCACCTGTTAATTGACGATGGTTTTCATACGCTTGTGTCCATCTTTCCACAGAACGATCTCAATGTCAGTCACAGATAAGGTCAATCCAATGAATCAGTGCTGATTGAGCAATTAGAGTTAATTCATCAAAAAATAGAACGTGAACAATCATTTAACAGTTTCTAATGTAAGATGTATGTGCAGAAAAAAAAACACAGTACAACGTAAGATTTATGTATAATTTATCTAATATTTGGTCTTATTTTAAATTATTCAGTTTTGCTGGAAGATTTGGTACATTTATAATACATCAAACGAATTGTTTTACTTGTTTTATAACACTGAATTAATAATTTTAATGTTTTGAAACGATACTAACAATCATATCTCGTCTGTCAATCTGTCAATAACATCTCGTCTGTCAAACAATCTGTCAAACGATTGTCATTATTTTGGATACAAGTATATGTTCAATGCTTCGTTGATTCTACTAGTACTTGACGAGCGCTTTGTTCCTAAGTATTTTATTATGTTTGTTTTAGTATCAAACATGTAAAAACAATCCAGTTGAAGGTTTTGCTTTTTATTTTAATGCTTTGAACATGAAAAACATGATAAAATTATCACATTAATTGCAGAAAATTTAAAATCAATTCTTTTTCGTGTTGTTGTTGTATTTTGAATTGATTTACATCGTAAACTTGTACCATTCATCGTCGTGCGGCACATCCGAATGCGTGGTGCACAAAAAAGAATTAATGTCGCACATAAATCATTCCGACTGATGAGCCTCGCTTTTGGCCACCCCGTTAAGATTTGTCTGTTTTCGCAACAAGGAATTACCGCCCATGTTGTAATTAATACAGATACACACACACGCACATACCACACCTGTTTAACAAACTGCACGACTCAGTGAGGCCCGCACATCAGCACACTGATTGCGTTATCAAATCGCACGGAATTTAAAAATAAAACGCCACCCCGGGCGAGGCGTATGACTCAATCTTGAGCGGTTTTTAGCAACCGCTAGCGGGGCCGCATATGGTGCAAAAGGATTCACCCGACCATCAACTGCTGCACGCCGCCGCCGATTCGTGAAAGATGCTCATTAATCTTTCTGTGTTTTTTTTGTGTTTTTTCTTTGCTGGCCGACGACGGCGCAACCGGCTTCCGAATCGATGGAACCGTCGGTTCCGCTTCGAGCTGGCAGCGCGTTGGCAGCGTGCAGTGAACGCTAGCAAAAGGGCGGTGGACAGTGGACTATATCGTAAGGGTTTCGCACAAACACACACACACACGTAAACAGAAGCTCCATTGTTGCGCCATTGTTTTCCTTTTCGGAGCGATGTTGTTTTTTTTTTCTTCCTCTCCATTCGGCACCGGTGAGCGGGATGCGAACATGCAAGTTGCAATGTTTACACTGCGCTCCGGCAATTTCCATCGCCCGTGCGTATCACTTCACGCAAAACATTTAATCAACGTGCCACGATCAATGAACTCGCTCGCTGCACCCGTTGCACCACCATCACCACAGGCTGGGTGCTGGTGCTGGGTGACGGTTGAAAGGGGCAGGAAAAGGGTAGGGCACCCGTTGCAATGTGCACCCGACTGCGCTTTAGCGCGTGGATCGCGACGCCTGTTGGCTGTTGGCGGGCAAGAGAAAACCGAGCCATTTGCCACCCTGTTTCACCTTTCGGCATGGGGTTCGCCCATGCCGCTGTTTAGTTTCTTTTATTAATTTAATACCCTTAATGAGGGTTCGATGGACAGTTGATAACTCGGTACCAGCACTGTTGCGGGCCCGACCGCTTAGGCGCACGCATCCCAATTGTGCAATCGACACCGCGCTGACCGGCGAGATGATATGGGCCGGCCTTCCGGTACGGTTGTGCGCGCTAACCATTTCCGCTGATTTATTTGCCAGCTTCATCCTTCGGTGGGCTGCGCATTTTGCGCATTGGCAGAAGGAGTTTGTTGGCACCGCTTGTTGGTAAGACCATTCGTCTGACGGCGTGACGGCCGGCCACGGGCACGCAAAAGGACGAGCACGGAAGTTTAGGGTGAAGAAATTTCGTGGAATCATTAAGCAGTCACGCGGGTTTTGCAATTGTAACGCTGTTGAGTGTTATAATAATGACTGTAAGCATAATTTGATATTTAAATTATGATGGAATAAATGCAGTTTTAAATATCTCTTTTTATTGAATTCTTAAAGCTGATAAAAAATAATATTTATCCGGAATAAATTAGCTTTTATTTTCTTTTCAAAAATAATGTCTTTATGTTTACATATGATTTTTATGCATGTATAATTTCTTGTGTTTCAAGTTTATTCAAATGATCATTTTCGCATCTTTGCCGAGCTGTCAATGTGTCAGCTGAGAATGTTTTGCCCAGCATCGAGTTCTAATTGCAAAAGTTCCAGAAATAGGAATAAAAATCTGCTGCAACTAGACATTCCTGTTGAGCATATAAAGAACCAACAAACAGTAAAATCATATTTTCACAAAAAATCTCCTAAAGCTTGGATACATAAATGACATAAGAACACTAGCTTCAGAGCAACAGCTTTAATGGATTTAAATAAAAAACTTCAAACTCAAGAATCGGCATCAATTTGATGAAACGATGTTTTGCAATCTTCTTGAGATAAATAAAGAGTTTTCATCTATCTTTTATTAACATAATTGTTGAATATACAATAAATAATCATTTGTGAACTTTGAAAGAGTCTCAGAGCATATTTTAGATTCGTTTTTCGGAATAATCACAGGAATTAAAAAGCTTGATCATGTTTGGAATTAAACTTTGTAGTTTACCCTGTTTCCGATCGTCGTCAACTGAATGTTACATGGGTTATATTATGACTTTGAGGTATCTCAAGCACCAAAAGCATAACAGTTTGTAAGCATGCATGGTTCATACCTTTCTTCTCCGCCATTGCACTAAAACAAAGTGCATTTCACAGCGCAGTTCCTGCGCAATGCGTTTAAACCATTTTACCATTTCCTAACACCTCTCGAATGCCAATTGGAAAGGCCACAAAACCCACCCGAATGCGACCGAATAATGTTGCCACAGTGATGCACTCTGGCATTGCTCGAGTAGTTGCCGAAAAAAAACCTAACTAACGAAAAACAAATCCACAAACAACCAAACTCCAAACGCTACAATCCGATGTACAGTCACTCGAACACCTTCCCGGTTACATTTCGCTACACGAAAGAAATGTGCAAGTGCAACGATCCCACCGTTCCCGGGCATATTTCGTGCGATCGTGCCACCAGCACGAGCCCCGCACGCCACCGCCTAATCATAACAGCGTCCATCCAACCACCACCCAGCCCATGGGGATGCCCTCGCCCTTTCGGGTTTGAACCGGGTCGCCCTGGTGGATCGCCCACCAGCCCGCATGCAGTGCAAACGCGTGCAGCNTCGCCCGTGCGTATCACTTCACGCAAAACATTTAATCAACGTGCCACGATCAATGAACTCGCTCGCTGCACCCGTTGCACCACCATCACCACAGGCTGGGTGCTGGTGCTGGGTGACGGTTGAAAGGGGCAGGCAAAGGGTAGGGCACCCGTTGCAATGTGCACCCGACTGCGCTTTAGCGCGTGGATCGCGACGCCTGTTGGCGGGCAAGAGAAAACCGAGCCATTTGCCACCCTGTTTCACCTTTCGGCATGGGGTTCGCCCATGCCGCTGTTTAGTTTCTTTTATTAATTTAATACCCTTAATGAGGGTTCGATGGACAGTTGATAACTCGGTACCAGCACTGTTGCGGGCCCGACCGCTTAGGCGCACGCATCCCAATTGTGCAATCGACACCGCGCTGGCCGGCGAGATGATATGGGCCGGCCTTCCGGTACGGTTGTGCGCGCTAACCATTTCCGCTGATTTATTTGCCAGCTTCATCCTTCGGTGGGCTGCGCATTTTGCGCATTGGCAGAAGGAGTTTGTTGGCACCGCGTGTTGGTAAGACCATTCGTCTGACGGCGTGACGGCCGGCCACGGGCACGCAAAAGGACGAGCACGGAAGTTTAGGGTGAAGAAATTTCGTGGAATCATTAAGCAGTCACGCGGGTTTTGCAATTGTATATCGCTGTTGAGTGTTATAATAATGGCTGTAAGCATAATTTGATATTTAAATTATGATGGAATAAATGCAGTTATAAATATTTCTTTTTATTGAATTCTTAGAGCTGATTAAAAATAATATTTATCCGGAATTAATTAGATTTTATTTTCTTTTCAAAACACATTTTCTTATGTTTGCTTATGTTTCTTATGCACGTATAATTTCTTGTGTTTCGAGCTTATTCAAATGATCATTTTCGCACCTTTGCCGAGCTGTCAATGTGTCAGCTGAGAATGTTTTGCCCAGCATCGAGTTCTAATTGCAAAAGTTCCAGAAATAGGAATAAAAATCTGCTGCAACTAGACATTCCTGTTGAGCATAAGAAGAACCAACAAACAATAAAATCATATTTTCACAAAAAATCTCCTAAAGCTTGGATACATAAATGACATAAGAACACTAGCTTCAGAGCAACAGCTTTAATGGATTTAAATAAAAAACTTCAAACTCAAGAATCGACATCAATTTGATGAAACGATGTGTTGCAATCTTTTTGAGATAAATAAAGAGTTTTCATCTATTTTTTATTAACATAATTGTTGAATATACAATAAATATTCATTTGTGAACTTTGAAAGAGTCTCAGAGCATATTTTAGATTCGTTTTTCGGAATAATCACAGGAATTCATAAGATTGATCATTTTTGGAATTAAACTTTGTAGTTTACCCTGTTTCCGATCGTCGTCAACTGAATGTTACATGGGTTATATTATGACTTTGAGCTATCTCAAGCACCAAAAGCATAACAGTTTGTAAGCATGCATGGTACATACCTTTCTTCTCCGCCATTGCACTAAAACAAAGTGCATTTCACAGAGCAGTTCCTGCGCAATGCGTTTAAACCATTTTACCATTTCCCAACACCTCTCGAATGCCAATTGGAAAGGCCACAAAACCCACCCGAATGCGACCGAATAATGTTGCCACAGTGATGCACTCTGGCATTGCTCGAGCAGTTGCCGAAAAAAAAAACCTAACTAACGAAAAACAAATCCACAAACAACCAAACTCCAAACGCTACAATCCGATGTACAGTCACTCGAACACCTTCCCGGTTACATTTCGCTACACGAAAGAAATGTGCAAGTGCAACGATCCCACCGTTCCCGGGCACATTTCGTGCGATCGTGCCACCGGCACGAGCCCCGCACGCCACCGCCTAATCATAACAGCGTCCATCCAACCACCACCCAGCCCATGGGGATGCCCTCGCCCTTTCGGGTTTGAACCGGGTCGCCCTGGTGGATCGCCCACCAGCCCGCATGCAGTGCAAACGCGTGCAGCCGATGCAACCCCCCAGGGAAGAGGGAGGGGGTAGAGACCAAACACGTTTAGCTTACTACCCTCCCCCCCCTCCCCCATGCAGCGTCCTACCAGTGGGTTGAACTTGAAAGCGAAAGTGAATTTTTATTATTTGTTGCATGCAGCCTGCACCGACCGAAGCGGACGGGTTTCGTGTTTCGTGCTGGCGGCTTTAGTTTTGGTACGGATTGGGGTTGTTTTGTTTGTGCTTTCTTTCTTTACCCTGTTCAAACGCAGGAGAGGTCGTAGGGGGAGGGGGGAGGGGGTGTAAGGGAGGGGGGTTTCTTTCTCCCTCGCTCCTTCTTTTTGCGTGCATTTCTCACCCAGACGATCGGTTGCCTTTAGTGCACTTTAGTGCACTTGAATTTCCTAGCACTTTTCGCACGGTGCATGTCCAAAATTTAGTCGAGGGCAAGCCATTTTTTGCAACAGCAACATTTCTCCCTCCCCCCTCCCTTTTGCATCATCAGCAACCCCATGCGTACCTTACCAATGTGTCCGTTGTGTCGCTGCTGGCCAGGGGAAACAAAAATGGATTGCGGATGCAACGAGCAGCCTTGTCATGTTTGCATTTCTGTTTCATTATTTCTTTCCTTTCTTTCTGATTTGTAGCTACTGCTTTGCATTTCCTTGCACGAGGATGCCACCGACGGGAACGCTAGGAAGGCCGTCCTCAAGCAGGCAACGAATCGACACGCGCGCGCCCGCAGAACTAATTAGCTTTCGTGAAGGAAAAACTCATTTTTCGGATGTGCCGATCGCTGGTGAGCCGCTTTTTTTTTATGCTGATAATAATATTCCGGTTGCAGCACGGTTGTCGGCATTTTATGGTTTTCCAATTACGCCTTGATACTGTATGCATTTATTTTGTGTGGTTCATATGTACGATAGCAGTGATTAGTTTGTAAGTACATTTGCTCACTCGGTTACATTTAAGTTGGGCGCGTTTGCCGCTTATTGGCCAATGCATATGTTTGCTGGAATACGTACAGCTGTAACGATTTCCTAGCCGATTGTAACTGATTTGGTTTTATTGACATTCACAGCAGATTTAAGGGATAAGCTATTGGTGCGGTATCTTTTTTTTTGCGTTTCAGCACAAACGCTAGATTGTGACAGCAGCGTAAGCTTTTCAAACCATTTCCTATGCTACGATTGACGTGAAACTTTGTTAATTCTCTAGTTAGACACTGATAGCAATATTGGTTGTTTTTGTCATATGATTATTAGTTTGCATTTTTTTGCATATACTGTCTTGTTGGGGTTTCTATACCTATCATCCTAATATATAATATCATTCAAAACGATCAATCATCTAAGCCATTATAATGAGATCTATTGGTAGACTCAGAGCAACATTGAATGCGCTGGTTAACCATTCATTATGGGTTTTTCAAGTTCTATTGAAAGTTTTTCATGTTGAAGTGGAATTAGTTAATATGGATTTCTCACGTTGTGGATAGTTTCAAGATTAAAATTGATCCTAAAAAAGCTTTCTCAACTGATGTCTCCATCACCTTAGAAATCTTTAAATGCTTTAGTTGAGGAAGCTTAGCACAGAATCAATTTTATCTTGCGAAAACTTGAGACACATTCTACTTCAAATTGAAAACATATCAAGAAAAGTTTACTATTTCATCTCGAAAACCCAGTAAGATTGTCGCTTAAATGTTCAACGTCGCGATATTTAACGATAATGTTCGCTTAATTTGCTCTTTAATGTCTAACAACAACATTTATACTTTTGAGTGTTCTATGATGTTATTCTTCATGTTCTTGGTTCTGTATTCATTTAGACACATGTAGCTTTACTTCAGTTCTATCAATCGAATGATAATTATTGCATGAAAATCGTATCTCCTTTCCCGTGATTCGTTCGTTTGGCACACGTAAATAACACCGAAACAAATGCTACCGAACATTCAATAACCTTTCGTAATTTTGTTGGCGAATCATTTTCTCAACCACTTCACTGTATGGTGCTGTAGGTGCGGCGAACAACACGCTCCAGCCTCGATATTATAGCTTAATCCGCTGATGGCCACACTTTCGGCAATGTTTAACATTTTCGTAGATCACTTCCTCGCTGCGTACGGACTCCGTGCTACCAGCGACTCCGCCCACACCAGTAGAGGCCAGCTCATCCAGCACACGCTCCTCGATCGTCTCGAGACACAGCGAGTCCGGCTCGGGACAGATCTGTTCACACCGTTCCACAAAGTTCTCCTCGAACCGCAGCGCGTCCCGCAGTATCGCTTCGTCGTCGATCGAGGCAACCGGACACGGCAGCACCGTGTCGAAGTCGATACAGTGCCCTGACTCGTCCGCAATGCAGTACCGAAACGGTGGCACCAGCAACCGTGCCCGACGCCAATCCTCATCCGGGTCGGACAGGTTCAGCTCGGACACGGTGGACACCTGGCGCCGTAGCTGGCGCGCCCGGGGTAGATCGTTCTGGGAGAGCACACGCTTCGGTGGTGGTGGCCGCGGTGGACAGAGCATGTCGAAGCCACGGTTGTAGAAAGCGCACCGTATCGCCGGCTCGGACTGACGCTTCTCGGGATAGACGTTGGGCCGGGTGAGCGAGAACAGGTGCGAATTGTCCGAACAGCGTCGCTTGCTGCGCGGAAAGTTCTCCGTCGGTCGGTTCTCGTCGATGCTGTCCAGGTGCGATTCGCAGGAAATTTTGGGCGTGTGACCGATGGGTGGCGGGGTGGGCGGCTGCGCAGGGATGGGAGAGGACAGCGACGGTTGGCTGGTGAGGGAGTCGGTGGAGTAGCACGGTTCCGAACGGGTGGTCGCATCCTCACGCCCAACCAACCAGCAGGCGTTGGTGGCGTTAGCACGGGCACGAATAATGCCGGTGTCCACACTTTGCGACCGACCCCGGCACGGTCCTGCCACAGGCAGTATCGGGAGCGGCTCGATGAAGTGTGGTTCCAGCCTCGACGGTGGTTGGGGAGATGGGGACCGGTGGCGAAGGTGATGGGTGTTGCTGTCGTCCGGTCCGTTCTCTGCTCACGAAGACAAATAAAATATGTTTTTGTATGAGAAATTCTTTTTTATTATTTAATTCACAAAGCACAAAAAATGATTCTTCTTGGTAAGCATTATATATAATAACATTTATTAAATTTCATTTAAACAAAACCCCAGTCCATCTCTGCTATACTCACCTTGGTCCGAAAGCTCCATCTGCTCACAAGCTGCTCGAATGTCATAAAAAAATACACAAAAACATTAAATATACCGAGCTTCCTTGCGTATCGATGTGCGCAAGCTCCAGCGCTCCAAAAAAGCTTCCCCAGGCAAGCTTATTGTCTAAGGGTTGCAGGAGCTTTTGGGTAACATAAAAGCACGCGCGCACACGCACACATACACACACACACACTACTAAGCACAACACGTGCGCATGCGTCCACGCTCTCACTCGCGGCAAACGTGTGGGAACAAGCCACAAAACCTAAAGCACGTGGAAAAGCTGGACGGATAAAAGGAATGTGAAAAAAGCCTACACTACCTTCCCTTCGTACCTTCCCAGACCTCCTCCAAGTCTTCGTTGATCGCTTTCGATTCGATGCCGTTGCGCACCTCGCCCGGCCCAATGCCGTGCACCACCAGATCCATGCGGGAGTCGAGCGAGAACTGCTTGCCGGACATAAGGATGCCCCGGACGCGACGTCGCATCGCCGGCGAGTCCTGGTTCTGGAATGCAAAGGGCGGAACCGTCCGGTCACTACGAACGGCACGTGCCGGCACCTGGTGCTGGCCACATACTTACCGAGATGCGTATGCCCGCGTACACCTTGGCGAGGAACTCGTCCGCATCGAAGATGGCCGCGAACGAGCCGTTCACGATCTTCGGCGACATCGGCGAGTTGGCGAGCAGAAGGCTCGAGCCGAACGCTTCGTTCTTTTCGCGCGTATCTAAACGCAGAAACAGGGAAGACGGTCAAACACGGTTCGGGCAGGTGTGGACAACATGGTGGATGAGGTGCGGATGTGATGCGGCGCATGACACTATGGGTATGAGGGAGGTCCCTCTCTAGCACTAATGGAGTAGCAGTGTCGCTACCTGGCCCCAACAAAATGTTTACTGAACAACACGAGTGTTTCGGGCTAGCATTGCTACACGAAATGATCTCAGCGAATGTCCCATACTCACCCTTCAACGGTACGCGTGTCCGGTCGACCATCTGCACGTTCAGCTCGTTNGGTCAAACACGGTTCGGGCAGGTGTGGACAACACGGTGGATGAGGTGCGGATGTGATGCGGCGCATGACACTATGGGTATGAGGGAGGTCCCTCTCTAGCACTAATGGAGTAGCAGTGTCGCTACCTGGCCCCAACAAAATGTTTACTGAACAACACGAGTGTTTCGGGCTAGCATTGCTACACGAAATGATCTCAGCGAATGTCCCATACTCACCCTTCAACGGTACGCGTGTCCGGTCGACCATCTGCACGTTCAGCTCGTTCAGCAGTTCCGTCGTTACGGTGCGTATCTCGTTCCAGTCGGCCAGAATATCGTCGTTCGAGGTGTAGGTCGACGTGACGGTAAACCGGATGACGTAGCGACCCTTGAGCGAGGCCGGCACCGCATGCAGATGTCCGCGATGGTTGAGCCGCTTCAGCAGCTTCTCCGTCAGCTCGTTTTCACCCTTGAGCCGGAACACCACCATGCCGAGATGGCGCGTCGCCGGGATCTCGAACCGATGGTCGGCCAGCACGAGCGCTTCAAACTTTTGCGCCAACCGGACGCCTTCGCGGATGTGCTTCTGGAGGCCTCGCGTACCGAAGCTCCGCAGCACGAACCACAGCTTCAGCGCTCGGAAACGCTTGCTGAGCGGTATCTGCCAGTGCTGTTTAAGACACAACGTGAACAATGTTATAGGAGCTCTGGTAAACGCTTCGTAGAAGGTAACGACTCACCATATAATCGATGGCAAGACCCGAGTTTTCGTGCTGTAGGTACAACGGGGCCACGTTGAAGGTACGATGCAGGGCACCACTATTCTTGACCCTAGCGCAAGCATGCAGATGAGAAATCCCATTATTCAATCTGTTTATCAGGCCGATCCCGGTGCGCTACACCTACCACATTGCCGTACAGTCAAAGTGCACCATTAACCACTTGGAGGGATTGAATGCGATCGAGTCCGCTTTCTCGATGCCCTTCAGCCACACCCGAAACTCGGGACAGATAAACGCACTGCCCGCGTAGGCAGCGTCCACGTGCAGCCAGATGTTGTAGCACGCGCAAACTTCACCTATCTCGGCCAGATGGTCAAAGGCGCAGGCTCCCGTCGTACCGAGGGTGGCACACACCTACCGGAACGATGGAGAATAGAACGTTTAGTGAACAAAATGGGCTGTCAGCATTGTGTGGGGTTCGAAAATCTGCTTCCAGTTATTTTTGTTTTCGATTGAAACATTTTAATGTTATGTGTCGGTCAGATTGGATGTAGTAGAAAATAATATTATATTTGAAGCATATAAATAGATTTCTTTTAGCTAATATAACGATCAAAGTAGGAACAGCGCTAGTTCCAATCGATAAAGTTCGATAAGTTCGGAAGAATATTTTCGACGTTAAAGATTTTGTTACAATTTTTCTAATAAGTTTTTTGAAGTGATAATCTTGTGGAGTGGAGCTCTTTGAAAGAAATGTTTAATATTGATTTAAGTTATACTGGTGTTATTATTAATCATTCAATTACTTCAATCCAATATGAAGACAATGATGAATTTTAAAATAAGCATTCTGTAAATCACAAGAATACTGAAATTTCATGGAACTCTGCGAAATATGCAAGCAATACTCCTATATGTGCTATCTCCCATTTCGGGTAATTACCAGAAAGAGCTACTCATTGGCACCAGCAAATCAACAAGTTCATTTGTTTTTGTTTTTCCATTTCCCCAGAAAATTCCGTGGGCGACAGTTGACAATCCAAAAAAATAAAACCGCAGCTGGTAATTTGAGATTTACAAAGTGGGGTCGGTTGCATTCATCCTGCTTTCGACGTGACTAACGGTGACGACCGGGCAAAACACAGCCCAGCGCCAGAACTAAACTTCCCACCGAATGACCGAGTTCTCTCTTTGGCTAATGAGATCCCCGAGGACACCCGAGCGAGCAACTTTGCTAAGCTGATTTGTCACTGTTTCGGTGACCGCTTCGACCGGCAGGTTCTTGCAAACGTTCCCCTCGGTCTGCTGGCACTACTCACCCAGAATGGTATCAGACCCTGCTTGATGTCCTCCTCGATTGCATCGCGCAAAGCATCGCCACGGAGGCTGAGTTGATCGTCCGACTCGATGAATCGCATCCGCACTAAGCCGATTAGGGCCGCCTTCTCCACGCTGGAGTGTGCCTGATCGGAGCAGTACGCCACCAGGCGGGCGTTTATTTCCGCATCCTGCAGCCCGGGCGTGTGCTCGTGAAAGCGCCGAATGGCCACGGTGCGGCCCGCCAGCAGACACACGAGCGTGGCCTCACTGGCCGTCGTTTGGATCACACCGCCGCCCATGCTGGTGCCGGGCAGATGCAGAAACATATCCGGCAACCCAATCATCTTGCCGAGCCAATTCATCACAATCGATTCCAGCTCGGTACAGGCCGGCGAAGATGCCTGAAGCAAGTGCGAGAGAACAAAGCGATAAATTGTGTCCCGATTCGCGTCCAATCCCGTTCGTACCCATGTGAATCCGAGACAGTTGATGGCGTCGGCCAGCATATCGCCGAGCAGCGAAGGGAAGGAGTTGAGCGCGGGGAAGTATGCGTNTTTGGCTAATGAGATCCCCGAGGACACCCGAGCGAGCAACTTTGCTAAGCTGATTTGTCACTGTTTCGGTGACCGCTTCGACCGGCAGGTTCTTGCAAACGTTCCCCTCGGTCTGCTGGCACTACTCACCCAGAATGGTATCAGACCCTGCTTGATGTCCTCCTCGATTGCATCGCGCAAAGCATCGCCACGGAGGCTGAGTTGATCGTCCGACTCGATGAATCGCATCCGCACTAAGCCGATTAGGGCCGCCTTCTCCACGCTGGAGTGTGCCTGATCGGAGCAGTACGCCACCAGGCGGGCGTTTATTTCCGCATCCTGCAGCCCGGGCGTGTGCTCGTGAAAGCGCCGAATGGCCACGGTGCGGCCCGCCAGCAGACACACGAGCGTGGCCTCACTGGCCGTCGTTTGGATCACACCGCCACCCATGCTGGTGCCGGGCAGATGCAGAAACATATCCGGCAACCCAATCATCTTGCCGAGCCAATTCATCACAATCGATTCCAGCTCGGTACAGGCCGGCGAAGATGCCTGAAGCAAGTGCGAGAGAACAAAGCGATAAATTGTGTCCCGATTCGCGTCCAATCCCGCTCGTACCCATGTGAATCCGAGACAGTTGATGGCGTCGGCCAGCATATCGCCGAGCAGCGAAGGGAAGGAGTTGAGCGCGGGGAAGTATGCGTGCATGTGCGGACTCTGCCAGTGCGTCACGCCCGGCATGATGACGCGCTCGATGTCCGCGAAGATGTTCTCCCAGCGCTCGCCATCGAGCGGTGCCGACTCCGGTATCAGGCTACGCATATACCCGGGCTGGACGTCCGGTAGTACACGCCGTTCCCGAATGTTTTGCAGATAGTCCGCAATGTAGTCGACCATCTCCTTGCCTGCGAAGAAGAAAAAAATGGGTTGTCCCAAGCAAATGGTTAGATTATTGAAGGTCATAAATTGAACGGGTTTCTTTTAAATTGATTCAAATTGACGACGGAACGATTTGCATCGGCTTAAGCTTATCGCCTCGGATCTCGCAGCTCTACGAAGGGAATGGGAGTAAGTTTTATTGTCCGAGCTATCCGAAGCAATGGATCTAAATCGAATCGATACGTAGCGCCGTTTCTTCTTTGAATTTTTATATCCTTCATTCGTGCTGTTTTGTGCAATCACGGTTATCCTTGTGGAATTTATTGAACATGGTCTGAGGCGTTCGTGTCCTTGGAGTGAGTAACACATTTTTTTGAAAGCAAATTGAATCACTTTTTGGTTTCTTGGTAGTTTAGAATGAGTATTTGTGACTTATTGATGGCATAAAAGTTGGTCTAAAAAGGCTTAATTTGTAGAAATGCTTAATTCTAGAATACAGATTATAAATCCCATTCCCATTTCATAGTTAATGTAAATTCTTATTTATAAACATTGCAATCACTCCGTTGTTATACAAATCTTAAATTAAACTGTTAAAGGCAAAATTAAAACCTATTGTTTGCCCAGAGTTCTTAAATGAACCACAATCTACCTAAAAGTGGTACTCAGGTGCTGGTCAGAGCGATTTTTTTTTCGCCCACCTCTTCGGACGTTCGTCATAGCAACTCACAAACGGCTCACAGCTGTCACAATTAATTACACTTCCATTATCACGATTACGTACCTCGCTGGCGATACTCGTCAAAATCCATCTCCCGTACTGCTACACACCGTAGTTTTGATGAAGAAATACTTTTACTGGACAGCAGGTTGCGTACTACTTCACTTCAATTGGGCGCACTTGACGAAGTATGGCATGTAAAAATCTTCTTGTTTCTTCTGTCCCTGTTCGGACAGGTGAAAAATGTCACACCAATTCCTTCGGGAACGTTTCGATCTGCGTTTGCTAACACCCGCAGTACAGGAATGTAGAATGTAACTGAAACCAAAAACTAAAAAACCAAACCCACGAGTCACATAAGTGCGTTTTTCGTATGTGTGTGTACGTACGGCGATTGTAATCGTAGTGCAAGAAACTATGTTTTTTCTATAGAAAACATACACTGCACTGCACGGTGAAATGGTCGCAAAGCAATAGTTTGCTGCCTGGGGGCGATGCTAAGAATGTAGCTGTATGCATGAACGCCCAGTGACTTCGTTGGGCTTCCTTCCTGTCTTGCCTAGGAAGACATTTGTTTCCTTGTTTCTTTTGCTCAACTTGTTGACAGTTCAGGTACGAAAACTGAAACGCTAATGCACGCTGACAAGTGGTCAATTGTGTGCCATAAAATAATTGTCAGCTAATGTTTGAACATCTTAAACAAAAAAAAATCATTGCAAAGTAAAGGAAACATCAGGTTTTAACTGTAGAAAGTATTTTTTTACTAGGGAGAATTATTTGTTCATCTGACTGAAGATGAATTACACTGTTTGGGGAATTTTGGCCAAAACCTCTTAAAAAGCGGCATTTAAAAAAATGTTTGAAGTAAAAGTCATCTCCAAGTTTAAAAACTCTAAACTAATATCCAACACTATTTTTCTTGTAAATTTAACTAAAAGAAAAGCTCTTTTTGAGAACAAGTAAGCGGCCCGAACATATAATAACTGAAGTTTTATAATGCATGAATGATTTTAAAATTTTGTGATTAATTTGAACTAAACTTTAACCAAAAGCACTGAAAACATTTCACGAACAAGTTACCTTAACAACATAATTTTAGAAAAACCTCTGTTTGGCGTTTGATATCCTTGCAATTTTGTAACATATTTCATGTAAATGTTTTACGACATTAACAAAATTTAATCTGTTATTAAGCTATGATTGTTATGCATTTCTTTAACTGATAACAAATCAAATTTTATTATTGTTGTTATTATAAATCGACTGTAAATCAAATTTTTCTTCAAAAATACATTAAGTAATGCTAACAAGCTGGGATTATTAATGTAAAAGATTCTATTAATAAACCGAACTCAACTTTACCTCACACATGTAGATAAAATAAGCTTAATTTATTCATGGCGCTTTTTTTGCCATTGAGCTGGCTGTTACAAGCAGGCGTAGATAGAGGAGGAATTCGATGCATCTTGCAAGTAACTGACAAGCTTCATTAAGATTCCATGTCCTGCGAGGCTTATACCACAATCAAAGCCGGTTCTTCTTGACCGTTTAATGAGTAATGCTGTATTTTAATTGGCTAGCTTGGCAGTTAGATTCTTTCTGCAACATGTTTGCCAACATACCATATTAATCTACCAGAACGTAGACGGTCACCGTCTAGGGTCATAAAACACATAGTGATTTGCATAAAACATTTAACAAACATGCGACAAAACATGCAAACAAATAAAAGGAAGAATCCGTCGGTGCTTTAAAGTGGAAAGAAAGATAGAGAGAAGACTGGTGCTTTGTTTGTTTAAAAGATAAAAACAGTAAGTGTTTCGAAACACTGAACAAATCACTCCCGAATAACTTGGCTTAGTCCATTCACTGCACCTTCACTTGAGACGTGTCAGTTCTTTTTAGGACACAGTTGAGGTTGATATCATGAAAGAAACATAAAACACACTACTGGAATCGGTTGGATTGTTTTGAGTTTATAAATAGCCCAAGCAGATTTTATCGCCTGCTGGATAAAACATGATTTGTTTCAAAACTGCGCCACAGTACATTGGGATTTCCCAAAACCTGTTGCCAGTGCCAGAAGGTCGTTCTATAAATGGTCACCGAGTCGATCACTGAGCTAAAACCGGTTTCTGGAATGGATAGTCTGCAGTGTCCAGTCTACCGATCGGATCTCTACCGTTCAACACACCACTCACGTTAGAAACAATGCGCACGGAAGCCAACAGTCACACTTTTACCCGCGTCACTAACCGAAACGAAACTGATAGCATTCTTATCATTTGTGAGCCTTTATATAGTCTCCAGCGAGCTGGAAAACAGGAGACAATTTTCCGATCCCCGTTTTCCGCAGCATCCGTATAAGTGACGCTTCTTTCCAGTTCCAGTTCCTTCTTCCTTGACGGTACCAATCAACAGTTGTCCTTGGGAGAAATCCAGCAAACGATTCACGCTTTTTTTTTGTTTTGCCCTACAGGACACTCAGATGTGCAAAGGAAGAAGCAAAACATTTGTTCTGAATGGCACGGCAAGTCATGCGTACTAGCGCATAGCATTTCTCGCATGTCCTTGCACTGCTACTGAATACCTTTACGAACGTCACCACCAAACCATTGCGGTACGGCAAGTTCGTCTTTTAATGATGCGTTAAAATCTTTCATGATGGGATTATGTCAGATAAAGTTAAGAGGTGAACCATGTGCATTTCATGCGGTTTTCGTTCAATGGTTGCTGGCGAAATGTTTATACTTTTACATAATTTAGCACACAAGCATCTATAAAATTTAAATGTTAAAAATGGTTTCATAATTGTAAAACAAAATTTACAAAATGTTTGTTTCCTTGAGTTTTTGTCATACAAAAGTAAAAACGATAATGACTTTAAATGTACAGGAAACTTACTTTAATTGAATTTATTTACTTGATAAATAAAACCGAAATAAATAAGTGTTAAAAATAAAAAAAAATCATTAAACAAAACATAATCTAAAAACCGAAAATAATATAAAAATCGAGTTTTACTTTACAACGCTAAAAAAATGCTCAATTTTTAAACAACTGTTAACATCTTAACAATAAAAATCATTATTTTATTTTTTTTAAAGTTATATTCTTATCNGATAATGACTTTAAATGTACAGGAAACTTACTTTAATTGAATTTATTTACTTGATAAATAAAACCGAAATAAATAAGTGTTAAAAATAAAAAAAAATCATTAAACAAAACATAATCTAAAAACCGAAAATAATATAAAAATCGAGTTTTACTTTACAACGCTAAAAAAATGCTCAATTTTTAAACAACTGTTAACATCTTAACAATAAAAATCATTATTTTATTTTTTTTAAAGTTATATTCTTAACTTCCTTATATTGGTTTTGTGCTTTTGAAGCATTGATTTTGTAATTCCATTCGATTAATTTCATCTTTCAACGCCTTCGAAATTACGCTTCTAGCAATTCGAGCATTGTTCTCCATTCGTGCAATGGTAGAATCGTGCTATTCGAGTTTACCGTATCAATTACACACTTACAGCCTCGAATCTGACCTACATCTGTGCCTAATAATAAAATGTTTTATTCCTCCTCCAGCCAGCGCTATGTATCAGATTAAATAAAACAACCCTCTGTCAACGGGTCGATCAATGTGAGCTGTGATTCAAGTCAAACAAAAACATTAATTATGTGTTCGCCACCTAAACGCGAAGGCATCCAACGATGCCGGTTGACGCGATCCTTACCTAGAAGCCGGCGGTTCGGTATCCTTACACCAACTGACCACCGGGCAATCAATACCCAGGGCACAAAGTTCACCGTTCACCCCAATTCTGGCGGCCAAAGACCTACTTTCGCGTTCATTCAACTGTTGTGTCGCATTTTTCACCTGCCTTCGGTGGGGGTCTTACTTTCGTTTTTCTTCTCGCAGAGGGGTCAACCACTTGCCGAAAGGCTACATCGTACACCCCTACACCGTACAAGAAGCATACCGCACAGAATGGTTCTTCTCAGTAAGGCACTCAAGAAGGATACCAAAAAAATAAAACTCTTACCTGCTGCAGAGATTGTTCCACGAGAGGTCCTACCGGTATGCTTTCGGTTTGTGGTAAAGCCATGGCAGGACGGGAAAACAATCTCTTCATTTCTTGCTTCGGTTCGACCGTATTCGAACCCCCCCCTCCGGTCATATTGAGGACAATATCCTTCAATTAGCATAACCCGGCACGCAAACTACATTAGCCGCACTCGAAACCACACAGCCACGAGACGTGAGGTCCTGCCGGTTAGGATGGTGCGTGGATGGCGATCCAACCGTGCACCGGCGTAGTAAAGGAAAACTATAATTTTCTCCGATTTTCACTCTCGCTTTCGTTTACGCTGCGAAAACGTAATGTGGAGCGCTCGGGTAGGGCAGAAACTTCCATCATAAAAGAAAAAAATAATACTCAAAACCACCCCCTTTCACAACCCTCTTTCCAACCGTACTCCTCTTCACCCATCGCGGTTCTCATACGTCATGTGAGTGACCGCTGGATCGAAGCGTGTGTGAGTGGTCCGGTGTGGATGGAAAATTCACCTGTCCTCAGTCAGTGGCCAATCGTTTCGAATGCCGAATTAAGCAAACCCCGATACTGCGATCGTTCTCTCTCTCTCTCTGTTCGCATTCCAATTCCGCATGCCGATGGTACGCGCTGGCGCGCCCTCGCACACATACGCACGTACGCCATTGTGGACAAGTGTCGCCCGGTAGCCATTGCACCATCGCGCAAGCAAATGGAGCGATGGTTGCGAAATTCTCTCACCGTCATCCGATCGTCATCCGATCGTGTCTCTCTCTCTCACTCACTCACAAGCGTGCGGCCATTGTGCGTGAGATCCGGCGGAGAGTTCTTGTGTGCCATTCTCGCTCTCCCGGAGCGCGTCCTGAGGTGAGCACGGAGCTTTACGTAAACAAATCCGGACGATCGTTCTTGGTGAGTGGTCGGGCGCGAACGTTCGTTGAACCCGAGGCCCCCCGGGGTCGATCCACGGCAGCACGGGACTGGATCACGTTATAGCGGTAAATTCAAGTTATTTCGCCCGTCCCTGCTTTCGGGCCTTCGCCGTACGCCCTCCGTAACCCGATCGTCACGTACACCTTGCCGCATCCTCCGGACCGATTCTTCTTCGGCCTTCCTTACCGCAACAGCTCGATACTCGTTTTTCCAGTTCCTGCATCTTCATCTGCCATTATACCTTTTGCCGTGTTTCTTCGCGTGTTTCGTTTTGTCCGTCACGGCTGCCATTCTCGCATGCGTTCTTGTGTGAAGAACTTTTCTCGTCCTCCAGCATCGCCCTGCGCGCCCCCTCTCAATCTCTCTCTCTCTCTCTCTTTCTCTCTTTCTCCTGCCTTACCTCGTCTTACCCTTCGCCTTCCCACACACTATCGTTCGATGATCTTTGGCTTCATTTTTCAGACACAGGAACCGATCGGTGGTGTGTGTGTGTGTGTATGCGAGATTTGTTTGCTTTCATTTGGACTTGCCGTTCTGCCCGTGGCGAGCTTTGCGCGCGATTTTCACATGAGCATGACGCACGCGCTTGCGCCTACGATCGCGTACAAGCACACATTCTGTAGCATCATCTTTGCTTTAGCGTGTATGAACGTGTTTAAGGGAATGTTTCTTGAGGCTTTTATTCAATAAAAATAAAATAAATCATTAAATTATTTCATAAAACAATAACGAAAAATTACATTCAATTTTAATGTCAAATCGTCAAAGTTTATATTAAATGTCTGTTTTTTTTTGGTAATTTTTCGAAAGAGATTTTATTAATTAAGGAATTTAAAAATCTTGAAAAAGAACCAATCTCCAAAACAAAAAGGCGCAAAATACATTCCACACGTTACCACGGCTTACTAAAAAACCGAAAACAGTTATCTTGCAACAGTCCTGCATCCAGTGCACCCAGTGCAACCCAGTGCAACCCGCGCGTGCAAACCAACCGCGTGTATCGGGGTATCGTACAGTTCAATAACCCCGTCGAGCGCTGCTAAAGATCGCTTTCATTCTCTACCTCAACATCACCGATCAGATGATGATGATGCTTTCCACGTTCGTTCGCGTTCCTTCCTTTCCAGTTTCGTGTGCCTCGCTGCCTACCACTGGTGTTTTGTGTTGCTTCTTCTCTTCGGTCAGTCGTATCGCTTAATTTGTTGTTTCTTTTATTATCTTTGTCATTTGGTTTCTTCAGTCGATCAATCTCCTGCGCTTTTGGTGACAACAACCTCCGAAAAACCGTTAAGTCGGAGATAAATATTTGCTTTTGTGTTTGTCCGGTGTGCGTGCGCCCAGTCCTGCCCGGCTGCTAATCGATTCCGATGCCTTCTGCTTTGTGCCAAAAATAGCTTCCACGTTTCTGTGGCCAGGTGAGCAAGAAGCTGAAGCAACTTCACTTTGGGGAGAATGTGTACAAATAAAAACTAAAGCTGCTAACAGAACGACTAGAGAAGGCGAATGGGCTTAAGGAAGCTTCAATAGGCTTGTCGACGAACGACTGGAGGATGATTATCATCATGGCGACGACACACGGCGATTAGAGACACAAGTGAGAGAGATAGGAATGTTGCCAATGTTTAAGCAGTTGGGAAGCTTTTCTGCAGCAAAATGATCCATACACATACACACATATAGTACGCACCGGCTGTCTATAACCTTCAGGGAAAACCATTTCCTCATTCCGATTCGCTCGTGCTCGTACGCGGATAGAGAAGGCTGTGTGAATTTAGAGATGTTTTTACCCCTTTCTTTTTTTGTGTGTGTTTTTTTTTGGCGTACATTTTGCTGTCGCTTCTTTCGAATGCGCTCTCCATTAAGCCACGGTCTCCATACGCAGACAAAACATTCTGCCAAAGCGCGGAGAAGTTGTACCTTCTCGCACTCGTTCGTTTTTCCTCTTTTCTTCAATTAATCCCCCCCTCACCACCAAACCTCCCCCCTACCCCTTTGTGCACCTAGAGTAGAAGATTCTGATTTGTTCACTCTTTCTCTCTCGCTCTCACTCTCTCTCTCTCTTCAATCTAACAAACGCACCTCCCCCCCTTTCGCACCGGTTTACGACCGGTTTTTGATTCCTTTTTGCCTTGTGCACAGCGGCAAGAAGCGCAAGAACGCTTCCATCCACTGGCCAACGACCATCAAACACACACACACAGATTCACACGCTTTGCAATCCTCTGTTCTTTCCTCCCCTCATCTCTTCTCCTTCCAAAACCTCCTTCGCCGCCCCTCTTCCTCCCTCTTTTCCCACCAAACCGGCAGCGACCCACTCGCGACCGAATCTGGAGGAATGAACTCTGCGGCTCGGGTTCAAGCTCGCGCTGGACACACCGAAGGCCCGCTGGAAGTCACCGGACCCACTGCTCGCCGGTTCGTCTTTGTGTGTGCGTATTTTTATTTTGCTACGGCCTTCCCAACCCAACGCTCCCCTGTGCCCCCAGCCCACCGCGTTGGTGGGTGGCACTCACCTCGAAAGCTGAGGGACCGGCGATGATGCAAGAGAAACGTGTCCCAAGATCGTCTCGCTGAGAGTCTTGGGCGCTGAGCGCTTGGAGAGTGGATCCTGGATTGTTGCGTTTCCCTCAGTACACACACACATACACACACGACAGTCACAAAGGGATTCAGTGGTTGAAGAAGTGCCACGCTGTTTCGCCACTTCTCGTACGCCACCGTCGCGCCTCTCGGAGGTCGTTGGGTATTGCTGGTTGGGCGAAGTCTTCAGAGAAAGACCCAAAGCAATGAACCCCCCTGTTGGATGCCCCTCACAGTGTGTGGGGACGAGTTTCTCCTGCTTGCCTTTCTTGCTAGTGTTACTGTGTGGTTGTGTTTTGTTTTCTTCTGGTGCTGCGCGTTTGTTTTGTCGTTCGTTCTCTCCTGTCGAGTTTTTTTTTTTAATATATTGCGGTTCTGGGAGGGCATCACCAGAACATCTCACCCCCAACCGGTTGGTCACCTTTTCTTTCCCCTTCTTTATCCCTTCCGATCCCACCCTCGGCACCCAACGAATCCGGACCGGCCAGAACGATTCCGCTTGCCTCGTGCTCGGCGGTGGACGGTGGACTCTCTTTTCCGCGTTTTTGGTGCCACCTTTTCAGTAATCATCCGAGCGCTCATTGTCGAGGTCACATATCTACCCGTTTGCTGATGGTGCTTGTTGGCCGTGCTGTCTCCGTGCGGACCCATCTCACCCATCTACGGGGTGGGGTGTTTTTTTTTTGTTTTTGTTTTTGTTTTTGGTGACGATCGATCGCGAATTAAAGCGCTACCGATCGCGCACAGGACGATCGCGACCATTGTTTTTATTTTTTTGTTTTGATTCGTCCATAGTGCCCGTGTGTGTCCGTACGCGTGTGTGTGTGTGTTTGTTTGATTTATTTGTTTCGCTAGTTTTGTGTTTGATGCTTTGTGCAGATGTGATTTGTTTTACGTTAAAATCAGATGTTTATCTTAAATTTATAGCAAAATTTATAGCAACGCTTTGCATATTTGCTTCACAGTGATTAGTGCCACGGCTGCAAACGATATTTCTGCATCTTATCATTACAATCGTGATCATTCGTTTGTGCAGCTGTGAACGTCCCTCAACTGACCTTGCCGTTGTGAGATGTACATCTGCAAGATCACGGCAGTGCACAGGGAAAGAATAAAAAATATATATATATTGAAGAATTTAAATGACGCATAACTGTGCTCAAAGCGAAAGAAGTGTATTGCCTGCGGTATCTCAATTATTCTGTATTTTGTCCTATCAAAAGAATAGTGTTCCGAAAAGATTTAAGTGAATATTTGCTTTAACATATTACATGTTATAAGCCAAGTGTTTGCACCGCAAAACCAACAACTTCTGTGGGTTTTCTCGCTAAGCGTAAAATATTTTCGCACCTCGTTTTGCATGTGCTGCAGTGGGATGAAAATGATTCAGGTGGTTATAAAAATCCGTTACAAAAGTGTGTAAATACTCCCAACCCGGGGAGTGGTTGAGTATACGGCAACCACCCAAAAGGCACGCTCTTCGCTAGAAGTGCGTTCTTTGACGGCGAATTTCAAACAGCGTGTGCATAGTGCGTAAGTGAAAACAAATTAAAGCGAAAACAAAACAACGGAAAAAAAATATTGATAAATTGCAAGCAACGGGAAAGTTTAAATTAAACATAGCTGTAAGTGGTCTCGACCAGCCGCCGAGTCTCGATTACAGACTGTGTGTGTGTGTGTGTGTGTGTGTGTGTTTGTGTGAAGTTAAAATCCCGCTGCATCGGAAGCCACACGGTGAAAGAAACCACAAACGTTTTGATTCCAGCGAAGGATCCTTGCATTTTTGCAGTTTTACATCGTGCCATCAGTTTCTGGAGGTTTTTTCGGATACATAAAAAATGCCCAGCACTATCAGAGGTACGTAAGTGACTCCTTTTGATAAGTTAAGAGTTTGTATTTTAGGCATTAAATTTATGGAGTTTTTGGGATGAATAATATGTATCATCTAGTCTTATTTATATACACTACAATTATGCGTTTTTTGAGAAAAAAAACCCATTTATTTTAATACTAAGTACTCTATTCTTTAAATTTATACATGTACGAAAACGACTCACTTTCCTGCGAGCTTTCCACTTTCACGGCAAAGAAAGTGAAACGTTGGGCGCGGAACGCGGAAGGAAGAAAAAAATGCATTCGGTTCAAACGTTGCCGTTATGTTTACCTAGCCAGTTCCATTTGGTCTGTTTTGTCTGCGTTCTAATTGTTACTTCCCTTGTTTTGTGTTGTCCGTTAGTTCGCTCTTGTAAGTGCGTTTTGTTTTTTGTTAGCAACCGCTTTAAAGTGAAACGAAGGAAACAATTTGAGGTTTTTTTTTCAATGTTTTAAGTTTATATTTAATTTCATCCTTCCCTTTCATGTTTTACCTTTCTTTGAAATAACGTTTTTCGAAGTTTTTGCACGATTTCATTTAATTTTACTCTGAATTTCATCTCTGCATGTGAAATGTTCTTTCATGTTTAAAGTTTTGAGTGAGGAAATAAATTTGCACAATTATTGGTTCCCGTAAACATTAATCTTTTTAAATGATCGATCACTCAGAAGTTCAGAGTCATATCTGACCAAACAAGTTGTGCGCGTGCTTGACTTCAATCCTTTGGCTGGGATGCCTAAGTTTAATCCTGTTTATTCTAATAAATTAATCTGTTACTCTATTGAAAATGCCATTGTTTTCGATGAAATAAGTTACATTTAAAAAATCAATTTATAATATTGAAAAACCTAATTAAAAGTTTTGAAAAACAAATGACGAAGGGATATACTGAGGGATTTCAGACAAGGTTAACAAAGAACATTTAAAGATTCTTACATTAATCCCAACTTTGTTCTTTAACAAAATGTGATCGACGTAGTTTGTAAACCAGTGAAGAATGAAATTCTATATTGTTCTAATATTGTTCTAGACGATTATATTGAAATGAATTTTACAAAAACGATGACTGCCCTTTTCTGCCACAAAATGTTCCATTAGATACCCAAAAGCACTGGGCAAATTGGATCTCCTAGCCCACTACCTGGCAGCAGATAGAACAAGCCCAGGACGATTAAACCTTGCCCTGCAATAGCTGTCCGTCTTGATCTTGATCTTGAATCTTGATATTCACCAACGAATTCAATTACCTGAGGACTGACGACAGCTGGCAGTTGGTGACGTGATTTCAGACCCATCATCAATTTACAGAGGGTGACATCCACGTCCACTTTTGCATACGGAAGTCTGTCAATCATAAACTGATGAAGGGTTTTTATGCTGATGCCAACTTGAGTTAAGCTCCGAACATGAGAAAAAATTCTATATTTTTTAGGCTTTGCTAGAACTATTCTATGTTGAAATAGTTATAAAAACTAAAGTTCTATTTTTAACGGCCGCTTCCCCATACTAACATATGGTAGCATAAGGTTGATGAACCTTATGGATCGAACAAGAATTTAGACTTTTTGTTTCAACATGCTCTAGTATCTATTTGCAAAACTTCTTGCACTCCAGAACCCTTTTCATTGTTACACCGTCCGTAATCTTCTAAATGGTTCTTCCGTTAAAAATTAGTGCACATTAGCGAAACCTTCAACGAGAATGTTGCCCGACAGCAAGAGAAAAAGTTCGCTGGATCGTTAAAACTATACCCTTTTCATCACTCACCATCGGCTCGGGCCGATGATCAGGCACGTCGATGGAAACGATGGCAAAAGTATCAAATTAGCGTCATTGATATCATCGCCGCCAGTAACCGAACACCGCAAAAGGGCATCGATCTTCGTTCGCGAATAATTTCCGCCCCGGCGTTGCTTACGGCCAACGGCTTCTAGCTGGCAGAAACTCGCGATCGTCTAAGTCTAACGTTTAGCTCCGAGTTCACGGAGCAGCAGAGGAAAAAGACAACAATAGTGCGCATCATCATCATCTTCTTGATCCGTCGTGCCACACGCACTTTTTCGAGCCGCTGGAGTTGGAACAGGCGCGCAGAACCGGGGCCGAAGCTGAATCGCCATGCGTTTGCTCCTTTTTCGTTTTTGGGGAGTTTTCTTTGTTCGACTCTTCAATTTCGGTTGGGCCTTACGCACTTTTTAATAGCGAGCGAGCGTTTTTTTTTTTTATTTGTTGGCGGAACCGGCAACATTGTGCGTGAGTTTAGGTTGGAACGTCGTATCTCTCTCTCTCTCTCTCGCATGCTGTTTGACGTTTTGTTTCGCGAGGGAGTTTGGGATTCTCCTTTGTTGCGTTCGCCCATTAGCAATCCATCTACGCACTTTTTTATTTTGCTCCGCAAATAAGACATCGCCGCTCTACAGACGACCACACCGGTTTCGCATTTGGCAGTTCTAATGCTGCTGCTGGCTCTCCGCCGTTCGATGCGAACGCTCGCGATCACTCGCGATGGCAGTTCTAAAGCGATAAAGCTTAGAACGAACACGCCCGGGCAGTAAGAAAGGGCACGGCGCTGCGTCACTATTTTCGCACCGTCCTCCCCCTCCTCCCCTCATGCCCACATACCCAAACCAATGTGAACGTGCAAAACGTGGTGCGTACGGTGCGTGCAAAGCCGCAAGCGTTCGATCATTGGCCCCGCACGGCGGTTCTGGAGCAAAAAGCCAATGAACTTTTCCGGTGCCGGTTCGTGTTCGTGTGGTTTCGGTTCGGCTGACATCATGTGCAAGGATGGACGGTGGTGCGTCGCTGCTGGTTTCGGTTTGTATCTTTTTTCGACGCATTTTAAGCATTCCGAATAGCGATTCCCTGAAGCTGTACTATGGAGAAGTTTTTCGGTGGGAGAGCTTTCGAACCATTTCCCAACCCCCGTGTGCTATTCATGGGCATATACGTACGGAGCATCATGGGAAGTGACTTGCTTAGACTTGCCTCAAGAAGTATCGTTGTGAGTTGAAGGTAATTTGTCATCTTTCCCGCGTAACGCTAATTTTCTGTGCGGTGACACATTCGACACCGTGCTAACAGCGTTCAGTGAACCGGGGAACCGATGAGTGAGTAGATGGGCAATGTGTTTAAGGTTTTGTAATGTAGTTTTGAACCATCGGAATTCGCTACATTGTTCGATAGTTACTCATCGCGAAACATGTCGCTAGCAAATAAATTAAAGATGCATAAATTCAATGGAATGTAATCAATGTAACGTTTTTTTAAGAACAAAAACTTAAGAAGTGTTTATTCATTTCTTATCAAAACAAGACGCGTGTTTTGTGGTTGTTTTCCATGTTGATAATGTAACGAAATGGCTCTTCTTATGAACCTTTTATGCGTTTTTGTTTCAAATTTTCGATTCGTTTTATTCAGATCATCGATAAATTGATATATGTAAACAAAATTTTCATTCATTGCACTTAAATCATTGTGAGCTGTTGTGCAAGGAATTTATAGTTATCTAGATAAAATATGTGTGTAATAAAGATGAAATATGTAACGGATGTTAGGCTAGCTTCAAAATAATTTGACAGTAAACGACCAATTTACTTTTAATTTTTTTTAATTTTTACCATCTGGAAGCTTTTTAAACGCATGCGCGAGGTTTCATTTTCCTCTCAGGACTATTTTGACGTTCGAAACGTGCAGGGTTCAATTACGTAAATGAGAAAATTTTGATGAACAAATTATTATTTTACTATGTGAATTGCTATTTACTAGAATCTAGCATCAATTTAGTAAAATGTTAATTTTCTAAAATTCAATACAAGAGAATAAAAGTTTTTGCGGTACTTACTGCTCAGTCAAACTTTAAAACTATATACAAAAGACAATTAATTTATTGCATCTCGTTTCGCGAATCAACCCTGCAAAAATTGTACATATTTGTACACAAACATTGGTTGAAATCCTTTCTCCCTTCAACCTGTCCCCAACCCTTCCCATTCCTACCCCGTCTGCCCACAAACAAAACTTTCTCTCTTTCTCCGCCGGACGATTATTTCGTTCTCTTTGACATTTTGAGAAGCGCTGTGAGCAGTGCGAAAGAAAATACAAACAATTCCAGCGGCACACGCAACATCACACCGAAAGAGTCGGAAAATTGAGCTGGTCCGTCTGGTGGAATAGAATCAACTGAACCTTGTTTAATCAATTTAAAAACATTTCCCAATCCTGGGGCTTGTACAGTGGGGTGATTGGAGCACATTTAAAAGTGCTTTCCACAAATTCCGATGGTCGTGCGTGCGTGCAAGTGACAAAAAGGACATCGCGACGCGACCGGGTGCAGTGTCGATGAGTACGCAGTTAATGGAGCAGTTCTCTCATCTGCCACCGAGAGCGTGCAGAAAACGCATCGCAGATCAGCTCCCCCCTGCTGGAAGGAGTTGCAGAAGTGCATCGAATGCATCGGCACGCGTAAAGTGAGCTGTGAAGAAAAAAAACAGCAAACAGCGCAGTTAGCGTATTTTGGTGCAGCAGCAAAGCCCAACGCGGCCGACTGCCATTGGCAATACACCGAGCAATACACCCGATATCGCCGATATCGTCCCAAACGCCGTAAGCAATTATGTATCGAGCTAAAGCGAGGAAGTGGTTCGGTTTCGTCCTCGTTCGTTCCTGATAAGTCTGAAACTTTTAGTCTGCCTTTGGGTTGGTTTATATTTTAATACCCAACCGGAGCGCAAATAACAAAGGCTGAAACGGTCGCTCCACCGCAGACCACAGGCGTCTATCGAATGTGCAGCCCTGGAGTAGTTTTCCCACGTGCGTGCATGGTGCTTCTTTCGATGTGACTGTGAGCGACATATTTGTGTGTTAATATTTAAACAAAAGTAATCTGCACCGGGCAGTACGCTTGCTACGGAAGGATTTTTCCAGCAAGCATCTAAGCGCAAAGCAGAAAAAGTGCGTGCGTGTGTGTGTGTGTGTGCGCGCGTGGAAAAGGTAGCCGAGTAAGAAACTGCACGATTCGAGCAGTGCACCATGGACACACACTACCGCGTGCGAGCAGTTGGTTTGTGGCGTGGATAAATATACTCCAGCAGTTTGCATGCGGGCAACATAAATCGTGTAAGCGGCTGCCTGTGTGTGTGTGTGTGTGTCGGCACCGTTGCATTCGTTGCGAAACGCTGGAGTAGCCGCTGATAAAAACAAAGCGATAAACAACAAACCGCGCGATTTGCTCATACCTTACTCTCACGCACGGCTCTCTCTCTCTCTCGCTCTCTCGCTCGCACGTTTCTTCCTTTTTGCATCGCCATCTTGGAAAAGGCTTCTTCGTACGCGTGTGCCGTCATCGTTGCACGCGTATTGGTGCGTCAAAAGGGGGACGGTGGGAGGAAAAGACCCCCACCAGACGGGGGTGTACAAAAAAAAAAGGATAAAATCGATCGATGACGTGCTAACCGCGAGTGAGCATTGCGTTCGGTTGCTTGTTTTGTGTATGTGTGCGCGCTACCGGAAGTAAATAGTGCCCGTTTCCGGTTGCGCCGTTGCGTAGGAAACAAGGAAAGGGAGTGAACAATAAAAACCAAACCTTCATAAAAGCATTTAAAAATAAGGCTACGGAGAGATTGTAAACGGACTGCCAGATTTATGGTTCGTGCGGTTATAACGATCCACCCGGTAGTGGAATGAAATCAGTAACGGTGTGTGAGTGCGGCTGATGTGATAGGAAAAGTGGCCACATCGACACCGACTGGGGAAAGGAAGCAAGCAGGAGCAGCAGCGAGTACGCACACGCGAGCGGCAATGACGACGACGACGACGAGGAAAACAGCTGTGTTTGTGTTGGGATCGATTTTTCCTGCCAGTGCATTTCCACTGCTGCCGGTTTGAGTAACAAACCGGGACGAGCCCACGCGTCCTCAGGCGCATCGTACGCACACTATTTTGCGCAGGAAAAATACACGCACACATACAGACACTTCCATCCTGTGTCATACCGTTAAACACGCTGGAACGCTGGTGCTTTAGGGTGAAAAACTAACGGCGAAAAATGCCGCATACCTGCGCTGGGTGGCTGTTGGGAAAAGCGTGTGTGAAAAATTAAATCTCCTACCACACACGCGACTCGGTGAAGCGGAAGGAAAAACCTCCGCCTGGTGTAGTGGTCCTCATCCACTACAGCCGAAAGGAAAGGACTTGAAAGCCGAAAGGATTCGATGGGGGGGGAAAAAAAGAAACTCGAGTGAAACGTAAGTGGAACGGAAAAGTAAAGTTCGCAAACGGCAAACGGCACTCTCTGGCCGTCGTACTCTCGCTCTCGCGGTCACGGGTGCCGAGATGCAGAAAGTGCATCCGCAGCAGGTGCAGCAAACTGTCCACACTGTGAAGGAAAACTCTTCCCGAACGGTGCAACGAAACTGGCTCCCAGCTTGACAGCTTTCCTAAAGGTTGCATTGGAAAAACGGTTCAACCATTAGCGTGATTGGAGTTGAGAGAGAAGCGAAAAAAAAACAAAACAAAACTAAAGTGCACCGAGCGGTGGAAAGAAAATGAAGAATGTGAAGTGAAAACTATCCCTCTGGAGGGTGTGGAAAAACACGCTCAGTGAAATCCTACAAACGGGTGGTTTTTGCCAACCAATTGAACGTGCGTTTGTACACTGCGAAAGTGAAATATGTTGTGAGATTTGTGGAAAGTTACCAAAAATTTGCCGAAAGTGTTGTGCGTTTTTTTCGCGTGTCGAGTGTACATTCGGGATGGAAAATTAAGCTCGCGTTAAACCTCAACCCAGCAGGTAGCCGAAGGCAGAAAAACAAGACAGATCGGTGCAGGTGCGGTCCAGAGCGAGGCGTATTTTTCACTGTTCAGGGCGTCAGGCAAACATTAAAGGTGCTACCGTCGACGATCGATAGCGTTAGCTTGCTGAGCTCGATAGCAAGCCTCCCTTGGCGGTGTATCTCCCGGTTTAAAATCCTGAGTAAACGAAGAAAAAAAAAATACAGCAGGATTCTTCCCTCTACCTGCGAACTACCTTTTTTGCCGCCGATGAACCCTTGTCAAGTGATTGGTGTAATGGCAGGCCCGTTTCCGGCAGGCAGATGAATCGATAATCAGCATTTGATACACATTGTGTTCAGTAGTATTAGGCTTCGTGACTGAATATTGAGGAAATTAATTGGTAAAGCACACACATTTTATCCTTGGTAGCAGGTTCCATACACAGCAGCTCCTTTTTACGCATTCCAACAAGGGAACGGCCGGTATGTAACGGACGGCAGTAGTAGGCGATAAGATAGATAGAACAATTTTTCTCCTAGTACAAAACACCTATCACGCTCGTTTACGTTAGCATTTAATGTTAACGTTAACTTTTCGGATTCCACGCGAATGGATCTATATAGCAAATAGCCAAACGATAGTTACCAGCATACCTAGACCGCTAGGCTAGGATAGTGTATAGACACGATAGAACAGTTACCATGCGTTACCTTGCGTTACATTCGTTATTCGTATACTAGGAAGTCAGTGGAGTAATTATTGAAACGAAACGGCTGAGAGAAGCGTTGGACAGCAAAGTATACAGTAAGAAATAGCAGATAGTTTAGATAAGGATGCGTAGGGAAAGAATCCGACTGGTGCTAAGTATTGGCCGACCACAGTGATCGATATCACTTCTTCGACCCGGTTTTTTTTTTGTTGGTATAATACTGCTACTTGGCATACACGCCATCCACGGCGATCCTGTGCCACGGTTTTTACGACATTTACGAATCTACGATAAAGAGAAAGAAAGAGAGAAAGAGAGAAAAAGAGAGAGAGAGAGAGAGTGAGAAAGAAAAGCGAAACACACCCCCGGTATACAGGACACGGTAGGCAAAGTGGCGTCCTCAGGTGGCGGTGAGCTGTCAACGTCATCGTCGGCAATACTGCTCACGACGTTGCGTGCCGTTACGGCGGTGGACGGTGGCGCCGGCACGTCATCGTTGCAGGCCGTGCCGGAGGGCCCGGCCGGGCGCACCGTACCGTCATCGATAGTGCTGGATCCGTGCACGCCCGTATTGATACTGACCGAGGCGGAAGTGCCCTGTCCGCAGCTGGCAGCACAGCGTGCCCAGGTGGGCGGTGTGGCAGCGGCAGCCGGCGGACCGGTGGCCGGGACACGCAACGCAAGAGATATTACGTCGTCCAGCGTCATGACAGGTGAGATAGAGAGAGAGAGAGAGAGGGAGAGGGAGAGATTGCGCGCAGATAAGGCTGCTATCGCGTGCCGGAGATGTTCCTTTGCTCGGTTGCCATTTCTTTCGAAAGTCGTAAGAATTACCTGTCCTGGAGATAGGGATCCTTAGTTTTGTTGGTTTGACACAATATGAGAAGAGATAAATATCATGAGAAATACATTCACTTCTACAGTGACTTGACGGATATATTCTTCTTGATTTTAGTACTTAAGCTTTTCCTTGGATTCTAGGGATTTCATTTATTTATTCTTCAGTTCATTTATCATAATCAATGCTTGGACGCAAATGTCCTAATTTGTACAAAGTAAATTACATTTGACATTTAAAGAGATATTTTTCTTATTTTTAAGACATACTTTGCAACGCTACTTTGCTTCATTTTGTTGTGCTTAACTTCGGTTAAATAGATTGTTGTTATTCATTAAATAATTTATTTTATATTTCCTGCAAAACCATCAAGTCACTATTTTCACGAAATCTACTGCACAACATCGTCCATTATCCTTATCAAAAGATCCTCCGATTCAATCAGCTAAAGCAACTCATTAATGGTATTGACATGGCAGCAGTTTTTCTCGCCATAAAATACCGATTGCGGCATTAATGAACATTGGGCCATGTAGCGAAATATACAAAGTTTTTGCGCAAACTGTACATATTCCAAGTAAGTGTGGCGAGCTATAAAGCAAAGTGAGCACACACTTTTGGGACTTTCGTACAGCTTGAAGGTAGCAGACGCTAAAAAACAAAGAAAGAAACACGTTTGGCAATATCTTTATGGCAATAAAAACAACTGTTTCACCACTCATTTTCTTACACCAACCGATCGATTGGGTGTCTTTCACTTCGCAAACGGGCAGAATATGGTTCCATCCTTTCTTTTTTTTCCATCCCCTGATGTCATCGAGCGTTCGAATTACCGACACTTTTTAGGAGAAGCAAAAAAATGCACAAGCTCAAGAGAAAGGTAGAGATTACCTACGGCTGCTGCGCTTGTCCTGTTGCCACGTAAATAACGCGCTTTGGCGTTACCATTCACTCACTTACTCATGCTATCCCTTCGACAGTGTATTTGCATGCGTGCCATAAGCGTTAAGCCGCAGAATAAAATGGCCCCACGAAGCTCGATGAAGTGCGTGGAATGTGTGGTTTTGTCCGACGATTCATTCGCGTATACAAAGCTACATGCGCATTGCGCATGCGCACATGCGGGTCAGCACAGATTGATCTTTGACGTTGATAGCGCCGGGGATGAGAATTTATGTCGCACCGAAAACCCATCACTCTCGACACAAATCGACAACAGATGTCACTCGCGCCGATCTGTTTGTACCACCGTCCTAGCTATTGTTCTGGCACGCGGTCACCTCAATGCATGGCGCTATGGCAGCGTGTCCATCGTGTGGCCGGCACAACAACGATGGCGAAAAGGGGTTCGAAGATCGGGGACTTAGATCAGGGTACGGAGGCTTGAAATGTTACGGCACGCACGTGATGTGTTTCCCCAAATAGGACGAATGTGCTGGACATTGTCGTAGCAATGGGTATTTGGTATGGGGATTTAATATTTTTCACACGTTCCTTCACGCGGCAAGGATCGGCTCGGACGGAATAGCTCGGTGGTCAACACTTCATCAGACCGTGGAAAATAAATAGTCCAAACGGTACATAACTTATCGCGCGAGCATGTGTTTAAGACGCTCGTGTCTATGTCTTCATGTTTGAAGAAATGTCTCAATATGGTTGACGGAACTGTTAGCTAGAACATACTTTAAGTACTTTCTTCATTCAGTTGTCTTTTAATGAGCTGATTTGTACAAAACACAATAAAAAAAGCAAAAAATTGTTTGAAATAATCCTAAGGTACAATTCAATTCTACATCTCTGTCATATAATAACCTTACTTTTAAACTTTGAAAGGTTGAGGCAATGTGACCACTCCAATTAATTTTCAAATAAAGAAATTGTTCGAGTTATAGGAAAACATACAACAAATATGTTTAGGAAATCAACAATTATTTTCAACAATTTTTATTTGTTTTAATGAGTTATTTTTTAAACTTTCCAATCAATGAAAATTGAAATATTGTTGGATGTTTTCTTTAGGAACTTTCGTTGTGCATATTGAAGGCTTAATACCAGTAACACATTTAAGAATGTCAACAGAAATGTCAAGATTAAAGATCCTTTTAATCTTGGAAAAACGGATAAAACTCCACTAAATATAGCTCAGGACTGAAAAAAAGTGTATTGATTGATGTTGATTCTAAAGGTTGATGAGGTTTATTATTGTTATTAAATTGCTTAAAAGTAACAACCAAAAGTTCCTATTTCTTTACCGTTTTGCTTTCCTTCTGTACATAAGCTGCCACTTCGATTATGTCAAATTAATCTGCACAATTTCTTCACCCATTTGCGTATACATTTTATTTTTATTAATTGTAAACTCATTACCATCGATGTTAAAACATCGGCAGAGAGAGAGAGAGAGAGAGAAAGAGAGAGAGAGAGAGAGAGAGAGAGAGAGAGAGAGAGAGAAACACATCTCCCGACCCCGGACCATACATACATTATTGTTTGCAATTCCTTCACCTTGTTTACCACAATCTGTGCCCAGCACCATTACGGGCAGGATGTAACGGCAGTCGTATGGCAACCGATTTGCTGCAGATTGCAGATCTTCCATTGCAGCGGCAGCCAGTGGTCCGCAAGGCGTAACCGTACAGGCGGAACCTGATTCCGTTCTCTTTTTTTTCTTCTTTTCTTATGCTCGTTTCACCCAAAACGGTTCCTCCCGCGGGGATCGGGAAAGACCAAAACAAAAAAAAAAAAGGCCGGAAGAAAACCGGATCGGGAAAAGGGATGCTTTCCGGGTTACGGGGCAGAAGGACCGGGCATTCTTAACTGTATTATTTGTATTGCGGTTCTACTGGTTTCAAAACGGGCGTTCGACGGCACACACTTGGCTAATGGCACCGTGCGCGGCTGGAGCGTTTGGAGCGGATAAGGATGTGAATGTTTCCTACCTCCCCCCCCTTCTCACCATTCTTCCCCCCGGGGGGGGTGAGATCGCATGTTGCATTGCGATGTACGTTCCATTACCATACCTGGGCAGTTTGTTGCCTGAGCAAGTGTCCAAGATTGTCTAAGCTTGCTGCATTCGTGTGTCCAATATCCGTCGTGTCATCGTGGGTTAGCGGATCGGGGAAACATTCTTGCACCAACTTCTAACGGGATCAGCACGCCAGCACGCCGGAACGAATATCCTTTTCCCCGTACCGGATGACCGAACGCGACATAGTTGTCCACGATAAATGGTTTGCATAACTGAATCGAAGTTGCTTGCATGCTATCCGTCATACTTTGGTGGAAATCAGTGTGAAAGAGCTTTTAATTATCAAATATGAATACAATTTGTAATTATTTTATTTCTTTTTGTAATTAAATTGCTATTAAGGCGTTAAACAATACTCGCTACCGTCGCATGCTTTAATCTCTATACCGTCACGGGATTGATGGAGCCTGATGGACCATTATTTTTCTACCACAAACAAACACATACAGACTCACACACACACGCTAATTTCGTTCCAAAAACATAGTCATTAACCCAATAAAAAGGCCCAAGTACCCACACCGGTACAATGCTGCAAATAGCTTTTAAATGACCTTTTCTAGTTGCCTATGGCAACAGCAACAAGAAGGGTTAGCCCAGCGTTCGTCGCTCGCCGCTACCAGCTTTGTAACAGCTTCCTGGCAAACCCCTCCCTCCCTTTTTTTTGCTCTTGCCAAACCCTTCCCCTCCCCCCTCCTCATAGTCGATCACTCGCTTCACAAGCGATGCATTTATCAGCCTCCCTTCGGTGTACAATATATGTGACCAAGCAGCGATTCCGATGCTCATCCATCCGAACAAACAAAAGCGGAAGGACGCAAACGGAGCGAACGGGAGTTTTGCAATATTTTTTTTATTCGTCCCCTCCCAAGATCCACTTTGTCATCAGGCCTGCTCACCCCCCCCCCCCCTCGAGATTACGTGTGTGTGTGTGTGTGTGTGTTTCATAGGGAATCGATTTTTACCTCCGGCAACCGTGCCTGATGCAGGAATGTTCTTGCAGCAACTGCACAGCTAATCGATGCACAGCAAAAGTGGCATCACAGCATCGATAAGGCAAGGAATTCATATGCTTTTGCCTGGTTTTTCTTTATGCTGTCGAAGCTGGTCGCAACCATATTCTAATCGCTGCCGCACTGAGCATTAAATCATCGCGAATAGAACCACACCCGTGAAGGTATTTATCATCCAGCTCAGTGAAAGAAATGTAGCAAGAAAAAAAAACACACAAGAAAATGCAAAACTATAGCAAACAACCCTTCTTGTTCTTGTTTTTTTTTTGCTATTAAAGCTCTCTAAACATGCATAGAATAGCGCCCTGCCTTCCGGATAGATGAAACCAACAGAATCATTTCCCAGCGTTGCATTCCCAGATGCATTCACCAGCGTTTGTGGTGAAACGGTGATAATTTTTTTTTTTTTTATTTCACTTTAGAACGGCCAGGCCGTATATCAAACGGTGATAATAAAAAGAGAAGAAAAAAAAGCGATGAAACAACAAACAACAGCAGGAATAAAAAGAAGCTTTCGGGATTGGAGTAGATTAAAAAGCTCGCACCGTACAACGGCACAACATCACGCCGGTCTCTCTCTCTCTCTGTGTGTTTGTGTGTTGAACATAAAACGGGAACATGGCTCCGACGACATTGGCGTCACTCGGGCAGAGCAGCAGAAGCACAGCGTACACCCGAGCGCCGAACGCGAACGGAGGCGCAAAGAATAATGCAAAGAAATGATCGAAGCAAAACACAACCCCACTTACCATCCGCCCATCCCACTCCCCCAAACCCCCCAAGAGGATCCAGCGAAATAACGGATCTTTCCAGATACAAATAATACTGTTAGCTTGATTTTGCTTCTCCTTCCCGCTCGCTTCCACTGATCCGCCACGCCCGGACCACCGTTTGCATCGCTTTCGATCCCGTTTGAATCTCTTTCGCGTTCTCTCCCAACTCCCCTCCCCAAACACACCAACCCTTTTTCCCGCCTACCTTCTTTCAAACCTCGGGTGGGGAGAACGACACGCACTTTTCTTTAATTCTTTTTCCACCACCCCGCTTCCCCTTCCCCTCTCTCACCCCTCTCTCCCCTTTCATCCTCCACTAGATCACACTTGACTTCAGGTTGATGTTGGTCGTTAAGAATTTTAACTTCGCTCGTCTGTGTTCTGTGCTTTGCTTTGCGCCAGGCTGTTGTTGCGCTCGGTGTGCCCCTTGTGTTTGCACTGAAGCATGCAGCATGCGCATCTGTTTATCACCACTTTCGACATAGTGGCAGGTTGTTTTGCCTTTGTTGTTTTTTTTTTCGTGTTGTTTCCGATTTTTACCCCTCGATAGACTATGGGTTGGGTTTTGTGCCGATGAAAGTATTGATTTTTTTCTTCGGTGTGTTCTTAACGTTTCATACTAAAGCAATGATATGTAATAATGCAAAAATAATTATGATTTAATTTTAAACAATTGCAACAAGTTACTCTTATCATACGTTAGTAGTGAAAAAATCAAAAGATCAGCAACATAACAGGGAGACTATGGAGGATGTTATTTTTTTATGCAAAAGTTATTTATTTAAAAGATAAAAGTTAAATGACAGTTTTTTATTTCTTAACTTTGGAGGGTAATTTATTATCTTGGAGAGTTCCAAAGGTTCCAAATCAAGGACTAACGAATTTCTGGTTAAATTGTCAAGGAGAAAAATCGTACTTTTAACTATTTTTATTACTCATTCCTGTATAAACATTTGAATGGAGCTTAACGTTTTAATTGGAGGCGAATTTGCAAGAGCAAATAAATTGTTAACAATTTTGTTATAATAAAATGTCTTTTTAACTTAAAACTTCTGTCCAGGGATTAAGAATTAATGTCTAAATTTGACTTCAAAAACGTTAGTCTCCTTTTATAATTATTCTGAACATTGTTTTCGATGGTCTTTGGATAAACTCTGTCAATTGCTAAATTGAACTCTTTGAGAAAACTCTCGTTAATGGCCAATCAGTAATCAGGTTTCGATTTTCATTATGCCTTAAAGTGATAATTTAACTAATAAACACTTTTTTGTACACTTTCCACTCATTGCAGGTAAGAAGAAATGCTGCAAGACGAATGATAAAATCACCACAAACCATAAATACACAGTAAGTAACTACCATATGGCATTGCATTCCTCGTACGACAAGCTACAATACATCTTTAAACCATATTTTATCCTGTGTCGTGTTCGTATTCTGCTCACAAAACATGACTCAATCGTGTTCCACACACACACACACACACACATCGAAAAAAAAACACTGTTAAGATAAACATACATGTGACAAGACGCGCCACGGTGGAGGATTATGAGCTTTCCATTCGCTCCACGAACCGTGTGGCAGTGGCCGGATGACCCGGATGTGAACCTTAATGCTCGTGACCTAAAGACGGACCGAACATGGGCTCGCAAGTGTCAAACCGCACTTCACTTAATGTGCCATAAATCATAATCACAACACGGTTCGCTCGGAGGTGTAAATTGCAATGTGTGTTAATCGGTTGATCGGTGATACGTTATGCTGCCGTAGCTGATGCTTTCGGTCGCTACCAGTACGGCTGGGCAACTGCTTGCTCTTCCTTCATGAAAGCTGTTTCGAGCAGCAGTTGAGGCATTGTTTAAAATGGCAACGAAAACCAAAACTACGAGATTTACCTTTATTGCTCGCGATATGCAAAACTGCACTCTTTATCATCGGCGCAACAGTCAGCAGCTCGCGTGTGTTCGTGCTCGTAAGTTTATGGTTTATTGATTTATGTAAATGCTTTAATTAAAGCTCACCGCCGCATGCTGTACGTGAGCGTAGGTCTTCACCGCTACAGCTCCAAGTGGTGCTTGGAGCCGATCGATTTTGCATGGGTGCCGGATCGCACCAACAGGAATGGCGTGAAAATTCGTGACATTAAACTGTCCCAAGGTAACACGAGCTGCAACGGCTTTCCATACCACTCGATTGTCGAGCGATTGGTGTTTGAACTCGATCGAAAGTTCAAACTTCGGTCTGTCTGGATAGCTAAACAACTGGGAATAGACTAAATGGGAAATAGGAATAAATTTGCAACGTTTATCGATTTTTTGTCTATTTATCAAAATGTTTCCAAATAATGTTTCTTGGAAGATAAAAAAAAATGTTAGTTTTGGAAGCAAAATGCAAAAAATGGGAATATTTTTAGCTTTTTAGCTGTTCGTCAATCTCATTAAAATGCGTAATCGCGGCGTATATCAGCCAACTGCATCCACACCATCCATTACAATGGCAGGACATCAGGGCTTATCTAACACCGACGAAAGGTCATACGGGTTCATTCAGTCTTTTTCAGCATCGACCATCCACCGTGCATGATGCAATGTGGGCCAAATTTAGCAAAAGATGCAACAGCAAACCACAAGAAAGCGAATATCCCACATTCGCGCACCCAAAAAACTTGTTCCGCGCGGCTCGCATCGAGGAAGTGCGGAAAATATGGAAAATTTCGGTGCATAATTTCGTAACCGCATGCGTCGTCGGCACACAGCCGAAGCAGCAAGAAAAGAAGAAAACGCATCGTTTCTTGGATGCCTTTGCGTTTTTTTGTTGTTCACCATTAGCCAATTTCTAGCGAGTATCAACTACATAAATAGCAACCAGGCTCATCAACACCTTTCAATCCATTCGGGCCGAAGATTCACCACTTCCCGTGGCATTAGGCAAAATCAGGATTTGGAATAGACGTGAGAGATGCCCGAAAGCCCACAAAAAAGCACCCCGAACGGCTCCGACGCATTTCATAATCGCATCTGAATTGATCTTTTTTTGTTTTCGAGTGTGTCTGCGGCGATGCCTCGCCATGTTTTTCTATCACCACGCGCGCTGCTGTCTGCTGTTTGCAGCGTAAAGGCCAAATGCGGATACCGACGAAAGCCTCCGGTGAGAGGCGTGGCACACAGCTGAAAACCTACAGTACGGTGGCCCACAGCCCGCGAGATGATGAATCGCACACGTCACGAGGTCGTTGCCCTCCCCGACGGGGTGCTCGTTTGCTAGCGCTTGTTTTACCTGCGGCAGATGAGATCACCGAAAACCGACCAGCTGCAGCTGAGTGAGCAGGAAGCAACGAAAGCTGAGCATCGGATCTATCCCGATGCGCAAGCGAACGGACTAGACCAAGCGGAAAGGATCGATCGAGAATGTAGTATGGTGGAATGTAGGAACGATTAGACGAGGGCGAACGTGCTGCAGAAGGGAACGTACGGTAACGCACCGAAGCATTAAAAGGTAGTAGAACAAGCATACCGAAGAACGGACGAGACGGAACGGTTCGATCTGCTGTCATGTCTGGTCCGGGCCAGAGAAGGCTCCAGACTGGCTGCGCTCTTTTGGAACATTTCTTCTCGAACATGATCCTCCGTTTCGGTACTTTTATTTTCGACAAGCTTGGGTGCAATAGAGCAGTAAAATGGGATAAAACGTAATTCTGAAATGTTACAGTAATTTGTATATTTAAGCTTATTAATGGATTTTTTTAGACATTGAAAAAGATTTTTAATTTCAATAATGTTTTTTGTTTCTCAAATTTAAATCAAAAACAACATTTTAAATGGTTATATTACTGTTATGAGACTCTTACTGAATTAAACAATAAGTACGTATCATGAAATACTTTCCGTTAAAGAATTCGTCCCGATAAGAATCGATCCTCACGTTTTGGTGTATTAGACTGAGATCCTAATTACAATTCCATATAAATTATTGTTGTGACTCCGTCTCTAAATGTTTTTGTTTAGTTTTGCTTTTGACAAACACGAGGTAACAGTATCAATTTATTTATTTTCTTAAAAACACCTCCACATTGCTGTTAGATGGACATAGCTTCAATGTAAAACATTCGTTACGCAACACCCAGAACCATTGCCATAAATTAAATCTTAAACAAATGTGCTTATGCAAATCTTCACGGGCACCATTGCACTTCTAATTAAAGTTTTTATGTACGAAGCAAGCAAAACACTCCCTCCGAAGCATAAACCCTGCAAAACAGATAAACATTCCCACTGTAGAATTTATTCCCTTGATTGTACTTTAATTGCATGGACAATCCATCATCTATGGGTCTGCCGGCTGGCCAGTCTTGAAGAACCGGACGGTACACAGAACACACAACGAAAAAGACAATAGCCCACCTTATAGCCCCTTATAGAACGTAATGAAAGAAAACNCTCTTATCATACGTTAGTAGTGAAAAAATCAAAAGATCAGCAACATAACAGGAAGACTATGCAGGAAGTTATTTTTTTATGCAAAAGTTATTTATTTAAAAGATAAAAGTTAAATGACAGTTTTTTATTTCTTAACTTTGGAGGGTAATTTATTATCTTGGAGAGTTCCAAAGGTTCCAAATCAAGGACTAACGAATTTCTGGTTAAATTGTCAAGGAGAAAAATCGTACTTTTAACTATTTTTATTGCTCATTCCTGTATAAACATTTGAATGGAGCTTAACGATTTAATTGGAGGCGAATTTGCGTGAGCAAATAAATTATTTTCAATTTTGTTATAATAAAATGCCTTTTTAACTTAAAACTTCTGTCCAGGGATTGAGAATAAATGTCTAAATTTGACTTCAAAAACGTTAGTCTCCTTTTATAATTATTCTGAACATTGTTTTCGATGATCTTTGGATAGAATTTGTCAATTCCTAAATTGAACTCTTTGAGAAAACTCTCGTTAATGGCCAATCAGTAATCAAATTTCGATTTTCATTATGCCTTAAAGTGATAATTTAACTAATAAACACTTTTTTGTACACTTTCCACTCATTGCAGGTAAGAAGAAAAGCTGCAAGACGAATGATAAAATCACCACAAACCATAAATACACAGTAAGTAACTACCATATGGCATTGCATTCCTCGTACGACAAGCTACAATACATCTTTAAACCATATTTTATCCTGTGTCGTGTTCGTATTCTGCTCACAAAACATGACTCAATCGTGTTCCACACACACATCGCAAAAAAGACACTGTTAAGATAAACATACAAGTGACAAGACGCGCCACGGTAGAGGATTATGAGCTTTCCATTCGCTCCACGAACCGTGTGGCAGTGGCCGGATGACCCGGATGTGAACCTTAATGCTCGTGACCTAAAGACGGACCGAACATGGGCTCGCAAGTGTCAAACCGCACTTCACTTAATGTGCCATAAATCATAATCACAACACGGTTCGCTCGGAGGTGTAAATTGCAATGTGTGTTAATCGGTTGATCGGTGATACGTTATGCTGCCGTAGCTGATGCTTTCGGTCGCTACCAGTACGGCTGGGCAACTGCTTGCTCTTCCTTCATGAAAGCTGTTTCGAGCAGCAGTTGAGGCATTGTTTAAAATGGCAACGAAAACCAAAACTACGAGACTTACCTTTATTGCTCGCGATATGCAAAACTGCACTCTTTATCATCGGCGCTACAGTCAGCAGCTCGCGTGTGTTCGTGCTCGTGACTTTATGGTTTATTGATTTATGTAAATGCTTTAATTAAAGCTCACCGCCGCATGCTGTACGTGAGCGTAGGTCTTCACCGCTACAGCTCCAAGTGGTGCTTGGAGCCGATCGATTTTGCATGGTTGCCGGATCGCACCAACAGGAATGGCGTGAAAATTCGTGACATTAAACTGTCCCAAGGTAACACGAGCTGCAACGGCTTTCCATTCCACTCGATTGTCGAGCGATCGGTGTTTGAACTCGATCGAAAGTTCAAACTTCGGTCTGTCTGGATAGCTAAACAACTGGGAATAGACTAAATGGGAATAGGAATAAATTTGCAACGTTTATCGATTTTTTGTCTATTTATCAAAATGTTTCCAAATAATGTTTCTTGGAAGATGTAAAAATTGTTTGTTTTGGAAGCAAAATGCAAAAAAATGGGAATATTTTTAGCTTTTTAGCTGTTCGTCAATCTCATTAAAATGCGTAATCGCGGCGTATATCAGCCAACTGCATCCACACCATCCATTACAATGGCAGGACATCAGGGCTTATCTAACACCGACGAAAGGTCATACGGGTTCATTCAGTCTTTTTCAGCATCGACCATCCACCGTGCATGATGCAATGTGGGCCAAATTTAGCAAAAGATGCAACAGCAAACCATAAGAAAGCGAATATCCCACATTCGCGCACCCATAAAACCTGTTCCGCGCGGCTCGCATCGAGGAAGTGCGGAAAATATGGAAAATTTCGGTGCATAATTTCGTAACCGCATGCGTCGTCGGCACACAGCAGAAGCAGCAAGAAAAGAAGAAAACGCATCGTTTCTCGGATGCCTTTGCGTTTTTTTGTTGTTCACCATTAGCCAATTTCTAGCGAGTATCAACTACATAAATAGCAACCAGGCTCATCAACACCTTTCAATCCATTCGGGCCGAAGATTCACCACTTCCCGTGGCATTAGGCAAAATCAGGATTTGGAATAGACGTGAGAGATGCCCGAAAGCCCACAAAAAAGCACCCCGAACGGCTCCGACGCATTTCATAATCGCATCTGAATTGATCTTTTTTTGTTTTCGAGTGTGTCTGCGGCGATGCCTCGCCATGTTTTTCTATCACCACGCGCGCTGCTGTCTGCTGTTTGCAGCGTAAAGGCCAAATGCGGATACCGACGAAAGCCTCCGGTGAGAGGCGTGGCACACAGCTGAAAACCTACAGTACGGTGGCCCACAGCCCGCGAGATGATGAATCGCACACGTCACGAGGTCGTTGCCCTCCCCGACGGGGTGCTCGTTTGCTAGCGCTTGTTTTACCTGCGGCAGATGAGATCACCGAAAACCGACCAGCTGCAGCTGAGTGAGCAGGAAGCAACGAAAGCTGAGCATCGGATCTATCCCGATGCGCAAGCGAACGGACTAGACCAAGCGGAAAGGATCGATCGAGAATGTAGTATGGTGGAATGTAGGAACGATCAGACGAGGGCGAACGTACTGCAGAAGGGAACGTACGGTAACGCACCGAAGCATTAAAAGGTAGTAGAACAAGCATACCGAAGAACGGACGAGACGGAACGGTTCGATCTGCTGTCATGTCTGGTCCGGGCCGGAGAAGGCTCCAGACTGGCTGCGCTCTTTTGGAACATTTCTTCTCTAACATGATCCTCCGTTTCGGTACTTTTATTTTCGACAAGCTTAGGTGCAATACAGCAGTAAAATGGGATAAAACGTAATTCTGAAATGTTACAGTAATTTGTATATTTAAGCTTATTAATGGATTTTTTTAGACATTGGAAAAGATTTTTAATTTCAATAATGTTTTTTGTTTCTCAAATTTAAATCAAAAACAACATATTGAATGGTTATATTACTGTTATGAGACTCTTACTGAATTAAACAATAAGTACGTATCATGAAATACTTTCCGTTAAAGAATTCGTCCCGATAAGAATCAATCCTCACGTTTTGGTGTATTAGACTGAGATTCTAATTACAATTCCATATAAATTATTGTTGTGACTCCGTCTCTAAATGTTTTTGTTTAGTTTTGCTTTTGACAAACACGAGGTAACAGTATCAATTTATTTATTTTCCTAAAAACACCTCCACATTGCTGTTAGATGGACATAGCTTCAATGTAAAACATTCGTTACGCAACACCCAGAACCATTGCCATAAATTAAATCTTAAACAAATGTGCTTATGCAAATCTTCACGGGCACCATTGCACTTCTAATTAAAGTTTTTATGTACGAAGCAAGCAAAACACTCCCTCCGAAGCATAAACCCTGCAAAACAGATAAACATTCCCACTGTAGAATTTATTCCCTTGATTGTACTTTAATTGCATGGACAATCCATCATCTATGGGTCTGCCGGCTGGCCAGTCTTGAAGAACCGGACGGTACACAGAACACACAACGAAAAAGACAATAGCCCACCTTATAGCCCCTTATAGAACGTAATGAAAGAAAACCGCAGCCGTCTTCGGTGTACGTCGGCTTTGCCTAAGAACCGAATTCGTGATCACAAGAAGGACGCCAAGATAGCGTACGCCCGCCGCCCCCCAGACCGAAGAACGATGCTGGCCTTTTGCATAAATCAACCGTGGTAGCCGGGGAGCGCAATAGAAACAGCATTAGACCGTTGGTTTGTGTAAATAATCATAAATCAATAAACGCTCAATGAGTAGCTGTTGGGATGCCGCTGCAGCGATCGTACCGGGCGTTTGGTGGATTGTTCGTCCACGCGGCAAGCTCACTCTCGACACAACGGTGCGATTTCGTACGGTGATAAACCAGCTAATGGAAGGAAACAATTGAAGCTCTCTCGCGGATGGGTGGTAGAACAGAGCCCGGCCAGCACAAAACCCATCGATCCGATCGCTGATCGATAACTCTTTGCCGTGATCTTTGCGCGTCAAATCACGGCTTGCAGATGAGTGGGTACCGAAGCACCCACCGATGCAGCGAAGGATGCAACGTTTGCGCGAACCATACTCAGCTGATGGGTTGTAGCCTTTTTTTTTTGCTATTCTGTTTCTCCATTAGTTGTTCTAGCGAATGGGGCGCAGCGAAGAACGAATCGACCAAACAAAGCCAAGATCCAAACGCGCCATTAAGACAAACACCAAATCGAATGAAAAAAAAACAACCAACAACAAAGGGCCACATTATGCGATATGCACTGCCTGAAGGTGCGAATGGTCCATTCTTTCGATCGTACGTCATAGCTGGTGTATGAATGGAACTATGGCCGGAGTGTGTGTGTACCGATAGATGGTCAAGGGTTTTATGCGCAGGAAAGTGCTGTTTGTCCGACTGTCTTCTACAATGTCCCGTGTACGTTCGTGTTCATGGTCACGGTACTGTGCAATCCGATGTGCTTAAGTGCATTTGATGTTTTTTTTTTGTTGCGTCGAAGAGAAATAGTAATGCTTTTCGTTTTTACAAAATGTAAACATTAAATAAACAAAGAAGCGTTCTTTTTTATTGTTACCTTATTTCATTTTTGCTTTGTTCTCGTGTTCTCTGACAAACGAATTTGAAAGTTGGAGTATAATTCCTTAAAACTACATCTGACTTCGATTGTGATTGTTAATTAAAATATGTTTTGGACCATTGAAATCAATTCTTGTAAAATACTCTTGTAATTGATCCTATCTTGATGTGCCATCTAGGTAGAGAAGCTCTGTAAGGAAAGGAGTAATCCATAGTTTAGCTATAGATATCAATAAGTATATCCCAATATATTGAAGGCTCTTTGATATTACCGAAGGTCTACTCCAGGAAGATGCGTCTCCTTTTCGATCTAGTGATCAAAACATGGAGTTTAATCTTCGAGACCATTTCCAACGAGTCACTCCAGATACTGATATACGCTGCCGATTTAGACGTCGTCGTGGTACTACTGTTTATCATAACAGAAACATTCCAGATAATCGAGCATGCAGTGAAAACTTCTAGTTTCTGGTTGATTCTGGTAGAGGCGAAGGTCTTAGATCATTCAACATTTTAAGGACTATTCTCTCCTACGACTAAGATTATATAAATAAACCAAGTACTCTCTAATGCCTCGGAGTCACGGACACTTGCTAAAACTGGAGAAACAACGACTAATTCAGAAAAATTTCTTACCCTGAAGGCATTTCACATTGGACAGAGGACCAAATTGAGATCCTCTAGAATGGGATAATGGAATAGCTGACGGCACTGGACCTTGAACGATTCACAAGACTGATGCGGTATACCTAGATAGCGTAGATTTGCAGTGCCGTATGCGTAAGTTGCTAAGATTTATTATAAAATCACACAACCTTAAGATGTAACACTATTCTAGCTGTATCACTGTAACTCAACCTGAGTTTACTTTCTCTTCACGCAAATAAAGCATTTAAGTGCAGTTCTTGCCGTTCGTTACCACAAAAACCACCTCAAGAAACCGCACCAAAAGAAGGCACGATCACTCGCCGCTGCGCAAAAAACAAAAACCAAACGTCCACGCCTCCACAGCACGCCACTTGTTCAATCGATTATCGAATCAATATGGAAAGCAGGCTAAACCTTCCTACCGATTATCCAACGGCGGATGGCCAACTTTCTACCGGAATTTCTTATTATTATATCATAGAATATTTAATTACTAGCGTGCTAACGCACCGATCGAGCGCCGGTCGCGGCTAACACGAGCCTTCTGCTGCCACCTGCTCCCACCTAACGCTGCGGTAAGTACACGATCCAACACTTTATGTGGTTGTTGTGCACGACCAGATCGAATACCGCCGATCGTACGATAGCCGACCGTCCAGAAGCAGCTTCCATTAGCCGATAAAAAAAAAGAAAACGCACAAACAAAATTACGCACTGACAACCGTCTTTCAGTTGGGCATTTGTCAGGCGGTGGCAACATGTTCGGGCTTAATGGACGTCTGCGTTGGCTTGCACTCTGCCGCTTGGATAATCAGAAATTACTTTAGCAGCACTATGCAACAGATAAGCGCCCGGCACGGGTCAGGGCAACGGTTTGCAGAGGTGTTTCGCTTATCTTTATTAAACTTGCGCACCCGGTTTTCGCGGGCTTTGCGAACGAATACATTATAAGCGCACCGTGGTGCTCAGGTGCTGCGCCACACGGACGAACGGTCTAGAAATGTGGGTCATAATTCCACGGAACGTTTGATTGATTGCTGCTCATGTTCCTTTAATTAATTGATCGTTGATCGGCCTCCTCGGGCTACCTGTTTTTGGCGACTTGTTTACAAGCTGCAATCGCAAGCAAATAAAACGCAATTATCAAACATCTTTTAATTGAGTTTAAAAATGTATTTAAAAAAAATTGGAAGTGCGTAGCTTAACTACACCCGAGTGGGATTTTCCATTCCTTGCAGATGTAATTGCTTCTTCCGTTCAACTCCTGATCAGTGCATCGATCATCCAAACACCTAGCCTGTTCTAAAGGCCATAGATCAAACCTTTACACTTTCCCGCACAACACCCCCTCCTACTCTTCCTTCTCCTCCCCCTTCTCATCACCACTTCCTCCTCCTGCTCTCCACGAGCAACATGATCCACCGTTTCGGGTTGTGCGGTGTGAATGCACTTGCGCGTTACGCAATCTTTGTTTACATGTGCAAAGGCACAGCAAATGTAAACTCTAGTACCATGTTTGTACAACAGCAAAACAACTCGCGCACCAATCTCGCATGCACTTGCGGCACAGGCCTGGTACGTGTGAGCGGGTCTGGCAGTGGCGGACCCGCAGAAGATGCATCCAACATCGATCATGCATCGCCAATGGTGCTCCAATGTGCAGTATACGGTGGATGGGCTGTATCTCACCCGTATCTCACCCACACCCTCCCACCCTCTTCCTCTTCTCCCCTCCCCTCCCCTGTACTCAACTCCCCACAGTAGAACCCGTTCCGCGCAGTGAAACGAAATGAAACAAATCGAACGGATGAAGCTTCCAGCTCATTGGCACGCATCCACAGCACCGCGACCAAGCTGCGCACTTGCAGCCGCTTTTGTTGCACTTTTATTGCATTATTTTCTTATCAGGCGTGTTTGCAAACGAAACAAAAACAAATACAAGCTGCGGGAGAATTCTATTCCCGAACGCACGCGAACGCCGCCCTTTTTCGCACTATTTGCGTGAGAAGTGCACACTTCAGTACGGTACATCACACGGGAATGGTGCACCCGGGCGGGAGGGCCACTTGAAACATAAAGGGACCTTCTTTTAGGCCGCCTCCCAGGCGCACTGGTTGTTGGGTGGTTCGTACGATAAATAACCGTACCGTACGAGTTCATTCCACTCGTCACGCCGCTGGATGGGTTGCGCTTGGGAGATGCTGGAGAAGGTCCGCAACATGGCATGGCCCCTTCTGGTTGTTGCAACTGCACAAGAAAGCACATAATCTTGCCGCGTAGGGAAACATTACGGGTGGCTAATAAAATTTCCATTTACAGGCAATCAATTAATAATGCAAATATGCTTTTGCTTATGTTTAATGTTGCGCCTGCTCAACGCGTACAGAAAGCATGCAAAATTTCAAAAAAGGGTTTGAAGCTTTTTCCTATATTTTCTGTATTTTTCCCCTCTAAATTATGCTCAAAGTCTAACAATCTGTTTATTTTATTAAAAACACATTATCGGTACACCGATTGCCGATCTAATCGCTTCTTTATTTACCCAGCAGGGTTGGCATTTTTCACCCCTCCCCGCTCTTCTCCTCCCACTCATGTTTATCGATACGATCTTCAACCTGGTAAACCTTGACAGGACGGTTAATTTGGTTCTCCCTCCCCAGTTTGTGCATGGTGCGACGACGAAGTGCCAGCATGCGAGCGAGCATGATAAATTCTACCGCCACCAGCGTGTATGTAGAGCCGTGTCGTGTTCCTTTCCTTCGATCGAACCATTTTTCACCGGTTGGCTGGCCCAGAAAGTTGGTTTTCGCCTACCGCGAAAACGGGGTTTCGCCTACCGCGTCAGCACTCGCGGCCCGTGCGGCCTTGGCGTTCGGATTCTTGACCAAACGGGCTGCCAAGCCCGTGGCGATGCTTTGCGTTCTCTCTGTACGATTTCTAGAATTTCCACTCGACACCGTAAGTGGCTTTATGCACCGTACCCGGGTGAACCTCGTTGACCTTCGGCACGGCAGCAAGAAGCACTGATGCTGAGGGAAATGTCGCAGAATCGTAGCGTTGGCAGCGTGTGGCAAGTAATAAGCCTTCCTAATGAAAATACAGACTCGTTTTAGACGAAACTGCTTGCTGGACCCAATGGCAAGCGAATGTTTCCGTCCGGAATGGTCGGTGCTGGGATTGCTTGACTGATTCGTTGAGAACGTTTAGAACGATCCTGCAACACCAAACGGTGATTTATCGGTGCGCAGAAAACCCATAGTGGCTAGAAGGGCCACTTTCAGTTTTTTTTCTTCTCCAAAAGCCCACCTGCTAATCGGCCCAACAACCCGGCCGGTGCTATCTTTGGATAATTTCAGGTAATTATTCTAATAAAGCGCTGATTAGCTAATGTTCGGTTTCGGGTGGAGGAGGGAGGGGGAGAGGTATGTGGAAAATACGGGGGTGAGTGGCAGGTCGTTTGATGCAAGGGGGGTTAGCCGATAGTGTGGCCGTCCTTGTCGCGTTTGATAGATCGATGAACTTCGAGCGTGTCGAGGCCACGCCATCGTCTGCGTACTAAGAACGGAAAGCTATCACACACGATGAAGAAAAAAAACGCACGCACACACACACACACACTAATAGGACCGGACCACCCCTTATGCGGTACACGATCGCATCACGATCGCGTACAAAGCTCCACCACCCAAAACCATCGTCTAAGGCAAAGGTGGTCTTGAGCTCTCGCTCATTCCTTCTAAGCAACGGCAGCGATCATGCGAGTTGTTGCAGCGAGTGGAACCGAAATGAAACACCCGTGCGGTGTAAAAGGGCGCCATTATGAACCGTAGCTCGCTGCAGCAGATCCAATCTCCAAAAGCTCGCCGAATATCTGACGAACGCGTCGTTCGACGGAGATACTTAATAACATTTGGTAACTGGTTAAGGTGTTTTAGTATATTTACACACTTATCGAAGCATCTATATTTCTCCAATAAGTTAAATATGTCTCTAAAACCTGCAACTCACAACTTCCTGCGTCGTACGTACCCACTCACCTGTACGTCTGATGGGCTTATTATGATTGATGGTACACCGCTAACGGAAACCATCCATCTTTCCGAGCGTGTTTTCGTGCGGTGAAGATGCGACGACATTTAACCCGTTGCGAGTCGTACAGATATATCCTCCGGCCGAAAACATCCTGCCAGGTTGTCGAAGAGTGCTGGATGCTTTCGCAGAAAGCTAAGTGACGATCGAACGTTATGAAACCAATCGGTATTGGATGCGACGGTGAGTGTTCGATTAGCGATTTGTGCGATAGAGAGATACAAATGAAGCGAAAAAAAAACCCTCCAACAAACTCCACAGGGTATTGGGCTATTATCCGAACCAATACAATCCAGTCGCTAGAAAGAAAGAAAAAAACTTTCCGATGCCGGAAGGCAAACAACGTATGAGAAATTTCAAATAATTTACTCAATTTATGTACAATTTGCATATATGGGCAGCCTTCACTTATTAGGCAGCAGAGGAAAAAGGAATTGCACGCGCGAATGCTTTGATGAGACTTCGCACACGGCAATGTGTGTGATTGATTTGTTTAATTTTCTATGCTTTGTAATAGACTCGTGTGTTTTTTAGAAGCATTAAAGATGTATTTCATTATGTGGCTATTTTCGGTTGGCTTCACGCATTTGTAGCGAGAACTAATGATGTTTGAATTCCGACTGTGATTTGGAACTCGTGAGAAACGATGTGAAACTTACTTTGCGCTTGCTGATCGTTCGTCTATTCGAACGCATTTGGGAATGCACTTGTAGCTGATAGCTTCCGGTGATGAACGTAACCCTTTTTACAGGAACCTTCCAAGCTGTACAATGTCGAATCCATTGAGAAATAAACCCAAAACGCCGCACGGTTCACTGCAATCGATAAGTTTAGTTTGCCACCTCTTGACGAACCGTATTCCTAAGTCGGCTGAATAGAACGATTGAACGAATCGAGCACAGGAAACGCGGGACTCCTACAGCTTCTTCGGTCGATTTAACGCACCGGTCGCTAGCGTTGGCGTGGGCTGTGGGATAAATCGCAAACCGTTTGCGTTTACACCGCGCACAAAACAAACATAACGGTGCTGGGTGTGTCGGTGCAAATGTAAGGCGTTAAACGACCCAAACCCGCCCGAACCGTTTGCCTTGTGGTGCATCCTTCCGAAGGATAACGTCTGGCAAAAAAGGGAAAGAAAAGAATCACCAAAGACGTACCGTTCTGAGATAGAACTTTTTTTCTTCCATCGCTCGTTTCTCTCTTTTGTAAATGAATGCGAACCAAGAACTCGATTGGAAGATTGTTGCGCAACCTGCAACCGGTAGGTACCAGCAACGCAAAGCAACGCAAAGAACCGAAGCGCGAAGTGTTGTAATGCGATAGCGCAACATTGCCTCGGTTGCACCCACACAGCTGTTCGGGGGTTTTTTGCTCCGGCATCTGGCATCCCTTCGGCACCCCGAGGGCTTGCAAGGTAATTTTGCAGTGGTTTTGCTGTTGCTTTTATTTTTTTATTCGCGCTCACCAGACTCGCTCGCCACACTGTACCGTTCATCTGTTCGCCGGTGCTTCCAGGGGCATCCGTTTTTGTCACCGTGCATGCTTGATGGGATGCAAGAAAACTAAACACTGTCTAGACGGTGTAAAATAGATGCGGTGCTTCATTCTTTCGCCAGCAATCGCAACCGTTAGCTGTGCCAAAACTGTGCTTTTTGGGAGGACACATCAAACGGAGCGAGACGGAGAGATTTGTAAGAAACATGTACATCAGCCACATGCCTAATGATCGACAAATGGCACACGCTTTCGGGCAGATGTGCCGTTCGTTGAGCACTTTTCGTTTGATTGTACATTATTAAACATGTTGCAAGCGTTTTTTTAGATTCTTTTATTTATCATGAGCTTTGCTATTCTGAGATAGGTATTGTGGTTTAGAAAAACTGTTTTAGCTTGCACCTTTACAGTCAAAGGAAGTCTCTGTTATTCATATTATTATTTTAATTAAAATATGTTCTATTTACTGGAAAAACATCCCCAGATAAGGAGTGACATTAAGTATTGGTGAGAAATCCGGAGTGGATACATGATCCAAAGTCTGAAGGTCCCGATACTCCGGATTACTACGAACTGCTCCTTATTACTTCAATTGCTCCGGACTGATCTGAACCACTCCGATTACTGCACATTGCTCCGGAGTATCTCAAACTACAGAGAATATTTGCGAAGTAGTACAATTTCTCGATATTTTTCCGTAGTTTAGAATTGTCTAGAAGCTCTTTCATTTTCATTAGAATTTTGACCAATTCTGAGATATTTAACGATTTCTTGATCTAGAGCCTTAGTTGCTGTAAACAAAGGAAACTTAATGAAATGTGGAGGAGATTCTTTGAATTTCAAGACAATTGCGAAAGTAACTTCCAAGATCTATGCCCTTTGTTAACGTCACAACAATGATGATGTTCGAGTTGAAGATTTAGGAAAAAACAATCAACTCCCCATGGTCAAATTAAGATCGGAAATTTTCTGGATTGCATGGTTTGATTGATCCTAATTCAACAAAACATACATTCCATCCTAGCTTTAATTCATGAATTATCAGTTGAACTACACGCGTACCCATATTAACCGGGGCGGTTTATTCGACTGCTCCTGTATTCCACTTTTTAACAGCTTCCCTAATTTATTTTAAAGGCTGTACAAATTGGTCAGTCCATTAATCTTAAATTGAATTAGCATATTTCAACCCTACCCTCCCCGGGGAAAGCCCTTCAATGAACAGTCCTAAATTATCTAAAAAGTTATCAATACAAACAAAACCATCGCATCGATAAGCCGCCGGAACGTATCTACATCTACAGCCCAACCAATTTGACCAGATCCGTCTACTGCATCTTCAGCATCGCGCATCGGCGCTGCCCGGTTGGAGTATGCGCTGGTGATAATTGTCGGCTTAACGGTACCGTGTGCCCCATTCCGGCGGCAGCCAAAACATAAGAGCCCACACGGGGGGATCAAAATGCGAACGCTAATAACCCCGGTACCGGTTGTTCTGCAATTAGAAGGCTCGCTCGAAACCATTTTCCATGCTGCACACCAACCCACCGTACCTGTGCCGTGGTGGGAAGGCCTGGAAGGGGGGGGTGAGGGGAAGAGGAGGGAGGGTGTAAAAATGGGCTGCGGTGGGGTCGAAACAGTACCGGCGGAGAAGTTGTTTAGTGCGGTTGTAGGGTAATCGCTTTAATTGTCTGCAGCATGATCCATTTTCCGTACGGCACAAGAAAAGAAAAGAAAAATACACAGTTGCAGAAGCGGCACCAGGCGTCATCTTTCGTGTAGCGTCATGCCCGGGAGTAGTTGCGTTTTGTTGTTTTTTTTTTCGGGAAGTTCGCCGCACAAAACTTGTTCGTGCATTATTTGGAAACATTATTGGAACTGCTTTCTAATTGAGTGCCTCCGGTTTTTTTTTCTACTTTGTTTCTTTATTTGCAGGTGAGTGGTGGATTGTTGTTTCGAAGGCGTGTGCGCAAATTAGCTTGAAAGCTGTTCGGTAAGATCGAAATGTATGATTCATTCATGGGTTGAGGATTTTTTCTTTACATCACGTGATTGCATTGCAGGAAAAGCAAGAACTTTTGCCTTGATTGGACCCGAACGATCACATATCGATCACTTCCTTCTTTAAAGCGTAAACAAAGGGTTTGGGCGTTAAAACGCCTTCAGCTCGATTCACACCTGTTACATCAGGTAATGGGCGAAAACATTACCATTCACACGCACACACACATCCAATTCGTGCCTATCGTTGTGATCGTTTAGCTTTTCATCATTAGGGTTATTGATTGTAGCAAGAAGTACAATAGCAAAGGTAAATGTTCTTCCAGAACGATTTGTTAAGTGCCGGTCGGTCGGTGCCGCCCATGTACCGTTCCCCGGCTGTGACCCAAATCTCCATTCAAACCTCTCCAAAACTGTGCTATACGTTTCCCGACAGCCATTAAAACATTACTACCGAAACATAAAAATGTGCGCCAAATCGCTGCCGCAACGCAACAAATCTTATGCAACGATATGCAGAACGGTGCCGTTTCGTTGTCGTTGCTTATAGTTTATAAAAGTGTGAAAGATTGAAAGATCCCGTTAAATGGTGTGTCCACTCGCTCATCGCTAACAAATACCTCCCCGCTGGCAGAAGAACAACTAATTGCGAGAAAGAAAGCATGTACGAAGGAACGCGTTACCTGGTCGCTGCAACGTCGCACGTCTTAACGGTTTACCACGGCACGGCGACAAACAATCGGCACGGCAACAATACGGTGTGAGAAATGGCCAGCTACCGTGCTTTGTGTGTGTGTGTGTGTGTGTGTAAGGCCACATTTTCGGTGGCCAAAAACTTGCCAGCTCCAGCGGGCAAACTGACGCGGCAAGAAGAAATGGGTCACAACCGGACCATTTCGGCCACAGGTTTTGGGGTAGAAGCGAACCAGCCGTGGGATTTTGGGCCGCGCGGGCTCACGAGCACCGCGTGAGCGGAATCGGTAATGAGCAACGGTGGACAGACACCGTACACGGTATGCACATGTCCGCGAAATGCAGTTCGATCCACCGCTCATTGAAATGCACAATCGGTGGCCCTTTTGCGATACGGCTTACGGTGGTTGCAGGTTGCTAATGGGTTGAAATTTCTCTGCCGCATTGCTGCCGTGCTGGTGGCATTTGGGAGTGGTTGAAAAGGGAAGAGGAGAGGGAAGGGATTATAGTGGGGTGGAAGGGAGGGAGAGTTTTATTAACAACTTTATTTGTAGCTCAATTAAAGATGGAGAGCGAGTGAAGGAATTTCAATCGCTTCGTGAACACAAATCTAGCCATAAATGACAAGATGGATACAAAAATATTTCAGCTTGGCGACCACTGTAGACGTCTTCGGTTCATATGTTTCTGTTATACTAAACTGTACATAAGTTTCATTTTTATTTTTGTATTTTATTAACTATTTCTAAGTTACTATTGTCTAACAAACATTTTTCTTAAATAACTTATCCTACCTTCATAAAAGGTTTAAATTATTAAAAATGATTTTAAAAACTACTTTTTTTCATTTTCAAGGGCAATTCAGTTACAGAAGTGTTTTAGAATTTAAAGAAATATATTTTCAATTGGCTTACATTATAGTGGTTATTTTAAATAAATCATGAATTTAATTGTTTTTCTTAGAATTTAATAATCATAAAATTTCAAAATGGTTATTGAAAACACAAAAAATATATTTCACAAAACCAAAGAGTGATTAAAAAATGAACAAAATTGATTTTACTTGATCATAGCCCAACTATAAAATAAATTCTTTAACTTTAAATTATCAAAGCATCCGCATGCAAAACTAAACCTCACTTTTTGCCTCACCTTCTGCTTAATCAAACCAAGAAAAAAACGTCATCATTGTGCGTCGGGATGATTGTTTCGCGTTGTTCACCCGGTTCGCTTATCTGCACCGCAAGAAAGCTCGCACCAAACAATACCGTATCGTGCGTCAATTACAAACCATACGGTACTCTTGCCCATTCCCGCCCAACATAAGCGCGCACATGCACACGTGGCCTTAGCCTACGGGGTTGTGTTGTTTTTCCCCATCCGCGATGCTTAATGTGTGTAGTGGAGTTATGCTTTGCAAGATGAGAAGAAAAAACCCACAACAACACACAGCTTTGTGCAGGGTGGAATTGGTAAATGCGACGTACCAACAAACGAAGAACAATCTCATAACCATAATCATGATCATAATCATGCAGTGTAGGGCGAAGTGTACAGTTTTTGTTTTTCATGCCATAGTGCGTGGAAAGCTTGGGTTGCTTTGGAGAAAGAAAACTACTCGAAGCAATTTCTTGTAGAATTTCTTGAAGCAGAGCAGAAGACTCCAATTGTGTCGTTACGGGCAACGAAAACCTAGAAGTTGGATATAATCGTGGCAAAACAACACACACGGGCGGATGTTTAGAAAAAAACTGAAGCAAACCGTGCACGAAGAAGCACAAACGCAGCATGTGCAGCGCAGACTAGACCAACCATTGATTTATGCTCCAGCGGGATCAGCGAGTGCACAGATCGCATTAATGCCCAAATGAGGAATAGCATGCGCAGCTTGACTACGACTTCACCGCGCACAGAGAACACTCCTTCTTTTTTGCTGTTGCTGTTGCTACATTTGGCTGCAAGCCGGACAGAATGTAGAACGCGCTGGAACACATACGGAAAAAAATAAACTCCAAGTCGGGAGTGAAGCAGCAATAGAATAGATCTTGATATTGCTACAGCTGAAGTCGTGTCGATCGAGTCGAATTGCACTAGCTGCATCCCAATGGCAAAGAAAGACAAAATGGGACGAAGCAGCTGGATTAATAGAAGAAATTGTCTTGTTTGTAGACATTTGGAGGAGATGTGGGTGGAGCAGTAGTGGTGAGAAGGGTGTGTGAAGACAAAAATTCCCCATCTTCATCAGTGGCAGCTTCAAAACACACGTGCACCAACACTAACCTACCAGTCACGTGCAGCAATGTGCTCGCTAGTGGTTGTGTATGCGAGATATACACACACACACACGCTTGCTCCCCAGCAGCATAAAAACCTTCTCCCTGGAAGGGGTGAAAAGGAGGAAAAAAGGGGGTGAAAGAAGCTGGCTAGTTGGGGGATAGAATAGATCCGTTAGGAAAAACTCTGATCTAGCCGCTCGAGCGGATGGATTTAAAATATATAAAAAAAAAAACAAAGTGTGTAGAAAAAGAGGCAAAGGGAGCTGACTAAACTCACGAGCAAAAATTGCATGCAAGAGAGTTACGAGCAACATAAACCGCTCGCTCTAGTACCGCGCTACTAACGTTTTTGTGGGGAGCAACACAAACAAAAAAAACTCACCCAAAAACGGGAAGTGAACGCGAGAGCGAAACATTCTCTCGTGCGAACGGCAACCCCCGTAGTGGCTGCGTCTAGGCGCGAATAATAGTAAAGCAACCCCCGCTCTACGAACCCGACTAAACAGAGAATAGCATGGGGTTAGTGCTGGCACCGAGCGTACCAGCGAGCGAGAGAAAGCGCATCAAAAGCCGCTTTTGCGTGTGGAGAGAATGCACTTTTCTCGCAGCATAACACCGTTTTGCGCCTAGCAAAGAGCGAAGTGTAGAGCGAGCGTGAGAGCGAGAGCGAAAAAGTGTGTAGCTTCTCGTAGAAGAAGCAGCTCAAGAAGCTAGAGAAAATACAACCCAACGCCAACTGTGTATGCTGCTGCTGCTGCTGCTGCGTACCGTTGTTTCGGCTGCTTGGCCCATGGCAAAGGGGGAGAGAGAGGGTGGTGGTGGTAGAGCCGTGGAAGAGATGTTGCACACGCGAGTAACGGGTGTTACGTGCTAAAATGGGGCTCTTTGCTCTTGTGCATGAATGGAACGGGCGTCGGACTTGGCAGGAGAGCGCACAATGCATGCAATGGGAAACTCCGCTGCTTCTCCATTTGCGGTGCGTACCACCGGCGGAGGGTGAGAGGGAAAGATGGGGGAAGGGTGGGAGAAAAAAAACACGAAAGAGCGCTCTCTGGCGTACGGGCTGGTTGCGGGCAAATGGTTGGTACGCAGGGGTTTTTGGGCACTGGCTGGCACGGTTGGTGGTGGAAATATTATGTTTTGTATTTTCTCTATGGACCAGTCTTCAGCCGTACCTCGTATCGAACGCATCGAGCGTTTGCGGATCGATCGTGGCCGCCGTCGTCGTTGCCGTCGTCGTCGTCGTCATCATCGTCGTCATTCGGGAGTTTGTTTTCTTTCTTCCCTCTTCTTTCTTTCTGTTGTTCGCCACCATCAACGTCGTCATAGCCGCCCCGTTGCCGTTACGTCACCGGCGTGCTTTTTCGTGTTGCATTTTCGGGTTCGCGTATCGCGCCGCGCTAGAACAAGGTTTGTTTCTTGTTTGACCCAGTGCGGATTTTCGCGGGTTTTCGCGGGTACGCACCAAGTGGTAATGAAGTAGTGTAAGGTGCCAACCATATTGCCCATACGATCCATACAGATCGTGAGATCCTGCCGGATCGAAGGTTTGGTGTAATGAATTTTCCTTAAAAGGATTACCAGTGACAAGGGAGTGAGAAAGGAGAAAACAACGTGTTTTTTTGTGTATATTTGTTTTGTTTTTAAGTGTGTTTTTTCTTGTTATAAAGTAAGTGAATTTGGAAAAAATGTAGTAAATAGCGCGAGAACTACGAGAATATTTACTACCAAAGAAATAATTAATAAATGAATCGTTTAAACGGAAACACTGACAAAAAAGAATATTAAAACAAAATAAAAGATAAAGTTGCGTAAAAGTTGAAGCAAAGTGTGAAGAAAACAACACTTTATCGGAATAGTTAATTGAATGTATGAAGCAATCAAAAACAAACAAAAAAAACAAACGAATCCAAATATACAATTCACAAGCGCGCAAACGAAGTGATAAATCGATGTGTCTTAAATAATAACCGGTTAAAGGTTGTGCGAGCCAAACAGGAGGCTAAAAACGAAAATATGATCGAAAGATAACCGTCGCTCGCGCAACAAGTAAAAGAAAGTTTCGTGCAAACAAAGTCAAAAGAAAGATTTGTTTCTTTTTTTTATAAAAAAGCACACACACACACACACACACACGCGTACAAAGAAGTGAGAAGACAAATGGAATGGAGAAATACGGTGCGTAAGCAGCAGCAGCAGCAACAGCCACAGCGAAGCATCTGTTTGTCGCCAATTTTGTCGCGAGTGAAACACAAAACGCACACAAAGTAAACATAGGCAAATACGCGGCAGAAAACTCTGACAGAGGAAGTAACAAGTATGAAATAAAACAGTAAAATACATGCCAAAACAAAAACAGAAACATTACAAAACTAAAAGCCAGAAGCAGTTTGTGTGATTTTGGTGACAGTTTTGTGCGTTACTCTTCCGGCTGCATCCGTTTGCTTTTTTTTTCTTTCCCTTCCGACGCCAGCGCCAGCCGAAAAGCGCCAAATTCATCCATTCAGGCAGGCCACGATCACGATCTGGCGCAGGCGAACGGGCGAATTTCTCGTCGCCGCAAAACCCCATTGCGTGTACCGTGGCACGATCGTGCGGTGCGAACCGTTGATGATTGTCATTCACTCGGCCGCCGATGACGATCAAACAACGCGCTTGATGATCATGGTGCGCTGGTTTCGGGCCGCCGTCGGTCTGTTCGGTCCCGGTGAAAAGTGAAGTGAAAGAAGCATTAAAAAATTTCACCTTACATAACGTCACATTAAGTTAACACATCGAATCGCCACCCAACCCCACGTACCGCACTGGTTTTTTTGGGTGGGGGGGGGGGGGAATCGTTCAGTCGTCGCCGTCCCCGTCGCCACCATCGCCACCGCCATCCGAACGGAACCGGACTGGACAATCCTGCCCGCTGCCTCTCGCCTTCCCTCCATCCCACGTTGAAGGGGTTGTGGAGGGTGGTAAAGGCCGCAACAATCGCGCGTTTGTGTGTGTGTGTGTGTGTGTGTGTGTGTGTGTGCGTCTGTATGTGATCGCGCCTGGGCGCGTAGGAAATGCACCCCGATAGTGGATTGATACGAAATTAACATAATAACAGCGAAAATGTGATTTGAAATTTGAATTCATCTCCCCACCGAACATCGTGCTGCTTTCGAGGCAGTTATTGTTCGGCCGTTTCGGTCCGGAAACGCAACCAACGCAAGATGATTACGCATACGCAATGCGAGGTGTATCATGCACACGCGAGTGACCAAAGCATGTGTGTGTGTTTGTGTGTGAGGCGTTTATGACAGTGCAGGGAGGCTATCGGTGGAGTAGCTCGTTTATATCGTTTTGATGATGATCTTTAGTTTTGTTTTCTCTCGGTTTTTGCTACCTACCATCGTGGTGAACTTCTTCGTGACCGTGTTATTAAACAAATAAGCAACCACAACAACAAAAACAACAACAACAACAACAAAAAACGCATCTTCCCGGAAATGACCGAGTGGCCCAAACGGTATGGCAAGAAATGGGCGCTCTCACCCCCCCCCCCCCCCCCCCCCGGACAAATGTCACCTAAACGCAGGGAAGAGCTTTTTCGGGGGGGTGCTGTGATTTATGTGCTAGCCCGCCAGGACCAACTCCGGGAAAATGTCATGCGATGAAAGTGATACCGACCGTCGCGCTTTAAAGGTGTACGCGAAATGGAAGCTGGTTGATTAGTTGCCGTTTTCATATGCAGATTCTCAGCGAAAGGATTTCCAACTCCAGCGTGGCGGGTGAATTTTTAGCCAACGGAACAATGCGTGACAAACTGTGACGGGTTGATCTTCTTTTTTCATTGCTCGAAAATGATATGATATCGTTTATTTTAATTGACCCAGCAGGGAATTAAATTTTGGAGCTCGTAGCATCTAAGTTCGGGTTTAGGTGATGCATTATTTATGACGGTTGGCTCTTACATCATATGATGAAACAGCTCTCTAGATATGGCATTTGATCGTTTGCTTTCTTAGTGAACAATTTCATTTCATTTTACGAGACATCTTTGCTATTTTGTAAAAGACGGTGAACAAAATATTTGAATCATTATCAATAAGATGAAGAAATTTATTTTTATTTCAATCAAATTCATTCCATTCCACCGTTGGAGTGTTGTGGCACACCAACAAGTACAAGGGAAGGTCTTTGGATCCACCACAGTTGGCGATTACTGATGTCCTTTAAATCACCTCATTATCAGTTTTTGGTAGCCCACTTTTACGTCTGGAAGTCTGGGAATACTCAACAGGCGAAGAATATTGTTGGTGGTCCTGGCTTGACTTGCAAGTTATAAGATGCGCAACCTGCACTCTGTTCTCCAACATACAAAACCTATGTTTTGTTGTCAGAGTGACAAATGTGTAAGACGTCCAAACAGGAATAGATTTTCTTCAGATATTCCTGCTCGAGAGATTAGTTTCTTCTCAACTTCAAGGAAGAGCTAGTCAAATTCCAGAATTCCTGGAGGATAAGGGATGATCGTATTGTACATTCAGCATAAAACTCCAGGAAAGCTTTGTCTATTGAAACAACTAATTATATAGAAGGTTGAAGAATACTGTGAAGGAGCACTCTCTACATTATTTAGGTCTTTAATGTCGTCTTTAGTGTTGTTTAATCAACTTAATCGTGCAAAACGTTCCAAAGCCCGCACAGTCTTATTACCAAAAACAAAAACAAAAACTGTACACATAGACCCTTTTTTCACTTGCTGTTTGAACCGTCATCTCTTAAGTTATAATCCTCTACTGCACTAAGATGGCTTCATCATTGCACCGTGATTGATTGAATTCACCCATCGTGGTGGCCATGGTGGCCTCAATTCGCGCATAAATCCCCATTAGGTTAGGAAGCATAATTCGATCAGCAGAGAAAGAAAAAAATTGCATTACCCACCGCTGGAACTTCTCTAACCTTTGCCAGCAGGAAGTCGATCCTGCCGCTGTGTTCCACAGCGTGCTAATAAAGGCGAACGCTGAGTGGTTGCGAAACCATTCCCCTTTTAGCTCCTAAACGTGGCTAAACGTGTAGTTGTGCCGAATTATTTTGCAATGACCTTTCTGTGCAGCTCCGGCCAGTTCCATCCTGTTGACGCTCTTCTCGGTGGAAAACGCTACTCCGTGGTAGCCCACAATGCACCCGGTCGCCCGGTTGGGGGGTGGCATCACGGGGAAAGCACAAAATGAATTAAGAAGTCACTCCATCTTCCAGCTGCTTTACCCGCTGTTGGGTGTTCGTGGTGAGCGTGTGAGTTTGCGTGAGGTTTTCTTTTATCCGTTTTTCGCCTTACTTCTCCTTCTCTTTCTTGTGGCGCTTTCCACCCCCATTTTGGGCGAGGGAAGAACGGTACTTTTTAGCTGTGGCTGGCTGGCGTGTAGGTGGCGATGTGCGAGTGAATTTCCCGAAATAATAGCCTTACGCATTGGGATCAGCTGGGGGCTGGATCGGATTAGGAATCGGATGGAAGATGGAGCGCGTGGTAGCACCGACATGAAAACTGCCCATCATCATCTCCCGGGAAGAAGCTGATTGAGAAGAGGAGGGTGGGTGGGTGGTTGGTGGGGGAAGCGGGAGGGTGTTGGAAACCGAAAATGTAGGCCAATTAAGGCCAGCCTGTCGACGAAAAGAAAAAAAAACGGCATCCTAACGGCGTTCGTGAGCAATTGCTGCCTCGCATCCGATGCGCGCTCATTTTGCGGGAAACTTGGGGTGGTCGGATGGGATGGGTGGAAACTGCACAGCCACCCAGCCACCCAGCTAGATTCGGCACTGTTTCGGGGAGGGTCGTAGCGAGCCACTGGGATGGGATAGAGCGGCCAGCTTCTTAAGGCGATGGATAATGGATGATCGCATCGGACCGGACGCGTTGATAGAAGCACATCCTCCTGGGTAGTGGGAAGATGGAGTTTTTCTTGACGATACGCCGCCCCATTGCGATATCTGTTTTTTGGGCTGGAGTGAGTCATTGAACAAGTTGGGCCAAAGTGCAAGAAAGAGCATAACACACAGTAACGTGTCCCGGGAAGCTATCCAATGAATGATAAGTGTGCGGAAATAAGAACCATAAATCATACAATCTTATTATACAAAAGCGTTGATTAATCAGTAGGAACAGGCAATGAATGATAATTTTAAGATAATTTTGTTAGGTGAAATTAATGTTTCATTCGTTTCTTACAAATGTTATTATGTTTGATTTATATACGCTTCTACGAAGATGTTTAGTGAGCACAAGTACTATCGTGGAAGTTTTTCCTTTTTTAAATCAGTTGTAATATTTATATTTATATCACATTTACTTAGAAATTTGACATTTATTGCAGTGTTTTTAATTTCTAAACTTAAATTTATAAAATAGTCCCGAAATATTCGATACGCTTACAATTCTTCTTATTGATTTGGCCATATTACAACAATTCCAAGTTTAAATAATAGTTTAATGTTTCTTGTATTAACAGCAAAATGCTTTAATTAAAACTGTTTTTCACAATAGAAAATCAGTACAAATTTTTAATTTTTTCTCACTATCAATCTGATTCAACCTTTAATGGCTACAGAAAAAGCTTACCAAAACAAAAGGAAGCTTTGCCCCCATGATTCAATGTTGCTTCTGGCAACTTTTCATTCCACCCGGTAGCACGACGTTCGATTTGATCACGCAAACAATAAAGGGAAATGCATTTCACGTTTTGTTTTGTTGTCGGCCTCCCATTTCGGTTCGCCTTGTGCCCCCCATCCAACGAGACCCGGCATCAAGCGTACGAAAATAAAAAAAAAACCGCCTTACGACGACGATCGTATTCGATGCGTACGTTGTGGAGCTCGTCGTCATCGTCTTTGGAGTGTAATAGAAATGGAGTTTAATCGGGGGAACATGGGGGGAGGGGGAAGGGGGTAGGGGGTGGTTGAGAGAAAATGGAAGGTTGGCAACGGTGATATAACACACATAACTTTGCCACCCGGCGCGCACTGGAGAGGCCCCCCGAACATCCCGCTCGTTTCGTACGCGAACCGCCTGCCAGCCAGCTGCTAGGAAAGGAAAAGAAGGAGAAAAAAAAGACTTATCTTAACGACGCTTCGCATGGTGCATGCGTTCGGTTCAGCCTCATGATGTTTATGTGTGGCCCCAGCCGAGCGTGACTTCGGTACCGCTTACGGTACTGCTCATCATCGGATCATGATCATCGGCAGGCCATTTCCATCTGCGTTTTTGTTTTCCGCAGCCCTGCGGAAGCTTCCCTATTTGCGACCGGGGTGGGGAAAATGTGTTCTAGCGAGTGCATGTTTCGACCATCATGGCGAGTCAATCGGATGGGAGAAAATGTTTCGCCCCTAATGGTACATGATACTCGCATGGGTTCGCATTCTCACAGACAAGTCCCTGCAACCGTATCGCAACGGGAAAGATGTACATTCTACACACTTTTCTCCTCTCCAGCTAGCTGATGAGACTTACATGTCTGTTTTTATTCGCCCCCCCCCCCCGCCAAAACAACGTCCACCAGTAGGACGAACACATTTTCCTGACGATTTCCCAACTCCAGCACTCTGCAATATCACGGCTCCAGCTTTAACATGACGCCAAAACATCTTAGTCAGGCACTGGTTTTCAGTACCATATTTGGCCAGATTTGGTCACTCTACCCATCCCACCCCTAAGCTCCTCCATTTTGTTTAGTTTTTTTTTTTATTTAGCTTCACGCTAACGCTAAAGCCGAGCACAGAGTCCGACAGAGTCGGTGTTGTCTGCGTTCTATAAATACAGGATACAGCGCATGCATTCGCTGGAACACTGCACCGTGCAGCATGCAACTGGTGGGGAGATGTCGATGCTGGTGTCTATATGCCGCAGGACAGAACAGGAACAGTCAGTCCCGGACGCCGAAAGACCTCCAGTAGAGTCCACGATGGATGGATGTTATTTTTGGGGCAGCAGGCGAGACACGGCCTTACGGCCTGTACGGTGCAATGGAAAAAGGTGGTTGTTTCTAAATTTAAGACAACTTTGCTAGGATGGTCCCCGGAGGAAGATGTTTGCAAGACATGGAAGCAGAAGCAAGAGTCATATTGCTTTAGTAACATTCCTGAAGGTTTACTTTAAAAGGTGACCACAAAGGGGTGGCTTTTCAGCTTTCTTCTGTGATGCTTTATTATGCTTTATGCCAAATGCGGAGCGATATTACAAGAAGATTAGACATAGTCTTTAAGAGTTAATTGTTCAGAAACTTAATCAATGTTTTTAATTTTATTTCCAATTATTTGAAAGTCTTTAAAATATAATTGAAGTTAAGCTACAAAATGAAAATGTTGGCAGCATTTTAGTAGTGAAAATATCAAACAACATTTTTAGACGACAAATGAACAGAATATCCTCCAGCAATTACGTTCAACTTGACGTTGGCTTTAATGTGTATTAATTTTAAGTTGAAAGATTATATTTCTTACCCAGAAGCATTTTTCGCCATTCTGTCTTCGATCACTTCCATCCGGATCTAACTCTCGGCCTTCCGTACGCGAATTGCCCAACGGGACTAAACCATATGTCGGGGCATAAGCGATGCATCTTCTTGCACAAACCTACTGACACACAGCGGCATGGCGTACTTGTGTGTGTGTGTTGGTGAACCATCCATACCAACCGTTTGCATGAACATGAAACCGATGCGTCGCATCCCACCACTGCACCAGCCCATCCGTCGCATCCGCCAGCATAAATAAACCGCAACTCACTGCACCGAGACGATGTCGTTGCCCTGCTGCAACTCTCTTTCGTGTGCGCTTGGCGAGAGCGCTTTTCTGGCTCTCGCGGACGCGCTCCCGAATGCAGTTCGGTGACGATGAGGTAATAATCTGCCTCCCGTTAATGGGATGGCGATGTTCAAGTGCACACGATAGCCTAAGCCTCTCATCTGCCATGCAAAATTAAAGCAAGAGACTCTCCTCGCTAGTCTCACTATCGCTAGACGCTTCACGCATCCAGGCAGCCGACAGGAAAGAAGAACATAAAAACGGTTCTCGTACAGGAATAAATGCTCCGGGTGCATCCTTGGTTTTTTTTATTTTTGCGGAATCGTTGAGCGAGATTCCTTTACATGTTTTCGACCCTTTTCTCTGTTCTCTGCACGCTCCATCTCTGGTTGCTGAAACCTGTTCCGCTGGGGTCCTCTTTCCCATTTCCCATTGCAGTTTTGTGCCAGGTGAGGAGAGAGAGAGGAAGAGAGAACGGTGGCGAGATTGGCGTGGTATTATATCATCACCCTCCCTCCTCCACCATTCCACCCCTATTGCCTCCCATGGCGTCTCTTTGTGTGTGTGTGTGTTGCGCTTTTCTCATTTTTTTCCTCTGTTGTGCCGTTGCACTTTTCTCTCTTGTGTGTCGTTTCGCCCGTGTGTTTTTTTTCCTTTGCCGGTGCACCCGTTTGCATCCGGGGCGTGCACTCGACGCAACATATGTGCGTGCACATTTTCATTTACTGTGTCAGTGGGTACGTTGTTTTGATTTTGGTATTCGGCTCGGTTTTGCAGTTGCGTGCGCCGACATACGCACACACACACACAGAGCACGTCGCGAATGTTGGCCATCGTTGGGCTAGGTTGTGTGCATCGTGCATCCCAAGCAGGATGTGGAAATTGCTTATTGATTAGAATGCATTGCACCGTTAGATGGATGCGTTGCGATTAAGCAAACCGGGCATATTGCACAACTGCTGACAGGCTGTTTGTGAATGCGTGTCGTTGGATGATAATTAAATAATTCATAATTATTAATGTTCAAACTATAAAAGAGCAAGAGCACGATCAACTCTCGAATTGAAACACTCACAAACGTTCACCGTTGGTCAGACTATACTAAAAATAAAATCAATCCCCGTTGTCTTGGATTACTCTTCTCTCCCCCACGGAGACCATCTCCTCTATTTTACCCGTTCCCTGCAGCGATGCACCGAAAGAAGTTTTATTCTGAAAGTGATTCCACTTCTTTCTTGTTTTCCTACGGCTCACATGTGATTTTATTGCGAGCTGTTTATTCTTCTTTGCTTAATGGCGATTTGCGAAGAGCGTATCTGACTGAAAGCGAAAGCCCCGTACCACACTTCGGGTGTCACGAAAACTGCAGCGGATTAGTTTATATTTATGTAACGCTGCATCTTCGTGCCCGAGATGGCACGAGCGAACCTGGTATCGTTGGTCGATTGACGTTGGTCTACCGTATTTTAATACAAGCGAAATTGGCAAACCGCAGTACGTGTCTCACTGCACCCTGTAACGGTGTACCGGTATAGCACATTTCTAGTCGTCCCTGCGGGCTGGACATAATGCAGCACCGATTGCAATTCCAGCACTGCGAAAAAACAGGGATGCAGTCGTCTGATTGCGTTTCTTTTTTTACTCTGTTTTGCTCCACTGTCCCAGTGACCTCACGCGATACGGACCTCAATCATCTTGCCATCTGCATCTGCCTGGGAGGCTAAAATTAGTATTCGCCATCGGTCGAATGGCGAGTCGCCTTGTTTCTTTTTGCAAAACAGCAATAGCTTCTTCTTTCAACACACCAGTTTTACTGGATATCAACTCTGGTGAATGTCCAGTGCATGGGAAATCTTTCAACCAATCTCTTTCTTCGAGAACTGGAAATATACGCTGGTGAATGTCCAATACAAGTTGTACATCATCCAACAGTTTTTCGAGTTCTTGTAATGCAGCCTATTTCGTTTATCCTTTCATGTCTATTTTCTGCAATATCTTCAATTCAATAGCTTGATCCACAAATGTTGAAATATTTCTTATTCAACGCTTCATATATTTCCCGCAAAGATTCTTGCAATATTGCTCCGGATACCAATTTTTTAACCTTTTGCTCCCGGAATGCTCACATTTCCTCGCAACCACTAGTGTACTAAGGATTCGATTTGGAAAACAAAATAAAAACTAAGGGCAAGAAATCTCCCACCCATGTGTCTCAAACGGACGAATAGCCCGTAGGAACTTCTAAATCAAATCAAACCCTTGTTCCCACTCACACAATATTCCCATATTCCGTACTGCCCCGAAGGTAGGGTGCGAATGGTTAGACGACTGGACAAAAAGCAAAAATAGGCAGCTCCTCAAGCTAAATAACGATAAACATGAAACTATCCCATAGAACAGTTCCCGACAACTGGTGAATTGAGCCGGAAGTCAAATAACACAAAACTGCCGACCGCCAGCATTTCCGAAAAAACTCCCCCAACACAAGGCACGCGTTTGCGTGATGAATGAATTACGATTTTTCGTGCCAACGCTACTACTACTCTACGAGAGAGGGTGTTCTTTTTGGGGTGGGAGTGAATGGTAGTAGTAAAGGAAAAGTGCATATCCATAGGGTGGCTAAAATATTTTGTCCAGAGAAAAAAGTTTATGCGATTATCGTAAAAGTTATTCTTGTCTTGTGTTAGCGTTTCAGGGTTTATTTTTATATCTTTGGGTATTCAAACGAAAACTTACAGGAGTTGATTATATTTTCCCTAAAAAAATCCATATGTTCTATTCAAAAATTCCTTTACGTATGAAATATACTTTGTTATCATATAAACGTATGAAACTTCTCCAAAAGACAACTCACGAGGCATCACGATATACGCCACTCGAAACTATCCTCTTTAAAAACCATTCCAACATCCTTACGTTTCCCTGCCAACAATGCTCGTGCACGCTGTACGTATGGTTGTATTGGTGCGCGACAAAAGACCGCCAAAATGGCTCGTCTGCTTGGCTCCATGGTGTCCGGCATGAAAAGAACCCCCACTCCACCCGCACTCAAGTTTCGGCCTCTTCTTTGCAACCCAACACCCATGCCCCCTTCTTTAATGGGTGCTCACTCACACACACACACACACACCTACTGGGGCGCTATGGGTTGGAAAACTGCAACGGAAAAATGTATGTTTCTGCTTTCCTCACAGACCAGTTCCCACCAGTGCAGATCTTCGCCCTTCCAATAATCGATTCATTTTTATGTACTATCTTTCCTTTCCCCCAAGCTCACACACATACAGATAAACAAAGCCACATGGGTTTCCGTTTTGTCGAGGCAAGGAAACATGCAGCACTGGTCGCTTTGGTCGTTGAACAATCCTAAAGACGGTTCACCGACGGGACGGGGAAAAATGGCACGTAATGGCACGTAGAAAGAAGGTGGAAAACATGCTGGACGAGAATGTGGTTGCAGTTCGTAGCCTCGAGCACAAGAAGTGCCAGCCGGCAGGAAGGAAAAGCGAAAAAGGATGGTTGAAAAACTTCCTACCGCCTTCGGGACGCTTTTCTTCCTTGACGACATGTACACTTGTTGTGGTGGTGTGCGAGCGAGCGAGAGAAAACAAAGGCAGGAAATGCAAGTCGCTCCAAAATGGTACCGTACCATAGGTTCCGTGAAAAAGTTTTGTGCGCTCCCGATATCTATCGTGCCTGGAAGAACTGTTTTCACATTGTTTTATCCACCCAGAACAAGCACTTCCCTCTGATGCGCACCCCCTTCGGTGTTCCAGACCGGGCCACTCCTGTCGAACATATTTAAGAGCGAAACTTTGCCGTTAAGGGCCGCCAACGGTGGTGGTAAGAAAGCATTGGCGGAGGGTGGAATTGATAGAATATGATAGCTTGCAACCAACATCCCAGCTCATGCTGCTGCCGTAGCGAACGACAGGCAGCAATGAAAGAAAATTGCATTAGACCACTGGCAGGCGGAAACACATGCGGCGGCCAAGATGGTTGGGCGTAGCGTTGAGCGTACATTATATCTGTCCCGCTGCGATTGGATCCGGGCTGTGATTTCTTTGCCCACCGTCTTTGCACAGTCTTTGCTATTGTTTGCCTTTCATCGGTGCAAATGCTATTAGCAAATTGTACGATTTTGCTATACTGTCATAGATGAGGCTATGACATTATCATTACAGTGATAAATTATAAAGTATGTGTATTGCTATTGGATCCACTATTGACGTCCAAGCAGATGCTAGGGTGCAAATGTTTCTTAATAGTCTTAAAATATATATTCACAAGTGTATTTAAAGGAAGATCTGCAAAAGAATTCTACTAAAAAGCTCAAGATCTCTGTATCCAATGCTGAAATTGTAGTCGAAATGCTATACCTTATTATTATTTCAATAAGTATCAATAGGAGCTCGCTACGAAATTCCTTGTACTAGAAGAGAGTTATGAGTCAGAAATGCTGATGAAATGTGATTAAAAATTACGCCTTTTCTGCAAAGAGTTAAACTGTATAATCTTGGAAAAACTGGGCAAGTTTTCTGGCTTTTGATAGCATATTTTCCTTAGTGGCTTTTAGTAGAAGAATTGTTTTACTCCTGATGTGTACTGGAACAAGCAGAAATGTTTCATAATCGTTGATATCCTAATGAAGGCTGAAACAAAAAACTGTTATGGCGCTGTTTTCCAAAGGTTTTCATTAAATAACACTGTCTTACCGTGAAATAATTAAACCATTTGTTAAATACAAAACTCAATCACCGTGTCACACAGGCTACTGAACTCGCGTGATATCAATCTTACCGCTCCATGGAAATCCTTTCGCTGACCAATCACCTCCATTCCGACTGCCATGCGTCCTTTGCGTCCAATTTACCCCTTAACCAGGTCCGGTGGTGGTCACCAATAGCGTTGCAGTGAAATGCATTTTATCACTCACCGAATGCACCCGCCTTATTTTATTCCCGCTCAGCTACAGCAAAACGTGCAAGTGTACCTAAAGGGTGGCCACGGTTTCGTGTAAATGCCGTCGCCGGGAATGCAACACCACCGATGGACCGCCAGTGAATCCAAGTGCATCGGCGTGCGGTGGAGTGTGGTGATAAAGTAACACGACTGTAGGTTGGTTTGGGACGGGCATTTTACTGCCCCCCCCCCCAACGGTGATGAAACGTTCGGGCGTTCGCTAAGCATTCGCACATCCTTACCCACCAGTGTTTTGTGTTCTTCGGCTGCGAAACGAAAAGGCAGGATTAATCAGCAACAATCGTTTTTTTTTTGGTTTTTGTTAGTGTGTTTCTGTGTGTTTGAGTGTGTTTTGTGTGTGTTATTTTTTGTTTAAATTCAACGTGATATTCTGTACGATATCGTCATCTGTAAAATACGCATCCAAAATCTTAACCGATCGTACGAAGTGATCTATTGCTTCACGCGTGTGCGTGCGTGTGAGAAGGAGAGCAAAATCGTGGTCAACAAGCCGAAAAAGAAAAAAAAAGCTTTATTGTTCCGTTTTCGTCAGTGTACAACAGTGTTTGTGTTTGTGTGTGTGCGTGGCACGATCGCTTTGCGTTGCATAATTCCGCCCGAAAACAGACCTATCATAATAGCAACCTTTCATTTGCTAATGAAGTGAAAGAGCGCCGAAAAAAAAAAAGAAAAAGCAGCCAGCGAACAAGCAAGCGAGTGACTGGCCAACCGTCAGCAGCGGCCACAGCAACAACGGCTGTAAAAACGCGTTTCACGTTTGGATTCAGACTGCCAAACCGGCCACCGCCGGTCGGCCGGTACCGAAAATTCGTGAAAGTCCGGCCTAGCCCCGGCCCGAATCTTGGCCCGTGTGTCTGTGGAAGCTTGCGATTTACGTAAGAAAGCTTTCTTCGAGTGGACCAACGCTGCTTCCTTTTCGGAACGGTGGAGATTTTTGGGTTGGTTTTTTTTTGGTTTTGGTTGGATTCGAGATTCGAGATCGTTCGAAGAAAAGGAAAAGCACGAAACGGTTCGGCGCAAGCAAGAAAACAGATCGTACCACAAGGAAATAAAGCGCCCGGTTCGAGATAAGCGCATCCATCTCACGCATATTGCGCATCTTCGCTTAGATGACATTTTGCCGGCAGCTGGCAGACAAATAAAAACGGCAAAAAAAAAAACTTCCAACCGTATGATAAATCAAGCCCACCACCAGTCAGCTTTATCGCTGAGCCTGAACTGAACGAAAAAGGGTATGCAGCTTTAAAAATCGTTTTTTTCTTGGTTTGTTGCGGAACTACAACAATCTTTCCACGCGTGTTCGAGCTCGAAAGCGACCGAACACCTAATAATTGGCGTGCCTTTCTGCAGTGAGACTGATGGGCAGCGGTGTCGCCCGGCCACCTGAGATAGCATCCCGCGCATAGAAGGCGGTTTCGGGACCAACAGTTTTGCACCAAAAAGCCCGATCCCAAACATGGCGTTCGATGGGTCACTGAGGGAGTCGGGAATGTGCTGACCGCACTGTCTTACGGACCAACCATAACGAGCGGTGCCTAACAATTGCGGTGCCACATCATACACTAAAACGGCACGCAAAGGGAAGAAATTACGCAAAACGCTAGTACAAAAAAGACGCTCCAGAAAGGACTGCCAGGCAACAAACAGTGATCGTGATCGTGGTTAAGTGCTTTTCTTTCTCTCGCGAAGAAGAAGAAGAAACGGATTCTTTTGCAAAAGAAACTCACGGCCGGACCTGGACCCGTGGCATCGTGCAGTGCCGCGTACGGGACACGCGGACCAATGTTTACACCGAGGATGTTTGAAATGTGGAGCAATGTTACGTCCAAGCTGGAAGCGCACATACCCATGCAAACGAATGTGCAAGCGTCCACCGTGCAGAACTCGTCTAGCGGATCGATAAAAGGTGAGCAGAATCGAGTGGTGTTTAAGGGTGCTGGCTAATACGTTTGTACTGTAATTATCCAATTTTACAACCCTTTGCGAGCAATTGTATTTGCACAACTTCACATCTGGCTGTACCTTGCCACAGCAGCATTTAAGTCTTTCATATCAACGTTCAAATTTAAAGGTAATTGAAGGCGCCCCGAATTCTAGACATTCTCCTTTAACTGTCCGGCACGATCGCGATGAGAATGCTAGACACAAGTCAGCAGGGGGGGGGGGGGGGGGTTTGCTCGGCCTTATAAAAAAAAACCCACCAAGGCACACACATACAAAAAAATCCCAAGTCATCAAGCGACGCGATTTCGGTGTAATGAAATAATTGAAATCAAAAGTAGCTAACGGATTCATGCCACAGGATCCGTTTACTGCGTCATTGTTGTGAGCTTCAAATGGAAAAAAAACCACAACCCCCAAAACTGTGCGTGAACGGGTACGGGGTAGATCTCGCCTTCAGCCCCATACAACATCAGCTGCAAGCTTGCGTGATCTTTCTATTCTGCTTCACCTACTGCGCGACCTTCCAGTACGATCATTGCTTTCTCTTGCTCCTTCTCTCTTTATCTATTTCTCTCTCTTTCTCTTTCTTTCTCTCATTTGTTTCGTTATCTTGGCGCGGAACAAAACGCGAAATGCTAACGGAGTCCAGTCCCGTTCCCGGTCGGACACGGATTTGATGCAGACAAGGCGAGCTTTTCCTATGGCACCGTTACGTTACCCCCAAAGTCAGGGATGTCAGTGGATGATGATGGAAGCGGGGGTAGCGACAAACACACACACACACACACACACACACACACACACACACAAAACCCGCGCCACATAGCGGTTGTCTGGTTGCTATTAACAAATATGTTACACCTGAGAACCATTCTTGTTCTTCGTTTGCCGTTCGCTTCGTTTGCTTGATTTCAGATTGCGCTTCTAATTTCCCGTTTTCTTGTTGCCGTTTTCTTCCTCCGTTCTTCCGCGTTGTTTTGTTCTTCTCGGCTTACCACCTTGATTCTCCATGTTAGGCTGTGAGGTGAGGTTGTACTATTCCGTACACTTTTTATCTCTTTCCATTCGCTGTACCGGTTTGCGTTTTCCGTCTTAGCGTGCACCGTTCTCTTTTGCACACGATCCGTTAGCAGTTAGTTTTTCCACCGGTGAGGTTTTCACAGTGATCTTCCACATCTTCCCGGGTCTTCCCGGCTTAACAACAAAAGCACGTTTCCATTCGAAGTGCGGTTTTCGTTAGCATCACCTCTCTAGCCCTAGCTACGATTTTATGTTCTTCCACTTTCCCTACTACTTCCCCAACCCTACCATGGCGGTTTCCACCATTTTCTAGTTCGTTTTTCTTGTTGTTGCTCTTCCTCTTTCCATTTCACGCTTTTGTGTTTGTGAATAGAATGTACCGTTGGTTCGCGTTCACGCTGATCTACGGTTTGACTGTTTGCCGACATTTTCAGTGTTCGTTTTGTGTGTATGTGAGTTTCTGTTTTTAGTATTCACTCAAACCTTCGATCTGGTCGCAGTTGTTTTAGTTGGCAAGCTTTTAAGCAAACTTATAGTTTAGATTTAAAAAATTAAATTGAAAATGGAACCAACGCTGGATTGTCAGAAATTTTCTTTTTTGTAAAGAAAAACTGATTCATAGAGATTTCAATCATGTGCAAGAGAAAAAAGTTTTTAAAATTAATACAATAATGATCGTTTTGCAGGTTCATACTTGAACTAGCAAATTATGAATAGAATTCTTGCTATTTTGCTTAAATCAAATTTAGCAGACACCCTGAGATTAATGTTTTTCCTGGTTTTGAAATCATTTCTTTATGGATATACAACATTTTACATCTTATTAATTAATATATTTTAAGCACATGTGTTGAACAACATGAAATTTTCATTTCTATAATCAATTTAATGAAAACATTTAATCATACGTATGAAAAACAGTTAAAAATTCTCTCTCAGTATTTTTATAACACTCCAAGAAGCAAAGTGTTCAAACATAATTCAAACATAATTTAAAGTAGCGTTCATCCACCGCTTTCATTAAAGCGGTTCTCTACTACCGACCAGCCCATATAGAAAGGCTCCGATTGAAACAATTATCTTATGAAACATAATTACGAGAATATGGCATCCCGTTGCATTTATTCTCCAGCCCGGTTCCGGCTTTGTTTTTCTTCAGTTTTTCTCCTCGCTTCCTTCCTACCATTCTGGATCCGGGCATCCGCGAAATTTCCCACCTTCCCCCCCCCCAACACGCATTGTGCATACATTACACTTCACTTCGAGCAGCATAATTATGCTTAGCCTTTTTGAATTCAACACCATTTCATCCGCTGGCTGGCTGACTGGCGCTAAGCCGAGCGTTGTTCGCTCCGTTGATCAGAATCACTCGCACCAGAGCAAATGACAAAACCATCCCACCTTTTGGGGGAAAGAAAAGGGCCGCGGGATAGTTAAAAAAAAAACGAACGAACCCTCCCTGACTGGGTCGTCGCTGGTCTTTTCATTTTTTCTTTCTACCACCCCCATTCCATTGGATATTCTCGTGGGTGAGGCGCAGTTTTGCATTTCCCAAGCGTTGTTGTTGTGTTTTTTTTTAATGCTTTTTTCTCCTCTCCTCTGCTGCTACTAATGCAAAAGCGTCAATTTCTGACGAACGGTAGAGAAAATAGAGAATGACGGAAGAAAAAAAAAACAGGCCGTACCAAACACACGGTGGCTCGGGGGTGTTGAGAATGATGAGTTTTGTGCTTCGTCTTCTACCTATTCACAACTGCTCAATCCATCACACAAACTCCTACCACGCCAGGGTGGAGGTGGCCCGGGTTGGCATTCGTCATCAGCAAAAAATGTGTGCACGTGTGAATGTGGGATGCTACAACCCAGCCCGGTGTAGTGTGCGCCCTATTCGGCGGACGGGGGAAAAGCTTGCCAGCGCGCCGAGGTGTCAAAGCTATGCTAAAACATTAAAGTGAGGAGGGATAAGGTGAAATGAAACCCCCAGGGTGGGGCGTATTGGGGGGGGGGGGCAAGAGAGACGTAGGCATGAATATTCTAAATGGAAATATGAAAAGAACTTCCATTCGCTTCCCTGTCTCATCCCCTGCTCACCACTCGCGCGCTCATACAAAGCGCCCACGGTAGCCCCACAGGTAGACGAGAGAATGATTATTTTCTCGCGTGTGTTTGCCGCCTGCTGGCGGCGGCGGTGGTGAGCACGCTACACTGGGTTAATGGGATGGGTGGAAGGGAAAAACGCGGAAGCGATGGAGACGCACGGCACAAACACATGCCCGGGCAGCGGAATATAGGTCAGTCGGGAAAAAGTGCAAAGCCCGCCAAGCCAGCGCACGACGCCCTGCCATGTGTAATCAAATGGCGTTTGTCGGTCGTTTCGTTTCGTTTGTTTGCTGCTGCCGATTTTCCAATCCCCTCCCTTCGCCTTTGCCCACCCACTCCCACCGTTTGGTTGCTTTTTTTCCGCCATTCCCTTCCTAAAAGGTGAAGCGCATCCGCTGCCGTCGTCCGCGTGTGCTGGCAATAAGTTTGCCAATTGGCATTTTGTTATTTTTGTTACCAACGCCAACCCCGTTCCAGTTTCGTCACCGCTCATCGCCAGCATTGCGAAACACGGCTGACGAACCATATTTCACCTGTCTATCCATCCAAGTCAGCATTCGCGACGGACCCCCCCCCGCCCCGGTCCGATTGGGAAATCCGAGCGGATTTGATTCGATTTGTTCTAACACCATCCAGACGGTGGGTGTTGTTGTTTTATTTTCCTCCTTCTAGCCCTCGTCTGTGTGTGTGTGTGTTTTGTTTTGTACAAACTGTTTGGTTGCCGTTTTGTTTCTTTTTCCAATCCACGTTTGTACAACCAGTTAAATGGGAAAGGCACACAAAAACGCCGAACCGAAGCAGGTTTGAACAGATGATTTCCCGGGGCCCCGTGGCTAGCTTTTCGGTGGAATGTTATTGTTTTCGTGCCGGGTGCCACTGTCGCTGGTTTGCCGGAGGGCATTGACTTGCGTAGCTGGCTAGCCGGAAAAGCTTTTTGGTAAGCACGGAAATATATGTGTGTGTTTTGGGTGCATTTTTCACTCGTTGTTTGAGTAGCTGTTACTTGCATATGGATTGAATTTATAGCGCAGAACGTCGGAAATTTAAATAGCATGCACGCACGGAACACATGCAAATAAAACGCGCTTTTATGTAAATAAAATGAGTGTCAAGCGAAATAAATAAAAATCGTTTCATAAATTGTATTAAAATCGATTTTTTTTAAATTGTTTTTAAAGTTACTTTCTCTCCAAATAATTCAAATAATAAAGACATTTATTTTACTACTTTGTTCGCAGATTAATATAACTTACCTTCAAATATTACTTCAAACCATTTATGGCTTAAAGGTCCAAGGAAAAACCATCCACAATTTCTACAAGCTACATACTGTCCCATACCGCCCCCCCCCCCCCCTCCCCCAAAATATGACTAAAGTGCGCCCTTGGAAAACAGCAACTAATTGCCATCTATTCTTCCGAACGGTCATTACGAAGCGACAGCCCGAACCGTGACACAAGAACTTGGTGGCAATTAAAAAGGCTGGAAAAAACTACATTTCTCTCCTTTTTTTTTTGCTTGTTCTACGGGGTAGACCTTTGCTTACCTCCGGGAGCGCTTAAGGGCTCTTGATGCTTCTCCTGTCGCTTTTGATGGTGAAATTTGAATAAAACTCGCATAAAATCTTAATGACTTACGGTGCTTGAAAAAGACATAAAACGGTGGCAGAAAGCAAGTCAGAACAAAAACGAAAAGTGCTTCCAAGCGTTCCTGCTAAATGGTAGCAAGGTAGAATTATGTTGATACAAGTTTAGTTTTGAATACCGAAGCCATTGTGTGATCAACTGATTTTGAGTCACATGAAAATCAAAAATTAATTGTATTTGATAAGCAAACTATAACAAGAATATCAAATGGTTATGAATATCATTATTAGTTAATTTTTAAGCAATTATTAATTAAATTCCTAAAAGAAGTCGCATTCAACTAAGAATACAATAAGTACACACCGACAAAGATCTTGTTCTTCCACAATAATCGCACAATGGTTCTAGACCTTTCGACAAGAATTATTACGGTCCAAGTAATCCAGTGGCATTCTAGTATCTTGACGTGAAGGATATTAAGGTGGTTGTATCCAAACGGCTGCCGACTATACATAGTTAATCGTATAGCTTAAATCCTTAACGAAACGAAAAGGATTGAACGAATAGTCTTTGTAATCCCAACGTTCCTTTGATATCAACCTAATAGTCCATTATTAGTCGATTGCACTTTTGTACGGCTTGAACAATCTTCTCGCCTACAAACCATGTTGATATTTGCCCATACAAATCAACTCCGATCGTGGCATTCTGTTTCCCCATTCATCATTTCATCGATCAAATAAATTATCTGAAGGGACAACTAAAACTTGCCCCGGCTCGCCATTCGACTCAATGTTACCCGAAACTGACAAATGTTCTAATTGTCACTGATGAAGTATAGTTGCCTTGGCAATTGCTGCAACAACAACTCGCAACGAGCACATGTGTGCAGCTTTGAACGCAATTGGACTGCTGGACGGCAACAAATAATGTTCTATTGTATGACTCATTCTTCAGTATCCTGCTGATACAGAACCAATATCGTGTACGAAAATTCTAGCTGCACAAGCTCCGTGCTCCGTGTACGTATGATTACAGCGAATCAATTTCGCAAAATTAGTCATTCGTTTCGGCTTGGTTACGGCGGAACAAGTAAAAAAAAAACAGGCCCGCCAGCACTGCCAGCAATGCCAGCTCTGGTACAAAATCACGACTTCCACATCCCAAGCACCGTGCTATTCGGGTGGGTTTCTCCGCCTCCCATCGAAACGGGTCGGTTCTTGCTTCAGAACTCGGGTGGGCAATCATGGGCACACCGATAGAAAAAGCGGCACAGCGCAATCGTTAGCGAAAATCGCCCCTTTGCCTAATCCAATCAAATTTGAAACGGACCGGGCGACCAAGGCGATCCTCGCACGACGCCATGCTGCCCGCGAGCGATCGTCTGTCACGAACTTCATTCTCAATAAATCAGCACGGTTTCGGAGGGATGCCGAAAGGGCCGAAACCGACCCGACCCCTTATGCGATCGGTGCTCCATTATGGCTACGCTGGATCACGCTGTGCTGCACTGTTTCGGCCCATCGATCCCGCCCACCCTCGGTCCGACGGCGCGAACCCTTTGGCCGATTGGCAGCGATCTATTTCGTGTGGTAATGAATGAAAATTTGCTTCTCATTTGCATTAGATTAGAAGGGACCGGATGAAAGGGAGGGCCAAATTGTGTTGTAGGCTGTTTTGCTGGGCACCACAACAAACGCCTTCCGACAGGGAAAATGTGTCGAAATGGATGGCTTTCTATGGCGTTTTGCAGCGATGCAGCGACATCACTAGGCCGCAGGCCACGAACCCCGTCCTGGGAAACTCGATGGAAATGGTTATCGGAATGCAAATAGTGCTCGCTGCGGCTACTGCTGGATGTTACAGCTGGGATGGAAATGGATTGTTGTCTAGCTAGATTCAGAAAACTTAAAAAAAAANAAAAAAAAAACAAATCACTTTTTATTGTCAATTCAACAGAATCTTTACACACGCTCATACATAGTGACACAAAGCTGCCATTCTTCTTCACTATCTTCTCCCCCCATCAGTGTGCAATGAAAAAAAAGAAAACAACCCCGTGCTACGTCTGCGTCTTTAAAGCGCAATAAAACAAAAAAACACAACTCAACGATACTAACCACCGTCGGAGTCATCTAATCGACAGCTACACCATCAAGTCGCTTGTAGGCGCCTCCCGTCGCCATCACAACGGCAACAGTGTCGCACGAATGGGCCAACGCAAGGGTTGCGCGGGCCAGCGATGGGAAAACTAAATTGATACTAATTATCCGTTACTAACCATGCTGCTGGCATCGCAAAAAAAAAAAATAACCTCACATCGTGCAGTTTTTACTGCATTTGTTAACGCATGTTGTTTGCTGCTGCTGCTGCTGGTGCGCACCATTGCGTAACGCATTTTGCACCCATGTTTGCGGTGCAAGTTTCTAAAGCTGTCCGAAATGGTTCGCCAAATGGCAAGAACGGAACGGGCGTAAAGGTAAGGGTTTGGCGAAACTTAGAACTTCTCGTACGGTGCTTGATGAGGTGCGTTTCTATTTTTTCGCCCTTTTTTTGCTGTTACCCTAATCAGCATGCTAGCAGCGATGCCGCAGGGGACGGTGGTGCTAGGTGGTGGTGGTTTGGTGGTTGAGAATCTATAGGGGCATAAACATGGTACCTGCAACACCTTGAACTACAAAAGTGTCAATGTACCGATGGAACCACGGTGGCGGTGCGCGCCACCATTCGGAGCTGAGCTACGGTCGGTCCAAGCCGTTGATGATCGTGGCGGTCCCGTGGTACCACACCAGCCATGATTCCGGTGCGATCATGCACAGTGCACACGACACGCAACTTTGCGACTTTGACAAATGTCCTTCGGCGTGGTGTGCCGGTTGTCATCGGGTGCGCTTCGTTCGACCGGTTTAAGGCTCGAGGACTGGAACGTTAGTAGCAAGATTAATATCTGACTAAAGTTGTCTAGAATTTTAGAAACTGTGCCATAAAGTTAAAGAAGTAAGCAGAAAAATCCTTTGTTATATACAGCAGAATGTTTTCATCTCGAAGATTAATAATGTTATTCATACGCATTTTTCTGAAAACGGCAAATAAAATGTTATAAAATGATTATTTTATCAAATATTGTTTAACTTTTACTAAAGCATTTGACAGAGCCTTTAATTTTAAGTTATCTTTAAGGAATCTTCTTCCCTATTATATTTAAAATAAAGTTTTCAACGAATGTTGACGATCGCAAGAAGCAACTGAAGATTACAATTTAAAGTATTTCTTCAGAACTTCGAAGGTTTTTACAGTCTTAGTAAAAATTATAATCAATTTTCCTTTAAATAATATAAGGAAGAAAAACTGTTTTTTAACAAAATAGGTAAGAATATAAAATTAACAGCACAATTCTTCTAAAGACAATGAGTAATTTGATCGCTGTTTCAATTCTTTTAGAAAACTTCATTTTAAACTAAACTTTAAAAAGATTCGTTGGATTTTGTCTGCAAGAAAATACACTTTTATGTTGATTTATTATAACATTCACATAAATTACTCATTCAAGGACTAAATTTTCATAAAATTAACCAAACAATGCTGACGATCTTGCCGGGTGAAATTTAGCACTGACCGTCAACCATCATTTTCCAACGGCCACTGTTCCGATCGTCAAGTACGGCCTTGGAAGGGTTGCAATTGCTCAACATACACGAACCGCCACAAAGTGCAACCGACCGCTATGTGCTACAAATTGGAAACTTTGTTCTTAAAGGGCCACCTCCACCATCTCTGCACGCTCCGTACCACACTGTTTTGTGTGTTGTTTTCCCACCGCACATGTGCTGTTCTTGAACATCCGTTTTTAATGTTTTGTTTTTGTTTTTGTTTGCTGCACGTGAACTGCGGTTTCACTTGACCGGATCCACCGATCGGAGGCGTGAAGGAGGAAACGCAAAAAAGAAAACACAGCCAATGCTTGCCTGGTTCGCTTTTCACACCCACGATATCCCGTGCCCTTACCCTTGGCACGCCCAAAGCTGCATCCGTTCTGATGGAGTTTTCATTACGGCCATGCCATACGATCTGACCATGAAATACCTTCCTATCCTTGAACAAACAGCTGGGCTGGGCTATTCGATTGATGAAGCATAAATATGCAGCCAGGGGTGTAAACTGCAACGCACCCGACTGCATTCCGTGGCTTTCCGATTACTAGTCATTATTTTGTGTGTGTGTCTGTCTGTCTCGGGACAGAGATCAAAGGGCTACTCAATGCCACGAAAAAGAGGTTGTTAGTTTCACTTTCGAAACTCTTTTAGAACCGTGCCATCGCTCCGGGGGAGCCTCGGGGACACTGACTCAAGCATTGATACAGCATTGACCTCTATTTGGGTGCGTTTATTGCTTTATTTTTTAGCATAAACTATAACCAACCTTCCTGATACGGGTTACAATCTATATCGAAACGTACAGGAACCCCGATTTGTTCCGCAGTGCTGTTGTCGCGGTTTCTGGTCAGACCCGGGAGGAGCACGATTAAGCACCGTGCTTCGTGTTTTGAAGCAGCAAAACAGCAACGTTTTCGGTGATTTATGGCCAGTTCCGCGTATCATCAATAAATTTCATTATTAAGATTTACATTGCCTCACATTGCCGTACGTTCAAATGCATACAATTAGCCTACTTCCATGGTGAACTACCGTCAACGGTCGCTCCAGTCGTGTGGCAAACGTTCCTTGTGCTTGGGGTTAGCGGAATTTTGGAAGTTGTGGAAACCTCTTCGAAGGGTGCCGGAATTGTTTTTGGTCACGCAAAATTGGAGGGGGGGGAGGCGAAGAATAGGTTTTCATGCGCCCTTTATCGGATACTTGTGCCGTGCAAGCTATCATAAAACTACGCAACAAGATGGATTATTTGACAATTTATTGCCAGATGGAAGAATTTGTATGCTAAGTAGAAAGTTTTGCTTTGAAAATGTTGCAAAAATGCAAACAATTCTTTCTATTTAGTACGAAAAAAGGTACGAAAGAAGCTTTTGAAGAACACGCATGTGCATTACAATATGTCGGGACCGACCACCCAGCAGCAAGCTGAACTGTTTTTTTTTTTTTTGGAAAGAAGCGTAACCCAGCTGCCTGGTACAACTCGAACCCAAAAGTGAAAGTGAAATGTTGCTGTCACTAATAAATTCATAACTCCCCTTTGGTGGAAAGCAAACGAAACAAACACCCGAAAAAAAAAACGAAGTAAACATGTTCCAGTGGGTGATGATAATTCGTCGTACCCCGTACGCCCTGTTTGGCTTATTAGGACCCCGAACTGAGAACGTTTTTCGTGTTTGTGTGTGTTTATCTTGTCCCTTGCCTTCCTTCGTTAAGACGCTTGGCGCTTTTATCTAAATTAAATCATTGTATCCAAAAATCCCGCAGCATGTCGCGTGAGCGTTGTTTGAGTGATGTGTTTCTTTTTCGCTGCAAACCGTGGGATACGATGATGATCCTCCAATCGGGCAAGAAGTTTGCTGCCACTCCCGGGAGTCGATTAATTACGGACGATTTATTGGGAAGCAAGGCTTAACGCCGCCATCCACGGACCGCTTCATATTGCTGCTGGGGAGGTAGAGGGTGTATGGCTGGGGGGGAAGCGACATGTTGGGAAACGTGTCGCTAGCGTAACGCCGGTTGCTACTGGAAATATTTATTTTTGGGTGATTTCGTCTGTGTGTGTCTTCTTATGTGTCTCCGACTACTGCTTGTTCGAAAGTAAATACGACCGTGCAACATAAATCATGCAAGAGTGCAGCAGTGCCTCAATTGCAGTTAAGCTCTCTGTCTGGGGATGGCTATTGCGACGTGCATTGATTTACAGTTTGGCGTATGACAATCTTAACCTTCTGCTTACGTTAGCCAGACTGTTACAAACATTTCTTATTACAATATAGTTTTTTAGTAATACTTCTAAATATGTTACTACATGTTACAGTTTTTAACATAAATCATTAATATTTGAGCATTTTAAACATTGTTGTATAATAATTCTCGTTTATAAGTTCGACACCTTTTTTGTTGCTACGCTTGCAAAGAAAACTAATTTATTAAAATTATATTTGTCTCGTATAGTTTATTACAAAAAAAAAACTCTAGTAGAATTTGAGACAGATAACATTAATTCATCCATCATTGTAAACACTTACTTTTAAGAATAGTTTGATTAAATAAAATAATTTGATCTAGTCACACCATACAATCTGTTTATAACTAACATTGCACACAAGAATTAAAAATGCGTTTTTAAAAGCTATTTTCAGAAGGCATATTATGTACAATAATTCAAATTAATCTAAATCGTTTTATTAAATAAAACTACATTTTTCACTCCATTCCACACAACATTCCTGCACTGTGACTTTGGCGCATGAAACACGCTCCTACTGATGCGCTCCGAAGGCATGCGATGCTTTCCCTGCGAAGTCCGGCGTAGAATGAGCTGAGTGCCTAGCAAAATCGCGCACGAAGTGCGCTCACGCACTCACAACCACTCACCTTCCCCTTATTTTGTGCGTGCACTCGCGATGCTGAGCGCGCAGGTGTCCGCTCGCGAGTGCCGAAGAAATACCCGTTCCGTGAGTGGCCTCGCGTGCCGACTTAACGCTCACAGCTGACCGAAAAGGGGTCAACGACCGACCGCGTGACAAAGATAACAATATAATTATTATCAAACAAATTTTTTCTGCCCCACTCTCGCGCTCTAGCGCGCTCCCGCACACACACACGCACGCACGCATGCACACCGCCGACACAGTGAAGCACGCGCGCGCGTCTTTGCTTGTTCTATCTATCCGTACGCTCGTACGTCTTGCGTATATGTCACTTCTGTCTGCGCTGGTCGCGGTATAGTGTTCGGTGCGCGTAACGTCAAGCCGGCAAGCGCAAACGGCCTGTGCGCGGCTGTATGTGTGTGTTCCGAGCGACGGTTTGCGTATGTCCGCGACATGCTATGTGTGTGCGTACATCCCGCTTTTCCATCCGTCTTGCGAGATCGGTTTCTAGACGTGCCGAGCGTGTGGCAATGTCAGATTTGAATGATTCCGCCAAAAGACGCTCACACACACACACACGCACGATCACATCTTAACGCGTCACTTTGTCGCGGACGCGATTTTTTTCTTATTTTGGCAAACCGCGGTACGTGCGTGTACATTCGTACGTCGAAATATTCGTCCAAGATTCGAACTCAGTTCTTACATCCCCGAGCAGGTAATACACGCACACACACTTGCGAAAAATCAATCCAAAATTTAAAAAGCAAAACAAAAAAACATGTTCACCCTTCCCGCTTCCACCCACCCTAGCACGAGGGTTTTCGTTGCCTGGTTGACGATGATTTGAAGGTGGCCAAACGTTGCACCCGCACCAGCTCGATAGCGATGCACACATGCGAAGGGTTTTTTTTTTTGTTTTTGGTGTTGGACGTGCGTACTTATCCTGTTGCTTCCGCGGAACAGCAAAATGTTTCTTTGCCAACCGCAGCAAAACGACCCCTCGCGGCCATTGTGGTTCTATCGCCCCCCCCGGTTTCGGCTGTCCCTCCCCATGTGCAGCCCTTTTTTTGTGTACAACAGTGTGGAACAGCACTCAAAGTCAAAGTCGAAAGCCGTTGTCTTATCAGGCAGACTCTCCCGGTTACGGGGTACGGGTACATCGACTTTTACTTAACCCCACTCTACGGCTCGCGGTACGGGTGGTTTGCCGCTTGCTCTATCGTACATTCTCGTACATACACATGCCGAAACACGGTTCTGTTCTTCTAACGTGCACGTCACTTTTACAAAGCATCAAATTTAATTTATTATTGCACACTAAATGGACAAGGGTTCTAGTGTGTGATTTAAAGGTGCATAAGCGAACACTACCAACTGCTATAAAATATGTTGAAACTTTAAAATTAAAAACAATACCCCAAAGCATCTAGGTAATATCAATCAATGGATTGATTTAAATTATGGTCAACAAACAATTTGATGAAAAAATTAATTCATTTTGATCATTTTTTAATTTACTATGAAGCGGAACTCAGTTATCTCTTGTAACAATAAATATTTAAAGAACAAGATACATTTAAAATGGTAACAAAAGAATTTTAACGCAAATATGTATGCATTTGATGATATAAATTGTCCATTAAACAAGGAGAACACTTAAGAATGTTATGTTATATTCTGTTTCTAGAACAATTCTCTGTGAAGTGTTAAAATTCTAAAATCATTTTCAGCCTGTACGAGTAATATACATTTTTTAAATTAATATATTTTGTCCTGGAACATCACGACTGTGATTATTGTTCTTGTGAAACAATTTTTAACACTTAAATCAGACCAAATCAGCAAGATTCAAACGAATTCCCATCCCAATACAGAAAAATAAGGTTAAATTATTATGTTAAAAAATGTTTTAATCTAAATAAGAAATAAATATGCCCTATTAAAAATATAAATAACAATTGATCACTAATTTTAATTGTTTTTGATTTAATTTTGTCGTTACAGGTATGATTACATATCAGATGTTTTAAAAAGAGTCATCCAAAGGTATCTGACGGAAGATGGCGTTGAAACAAATTAAATCACACACTTATCGTATAAATGGTATGTAAAAAATTAATTAATAATGTTTAACTCTTGAATTTCTGCTGGGAGTTAGAAGATATGGAAATGCATGAAATTATGCAAATCTTTCCTCTTCTTTTGTGTTGCTTTGGTGCAATAGAATAATACTAAAAAAAATGATCTTCCATCGAAAAGTCGACACTAAAACGTTACAAATCCCATGAGCATACGTTCGCAGGAAGCCCATTTTGTCACCATCGACCAAAGTTTTGCACCCATTTTGCGACCGTGCTTTCGGCTTTTCGTGTGGAAGTGCGAAATATTGTGCCCGGCTGCCCTGCCCTGCCCTGCCACGAGGACAATGACCGCAAGCGCGAAATGGCGATGTGTGCGCTGCAAGATGAACGCTGTGCGGCAAAGTTCCTTAGCACACAAGGGCAAGAAGGGCTTCCCGTACGACGACACATTCACACAATCGGCTCAATCCGGTCGCAATTGATTCCGTTTCGAGCTCGTCCTGCCCGACACAGTGTGTGGGATTTTCCAATTTTCGTGCCCCAAGTGAATCAAGTTCAACACGCCCACGTGCGTAGGGGGGAAAAGCGAATAGTGGAATGGGTTTGTCATAGCTGAGAATTCCGGCTTCTGGCCCATTCCATACCGCATGGGATGGTGAAACATTCCACCAGTCAGCTGGTGTCGTTTATCGAAAACGGGAGATGATTCTTCCTGCTTTGCACACACACACACACAATCACAGCAAGAAATGCGGGGTGAAGGGGTGACCGACCGACCGGGTTTGCGGGGGAGAGGATGTGAGAAGGGGGGGGTGGTAAGGTTGGCGGAAGAGGGAGGGGAATTGATACGCAATGTTATTGCCATTACGCCGCATCCACGCGGGTCGACAGCGTTCATTGACAGCGCGCCGGCCCACTCACAGCACTCGCGACACACACGGATGCCACCGCGAGTGCCGGCGCGTTCTCGTGAGCGCCCGGCACCGTGCTATTGCCGAGCGCGTGTGAGTGCCGCACAGAAGCACGGCGTATGCAACACCGCGGGAACTAGTGCTGAGAGATCCCGCATCCCGCATTCCGTGCGCTAGTGTGAAGCGGTTCTGTTGAGTTTTTTCTCGCTCGACGTGCTCTACGGCAAATCAAACGGCAAAAACATACATCGAAATACCAAACAAAAAAAAACAAAAAAAACAACACTACGGGACGATTTTCGGGAACGTTTTCGAACACACCGTGTTACCGTGTGCTGGGGGCCGAGTCGGCTTCTAACTTGTGACAATTCTCAAACGATCGTGGTCGTTCACTTGTTGTTGTTGGTGTCGTTTCGAGAGCAAACCAAAAAGAGCCCTCCCCCCCGAACCCCCAATACAACACCCACCGGAAAGGAAGATAAACCAGCAATCGGTTTTTTTTTTGTTTTGCTTCTCCAACGGTGGTTGCCGTGGCTTCATCGGAGTTTCATCATACTGGCGAAGCAGCAAAAGTGCCCTTTTCCAGCAGCGACAACAAAACGGGTGGCTAGGCGTGCAAGGGTGACTGTGCGATTCAGTGACACGATCGTGCACGATCCTCCATCGTCGACGTTGAAATAAGAAAAAGAAAAGAGGGAGAGAAAAGGAAAGAGAGAGAGAGAGAGAAAGAGAGAGCGAGCGAGAGCTAGTGTATTTGTGTGGTTTGGGAGCGTTTGGTCCGTGTGTGGGAGAGCAAACCGGCCACCCGTGCCAAAGATCGTCACGAAGAATGTGAATTTTTCCGCTGTTTCGGTGTAATGCTGTGGCGAGTGGCGTTTGTTGACACAGGAGAAAAAGAAAACGTGTGATACCCCCAAAAACGCCAACCAACAACGGGCCAACCGTTTTGCGGGTGTTGCTTTCCCGTTTTTATTATTAATTGTGTGCCGGCGATTACGCGTCGAGTGCATTCGTCGAGTCGAGTGACCGTACCGTGTGTGTGTGTGTATATACCCATCAAAAAGGGCAGTCCGTGTACGATCCGGCTTCACGACTTCCCTGGCCTGGTTTTCCATTTTGTGTTTCTAGTTGGGCAAAATTGGAAAAAAAATTTGCGTACCGTGTGTCACACCTAGCCGCGAATGAAACGTGTCGTTCTACGTTTGTATTGAAAGTTTTTCATTCAACCCACCCATCACCCCCCCCCCCTCCCCACCCCTCATTTGTAATGCTCCATGATATTTGTGCATTTGTAACAAAAACAAAAACCGTGCCTGTTTGAAGTTTGGTTAATCGATTGGTCGTGTCCCGCACGCCCGCACCGAACAGGCGATGATGCACAATGTTTGCAATTGCATTTCGATTTTAATCTCCCTTGTCGGTTTTTTGCCCCTCCCCCCCTTTATTAGTGAGTGAGCGTACGTGTTTGTGTTTGTGCGTGAGTAGCAGTGTGCGTTGTTGATTTAATATTTTCGATGATTAATTACTCACAGTTGATGATGATGATGTTGTGTTTCTGGAAGTTCAGTCAATGCTTTTGTTTTACCTGTCACCTGCCAGTGCGCGTCACCATATGGGTATGAGAGTATTCATGCGTGTGTGTGTGTGTGTGCGAGCTAGAGGTGCGGTATGCGTGTGTGTTCCTTCCCGGTAATGCCAATGGATACGAAGCGCGGCTACCGATGATTCTAAAAGAAGCGAAAAGGGCAAGGGCTGCCTGATGCACGGCCCAAATTTTCCAAAACCCTCTGTGTGTGTGTGTGTGTGCGATCAATCCCGTTTTGCATCAATGCGAATGAGTGCATTTCCAATTTTCCACCCAAACCCACCCACATCGCCCCACCTGCAGCGTGCAGCGTTTGTTTATGTTTGTGCGTGCGAGTGAATGTGTACGTGTGCGATTTGATCGGTCGGTTTAGGGGAAGGGGGAGGTAAAGAGGAGTTAAATCGCAACCGACCGGAATCGCACACGCTGCAACGTGTGACAAATATGTCAAATAAATTAAGCCAACAACAACGGCAAAACAAATAAATGGTATGAGTGAGTGAGTGAGTGAGCAGGCGCTGATGGTGGTGAAATATTCGATTCCGGTGGGTGTGAGAGAGAGCGTACGAGCACGCACGCACACACGAAATTCCTCTTCGCGCTGTACGGGCGACGATAGTGCTTGCGGAAAATTCACCTACTACCCCCCCTCCCCCTCCCTTAACAAATTTCCCCCCTCATCAAAAACCACCCACAACAAACCGGGGTGGCAGAGATTTGACACTCGAGCCTCCCACAAACCCGGTCTTTCGGCCGTATGGTGTATGTGTATGGTGGATCCCTTTCTTGTTACATGAAAAATGGATAGGTTCAATGACACGGCACCGCGCGACCGGTGCGAGCGGTGCGTTAGCGAGTGCGAGAGAGAGAGAGAGAGAGCGAGAGCAGGAAAAAGGGATGAGATAGTGCACGGGACGCGTGTTTCGCGTCTGCACCGTATGTGTGTGTAGCTGTATGAATCAGCACTGAAATCTGTTCCCAACCTCCAGGCCCCCCCCCCCGCCCCCTACACCCCCACACAAAACGAACGAGAGAACGAGAATAAAAAGAGAGCAAATTCGACGAAATGACCAGCGCGAGATAGAGAGCAGGAACAAATGTGAGCGAACGAAAGAGAGAGATAGGAGATCGGCGTGAACGAGAGGGTTTGACAGTACAGTTCAATCACATGGACCACTAACTCCAACAATGCACCCACCCCCTACCACCACCCTCCTTTTTAGCGTTTCCATTAGGGGTAAACGTCAAAACGTCAAACATTCGAGAGCAATAGATAGATAGAGAGAGAGAGAGAGAGAGAGAGAGAGAGAGAGAGAGAGAGAGAAACATTTCTTCCCGTTTCTATCGCTGTTGAACCGCTAGAGCGAGTGTTGCTAGATCACAAGTGAAACACATTCTTCAACAAAACAACGGAACACATTGACAACTTTCTAACACCGCTTTTGTGTGTGTATGTGTGTGGTCGTCGTACACTCCACCACTAATCCAACCATTCGTACGCGGAACGAATCCCTTTCTTGAACAATTATCACCCCTCCGGGGTAATGGTCAGCCGACGCTCTAAAACGCTCTCCCGCGTGTGTGTTTGTGTGTCAGCCTCTCCACCCATCTCCAACCAACCCCTTTTCACAGCTACTTTGATAGGGATACATCGTACGCATACACATGCAGGTAGTACGCTAGCCCTTGCCCAGACCGTCATAAAGTCGACTGTCACCGGGGAATGATAATGGTCACCGCGGGTACTAGAAAACCTCACTATCAGGTGTGTGTGTGTGTGTGCCATGTACGGTAAAGGCACCTGGGCCACTTATCGGCATTGATATCGGGATCGGCATGTCGATACGAAGGGGGTTGACAACCAGCACCAGCACACCACTTGCACAAACACTAAGGCCGAATGCGTACGCATAAACACACTGTTTTTTTTTTCGGGGGTAAAGCAAACCACTTGTTTGCTGGCAAGCATAAAATAGTTTAAAATATTGTAACGCTTCGTAACGATCGTGATGATCGTGACAGTGATCGATAAAATAACCAACAAACGAAACTATTTCACCCAAGCTGCTGGTTTTTAGTTAACGATTTTCCTTCCCCCATCCTTATCCTTCCAACATACCCATTTTTCCCGCCCATTGTGCCTCCTTCTTGGGGAACAAAGGGGGTAGACCACCACGGGCGTGTTCTGTTTGCCGTTTTGCCCCCCACCGGTTGCTGAATTTTTACAGGAATTTTTGCCTCCGCACTCCACGCAGGATGCTCGGTGCGGTGTCAAACGATGGTTGACGGGGTCGCGCGCACGTATGTACATCCTGCCACGTCCGGTGCCTAACAAACGCGGTACGCATTTCGCATCCACACCCCCGCCCCTCCTCCCCCGCGTTTGCCGGGTGACACTTTTCCCATTTCATTTCCTACTTTCTGCCAACGCCGCACTATATATCGCGCATCGTGTCACGCACTGTCTCCGTTTTCTTCGTCTCGTTGTTCTCCTTCCCATCGTGTCCCCGCGGGGGCTACTGCGGGGTTTGATCTTGGTGATTCCCTGGTGATCCTTTCTGCCGCCGGTTACGCAGCCCCCTGCCCGTCAACGGTACGCCAGACAGATGAACGCGAACAGTGGTAGTGGTAGCAGTGGTGTAAAACGAAACACAAAATAGCAAGTGCACTCCGGTACGACGGTGGTGCATGCTGGGCGAGCGCAGGTGAAAAGAAAACCGAAAGGTGAAGGAAAAAAAAATTAACGCATCAAAGCAAGCGCACCGAAAAAACGGAAAACAACGGCGTGTGCACAGTGTGTTTGTGTGTGTGTGTGTTTGTGTGCCAGAAAACAATTGTGTCAACATCGCAACAGCTGCAAATCGATGCAAATGAAAGCGTGCGCTCGGGTGAACCGGTGATTGCGGAACTGATTGAACCGAACAAAAATTGCATAATTTCACAGGTAGCTCCCTCATGCACAGCTTAAAACCATGCACGCGGAGACGTGAGCGAAGGAGGGAATGGTGTATACCGAAATAGGAAGCACAACCAATCGAATCACATTATCGCAAATGACCCGATTACCGATTTGCCCTCACGTGAACTTACCCAAAAGTTCACAACAAACGCACAAAAAGGGGGTAAGGGGGTTTTTTTGAAGGAGAGGGGGGGGGGGAAGGAGGGTCCGGCCACCAAACGTTGGCAATTATTCTACCGGCCGAATGCATTTTGGATTTGCATGGAGCAGTGCATTTATGGATTGTTTACTTACGCGTTTATTCGCGCCGCACGCTTACGCTTGTACGACAGTATGCATTTTTAATTGTACCGTTCTTGCAACGATTGTTTCATGCTGCACGATTATGTTAAGCGCAATGGCCTTGAATGCATGCTGTCGCCGTGCTGTTCCGATTGGCACACATAATTGCTTCACGGTACAATCATTGTTTGTACATCATTAGGCATTCCGGTGCTTTATGTTTTATTTACTTTCAATAACGCACCATTCGCTCTTGCAGAATGTTTTCGTTTTTTTGTTTTTGCTTTCGCTGAAAGTGGCCATTTTTGTGATTTCCATTGCAAAACAAAATGGAGGCAAAGGAACAATAAAAAACGAGAAAAATCATCCCACTGTATCGATCCGTAGGTGTGATTAATAACGATGAATATTTCATTTTTGGTCATTCATGGCTTGCTGCGATTAAAAAAAAGCAATGTTTTTTAATGCTGAATTGTGCGCTGAGGCGCAATAAGCGGACGCCTGGTCATTTATAAAATGGATAAAGTACCAGGCGTCTCCTTGGCTGCTGCACTCAGTATCCTTTTCACATGTTTTTTTTTCTAGCTTGGATTTTAAGGAAATATTTCAATATTTTTTAAAGAACATGCGTATAACATTGTTTCCCTTTTTCGATGGCATTTTCTGTTCGCAGAAAAAAATGTTCATTCATAAATTATCCACAATTGCCTAGGGTACTCCCAGGATACAATTGTTCAATTTAAGCCAAAATAAAAAAAGACAAACAAACAAACAAGCAAATGCAGTGTCAATGGACCGTAATTACAACCGGCGTCCGTGCCCGTTGCGCAGAAAAAATAACATAAATCTTAAAATAAATCTTGTGTGTTTTTCCATAGCACAAAGTGAAATGAGAAAAAAACAGCAACACTACGACACAACGGACATGCAGATGGTTTATTTCACTCTTAATTTTTATGTTTTTACCACCCTCCACCACCCTTCAGCACGTGGAATTGGGAGGGGGGAGGGGGGGGGGTGGTTGGAAAAACAGGCAAAATATGTGAGCAAACCTTCTGCAAAAGACAAATTGCGCCATCTCATGCGCCGTGTATCGCCGTGTAGGCCGTTGACACTCGCGTTGAATGACCAACCACGGGGAATCCACCCCCTCCCCGACCGTTTGATGGAGTGCAGCATGAGTGGCATGCTGTAGCCTTCACGTTGGCGGATGACAAAATTAATGAAAAAAGACACACACACACATACACACAGAAGCAAAGCACAAAAAACATTGAATTCTGTCTTAAAAGCATCCAATCGCCCCCCCAAAAAAACAACAAACTACCAACAAGAAATGTTCTTGCCGGTTCCTGCGTTAGCACAATCCTTCGCAAAATATCGTCAGCATGATCGGCATCACTCAGGGGCGCCCTTAAGCGGGATTCAAATGTAGGATACCGGGGTTTGATTGCGTGTCTTTCGCAGTCTCTGAGAGCAAAAAAATCTTACACCTAACGATGATTAATGGTGCAGTTTTACCGGTTTTCTCATCTTCTAGCTGCCACATATAAATTTGCCTTTCTTTTAACCTGTCTCTCTCTCTCTCACTCTCTCGCCTTCATGCTGTTAGAAATGTTCCACCAAACGCAGTGAAAAAAAATGGGAACACAACCGTCCAAGCATGACAATAGTGCAAATCGATGTTTGATTATGTTTCCCGTTTGGACTACCGACTGCGGCCAAGCAGTAGCACTTGTGCCTTCCTTCCACACCATATCTCAAGCGGTGAATGGGAAGCCAAAACCAATGACCCGTCTGATCAGTGCCGATCACTGGCGCCTCTTCTTAGCCCGACTTTCCATCATCCGACAGCTTCGACTTCCTTCAGGCAGGCGGCATGCTCATCAAACTGGCCCGCAACCAAATGACACTCGAGCGTGCAAGCAGTCTTGTGCGAGCGCGAGTGCGTTGATAAGACGCCCGTCTTGCCGGTCATTGAACCGCACGCGGGTAATGGGTACCGGGCCACTATCCCGTGCAGTGCACACCGTCACCGAGCTTAATTAATGGGAATCGATATTAACACCCGCACGCCTTCGGGGTGGTGTGTGGCTAGCGCATTATTTATTTCACACTTCACGCCATAAATCCCGAACACAAAAACACCCCCACGGGTCAATTGTGTGCAAGTGCGTTTTCGCAGGTACCCACCGGGACAATCGTACGCTCTAATGGCGGTTGAGTGTGCGGATATTTGTAGATTTTTTTGTCATGTTTCGTGTTAGGTCTGAATTGATACGCACGATTTGCGGGTGTTAATTTCATGGCGGTGATATAACATCCATAAGTTCGATCCACTTTTGGGAAGGAACACTATCGCAAACTGATCCATATGGTTCAAAATTTGTGAAGTAAATATGCAAATAACAATAGAATTTTGTGGACTGTAGCACATCAACAGTGCACCCATTTTTTATTCGATCTATTAAATCTGCTAAAGCTTCCAATAAGATCCCTGAACAAGACTAAAAGTTTCCTCTTTTATATCATATTATGTTCAATTCGAAATGGCAAAGCAAACTGCATGCTGTAAACTGTCACTTTGACGAAAGGACATCGAACCAACAATGTCTGGTTGGTGGACATGATCCGGACGAGCCAAACTTTTATGCTTCTACGGTGTGTCTGTGCGAAAAGGTTAATTAAAAGCACACTCAAACGATGGGGTCATTAAAATTTAAAGCATCACCATTCTATTGCCTTACCTGAGCACCACAAAGGGAAACAAATGTCCCAGATGAATACGAAAAAACTCCTATTTTACGACCGGTCAGCAACATAATGCCGTGTCAAAAATTATTAGCAAAGTTAAAAATGCTACATTTCGTCACTATGCAAAAGTGGGATTTATGAAAAATGCAATACCAAAAAAAAAGAAACTCCCAACAGAAAAACAAAAAAACAACAAAAATGCGCCCGTAATATGGCGCGCATAGAACGGGCTACGTATCTGCTTACTTGAAACGCACGCCGCAAAGAATGATGAGCCGCGTTGAAACAGTGTGGCTGGTAGAGGGTGGGATGCGGGTGAGGGGAGGGCGGCGGGTTTGAAATCATCGAACCCGCCATCGGGAACCGGGGCTAGCGGCTGTTTGTTGTGTGTTTTGCCCGCTCTTTTAGCGCGCAGGTTATGAACAGAAACGAACGGAACGGGTCCGGTGCAATGTGTGGGAAGAAGAGAGAGGGAGGAAGGAGGAAGAGGAGGAAGAGAGGAGGGGGTGTGTAGTCTAAGAGCGCGCGAGACATTGTGCTCCCGGTGCTGCGCCTCCCTTGCGGGCAGTGTTTTGCTTTAGTTCAATAACCTAAAGATTGAGACGCCAAGCGAGAGAGAAAAAGAGAGAGAGAGAACGTGTGAACGAACAAGCGAACGCGCGTTTGTGTATGGGTGGGTATGTGAGAGTACGTACGAGCGGCTTGTAATGCGAGAGAGTGAGCAACGCGAGTGAGTACCCAAAACAGAGCGAAAGCGGGGAAGCCCGCGGTTCGTTCACACGGGTTGAGTGACGCGGTGAGTGACGCGAGATGCGTGCGGTAGATGATGCATATTCCTCTCAGCGCTACGGCCAAGATCGTGCGTGTCGCGATCACCCGTACCACGCACGCATAACAAGTGTTCTGGCTTTCATGGCTCCGAGCATGTCGAGCGTCACTATTGACACTTGGTCACAAATCGATTAATTCACTCGCAGAAGAGTTGTGGCTTCCTTTTGGGATTATTTTTAAAATGCTTCCCAGCGGCCACCCGTCCTAGCGCCTTTGCACCCACCATTCGGCACCTGTTCGGCACTCAACGCCTAACGCGTGCACAGGCAACGGGGCACTCACCATTTGTACCGCTACGTAGCTAAAGCGAAACTCACCACCGCCGGAACTCTCGCTCTCGCTCTCTCTCTCTCTCTCTCTCTGTCACTCGCTTCCGCAGGGACTTCCCCGCTTCCAAACGGTTCCGTAGCCAGCCCATCCCCTAAAAGCAAGACCGACAAAGTCAGCGCACCTTGAGGTTAATGATCCTTGCTGGTGTCGTCGGAATCGTGCAGATGTTTTTTTTTATTTTTATTGTTACCCAGCGTTCTTGCATTGCCGCGCGTTCTTCGGTACCGGGGCGACGTCGTTTTGCTTGCGTAGTTGCTGGTTGCCGCCTGTTGCCGCCCTTACCCCCCCGGGTGTTGCCGTTGGCGACGCCACTGCCACCCCTCCCCCTCCTCCCCCTCACACCCACCAAACGTACACGTGTGACGTAATTTTGGACGGTGTCTTCTCCGCCCGGCCGTTCTGTTTAGCTTGAACCTTGTTTCGCTTTCTTTCTTGAAAGCTGGGTCTCTGTTTTCTTCCACACTGTCTCCCACCGCAAGCCTGCCTATCTCTGCCACCTTCGGTGGTGGTCTTTTTTTTTACCGCGGGGCGTCCTTCAGGTTGATGCATTCTTGCCAACACTTGTACTTCCCATTTCTTTGTTTTTCTTCTTTCGCTTTGCACACAAATACCAATGCTTGGTGAAATGCAACCAAAGCGGTGGTTGCTCGTCCACCCATGCACCAAGGATTCCGTTTCGCAACGGTTCTAAAACGGTTCCCGGTGGAACGGCTAAACGGACGGATAAACGTGAAGGCAAACCTGTAAAAGGTCAGGCAAATGGTTGCATCAAACCGTTGTTTATCCACGCACGCAGCGATGCAGGAATGCGACCGAACGATGGAATGAACCATCCCATATGGTGCACGGTTAATAAACTTTTTCTCTCCATCGAACTGGTTAACTGTTGGTGCCAAAAATCAAAACAGCTTCCATAAATGTTTGTTTTTAAAGATAAGCAAATAAAATAAAGTTCTATGCAAGTGTTTTCAGAGAATAGCAAAAGTTTAAATGTATCCCCTTGGCAAGCTTTCGATGCATCTACAGACAAAAACCCGCACTTGGCTGCTTTGCATAATTTCACACTACCAATGCGCATCGTTTTACTACCACCACCAGCAACACTAAAATTCGTATACACACCGGATCGTTCTTAGCACGGTGCAGTCTGTGTGTGTGTGTTCCGTTTCACACTTCGGGGTGGGTTTCAGGCAAAACAAAATCGAACAGCCCTGCAAGAAAAAAAAGACAACAAAAAAGGTGAACGAACTATGCTTATTCACACTAGAGCACAGACTCCCTAGTTTTGCTGATAAGGGTGACGCATTGGACGCGCTGCGACATCGGCCGGTGGTGCATCATGATGCAATTTACCATTCTTATGGTGCTTCCCTTGCACGATCGTTGCCAGTTCATTGACACTTGCAAGAAGTTGCTTTAAGAAAATGGAAAAATCATACATTCTACGCATAGAAAAATGTTCCGAGCGAGCATACTGCGATGGGCTAAGGTCAAGGTCATACCGTGTGCACCGTTTATGTATTTTATCTCCCTGCTGAAGGGAAAGATACACCCATGTGCAAATGATACACATACTCCATTCTTGTGCGCATGCCACGGCAAATCGGAGTGCAAATTTTACGTTTTTTTAAAACACCGAACGTGCTGCGTTTGCAATAATCGATTTCGGGCGAAATAAAAGAAACCGTTTTTACATGAGCGCTGCTCGATCATGTACGATCGCGTACGTGCTGCGGGTGGTGTTGGGCAAAAACTTGTGTTGAGGAAAAAAAAATTAAATGACACACACACAAATCCGCACAGCGAAGAAAAGAAAACTTTAAGCGTGACCGGCCGCCCGATGACGACAGCGTCTCGTTTGGGGTGAATGGTCTTAAGGGGGGAGAGAAAAAAAAGAAGGAAAAATGAAGGAAAAACAAACCGCGACAACAACTACGAGCACTAGTTTGCAGCGTCTGTACATTTTGTTCAAACGTTTCGGCTACGTGCTGATTGTCTGGTTCTGCAGGCAGGTTCTAAAAGGCAACGATTTCGTTGTTGGAACGCTTTTCTGCTATTTGTATTTTAACGTTTTCGCGAGGCGTGTTTTTTCTTTCTCGTTTGTTATTGCTACTTTTGGGTTGGGGGAGTTTTTTTTTTTTGTTGTTGTTTCTTTGCAAACAACTTGCGAGTCAAATTTAGCAGGTGCACTTTGCACCCTTATAGCAGCGTCAGCATCACAGTTTCACACCGTGGAAGGTAGTAACAGGAGATGGGCTACAGCAGCAGCAGCAAACCAGTAAATATTCGCTGATTTCCCGGTGGTCCCGGGAATGCAGCGGAAGTATGGACCCCGGTGGTCCGGTTCGGTGTGCTGCATTATTGGGGAAGCGATTAACGAGCGAATGGAAATCACCCGGGCGTAAAGTGTTTGGAAGATTTTTGCAACAACATTTGCCCCCTCAGAAGTCACGTTCTCTCGGGTGATATGCTGTGGCGATGAGCTCATGACGACGGGGGTAAATAATTGCAATAGCTGGTCGTAACTGTGAAAGGCTCATTTTTCGATGCAATTTTTTGTTTTTGTGCACGTTTGCAATCGAATTTAATTAAATTCAGCAAACAATTACGTTCGTAAAGCTCTATGGCACTGGTATTTGAAAAATGGCATAGTAAGTCATATATAATTATTTCTTTTTATTTATTCAAAACAAATAGACAAAGAATCCTGACATTCCTACATAAAAATACCTTGAGCTCGATATTTCTCAGCTAACATTTTTTGTTGCATGAAATTGCACTCAGATGCTAAGATGCCTAGCCAGGTATTTATTTGGTGTGGTTTTTAAACCAGAAAACTATCTATATTGTTGGAATGTGAGGATTTTCACTTAAGGGTATTGATTATTGACTTTAAAAAATGTTTGATTTTCTACGGGAGCGTTGGACCTATTTCTTGGATCTTATCTGTCTTAACACATTCCAGTTCAACTTGAAAAGCATCCAGAAATGTATCAAACTTTATCGCTTTAGAGAAGTGATTGCACTCAGATGCATAGTCATTTAATTTAGAATTGTTTTGGGTATTTCAACGGGAAATTCGCTAGATTGTTGGATTGTGATTATTTCAATAGTAGAACATTGATTATTATTTAAAAGCTTTATTAATAGACTTTAAATATTTAAAAAAAAACTTTTACAACAATCGTTTCAATCAATTGTATTGATTGATGAATTGATGAATCAATCAAAATCTAACTGGGTATTGCTTTTTAAACCCTTCAACCCGATCAACCCTTAACTTGTAGAGTAAATTCCAAAGAAATGATCCTAATTTTTAATTACAATACAAATTAGCCACGGTAAGCTTTAAAACATAAACCCATTCTTAATGTTACTACCCAGCAAAACCAATGTTCTTTAGTTTCCACAACTCCCCGGGACAATCATAAACCATCGCATCGCAGACACTAAACTGCCCCCAGAGCGTTGCACCTTGCTTATCGCACATTAGCGCCATCATTATGATGTTCATTTCTGTGCCGTGCTGGTGTGGGATTCATTTCAGCACAACGAATTGAATGCAATGCGCCCCCGGGGGCAGACGGATCCCATCATTCGCGGCACGCGAAAAAAAACCCCTTTCCCCGTTTCACCCCTTCCCAAGCCATACACCACTGTTGTTGCGTGTGTTGTTGTTTGCTTTATTTTAACTTCAGCCTAGCTGGTGATTCTATTTATATGCAACTATCAGTCGCACCTCTTACCATCACCATCACGCCTCCGCTGGCTTCCCAACAACCGCGGGTCATTAGGAATCAAACGTCAGACGTCAACAGTGGCAGCCAGCAGCTCCATCCCTAGCGGCCGGTGCATCAGAATGCATCGTGTCGTGCAAATGCACTTTCGCTTTTCGCGCCAGATAACCGACGGTAGACGGTATGCGTAACGCTTGAACGGGCGTCGCTGGGTGCATTAACTGCGCGAAGTGCGAAGAAGTTTGCTTTTATTGCTTCCCTTAATGCATTTATTGCTCTATGACTTTAATCATTTCGATGGATTACCCATTAATCGAATTAAAATGTCTCTTTAATATTCGTTATTTAATTAATTTCAATAGATTTATTGTAAAATGTGGAGCTGGTCTTTGAGAAAAACACATAATTTACTAAAAAAAATGTGTAACACGAGTCCGATTATTCAAAGAAAAATACAAACAAGTTGATAATAATCATAAAAATAATCAATGAAAAACAAAGTTTCAATTGTTGTTGTAAAATTCAATTATATTTATTTCTCGTACAAAAAATACCATTCCCACACGATGATAAATTCTTTCTAATCGCTGCTTATCGAGGTTTTGTATGGCAACGATAAAACAACGATAAACAACACTATTTATCATAAAGTTACAACGCCATTAGAATGATTGAATCCTTCATACCACGGATCGTTCACAGAACCGTTCTGCCACTAGCAAATTGCATTGCGCACCAAACAGACAGTCGCGTTTGCTGCTGCTGTTCGTCTGTTCGGTTGCAACTTTATATCATTATGCTATACACCCACACCCTGCCCCTGTTTAACCCCAACCCCGGCTGGAATCCCGGTATCCCGGAAAGCGCTATTGCGATATTGTGACGATGGATTGTGTATCCTACCGTGACCACAGCACCGCCGTTTGATCGAAATTTTACCCCGGGTGGGGGGGAGGGGGATGGGGAGGGGGAAACAACCCGGGGGAGTTGCGGTCGAAGAAGGGTGCACCAGGGGGGAAGAGAGGGATGGAAAGAGAGAAAGAGAGGGTGAGAGGGTTCAAAAGGGTAGATCAGAACGGAACGGCGCACACTCAGGAAAGCAAAAACCATTCTCTCTCTCTCCCTCTCTTTCTCTCTCTCTCTCTTTCGTGTTGCACCCATTCACCCAACGTGTCGCAGGGTGCCCATTTCGCGCTAGCTTTTGTTGCAAACGCAACGATGCCCGCCCGATGCCAATTCTGCTGCCGTAATCTCATTTTAAATAGATTTCCGTTTCTTGACCTATCCCACTGCGGTTCGTGGTGTGCGTGCGGTAATGGCGTTGCGTTGCCACAGGAGGGGGTTGCGTTTTTTTTTTTTCTTTCATTCTTCCTCTTCCTCTCCCTTGCTCTCCCTCCCTCGCTCTGTTTGGATGCACAGCGTGCGGCCGGCCATTGCCATTGCGAATGTTCACGCACGCAGCACGAAGGATGTGTGGTGCATCGGTGCTGGCTTTTCGAGCAATTTTCGAGCGACGATAGAACACGATAGCAGTGCATACGTGTATGTGCATTTGCATCAGCCAACCTTCTTGTGGGAATTTACTTTCTATTTTATATTTTATGTGTTTTTTTTCTATTTCTTATTTGGTCGAATTCAAATGAAGACACTTTTCCTTTAAGCACGAAGTTAATGATGCTGCGTTCCTGCTTGGATGATTCTGTGCCGGTAGTGGTACATCAAATTAATGCAAATTTGTATTGCCTTTGTAACCTGCATTAAGTTTTTGATGTTTTCTTCATTTGATGGACGAGATGAAGTTCTATTAGAAGCAGAGTAAAGAAACATTCTTATAATCTTAAGAATTATTTTAATTTATTTTCATTCAATTTATTTTTGACTGCATTTTAGTTTAAGATTGCAAAAGTTCATAACAAAACCGGACTTTATTTCAATAATTTGAAAAGAACTGGCTCTGATAGTTTCGTTCCTTAAATAATTATCCCTTAATCAGACTCTTGGAGGTGCCATTCGATTCGACCCTTATTTGCACTCCAATTTTGTACATTGTGCCAAACTGCACACACACACACGCGAAATGTGTCATTCCCGTATCGATAAATGGCACATTTCCGAAAAATGTAAAACAAAACATCAATCCTTATCAGCAATGGTTGCAACTGCACCGGTGACTGAAATACCGACCCCAAAAACAACCCTTTTTCTACTCACCCACAAGTACAGTAATGAATTGCCCTCCCAACAACACATGATACCGATGCACAGGTACTGCGTGTGTGTGTGTTGGTATTTTTTTTTGTTTTTGCTGCATCCATCTGCGTGTCTGTATTTTGATTGTAGCGGGAGTTTGTAATAATAACAACGACCAGCGCAAAAAAAAAAACAGTAACAAATGGCAAAGGCAAACACACACGGCGATATCGCTAGGTATACCTGGGGATGGGATGCACATTTTTAGGTCAGTCCGTCTGTGCTGATTAAGGTCGACGGTTCCGGAACCTTGCGCACCTCGGTACCGGTTTCGCGAGAAAGTAAAGTGCCCGGCCTTTACTACGGCAGTGTGTATTTTTAGGGGAATGCTTTTTTCTTTCGGCAGTTCTTATCAATTAATGTTTGTTGCAGAGATTTATGCTGCCGATTTAAGCGGTTTTCCTATTGTGCTTTAATGTGATTTCGATTGTGTCGATTGTGCTCTCCGAAGCTATGTTTGCGTATTGATATGTTATGTGCAATAAAGTGTGGAATAGGAATCATAAAGCAGATTGTTTCGTTCTTTTAATCTTCCATCGATAGAACAACCATATACGGCTCTTCCTTGTGACAGTGCGATAAATGCATTAAGAGTGCAAAGTGTTGAAAACAATAAAAACAAAGAATCATTTAGATCGTGTCTATTTCACAACCACACAGCGAAGTGAATCATCATCTTTCCCAGTGTGAACAGTGAAACAGTAAAGTGTGTAATCGTTGCATCGAGAACAAACACATCTTCGTTACCTCAACCTTATCCTCTATCAGAATTCAACGGCAGGGAGGTAACAAACCCGCCGCAAGGATGACTGTCGAATGTATTGAGGATTTGTATCCAACCTAAACCCTTCCTGCTGGTTTCGCGCCAGCCAACAAGGGTGCGCAAAGTGTTGCGTTTAGCATAGTGTCTGTGTCTGTGGCGAAAGGAAAAGATTCTCTTAACCGTGCTGTAAAGGCAAACGTTTGCGTTGATAAAACTATAAAAGGGCATAGAGCCCTTGGCCCGAACCATACGGGCGGGGTACGGTTCTGAACCGGGCACCGTACGACAACATTCGATCTACCTCAGTAAACAGCTCCCGGAGTATCCCACGATAACTCGCGCTCCCAGCCGGATCACGTTCACCAGCGGCTAAGACAACACGCGCATTCGGCAAATGGATGACGGAGAATTTTTGGACCTGTTAAGTCAATCCTGGAATGGCAAGTACCATGCGGCGGTGGCCAATCGTGCGGGCACCGCGGTTGACGAAGCGACGACCGGCGCTGGCTACCCAAACTCGGCTGCGGCAACGGCTGCGGCGACAGCTGCAGCGACGGCCGCAGCCATGGCGGTCGCACCCAAGCTTACCTCGCGGCTAATGCAGCCCCAGCAGCAGGGCGGCACGGCCGGTGCAGGTGGTCAGGGTCTGTACACCGGCACCAAGCACTTTCTGGCCCCGAACCACAAACCCGCCACTGGCAACACTGCCTCCGGTAACGCCGCGCCGAACACCGTCGCTAATCGGCAGTCGTTCGGCGTGTCGCCCGGTGCGCCAACGACTGATTTACGTGATACAAACCTAGGGCCTTTAAGAAATACCAGTAGCAGTAGTAGCAGCAGTAACGCGACCAACACCACCAGCAGCAGTACGGCGAGCAGCAGCAATGGCAGCAACCATAACACAAACGCGACCAGCAACGGTGCGCCTCATCTGATGGGTGGTGCCGGTGGTGCTGGCAGTAACTTTGGACGCGAAACGCGCGACTTCCCAAAGCTCAGTCATCGGTTGTTACAGCCACTGAACGCACACGATCAGCCACACACGGCGGGTTCCGGTACTTCCGGCCCGTCGCAACCGGCCATGCTGCGTGGCGGTCAGGACGAGCAGGATTATAATGCGTTCTGCTCCACGCTGTCGGCCGTTGCCTCGATGGCGGCGGCTTCGCTCGCGATGGAGGAGGAAGATTTGGCCGACAGTACAACGCCACCGCCGCCACCGTTTGCATCGAGCGCACTGCTAACCGCTGGGCTGACCGGGAATGGGGGCGGTGGGACGAGCGATGCGAGTGGCGGCGTGGAAAGTGATCTCGGCCCGAACGGGGAACTGTTGGGTTTGAATGGTCACCAGCATGAGAAAAAGACTCCCAATTCAATTAGAGGTAAGTTCGGTGCGGACAAAGATGGGATTCCTCGTTTTTTTTTGGGACAAGTTCGACAAGTGTCACTCCAATTCTTGGGACATTGATGGCAAAGAATTTTACAAGAATTTAATAAGAAACAGCTCAATTAAAAGTGCTTATCCAGTAGAGATGTCACCCAAAAGAGTCTCGAATTTCTTGAGAAATTGGAGCAAAGCCTCAACATTTAGACAACGAGAGCCTAGGAAATTGAAATCTCAGTTCCTACCTCTAGGAAGGAGACAAACCCCTCGTACATATAATATGGACAAATCACATCCAACAAATGACTCCCATTGTAAGAATACTTCAAACTTGCGCTCATCGATCGAACCACAATTTTGCAAATTAAACTCACTCTCGCTCTCGTACCTTGCTTTGCATCGCAAAACGGCAAAAACCCATTAGCGGTGCATCATCGCACACTCGGTTCGATGGTTCCCAACGCCGAACCCCAACAGCAAGATGGCACATAAGTGGTGCCGATGGCGTCATTGACATGATCTTTCCATCCAACATTCGGTACATGACCTATGCAACGCTGTTTTCCGTTGATATTGTCTCGTTTCGTACGACAAAACACGACAAACAGATACACACACACACTAACTGCGCGCCCCGACCGAAAAGGAACGGAATTGCATTTTGCTGCGTAGTAGGACGGCGAAAGGTCAATGGCATGCCGGATGGGTGCCGCAGTTGCTTGTGTTGGTTTTCACCGCTGCTCTATCTATTGGCGGATTTGTGGTGCGGGTGCGGGTCATTGATTTGTGTTTTATCTTCCACCCCAACGCGCTGACATGGGTGGCCGTAAATATAAATGCGGCAACAAATATACGGCAACAAACAAAACAAGATCATGAGAAGAACACTTGAAACTGCAGTTTTTTTTTCTTCTGTGTATGCTTTTTTTAACCATCTGATTCAGCATAATTCTACCCTTCTTTTGAATCGTAGAAGCGTTAAAAACGACAAACAGTTAATGATATTAATATTGCAATTGAAGTAGCTTAGCTTTTTCCTTCTTTTTCTCAGCAAGAGTAATGAACCGTTTGTGAAAGAATGCGTAAAAATAAACATAAATTACAAAATTACTTTCGAACAATCACCCCTAAGCATCCGGGGCGCCAGTCTCCAAATCAGCTGGAAGTGTACGTTATTATTGTTAATAAATTAAAATTAAACACCCACACCGATACTGATCAGCCTGCCGCTGGGCAAACTTGCTGCATGCGTGAATAAAAGTTCCGTTGGTGCGCCAATGACGCACCGCATTTTGCATACGTGTGTGCGGGCGCGAGTGCGCCCGCGTCAAAGTGTGTCATAAATGCACTTCAGTTCGTTGACTTTTTGGACAAACCCGTGCGCGCAATTTCTCTTCCGTGTTTCGTTATTCAACCGCAGGTACGGTACCGCAGCTTACTGCACAAGCGAAAGCAACCTGTTTCTTGTTTTCTTATTTGTACTCAGTATCAGCAGAAAAGGTGTGGCCGTGGGATTCCGTTTGTTAGGATTTAATTGATTTTGATTGGAAATGTAAGAAAAAATGGAAGAAATATATTTATTCATTATATTTATCGAAAACAATATCAAAAAACAAAGAATGAGCTGACAAATAAACATATAAATTATGTTTTAAATTACTTTTGGGTATATTTTTGTACTCTATCGTCTAAAGCCACTGTTAACAGAATGAAAACATGTGCAATATATGAGACCAAAAGTAAAAACAATTCACCCGAGTAGTGTTTGAGGCTGGACACTGGATACACACCGTCCTAATTGAGGTACCATTTAGGTGATGGCGGTACCATTACCATAAGTGGTCACATCATGCTGCAGCGATGGTGCGCGCGTGCAAGGTGAATTGGGTGATTGTACCATGTATATGGTGACCCGAACCGTTCCAACACATTGGGCGGGGGTGACAAAATTGGAGGGGGGATGGGGAGAGAAAGGGAGAGCTGTAAGAGTGTGAAGGAAGGGGAGGTAAAATTTGTAAATTTAAAAACAAACAGCGAAACAGGGAAGTAAGCAGTGATGATGATTGCATTCACACTGCAGCAGCGGCACGTCGCATCAGCATTAATTTGCATGAAATGCACATCGGACGGCCGCATCGGTGGAAAGGTGGTTTTACGGACTTCACGCCATTCCATTGTTTACACCAAGAATGTCCGCCAAGAATTTAGAACCAGCCCGTTTGGTTTGGCTATGTGGGTTAGCATTGATGAAAATATTACCCTTCTTTTGAATGGTAGTAAGCAGAAGCGTACTAGCGCGGAATAGATTTATGGAAAATAGAAATGCAGACTTGTTGGAGTACAGGATGTGCACAATCTGGTCGATGTCCTATCGCGATTGTGGCGTGTGAACGTGCGCGACCAGAATGCTTGGCACGATTATTGCCGTTACGGGAATGCATTAGTTGCACATCTGGTCGGGGGCCAGCCGCCTATGGGGCACACCAGGAAGTGCGATGGCTAATGCTAATGGGGCCACACTCATGGTGGGCAGGCTACTCAACCGGGAAGTGTCCATGCTGACCCCCTTCTCCGGAGTGGACCGATCGGTCGCACTGAGGTATCGAACAATTTGGATTCTTCATTTGAATTTAGGTGATCATTTAATGTCTTGAAAAAGCATTATTAAATATGGAAGTCTCATAAGTATAAGAGAAAAGTTGTTCAACCGGCCTGAGGAATACGTTGTGTGAATGACCTGGATGGGATTTCTGCCATCTCATCAAATGAGTAATATTCATTATTCATAGCAATGTTGTTTCGTGCTGCTCATAATTTACTCATCATGTCCTCTTAAGGGCATAGGAGACATTCCATTCCTCATTTGTTGGAGAAATTCGAGACCATCATTCAATGATTTATGTGTTTCAAAAGAGCACAATCGTATTGTTATACCCTTAAAATACGACGCCATATTGATACACGTGTGAACAAGTTGAAACGTGTCGTTCGAGGTATATTTCTTTTAGCGATAGTAAATAAATATAAGCTCATCCTTCCACGTACCAGAGAATTACTTTCTCTCTCTCCAATGTGCACTCACACACTCTACCGATTATTTTCTTGACGCTTGGTTTTTTTCTTGTTACTTAGAAAACGGCTGCTTGGTGGCTGATTACCGGCTTGCCAGCTGGTTGCGGCCGAGGTTATTGACTTTGGCCGTTTTGGCAAATATTTACTTTGATTCCTCTTGATGGAGATGGAAGATGGACGGCGTGTCTGACCGGGCACGCGTCAGCCCCAAACGGACATACTGTCAGCTCGGGACCCAAACCGCAAACGGAGCGAATGGCTTGGGGAAGGAAGATGAGCTAAAAGCAACGTCCCCGAGTGATGGACACGTCACGTACCAACTAGTGCGGGTACGAGAATTCTTGGGTGTGATTTATTTTTCTTCACTCGGTCCTGTGTAGGAACGCTTTTGTTTTGTTGGTGCTCCGTGATTGATGTCGTTGATGGAGGATGACTTTTTTTTTGGTGGTGAACTTATGGCATTCAAACAGTGAGATACAGACATGGAGGAACAATTCTTGGGGAGTAAAAGTGTAGAATATTTTGAAAATCTAGATATCTAGAATTTATTTGAGAAACCAAGAACCAAATATATTCAAATGTATAATTATTTATTCAATCAAGCTTGCCTGGAAAGAGGAAAAATGCAGGAGAAAAAGCTTTGTCAACCTTGTGAACATCAGCCTTAAAAGAGGCTGAAAATACGCCTAAGAACTGTCTAAATAAATAATAATTAAATAATTAATATAACTATCTCTTGTAAATTCTCATTTTTAGGTACAATGGACATTACCCAAAATTCATTCATCACTCACTCGTTTTATTCATTTGCGCTAACAAGGATGGTTTACTTTCTCTCTCTCCCTCACTTGTTGTAGCTCAAATCGAGATCATACCGTGCAAGGTGTGCGGCGACAAGTCGTCAGGGGTGCATTACGGTGTGATCACCTGCGAGGGCTGCAAGGGCTTCTTCCGAAGGTCGCAGAGCTCCGTCGTCAACTATCAGTGCCCGCGAAACAAGCAGTGCGTGGTCGACCGGGTCAACCGGAATCGATGCCAGTACTGCCGACTGCAAAAGTGCCTAAAGCTGGGAATGAGTCGTGACGGTAAGTACAATTCGGAGAGATGAACTCAGTAGTATTTGCTATGGAAAACCAATGAAGAATTCGAGAGATAAATTTATTTCTTCTATGATGTACGATTTGTTAAGCCAGAATTCTAAGTTTTGCAAGAGGTCTTACTATGTGATTAAAATAACAACCTTTAAAGAGCCTAGATATTGGCTAGATATATCTAAACATAAAATATGAATGTAAACTTTGCCCCTCCAAAAACAAAAACACCAAAACTTGATTGATTTGCTTCCCAGGCAGACCAAATCACGTAAAGTGCGGTGACTAAGCGACACGGCACAACACAAAGGACATTTAGAATTTCGCCGCGGAATGGAAGATTAACTTCCGCCTAAAGGAATAAAAAAAAGGGACCGTTTCGTGCCGGAAGAGGAAAAACATAATAAGGGTAATGGCACCGTCCGGAAAAGGGTGTCCAAAGACGGAAGCCACGCGTCCAAGCGCTAAGAAAACCGAAATAATCGATAGAACTGGAAGAAACGGTTCGTTGTGATAGCAGGAACTAGCGGAAGAACTAGCACACGGTAGTGGAGTTGAACTTGCCGTTGTAGGCAGCCACTATTATACTTGTGTACTACCATAAATATGAGTAGCTCAGGTGAATCATTTTCATGTAAATGTAACTTGGCGCTTGCATGGTACTGCAGTGCAACGCGCGTGGATGTGTTTTAGTTCTATTTTCCTCTACATTTTCCAACCGCTTCGACACACTCCTTTGTTCGGTGGTACAATTATTATGGCGCACGAAAGTTGGACGAGCAAGTGCATTTGGCTTATCAAATATTTGTTTCCTGTCGAACAGTATCCCACCCCCAGAAAAGCCAAAGAATGAACGAATGTGGCGAGTCCCGTTTGGGACTGTTCCGTCCAGCTTGCAGTGGGGGCGCGCGATTGTGTCCGATTTACTCTCGCCCCGACCGAAGAATAGGTAGGCCTGATAGAACAAACAACCATTATGCTCGTCAGCTTTTGAAGTTAACGAATGTAAATATTTAACAATCTAGCTGCCACACTCAAACTGTGGCAAATGTGGCGGTAAAGCTTTTGTTTGTCCGCAAACGGGTCCAAGAAAGCCGTACCATTGGGAGGGGGAGGGGTTCGTAGCCACATGCTGTGTTGGTCTGTGAAAGCCCACGGTATCAATACGCTCGTTTCGCTCACCAGATCCTTCCGCGGTGTCGTAGAAACAGTACCGGAAGTATGGTGGACGCTTGACGGTTGTTGCCCGGAGCGACTTATTTTTAAAGATTTGGAATAATAATGTAACTGTAATGAAAATGTACGAATTACATTAGGAAAATTGCTCACGCTCAGTTGCCTGTTTCGCTTGCGCCACTCTTGCGCCACTCACCGTGCGATAGTTTCCGATAGTTTGGCCGTGAGTGACCGTGAGTGACTGAAGCATTATGGCGAGCAGCATAATGGGAAGTAGCACGCACGCTCGCACGTGTCGCCAGCATAGAGCGCATCTAGTGCCGCGCCAGAGTTTATTCACCTTCTCCCTACGCTCACACACAAACACACACATACACACACACACACATGTGCATACCGCCATAGTAAGAATTGTGTTGGCTACACGTGGCTACGGGGTTAGCCGATGATGTTGAAACTAGCGGACGGGGATGGCCAGCCGGCAAGAACGTCCCGCATAATTCTCGAGAAGGGAGGGGAGGGTAAAGGAAGCCGATGGACCAAAGGGAGGTGGAATGGCAGGGGGAGGGGGGGAGGAAAAAAAGGGCGCGTAACACTAGCATAGCGATAGTGCTCGCGGGAGGCCCAAAACCGTTTATGTGACCAGCTTGTGACGGCGCGGGTGAAAACTGCGGGCTAGAACCGCGAAGGGCTAGTTTTTCTTTTTTAGTTTTTTGTTTTTTTTTTTGTGGGGGGCTGGTGCGAAGCAATAAGCAGGGTACGGTGTGCGTCACGCAGAGCGATACCTTGCGTGTGGCGTTATGTATTTGAAAAAATAAAATAAAATAACACAAGCTACGCACCGGAACGCATTCGCGTAATTCGGGGAACGATCCCCTGGCCCGGGACACATTGTGCTGACAAAATATTAGATTTAGAACTCTATTCGCCGTCCGTCATGGGGTGGTGGGTGATTTCCATTTTTTTTTACGAGGTGTGTGACGGGTGGAAAATTTGCATAAAGTGTTACAGCGGTACAGTATTTAGGCACTGGCATAGAGGAAACATACCGATCGCCATTGTTCCATTTTATCGTTACTTCATCGGCCGTTGCTGAAACCGAAAAGTAAAGCCAGTAGGAAAGCTTTGCACAAACCATTCATGCTGGTGGTATAAAAGATTTAACATGATTGTTCAAAATTGATAAGAAATTTATTTCGGAATTAAATTATCCCCAATTTAACTTAAATGCTATTGCAGTGTAGAACAAAAATCACACTAAAACCTACTGTCCGTTTCCGGTTAAAAGATTAAGAGTATGCAATGTTGGTTTATTATATGTTTTGTTATGTAAATTAGCCAAATTTAACAAACATTTCGTTCATAAAGAATCGGAAACAACGTTTGATCTGATTTTTTGAATATTTTTTATTCTTTTGCTTATATAATCCAAAGTAAATAACGAAAACTATCGCTGATTTAATGCTAAACACTATTTACTAGCGCCATCTATGAGTGAGTAGCGCGTTTAATTATGTGCCTGGGTTTTGAGCCATATTACAATGGTTTCTAATTTTATTGAAAAATAGAAGATTTGTTCCGAAGTTGCTGAAGATTCAGGCATACATTTAAATTTCATCAATTTATTTAAAAACTCAAAATCTGAATCAGTAATATGAAGCTACTAAACTTGCAAAATTCCATAGGAAAAAAGCTTAATCTCAAAGATGGATTAAATATAAAGAAAAAGAAACTTTCCTACAAAAATTTAAAAATAGTACCAAAGCGCATAACGATTATCCCCATCCAGAGAACGAACAGCATCTCACTGCAACCCAACAGCACACACTAACGATTAGCCGAATGATTTACGGTCAATTCATCCGGAAGCAAAGGCATGCTAGTAGCATCCAGCATCATTCCATCCCTTCGGTCGGCTGGCTGGACGCATTCGCGCTATCATTCAATGCTGCTAGTGCAATTCCCCTTTAATAGCTTCCGTTTTGCCGGATGTCACGAAATGTGCGGCGTTCAAGAAAACTGCATAAAACCCCAAACCCACAGTAGCTACTTTGTCGAGCGTTAACGAGATAGAATGGAAGCGCCGTTTGCTGCTTGCTGGCGAGCAAATCGTGTTGCCTTGCAGCGCCGTTTACGAATCCCCGTCTTCCGTTGGCTGGCGTGCATTCAAGTGGCCACACGGCACCGTAATGAAGACGCACTTAATTACGGGCGCACCGTGGATGGTGATGTCATTCAGATCAAAAGGATGCTGCTAAACTGCTCCTGGGAAGTGGCATTCAACTTTGCGCATTGCATTGAGTGTTGTTTGTCGAGTTGAGATGTCTCCGTTTTTGTTGCTGTAGTGTTGTTGTTTCTCTCGCTTCCTTGCTGCAAACGTTGTTTTTAATGTTGTCGCTAATTGATCTGC
>STHB01000003.1:10416249-10458195 GCA_018908115.1 Anopheles rivulorum
CACTAATATGATTCTAGGTGCAATCCCGCCACCAACAACATTTCAAAACCCACCACCCTCTAATTACCGAAACGCATGCCCACAGCACGCGCGTAACATGCGATAAAAATGACATTATGCCTTATAATTAAGCCCCGAAATTCGATCGTACGCTGCACCGGATCGTAACGGCGTGTGCCGAACTTGCTAATGTAATTAAATACCGACCGCTTTCCTCCTTTTTTCTACCCCCCAGGGTGACAGTGGTGGCCCGCTGGTGCTGCAGCGTCCCGACGGTCGGTACGAGCTGGTCGGTACCGTGTCCCACGGTATCCGGTGTGCCGCCCCCTATCTGCCCGGTGTCTACATGCGGACGACCTTCTACAAGCCCTGGCTACGAAGCGTTACTGGCGTGAAATAACAACCCCCAAGCCCAGGAGTTGGGTGACCGGCAAAGGCACACCCGGCAGGTGCATGGTGCTAGTGTGCAACACTGGCACACGATCTATGCAACCCATCGTTATACGTGTTTATATGTGTGCATGATCATGTGTGTGTGGTGGTTGTGTTTGTGTATGTATGGAAGAGAAAGATCTACCAAGACTTTCGCTCGTGTGAACGTCTGCAGCTGATGCACATGGATGTAGAATCCGGGATTTATGTTCCGAAAAAATAAACAAACAAACAAAAAATCCCCCTAAAATCCCTTCCCACCCGGAAGCATCCCGTGACCAGTTGAGTGTGTGTGCGTGTGTGGGTATGTGTGACGGTTAGGAAGTGTTACGAACACGTTAGCAGAAAGATTAGGTTTAACCTGCATGCAAACATTAAGGAACCGGAGTGTGCAACAAGACGCCCAACGGCTAATGGCCGATCAGCGGTGTTTGCAAAGGCCGAAACTGCACAAAAAATGGTTTCAAAGGCAAAAAGCGTATAAGTATGTAGAAGGTGCACATATTAGCAAGCGAATGCTTGCTACGACGCACGGTGCAAAATGGGGAAACAAAGTTGCATTCATAGAGTTGGTAGGAAGTGGATTCGGTGAGTCATTGTTAAGCGTAATTTATATTAATTTATTACACAATTTGTTGTTAGTGGTTCAAACTATTTATTAAATGGATATATTTATTAGCGGCAAATGCAGCAGCTGCGTGTTAGTGCTACGATGCAAAGCGAGAGAAAAAAATTGACCGTTTTGCGAAGAAAAAACAAAAACAAAATCAAGCTGGTGTAGAAAACGATCATGTGATTATTTTAATTTAACATACAAAAAAACAAAACAGCGTTAAAATAAAAAACGGTTACAGTTGTAGAAACAAACCACAATTTGTACGACGACGATACCTACTTCACCAAATCATCCGAACGTCTGCCGGGGGAAAAAAAGCTGACCAAACGTACCGCGCAGTGCGGGAAATGGGCATAAAAGATGCATACTAATTAGCATTTGATGAGTTTGCTACTCAAAAACCTCCGGTTTAATCGTGTGCAAAAACTTGCTCCTGCATCGTGCGAGGAAGCTTTTCTTTTGCCCGTTTCGCAAACGGTCTCCCGCAACAGGTAGGTAACACTTTCGCGAAGCAACGATAGTAGCATCGCAGGACTTTGGCTCGCTCGCTTTAGCACTGGACGGCACTGTGTTTTGCATTAACTGCGACCGAGCGTTTACTTATTCACGAACCACTTGCACGCTGAATAATGCAGGATTACCATTTAAAACAATGTTCGCTCGGGTGCCGTGCGGTTTGTTGATCATCCCGGATGAAGCCTCGGACGGGAACCACAGATGGTCAAAGATGGGACTATTGGTGAGCAACTTCTCCCAAAGGAGAAGTTCTCTGGTACAGCGGTGATGATAAACCTGTTGCAACGTTGCTTGCAAAAGGTCTCCTTGTTTTGAGATTTAATACATTGATTATGAGTATACGATAATGTCCCAAAAGAGGATTGATAGTTTTTGTGTGTTTTCTGCTCAAAGAAGGAGCAAATTTAAAAGCTTCAACTTTTTATCGCTTCATCATTTGCGAGAGCAATACTTGCCGCACTATACAATCAATATGATCATCGAGAGAAAGAACACCCAATATTTAAATTGCCGAGATTTAATGAACCGTAAAGCACCAGAAAGTGACGATGCAGATTTTGGCCGATGTACGAGCAACAACTAACGATTGGGGCAACTCCTGCATGAACAGCTTGCTCTAGTTGCCTTCTTGGTGTTCGCCTGATAAAAATCGTTCTCTTTGCGAAGAAAATTGAAACTAAAAAAACAAGTAGCTTGTGGCACTGGCAGCTCAAACTCCGTCCAGGAGTTCCTATGTTTACCCCGGAATCATCGACGCCATTCAACTACGTCCTGCTACGGATGGAGCAAGACAATGGAACACCATCGATTAAGCTTAAGGCGATTTATGGTTGCAGCTGGCACAGCCATACTGCTTTTCTCACGAATCCGAGTGTTTGCATTAGAATGGAAATACGAATGATATCTTCATTTGGAGTAAAAAATGTTTGGAGAAAGTTAGTCAATTTCTTTCAGTTTTAAAGATGGCTATTGGATGATAACTTTAAAATTCTTAATTGATCGGAAATGAAAATCGGGTTTTACCTATTTGAAGTGAAGTTATTTCCAACACATTTTTAGATGCTTTTAAAGCTTAGTAAAATAATACTAATTGTATCTTTTATATCACCCATTACCTGATGCTTCAATATAGACACTAACTTATCTAAAGTTTCTTGAAAAGTTAAACTCATTCTACAACAGCGTGTTCACGAACTTGCCTTTTACACGCATAGTAAACTTACAATATTTACCCAACTGAAAAATAAAACAACAACACACCACCATTAATGGTTCGCTCTAGCAAAGCGGGATACTCATGGGCGGGCTCATTTTTGCATAAATGAAAAGTCGTGTACCCAATACCTGGCACTGTTGCAGCGCAAGGCATCTGCATAGCTCGTCCGTAAAACTCTGGAAAACGAGAACATTTTGCGCCACGGTGCGCTACCTTGTACCATTGGTAGTTGCACGGTTTCAACCTACATTTATTAGCACCACGTTAGTGCTAGGATACTCGTGCTTTGCTTCCACGGGTATGGCTTCTCGGTACCGACGGAGCCAAAGGATCGTTTCGGTATCAGTTTTTCTTTACAAAAGGAAAATGGAAACATTGTGTATCGTTGCCGGTGAACGGGTATGCTCGATAGTGGAACAACCCGGGAATAGTTATCCAAGCACTTTTCTTTGCTTTGCTATTTCAGGCTCGTTTGAATCACAAATTTATGCACGTATATATGGATAGTTATATTGAACAATCTTTGAACCACATACGATCATTCGCCTTAAGGCATTATCACTGCATGACTGCATTTGATTCAATTTTAAATGGAAATTAATGTGCACTTGACTATGGACATTTTTTATTGGTATCGTAAGTGTGCACCTGGGTCTTAGTTCATTTTAATATGTTTTAAATAAACTATTTTATAATTTATGTTTTCAACGACCAATATTTCTATTTGCTTACCACAGTTTTAATAATTGAAACCAATCCTGACCCTGATCGTACATATTTTATGCAGCGGTAAAATGGGCAAACTGCTTCCAACGTCCAAGACACCTACGCGATAAAGCACCACAAGAAATATTTCTACCTACGTCACAATCCCATCGTCATCGCGAAAAGATCGTTATACGGTGGGCAAGAAGCAACGAACATGCTCCTCACTTGTTGTTGGATGCACCATGACGTCATGATGAAAGTTATCTACCGTTTTTGTGTTGCAGTACTTACGACGTTGTAGGAAACCTAATCAAAAACCCAATCGGCAAGGGATGAGGTATAACATTATACGTTACACCAATCCCTTGAAACCAATCCCAAATGTAATTCCATCTCTCTGAAATGCGTTCTGGAAACGGAAAAAATGTCCAAAGTTCCTAAACTTGCAAAATTAATAAGCAGGAAATTTAAAATAAATTACACCTGCTCTGCTTTTCGGTTTGTTTTTTAAACGTTAAAGTTATTCGATATATGCACATGATTATGACTACGAAATGTTGTAGAAAGAAAAGCACATTAAAACCTGTGTTACGTCAATAAAATGAACAACCAAACAACCCTAGCACGAAATTAAACCAGTACACACCTTCAACCCATGGTCTAAAGATAGAAATTCGAATAGTTGATAACCTATTTTGGTTGACACAAGGATCCCTATTTCCTAAATAAACTTTTCGTTTACTCAACTCCCTCTACTCTACTCAACACGACTTAAAAAATGAGGATTTTCGTACTTTATGAATTAATTTTACATTTGAATTTATAACCACAACCCAAAATCCAGAGTTCGATCGATCTCCCGATAACTTGTCGTGGCTTTCGCAATGACGGGATCAAACGACGGTAATTCAACAAACAACTTGTTAGGCATTCGTCAAACTTCCGAATTCCATTCACTTAATCATCAGCCACCTCCTGCCTCCATTCTTAAATCCTTATCATCCTTAGATCTAACATGCTAAGGAATTTTCCCATCGTCCATCTACGGTACTGTATTCCGGGAATCAGTCCAAAGTTGTACCGTGTACTGTCCCAACAGCGTTTCCCTCCACAGCTTCCAACCACTTGCAGGTACCCTTCATATGTCCCAGCGAAAGATTCTGACCCCAGTGTTTTCTGCTAATACACCTTCGCTGGCAACATTCTACCCAATAGCCACACAAATAGTAAACCTAAACACCTTCGCTGCGTGTTTGTGCGTGTCTAAAGCACATACTCCGGTCCGGTGGTCCGGTTTTCCGAGAAGCTTGCCAAGCGAACGCATCAACCATCACCTTCACAACCGTAAGCATTTCCCCATCATCGCACCAGTCATCAGTTCATCGAAGCACATTACGCGAGCACGTAAAAGCACGTCGTAGTGAGGTACGGTGATGGTTTTGCGTGTGGAGTTTGCGCACATCCATCCGCACGAGCGTGGTTGGCCCGATGAATCCAATCCAATTCGTTACTAACGCACACTGGCGCAAAGCTTCGCCAAGAGTTACTCGCTGACGTTGACACTCACTTCGCTTCCTTTTTCTGTATGTTGTTTTTTGCACATTTTCCCGAACAAACTCTCTTTATGCTCTTTATGCTCATTATGCGAGTGTCATTCATTTGGGGCCACGCTTGCTACTGGTGCTTGGCGTACTTGAAGGCCGACAGAAATGTTTTGCGTATGCTGATTCTCAAACAAATCACATCAAATTGACCATCCGGAGGGTGTTTTGCTTTGTTTTGACTCGACCATCCACCATCAGGATGGGATGTTACTTTTGTATCACCGCACCGAATGAAATAAAAGGGTAAATTGGGAAAATTCTTGCTGTACTTAATCTCTTTCATCGTGAAAATATTTCAATATATTCTTATCAAGTTTAGAGGAGTTGATACTAGCAATATCCCGCTGGGAATCTAACAATTCCGGGAAAGAAGGAAATTAATCAAACACCAACTTTAACTGAGTTCATCAGTTGCATTGTTGAGATAAAAATAATTCTATATTTTATTATATAAAATAAGTTGTAAACATTTTATAAAACACACCAAACACGAAATTCTTTGCCACCCCGTTGTTCGTGTAATTCGTTCAAGAGTTTCCCTAATGAACCTAATGATGAACTGAGAGCTCATTCATGGAATTCCAATGTCCTTGCGTTCTTGTTGCTGACTCTCTTCAACGCTTTCCGGAAACGAGCTTTCCGCGCTTTTCACCGAGCATACGAGTTACCTTGGCCGTTCTGTTTTCTCTCTCACTCTCTCTCCGGACCCGATTAGTCGGTTCTTCGACTATTCGGCATTCAAGGATATTGGGGTGCGCGAGCTTTTCGGTTCGTCCTCGGACAATTTAGCTCTGCTAGCCCGTGCCATTGACAAGCAGTTCACTCTTGACCGTGGAAACGCTCGCTTGGCAGAGGCTCGCGAACACCGAAACCGAGCCGTAACGCGCTCCAAGTATCAGTTTTGTGAAAAGTGAATCGAAGCTGGTGAAGCTGTGAAGGATACACACATACACACACATACATACAAACCCGCCGGAAGTGAGTCTGTGCGTGACCGAGGGCAACGAGTCTAGTGCGCGTCATCGTGCAAAGGGAATATAGCAGAGCACCCCGATTGTGAGGCCACCTCCGTACCTCCACGTTAATCGGTAACATCCGGTGTGGCGTGCAGCTGGTGCGAGTGAGTAGAATTATACATAAAGGGTCCTAGCCGTCGCATCCTTGGAACGTTACGACGGGTTTGTACCGTGTTTCTCGAGTGGTATACTCCTTCTGTCGACCACGTGTATGCGTGTATGTGTGTGTGTGTATGTTAGTATATACGTGCGTGCAAGTGTAAGTAACCATCCACGGAAGCTAACCCATTGTACGTTTCCACTTTTCACTCGTGTAGCAAGTGAGAGAGCAGAAAGGAAAGAAAAAGTTTTGTGCAATTTTGCAACCACCAGTGTAGCAGTGAAGTGCTGTGGATCTAATTCCAGTGATTAAAACAGTGTAAATTTTGCGATTGTACGAACGACCATTAGAGCGCGTAAAAGGAAAACGATCCTTTCCAACACAACCAACGAGCGGTCAGCTAGTAGAGCCGATTGGCGTGACTTGGAAGCAACTACATCACACTGAATAGAAGGTAAAAGTTGGATAATAGGATTGGTAGGTAATTATGCTTCTATTTATGAAACATTACCTAACCAAACAATGAAATTGAACACCGTCATTAAGTGCACCTTACCATTACCAAGGTGCATCGCATTATCTGCTAGTAATCAGCTTACTCATACACCGACCCCGAACGGTACTAGAATGTATATTTAACGTTGACATTTACAACTCGTTCGCACGAAAAGGGCAAAGGTAGCGCCAAAGTGACACAAAAAACAAATCGTTTGTGCAAGTGTACACATCCTAACAAAAGGAACATGGATGTCTGTTTCCATGTCCATTATTTGCGAAACGCAATGCAAACTGACCACGGGTCGATGGATTGTTTTTACTTATTTATGGCAATTGCAAATGGTAGAATCGATGCATCAGTTGTTTTGTACCATTATCGTCGATTGACGGAAATGACGCACGCAAAAGGGAACAAGTAAGGTGAAAAATGTCTCCATAAAATGGGAGTAGAAATTCAAAATGGATAGAAAAAGGCAAATTTCCCATGATATTTGATTTCAGGGAAAATGTATTTTATTTTCATCCAGAGTTCGGCATATTTGAATGTTTACTATAAGGATTTCTGTAAACTGGTCTACAGCAATTTTTAAAGGATATTGCATTACACATGCGAAGTAAGCAAAGCTCTTGAAAATTTTTCAGTTTATAAGTGAAATATACAATAAACCTTTCTTAGTAATAGTTAACTTCAAAGCTGTATCTTATCAAAACTAAGATTTTTGCACAAACTTTTCCATAATTTCATTTTTGCTCGACTTCCAAAAACCGCTCCACATCATTCATCACACGGCACACCTTTTGCTACTTGTTGATGATCCGTGCGCCTTTGATACTACCCTAACAAAACAAAAACTCCCTTGTCATTATGGAGGTTTTCCTACAGTTTTCCTCATACCGTGTGATTGATGAGTGTACTCTTTTACCAGACACGTTTATTTTCGGGGCGAGTCCTTCCCCTCGATAGCGATCAGGTAACGTGGGCTTTTTGGTTTGCATTTGCGCTTATTCGCTTGATGTTCAAAGAAAACAACGGTAAGGGCACCTGGGGTCAAGCAAGCTTGTAATGGGAAATGATCATTTTTTATGCTACGTTACCTTCATTTTCTTACCAACTTATTTGCTTTCAGTTTTTGCTTCCAACAATCGTACCATCATTAAATTGGTTCTTTTCTCAAACATGTCTCATCGAAATGCTTCAAAGACATGTCAAGATCGTTACCACAACATCGAAAGTCCATCGACGGGAAATTCATACCGCCTAATAGGACTTAACAAGTTGTGTGCTAAATTTGCCTGTTTCCCTATCAGACGCATTATTTCTGCGGAAGTCAGCAAATAATCACCACAGCACAGAGTTCCCACCCAGGAGTGCAGTGCGTTAGGTGGTTAGATTGTAATTAAAATGCCCATAGAGTGCCCGCCAGGCGCAATACGTTTTCATTTGCACCAACTCCGTTGGGCGTTTATTGCTCTCCTCCCGGGTGACGTAGGGAAAGGTCACAAAAATAGGTTCAACTTGCCGGTACACTTCCTGCGATACTTCCGGTGCTGGGCATTAAAATCTTACCGCGTGTTGCCACACATTCTTGCGGATGAGTCATAAGGTGGAAGTATGGGAATGGAAACAAAAAGGAGATTGCATACACGGAAGCAATTTTCACTTCCTTCACTGCTATAAACGTACGACTTATTGTTGGGAAGGCACGGTCGATATTGCTTCCGAGCAGGCTGAATGGCTATAAATTATTGCAAAACTTTGCAAAGTTCAGATTGCTTTAGCTTCCTCGTGTTTCTTACGATTCAGTGTGATATCGTGAAGATAATTTGATAATAATACCTTTGTGTAACTGTTCGAAACTTCACGTTGTTCATTTTCTTATCTATGTTAAGGAAATTAGTATTAAAAAGAATACACTTAAGCTCTGCAAAACTTCTTCAACAAATCGATTTTTGTTTTCAAATGTAAACGATAATTTCCTTTAAACTCGAAAGTTTTAGCTTGCCACGTGTCAATCATCAACTGAAACTGTTAAACCATTGAAAACAAAAACAAAACCAAGCTGCAGTAACGGACAAGTTACATCCAACCCGTTACCAAGTTCTCCATAAACCATAAATTCCTTGCGAACTTTCGCTGCGCTATGGCATCAACACTTATGGCACTGCCATACATCGCACTACCGGGCCTCGCGACACGGTAACGAGGAGCTCTGGGATCCGATTTTCCTTCACCCTTGTCAGTATGTGTGCGGTGCTGCGTTCGTGTGAATGTCATTCTAAATCCTGCTAGAACTTTTTCTCTCGCCTTTCACTACCTTTTCCAGCGCTACAGTAGCACTGTTGACCGGGGAACCTTTCCTTTTTTTTTGTTTGCTGCTGCTTTGCTGAGAGTACCTTTTTCCCATTTTTACCTCTAGCCACCTTTTTCACTAGGCTTTTTCACCTGCATTTGCAGCACGAAACGAAATGCAAAGTGAAGGAGCACCAAACAAAAAAAAATAAAGCGCAAACAGGATCACGACTACGCGGGTACGAGATTCAAGTTCACTGAGTTTATGGCTTGGCACTGTGTGCACTTGAACGGGCAAGTAAATTTGCATATATTGCGCATAAATACCCCAACACCAACGGTTGACATTTGTGCTTTGCGAGAGCGCTCGACAGTTTGCACACTAAGCAAACGATCGTTACACGCTGGCAACATAAATCTGCATTTCTTGCAGTGAACGCTTCGTGCTGATGGAGATATGCAAGCAGACACATACGGAAAAGAAAACCCCGGAAAGAACGTTACGTTGTGCATGCGGACTGTGGAAAACTGTCACAGGTGACTTATAATGATGGATTACTGTTACAAAACTACTACTATTTCTGGTTCGTTTGAGGAACAACACTAAGAACATGCAGAAGAGCATACAATTATCACATCATATATCAACTGAAACTATAACGTTATTTGTTTTAAGCAATTCTTGAATTACTTTTAAAATAACTCCCAAAAAGTTTTTTAAAGTCTAATGATAGGAACGCTTTATTGTGAGTTAGTCGTGATCGGGTTACAAAAATCGTGTGGCTGCTGTCATAAACAGCGCCAAGACGGTTGCTGTGAGTGGCTGTTTGTTTATCACCTGATAGTGATAAAGTCAAAATAAATGTCACATCTGTCAGTCAAAATAAGCCTTGGTGTGGCGTTTGACAGAAAAATGCCTTCCCCTGGTGCAATAACGAGACAGTTTATCGTCATCAACTCATTAGTTTTATATTTACTACACTGTTTATATAAAATGCTCATTTACATACGTAAAAAGTTAACAACTCGCTAATTTTACCGCCAATACACGCGATTTGGCAGCCAGACGTCAATCATTTTTGACAAATAATCGCATAACTGTCATTCTGTCATTTTACTTATTAATTGTTTTGTCTGCGCGATTATTTTTAACATAAATCATTTTTATTTTTGTCTCCTGCATTCCCCAGCAGCACAGTTTTCACCATGAAATCACCAGCACTGTGGATGGCCGTCGGTGCGGTTCTACTCCTTGGCGGAAGTGTGAACGCGTGGGGTGGACTGTTCAATAGGTTCTCGCCGGAAATGCTAGCAAACATGGGCTACGGCAGCCATGGAGGATCCTACCGCCCACAAACGTTTCTGCAGGTATGTTCATCGTAATGTAAAAAGAAATTATAATTTTTAAACTAGTAACAGATATAGTAAAACATAATTTAAACTTTTATTTAAGTCCGACATGATTTTGATAAATTTGAAGTATTTTGTTGATGTTGCATTGTCGTGTTCGCTTTCCCTGCAAGCAACCAAACCTTTCTATAACTTTCATATCACGCTTGATGCAATATTCAAACGAAAGCTGTTCAATATTCAACACGAATTGTTACCACGCACACACACACACACACAGCCACAGATATATGCAAAAATTAACAAAACAGTCCGTTCCAGTATTTATTCTACGGTATCGTTTCTGCACCGATACTTTATCATGCTTCATCTATTTCGATACCCAACCAAACTATCCCTTGGATCGGTGCCATCGGGACAGAGCGAATAAATATTTACACAAGCCCCGTACGAACCAAAACCAACCGTAGATCCTGGCAATGTATGCACAGGACACATTGACCGCATATTCAATAAAATTTTATTACCTTATGGTGCTTTTTTTCTACTTACCTTACCTCTCTCTCTCTCTCTCTCTTTCCCTCTGGGTGTTTGTGTGTGTGTGTATCTTTTTTTATTTCTTCTTTTAGTTCCTTCAATTTCCTTTGATATTTTTGTTTTCTCCTTTGTCCCTCGAAACGCAAAACGATGGGACTTTTATTTTCTTCGCAAGCAGTGTGATAAAACCGCAAGATAATATTCGCATTCACTGCTCGTCCTTTCCCGTAATTGGCTCAATAAAATCGGACCAACCGAGTCCGAGATGTCCTTTTTGTTCGTTTCGTACGTTTTGTGTTTGTGTTTTTTTTCTGGAAAAGGAGACATTAATGCTTCGGTTTTACTTTTTTTTCTGTTTCTTTTCCTGTTTGTTACTAGTCAAAAAACAGAAACGTTTTTTTGTTTGTTTTGAACTGATATTCCAAAAGAATCTTCTCTTTCGGGTTGTATTTTTGGAAATAATTATTAGTACACAATTAAAGTTTAGAATCGATCAATTCCAATGTCATCAGGGTTTTAGCTCAGCTAGCTTATTGTAGAATATACTTTTTAAAAAGCTAACATCAAACATCAAAACAAATCTAAATTGTAGCAAATGTTAGCTTCTGAATACTCTTAACGGTTAGCTTGATTAAAACCCGTAAATCAATACTCGTTCACTCCTGGTAACGGAATTTCCCCGTCCAATTACTTTATGTAACGGTGGTGTATAACTCTAAAAGTGAACAAAAAAAGTAGGTTTTTTTTTAAACTTTCCATCAAATCTCAATCAAAAATCATTCCGCCGCGCCGGGTGTCGCTGCGTCGCGAAACTATGTCAAATAATATTTCCAAACCTGGACGGTAAGCCTGTTGGAAAGCGACCGGGCAAACCGGCAACACGACAGACGTGAAGGGTAATAACATTTACATGGTAATTTAATCAACCACCTACGCACACCACCCACATGCCACAAGGCCCACCTTGCCGACACATTTCCCGTGTACATACATATACTTGTGTGCATAGTGAAAGAAGCAAAACGAGCGCGAGTTGATTGAAGCGAGGATTCTGGGTGTCTACTCCTGGGTGTGTGGAAATGGAAAGTTTTACGGAACGCTTCCATTACACGAGTTTCAACGTTTCATGTTTTTTTTTTGTTTTGTTTTGGGGTGGGTTGATTCCAAATTTGGATCCACCAAACAACATTCCACGTCCTTCTGCCCTTCTGGGTCTGGTGGTTTGAGTTGGTTTGGTGCGATTGTAAGGGAGTAGCTTTCATTATCTCGTCCGTGTGGCGCACCCACTCCCACGGTGCCGTAATGTAAATGAGACACGTGAAGCGGTCTGACAAAGACGCATGTCTGCATGTGTGTGTGTGTACGTGTGTGCTTGTCCCTGTGTAGATGTAGATAACGAAAAAGCTTCTCCACAACATTTGACACGCTCAAATATCGATCTACTCGGCGTGAGGACCTCTCACGGGCGGATTTTGCCTAATTTAATTTAAAGTCTGCTCCGTAACTGATGAGCTTTGCTTGTTTTTCTCCACGTTAAATGGGGCAGAGAGAAAGGTTGGATATTGAACGTGTAACGTTTTATTACACGGTTGGTGTGTACTTTGGTTTCTGAAGTATAAACATTTTCCCTCAATTTGTTGACGCGTAAAATAATAAAGCTTTCGTTCATAACGTACACTTTCTATGGTTTATTGTTTCCTACTTACAGAACGAAATTCTTGACGAGGAACAACAAAGTCCCCGATACGAGCCGGACCCATGCTATCCCCGTGTGTGCTCCGCCAACGAATACTGCTGTCCAGGGTATATCTGCGTCATCATGGACAATGGTAAGAAGCATCAAGCAAACTGGCAATGCGTGGCGTGGTCTAGATTCAGACTTGTTTGTTTTGTTGTGCAAATTGTTTACACTTTTCCGTACTCATTAGTCATTTCGGTTGTTATTGTTTTGGTTTCCTTTACCATTAGCTTCTGTTCTTTTTTTTTATTTTGTTTTTGGTAGTCATAAAAATGCACCTCATTCTATTCGTGCCAGATAATGAATATTTTAAACTTACCCTTCAAATGGAAAGCCTGATGGCCTAAAACTTCGCAGAACTTTAGCCAACTGTTGAATTGGGACGCGTCTCAGGAATTGCCCATTGTTTCTAAGAAATAACAGCGAAAGCAATCAAACGATGTACAGAAACCTCCGCATAGATTGGCATGAGGAATGGAGCAACCAGCATCTCCATGAGTTTGAGTAAACCACGCAACAAGCATGATGAGCTAGTGGTTCCCTAGTGCCACTCATTCATGTTGTGCCAGTGCCTTGCTGGCTTATCATGTTATTACTTCGCAGAAAGGGTTTTACTGTTCAGCGGCGCACACACTGTACATTGTGCACCATGACAACAGAAAGCAATTAAGCTCGCTTTGCGAAGTACAACTTCCCAAAAAAGCGGCAAAACATTCCTTTGATACCGTGGCGCGTGGTTTGTGATCCACGCTGAAGAGATGATTAAAATCAGTTACCCCGAATCAGTCGGATCAAATGCATAACTTTACGTGCGCCTGCCACCTGGAAGGAAAAGCAATTTAATTCTAATTACATTCGGGTCGGCTGTTCGGTAGCAAAGGGAAGCGCGAAAAACAACACACCAACGTCACCTTCAGCAGGTGACCCCACTTTTACCCTGTGGAGCTCAATATGTGCGCTCCAAATGGGTCGTTTGGGTGAAAATATTAATTTTGATTTGTGCTAGTGCCGAAAAAACAAGGGAATATTTTTATTCGTTCCTGCTCTGTTCGAGATGTTCGCGCAAACACACGAGCACGGGTGAAGGTAATCCGGTTTCATCAGCGATTGGATTATTGGATCAATTTACTATGGAACTTTCTTCCCTCTTTTATCTACGATCCCCGAACTTTGCTCGTTTTTTGTTTTTTCGCTATAAATAAGGTTACGAAGAGTGTATTTCGATGTTGCTGTTTTCCCAGCTCCTTTTTTTTCTTTTCGGAGTAAATTCGGGCGTTCTGAAACCGACGTAACAAGGTACACAAATCTCTGTCCAACCCGGACTATGCTTGACCCTAATCCTCTGTCATTTTGATTTTCCCGTCCCGCATCGTTCGGAACTTCTTTTGCGAAAATATTCCGAAAGACAATACGCGCAAGGCCGCCCGCTACGTCAGCACGTCGCCCGGCAAGTCATCGGCCGTAGCGCGTCACTCTATATTAAACCTTCATCTTTTAAGCATCATTTCACTGGCTTATACATTGATTTAGCCTTTTGTGCCGGGTGAAAACGGCTCAACGCCACAAACAAAAGGACGAAACGCTCGAGGGGCAGACACAAAGGCAAAGCCTTTTCGCCTGGCCAGTGATTGTGGGCTATCAGGATCGATAGCGCTTATATTGCTACACGAGGGAGACCGTTGCGATGTACGATGTACGAGACCGCGCGGATAATGATATTACGATGTTGAGCTTTCGCCCTCAAAATGGGCAAAGGGGATAATAATATATTTATCAACGGGATGGAAGGATCTTTAAACCTTCGCCCCTTATTGTAAGGTGTTAACTCGCTAATGCTGTTAACAAGGATGGGCCGTAAATGGTAGCAAATCAGTAAGAAATAAGTAATAGATTGTAGCAGGGGCTGCAAAGGGGTTGAAGTTGGAGTTTGGTTTCCTTTCTCAGATTGGATCCATAATGGAACAGGTGATCGGCACCTGTTCTCGAGCATTTGCAAGGTGAAACCATTCAAGTGCAACGCTTGCCGATATGATGGATGTGTCTAGTTGGAGATTTAATTTGGCAAATTGCAGTTTAACTTGAAAAGAATCCAGAAATGGCTGCAACTTTGACACTTGAGCTTGAAATCGTAGGATGTAGCATCGAAAGAGAGTTTTCTAAATCGAATAAACTGGGAACTAATTTTTGGTGGGAAATGGTTGAAAATTCATCCTCTTCTTCTTCTTCTTCTTCTTTTTATTATTCTTGTTATTCTTGGCTCTCCATTTGTACATTTTCCATACTTTTGCACCTTTAACGCGGGTCAGGTACGAATGAGATTATTTATAAGTACCAAAAATTTGAAAAATTTCAATCAAGTGCTATAAAGTCTAAATAAAAACAAAAATCCTCCTTTAGATTGTTGAAATCTCTAGTTCTCATTCTCCTATCCACAAAAGTGTCGAAACGCAAACCCCGTGGACCATGTGTGCGATTTATGTGTGCCCGATAAATATTATGCGGCAAAACATTGGCCACCACCATGCGTAAAGGTTGATTTTAGTCCTTGTTTTTTTGTGGAGAAACACCCTCCCAAACAAACAAAATAAAAAAAAAAGCTGTATGTAACAAAAAAAGGCACACAAAAACACTACCCCAAACATCGTCGGTCGTTTGCCATTCGCCGTTACCCCGTTTGCTGCGGGCCAATCAACATCAGTCGGTGCGGCGGTACAAACACCCAAAAAATTGTCTTCCACCACCGGCTTCACCAGCTCCATACGATCGTACGCCAAAAAACCACAACGAGGGCAGTACTCATTCACCGTACAACTATCACACTAGCGTTGCGGCATCTTTCGCATCAGGCTGATAGTACCATGGGTATCTCCTTTTTTTTTCGGTACAATTCAACGAGGCATCCATTGAATGTTTTATAGACCTCCGGCGTAGGACAAACCCCATTTCCAACGTTCGGCACTACAAGGCCCCTCGGGTGGCTTTTAATATTTTTTTACCCCCTGTTTTTGCTTTGTGCTTTGGTGAGGCCATGTCCTTCACGTTGAATGATACACTTCACTTTTGCTCGCCGTTCAACCGTACGATGTTGGTGTAGTATGATCGGTCGGTAAAAGTAATAAGTCAAAGATTACACCATCGCACAAGACCTTCCATGTCTCTTCGCTCATACACACATATGTGAGCATGTGTGTATGGACATGTCAATTGTTTGTGGGAAAAAGCTATCTGCATACGGGGAGGGACTTGTTTGTTTCGAGCGAGCTAAATTCTATCGATAAGCATCGCAACAAATGTGACATGTCCCTTGTGTGCCCGGTGTAACAACAGCCAAGTATCTCTCGAGCAACTCCATTTTCTAGTGGGTCACACACACAAACACACAGGCCGTGGTAAAACAAAAGCCACCGTAAGGTATAACGCTGTGACAGCAAGGCAAAACCGGAAAATAAACACATCGTGTCGTGTCGTATTGTTCGTTTTGTTTCACTTTATTGCAACAACAGCATCCTGTTCGCCTCGGCACAAAACACGGCAAAACGTTGAATTTGAAACACACATCCCGAAGGATATCCAGATGCGAAACATAATTTGCTTTGGGAGGTTCGATGTAGGGTGGGAAGTGATGATAAATATATATTCCACCGTAACTCAAAACTGGGGGGGGGGGAAAAAAACGGTGGGCAATGGAAAGAGTATCTTATCTTATTTCTTTTACACGGAAAGGGAATTCTTACGCTTCTTTGGAAGCAATTTCCGTTGTCGGGCAACTGGTTTGTTCGCATATAATTCGTTTCTTTTTCGCTAAAATTTAATCGGAATCAAATATTTCGCATTGTAACCTCTAAGACACCCTTTTGGTAAGAGAAATGTCCAACGAAATTGTGCTGTACCGAAAAACAAATGACACCAACATTAGCTTTATATTGCTTTATTTGACCGGAGGGATAACATGGCGAACATTTTCTTTACAATCGCCAGTCTTTTCCGACAAGAGGCTTCCCATTGGCCAGGGACCCTAAAATCCAAACATCATAAACGATGATGCTCCGAGCACCGTGACAGTGCGTTGGCAGACCAGTTTCGGGTGCTGGCGGATATGCTAAAAATAACACATCCATCCTTCTTCGACAAACGGCCACCGGGCGCCTCCATCGAAGATCGATTGCATTGTCATTATACCGACAGCCGTCGGGTTTTTTTGTTTTGTAGAAGAGCACCTACGTTTTTTTTTATGTTATTCGCCTGAAACGAAATAATGTCGTTTGATGTTGCGTAAGAGGGCATGACAAATTCAAGCTAAACTCCAAAATAGAATTGTGANGAATTAAAAATTATCGTGCACACCTAACAGTGAAATGTATTTACACGGAAATCAATCTAAATTAAGTTTTAGTATTTATACGGTATATATTAATACAGTTTTTACATGAAAACGAGAAAAAATTACAAAATCTGTAATTTTGATTTGAATTTATTTTCTTTACCGGTAATTTCAAATTCAGCCGTCGGCCATTACACATACGCTTGCCCATTGCCGAAACGCTTACCACGAAGCGTCGGTAAACTGACAGTCAGCATTGCGGGAATAGAGTCAGCTTCTATTTGAACAGATTCTACATACTGCGAGAGTTTCAGGGTTAATCTGTGTCTCTACCATTTCTGTTTGAATCGATTCACGAATAAGCTACAACAACGCAGGGTAAAATCGTAAACCCTGTAACATGGCGAACATTTTCTTTACAATCGCCAGTCTTTTCCGACAAGAGGCTTCCCATTGGCCAGGGGCCCTAAAATCCAAACATCATAAACGATGATGCCCCGAGCACCGTGACAGTGCGTTGGCAGACCAGTTTCGGGTGCTGGCGGATATGCTAAAAATAACACATCCATCCTTCTTCGACAAACGGCCACCGGGCGCCTCCATCGAAGATCGATTGCATTGTCATTATACCGACAGCCGTCGGGTTTTTTTGTTTTGTAGAAGAGCGCCTACGTTTTTTTATGTTTTTCGCCTGAAACGAAATAATGTCGTTTGAGGTTGCGTAAGAGGGCATGACAAATTCAAGCTAAACTCCAAAATAGAATTGTGAATTTGGTGTGTCTTAATTTCTAATAGTTTACCACAATTTACTAAGTATACACGAAAGTTAGTTTTATTAAGGACCAGTTACAACTGAATAAATATTCGAAAACATTATCCAGAGCTTGATAAATTTCAAGCGATAAATCGAACGGGTCGGCTCATGCATTCCTAATAAGCTAATCACGGTGAAAAGCTCGTAAAAACATTTTCCCCAAAAAGCTTCGCAACAAACGCAACGATCCCCCGGGTTCACTTTAATCACCCGCGTCTGAATAATGAATGGTCTTATCGCTTGGCTAACAAATTTAAAATGCAACGCAGAGCGAACCATCTCGCACGACCCTCCACGTGTACCGAGGTACCGGAGAAGACATGTTCTTCTCGGCGCATCATCAAACAAATAAGAGCATAATAAAACGATAGCTTCTCAGCATCACTATTAATTATCATCCAAAATCCTCTGCTAAAGTGTTTGATAACAGTTTTGAAAGTAATATTATACAATTTACCGCTTACTTTTGTTCATCGAAATGTGTTGCTTCTTGTTACGTTTTTTTCCCCCTTTATTGGCTTTCGATGTTGTATAAACGTTGGTGAATGTTTGTCCATTAGCAGTGTATTAACGCTAAATCAAACATGTCTCTATCAAACCGTCTCTTTCTCTGCTCGATCAATCTCTACTACCAACCAAAGATTCACCCATTTCAGTAAGGGGCATGTGCATGCCACTGTATGGACGAAAGTATGGCGAGCTGTGCCGGCACGATTCTGACTGCGAGTCCGGCCTGGTCTGTGACATCTCCGCGCTGAGCGGTGCGAGCGTCTGCCGACCGCCAACCATCGTGGCAAAGCAGTACGGTGAAGATTGCATCACTTCCAGTGACTGTGATATTACACGGTAAGTGGCGTAATTCTACCCAATCGGCAAAGAAAAAAAAAACATTCCTAGAAAGCCTTACCTCATTAGGCGATATTTTAAATGCTGATATTCATCTTCGTTTCCATTCCCACGTTGTGCCATTCGCAGAGGACTGTGCTGTCAGGTGCAGAGAAGACATCGGCAAGTGCCTCGCAAGGTAAGCCGGATCATAACAATAGTTTTTTCCGCGTCTTTTGCTATTTGCTCACCAGGAAATGATTTCCCTATCGAGGGAAACGCTTCAATTAACCTTTTATCAGAGCGTCATCTCATCAACCGGGTTATGATTGCTGTAGCTGCTGGTTGGATTGACAGCCACCCTTTTGCTTAAGCCTATTAACCTGGATAACATTTTATTCTACTCCATTTTTTCTTCACACTTTGCAGGTTTGCTCGTACTTCAAAGATCCTCTCCTCTGCGTTGGAACGGTTGCTGCTGATCAGGTAATGCTGTTCGTTAACGAACACAATAAAAATGTTTATGAATGATTTTTTAAGTTTAAATCGATCGAAGGACTGTAGGGTATAAGGATTCGTCCATATATTACGTAATGCTCACAGATAACAAGTGGTTGGTTCTTCACCTTTACGGATGAAGCGATCATTTTGAGAAACGCGTACGTTATCCACCTTGCAGATAAGCATTGATGAACAATGAAGCATTTAGGGTTGAAATGCATACTTTACAAACTTTGTGGTCTAGTTGTAGGAGGTTGTGGATGAAATGTCTATTCGAATCTTTTCACTTGCTCCAAGAAGCATAACGACAAAATTACAAATGCCTTTGTTCTGTGTAGGAACTAATATGCTTCTAATATGAAAGATGGACTAAAATCCTTTCCAAGGGTACTACAACAAAAAGACTTGAACAAACTTTACTTCAAACCAGAAAGAGAAATTACTCAAAAAGAAAAGAACGCAGTCACAAATCTTAAAATAAAGAAGATGTTGAGACCATTTTGACTGAAAATATCACTAGGTAAATAAGGTTTGAAATGAACAGCATCGTTCGGTAGTTGAACTTAACATGATTAAACTTAATGAAGGTCTGTTGATCAATTTTCAGTAACTTTATGAACTATGTTTCAATTTTTGAAAAATGACTACCAATTATTATCAAAAATGAATATCATTTTTTTAGGCAGAGAGTTTCGTCTAAACTGATACTTAGTATTTTTTATTATGTTATAACGGACCAGGATGCCGTATTAGACTAATTTTTACCACGTAGCCGGGTAATCAAACCGTGCTACGGCGGGACGGTCCAAATGGGATTTGAACCGGGTCTGGTCTTGTTGGGATCTAGCGCCGTTGCCAAATACACCACCGGGCCGCTCCCGATACTTAGTGTTTGTTGCGTTACTTTTTGTTATAATCACGCGGGAAAAATAGATCATAAAATTCCCCAGTACGAAGTAAATTGGGACTATCAATACTGAAACTCGAAATAAATGAACAGCAACGACTAACAAGCAATCAAACTTTTCTCTCCACTGCAGGTGAAACACCAGATTGAGCATACTGCCGGTGAAAAGCGCATCATTTACAATAAGCACTAAACATGCACGAACAACAAACCTCGCCCCAACAAACCAAAACAAACAAAACAAAAACCATGCACGAACCCGAACGATCCAGCGATCATCCCGATCGAGAGGCAACCGGATGTACAACCGGCGTACCATCTCCGGCAAGCAGCAAATATTATGATTCTTAAGCCCGTTGCAAACCAAAACAGATAAGAAAAAAACAACCCTCTCCGCACCCGACATACGCTGGAAGCGTGTAAAAAACATACTTATTGAGTCCTTGTATGAAAACTCATTTGCCCGTCACACAACAGTAGCTACCGGCCAAAAGCGAGCAGAGTTAATGGCAATCAAAACAAAACAAAAACCCGTAAGGAAAGCATAGTTCAGCAAATCAATCAAATATTGTCAGTTATGTTTAAAGAGAGTAAAAGAGAGAGAAAGAGAGAGAGAGAGAAAGTAATAAAATGTATCAAAAGTACCGAGTATAGCAAGAAGCTACGAATGCCAAGTGGAAAAAAACACACACAAAACATATCCAGCAAAGCCAGTTAGTGCATTCAAGTGAAAAACCTATCGGAACGAATACATATCAAGTACATACTTTTAAGCAGCAAGCAGCAAAAGACACTTATTGTTATCTTCTGTGGAGAAAACTTCCACAATAGCTTTGCGTTTTTGCCCAAGCCCTTACAACCAAACACCTGTTAGGTTATCATTCAGCAAAGACTCCAATTTTGGTTGCAGACAAACAAAAAAAAACGAACAATGTTGGACGGATATCGTATTGTACAAGATTGTTCATATTTTAGCACCAACTACACGTTCCACTGTGATTGACGCCAAGTGTACAGTCCACCAGTATGAACCAGAAAGGGCAGGTTAAAAAAAAAAAGAAGCAACAAATGAACACATTGCATAACCCCATTTTACGTAACTTGAATCTTCTTCGTCTCTTTCTCGATAAAATGCTAAACGTTATGCAACATGCATCGTATTGCGCGAAGCCTGTGTCGTTTTATCATTCGTCCTGGTAAATTCCAATGTTTGGCTTGTATGATAGCAGATATAGTGACGTGTGTTGAACAAACAAACAAACAAACAAACAAACAAACGAAAAAAATGCGAAAAGCAAAAAGATGAGAGCAATTGCCCGGAAAGCTTGCTTAACTGTTTTCGTCCATTACGCAGCATTTTACCATATTTACTACCGACACATTACATTGATTGCAAACAATACAATAATATACCCTTTTTGCTGATATAATCGGTTCTTATGCAATGAATACATATCGTTATACATGAATATAAATATATTATATATATATACACACACAAACACACACAAACATACACACATTCACACACCTACACAACACACAAATATACATACTGCTGCAGTGGTTAGCACCGTGCAGGCAGAAGGATGAATAAGCGCAGTCTAATACCAAATGGTTGAAACAAACAATCCACAACTAGTTCTAAGGGGTACGTAACATCCTAATGGTTATCTGTAAGTTATGAACAATTCATTAAAAACTCTCAGAAAAGTACCGAAAGCAAGAGCAAAAACAAAACAAAAAGACGGGGAAAAGAAAACCAAACAAAACTGTTTAACCAAAAAAAAAATAAATAAAACAATGGCACAACACCTTTACCAAAATATATTCATACTGGCTGAGGCATTTTGAACTTTTAATCTTCTACCCACACAATACATGACCTTAATGTAAAATTTTTTCCCACGGATGAGTTGCTCAGTGGTTGGTAACAAAATGAAACACAGAAGAAAAAAGAAAAATTATATATATCTGGACGTTTAACGTTCAAACGTGAAGTGAGTGAAAATGGCCCGACGATTGAAAACAAAAAAAAAACGTTCGAAGAAGTTATGGTTAAATACGATACTCTTAAACTATTTAGACGAAACACGCACAACAAGCTGTTCATCAACTGCGTATCCCTGGCACTAGAACCGTTCCAACGTACAGTTGAACCAGCGGGGAAAATGGGATAGAACAAGAAGAGAAGGAGAGAGAACATTCTTATGAGACATTTCCCATCGTGAGCACACCATCATGAACCATGGTGCGAAAGCGAACGCTTGGTGCGGTTGTTCTTGTTGTATCTTCTCATGTAAAGGCATGAACCGCACGCTGCTAAGCCACCGTTTACGCCCCCTAACCCGCCCTAGGGAACCCTTTAGGGATGGTTTCGTTTCCGGTCGCTAACTGTTTTGCCGACACTGGGCACACTATTCGATAACGCTCGAACAATTCCATCGTTAGATGGATGAACGTCCCGTACCAAAATAACAAATATTTCCATTCAAAAACGATCACCACACGCGTACGGCCGCGATGTCGTGTGCCGGTTACGCATTCAGCTGCGGCCCATCGAAACGAAGCGATCCATTAAAGTGACGGAAACCCGGGGACAAATGCTCTCTGTGTGCGTGAGCGACGGGTCAGATGTGTCGAGCTCGGTTCCGTTTCCGTTCGCATCCGCAGGTCGCGCCCCTTTGCTGGGCGCGTTCGTTCGCGGAATTAGTTCGCGGTGTGGTTCTCAACTCAAGCGATCTACAGTCGGTCGAACGGCATCGATTTCCCATCTCGATACTTTCAAAAACCTTCTAGCGCCTCACTCAAATATCGGAAAAAAGTACAACAGAAAATCAGATCGTCAAATGGACCCGACCAGCGAAGGAGGCGCGCCCAGTTGCGACCGGAAATCAATGCTGAGAATCGTGCACACTAGCAAAGCAAAGTTATTCTTACATCTATAATCATGAGTGAGCCCTTCGGATTGACAAAAAATTGTGGTAAAGAAAAAATCAAACGACATATCAGCGTGTAACATACAACTACATGCCAATTTTACACTCCCCCAAACACAAACACACAAAGACACACAGACACTACACAACACTTGCTGCTGTTGCTAGCAGTGGAATGATCGCCCAAGGCAATTTACATATCAACTACACCTACATGCAGAGCAAGCAGAAAGAGCCGAACGAACGAGCCGGTAGAAAGAAGCGCACGTGAAATAATATTTCAATTCTATTCAAAAAAAAAAACAGTCCTGGCTTGCAAGCTAAAAAAAACAACATGTGAACAATGAAACTAAATGAATAGAAGTAAAAATTGCAACAAACAAACAAACCGCACACATTGCATACATATCAATTAATACCTAAGATAGGGCGTGAGATACAAGGATTCTACACGAATCACGAGAACGAAAAACCTTGCTGGAAGAATGGTAACGATCCACACTGAAGACCTACTTACCGTGCAAACTTGTGCACCGACGTTCTACGCACGAGTCACTTACTGTCTGTTTTATGTCTTTCAAAGGAAATATTGAACTCACTTGTAAAACTGTCTGGTAGCGTTAAGCATTTTACGTGATTTACGTTCTTTTAAGCGAAATCTTCCTCATTTCAACTCCTACAAACTTTCTCTATCCTTTCTAAAGGAAGAACAATCTAATCTCTTTAATGAACCTCTCACTCTTCGCTATTGTTGGGTGATTCATGCGTACAACGTGGGCACATCAAGCGCATCCGCTAAAAGAGATAACAAATTATGAATGACAAAAACAAAATAGAAACTATATGTGTACATCTCTTCAACTACTGGTGTAGTTTATTTGAAAACTAAGATCCGAAACTGAAGCGACTGGTACTCGGTTTGGGAGCCTAAAACGATAAAATAATTTAATTAGAACTTCTTGTACAAGAAGGAAAATTTCTTCATAAAATCAATCTTACCTCACCGGACGGGAAGCAGGAACACAATCAATTGATCGCGGTGGTGTACTTTTCCTCAAAATTTCTTATAAAATCGATTAAATCTTCCGTCATCGCGTTCAGATCGTCAATAGCACCGGTAATCGACTGACGTTTCAAATCACCAACCTGCTTGGACTGACCAGACGATCGAATGCTCCACGGTGTACTCCATTGTTCTTGCTGCTGTGGCGTTTCATTTACAAGGCATCGAAACACGCTTTGGGACGTTTCCGGTACGGATGGTTTCACGAAGCTGGAACTCGATGGAGTCACTAACGATACGCGGGAGGTCGAGTTACTGCCGGGAGTCTCCATGTTAACTGTGGATCCTTTTCGTTCAACCGATTTCTGAACCTCCAACATCAGCCGGGCTCGTTTGGGAGATGTCAGCGAAAACAGTACCGGTGATGTTCGGCTAAAGTCAAGATCTTTCGTAGCGTCGTTATCATCTTCGTCTGGTAGCTGCAGTTCGTTCTCTCGGATTTCACCACTATCATCCAGCAAAAATGCCGCTTCGTCAATGCAGATGCCTTCATCCGGCTTGGCGTACTCCATTGCTACCAATTGATCTTCAACCGACGGCGTAGCGCTTGCTCCACTGATAGAACTTTGCAGTGAAACGACTTCCACTGGCAAACTGCTTGGTCCATCACCTTTGTCACCTGCCTGACCGGTTGACTCCAGAGGTGATTGTACTGTGCTAGCCTTCGAAGCAGCTTTTGCTCGCCGTACGACTGAAATGCGGTTTCTAAACATTGTTTTGACGCTTTTGTTCACTTACCACTATCACTATCAGAATCCCTCGTGTCCTTTGCTTCTGAACTAACGACATGTTATGCAAGCGTTATGAAGTACCAGTCGAAAAAGCGTTTCCATGGATACCGGGTACAACCACTGCTACTGTTTATTTGCTAAAAGTCGGAAAGAGTTCACATCAGTTCATCAGTGTTCATCGGTGTGTTGGTGCTAAGCGAGATGTAACAGGTGGCGCTGATGGTTAATAGTGACATCAACGTTTTGATAAAATTGTTACTTTGTTTCGACTTCTGACCATTGCTCTTTTTTAAATGAAAAAGGGAGCACAAGATATACAGTAAGGCAAATTTATTTTTAAACATCTACACCTATCCGTGGTACAATCCTGCCAATGCTTCCTGAATAGCCCGTAGACAAGAAATGTTGGTTTGGAAACCACCCGCTTTTTCTGCCAAATTTTCGAGTCTGAAAAATAAATAAAACCATTAAACTATTACTCATAGTTGTGTTTTGTGCATAGCAAAAGTTACTTACCGTATATGACTTATGTAGCCACTATCAATTACTTCCTCCAGCGAAGGTGGTGTCGGACCGTCCGTTTCGAAACCTTGAGATTCGTACGTAAACAATGGGCCCTCCTCTAGTTTCGGAACGGCCAGGAACCCATGCTGACCCTGGAACCCGGTCGCAATGCCCGACGAGAAGTGTGTCTGCTTGGCTACCGGTGGCGGAGCGACAGGTTTCGGCAGCTGGATCTGCGACTGTTCCGCTTTCTGTGTAAACTTATCAACAATCGCATTCGCATCCTCGAAGCTTGCCATCAAGGAATCGATGAGTTCTTCCTTATTTTTCGTCTTCTGTTTCCGGTTTTCTGCCTCGATCATAGCCAGCTCCTTACGACGCTGCTCAAACTGTTCCTTCTCGTACTCGACAATCTGCTCCAGCTCCAGCTCGTCCTTGCTCAGTTTGCTCTTGTTCTTCATAATAACGTCCCGGTTATCGCGCTTGTACTGTTCGATCCGTTTGTTTGTGTTTATGATGTCGATGTTGTTGCAGAGGTTGAACACGAGCTCTTCAATCGTTTCCAGGTAATCGTTGTACTCATCCAGCGATCCAAAATCATCCTCCTTTTTGTTGAAATCCTTCAGAATGCGCTTGCGGATCTGTACCTCCTTGTCGACGTTGGAATCTTCAAACAGCTGCACGCGAAAGTTGCTTCTTCGCAGCGCCACATTACACTCTGGACAGGAACCGGATCCTTTGAGGAAAAGTAATTCTACGCAGCTTTCGCACAGTGTATGGCCGCATACGTTTACCATCAATTTTAGCGATGGATTGCGGTATTTGGTCGTTTTGCATCTCGGGCAAACTTGATCATCCATGGTGATGTATTGTTCCGGTGGGTACGAAGCAGGCACGGCCTAAGATTAACACTGCAGAAGCTTGAGGATATAATTTCCCGTTGAATTTAGTTATGAATAAAGTAATATTATTCCTTTTTGGCACACAGAAAGAAGGAAATTATTCAACTTTATGCACCTTCACCGTGTAGAACAATTTGTTTACGTTTGCCGCCTAAAGAAATGACAGACAAGAATGCACCTTGCATCGGTAAACGTCAAATAACAACTGTCACGCTTACTGAGGTTGTGGTCAAAGCTGCTCCAAGTTTTAATTCTAATTCAATCGTTTTCATTTACACATTTTAATCACATCTTCCCCTTTCTATTCAAACATCCATTCAAAAAATACAAAATTCCATCATGTTTAAATCCTAACAACCCCATTATGATATATGGTAAAAAAATGCGTGTGTGATTCCGACAGAATTTGAACCAAAAATCCGTACCGCAGTATTTGACGCATAGCACTGCTCGTACAGCGGTACTGTTTATCCGAATTTCACGTTCGGCGTCCGCATCAAACGGTCGATTGTAAATAGTACGCATCTAACAACTGCTCCTACGCATTTTCAAAGCTTTGTGTAGAAAAGGATTATAATATCGGCAGGTAATATTTTTTCTTTGTAAACGATTTTTTCTTTCTAATAAGTTAACGTTCGTTAATCCGCTGTAAAGTGAGACGCAACCATAACAACAAAGCAGATTAAACGCGTGACGACGATTCCGGAGCGGCTTGGTGTGAAGGACGAGGTAGTCAATTTCGCTGTTGTTATCAAATCACAAGTCCCGTGGAGGCTTCCCTTTGAGGGCCAATCGGTCGTCTGTTATCGCCATCGACGATGCTGCTCTTTGCGCTAGCCAGTCGCATTCAAGAATTCGTCCAAGCAAGCACAAATCGGGACACAAACAGACGGAAAAAGTCGAATCGCGTGCACTGAAGCCGATTTCGTTGGTTTTTGCGTGTTAAGCATTTTGTTTTTTTGTTTTCGAGGGGTACATAACATAAGCAAAGGTAAACGGTAATTCACCTTTGCCGTATTTGCTGCTGAACATTCGGATTCGATATCGATCGGTTGGTTGTCTACGTCTGGCTTTCTTTCGTAACGCAAATCGATAGGAATAGTGCCAAAATATTAGATTAGTGAAAGTGTTCCACACAGTCTGATAGTATTCATCCGTTCGCAGGTGTGTGAAGGTTGTTGGTCCTGCATTTATTGCCGTCTGCAGTAAGATGCATACACGCTTCCTGCTGATATTTTGCGCCGTGCTGTTCGGCTGTTGCTCTCTGTCCGCTGGAGTGTTCTTCAACCATGGTGGCACCTATCTGGGTTCATTGAAACATATATTCCGAAAGTATGCCCATTTGCTCGAGTCGGAACACCATCTATCGCCTGTTATTTTTGGTAAGTATGCGTAAATGTATTTTTTGTTTCACCGCCCTATCGGAAGATTCTTTGTGTGAAACGTAAAAAAGAGGTAATGGTGGTGATTGCTTCGGAAGGTCGCTTATCAATAAAAAAAAAATATGACAACGGTCAGTGAGTCACGAGCGGTCACACGAGCAGAAGAAAAGAAAGAAAACACTTTAGCGTAAATAATCGGACGATGATCGTGCCACCCCGGGGGAGATGGTACAGCATCGGTGTATGTGCAAACAAAGCGTAAACAGATGTCGCGCGATGTCTTACCTTCACTTGCAATATTGTTATTGCCATTGAGTTCTTTTTCTAAGCAAATTATGATCATAATCTCCCCAATCATTTAACGATTTTCTTCTCGTATTTCCTAGTGCCAGGCGATGGCGGAAGTCAGATGGATGCAATGATCGATAAACCGAGCAAGGTGTCGATCCTTTGCCAGAAGCACACCACCACCTTCTTCAACATTTGGCTCAACAAGGAACTGCTGCTGCCGCTCGTGATCGACTGCTGGATCGATAATATACGGCTGCAGTATGATAACGTAACACGCACCTCATGTAATGCGCCCGGCGTTGTAACGCGCGTACCAGGGTTCGGTCAATCGGAAACGGTCGAATGGATCGATCCGTCACACGCATCGGTCGGTGCGTACTTTGTCAACATTGCCAATGCGCTCGTCGCGAACGGTTATGTGCGAGACAAATCAATCCTTGGCGCACCGTATGACTTCCGCAAGGGGCCGTGTAAGTAAACAAGCGAAAGGAAAGAACATCCCATTGGTTTCATGTTCTTTAAATTTCTTTTATTTGACTCGTTTTCCTCCCATTCCAGCTGAACATAAGGAGTATTTTCTCGCGCTAAAGTTCTTAGTCGAGCAGTCGTACACGCTGAACCACGATACACCGGTCACGTTCATTGTGCACAGCATGGGCGCCCCGATGACGTTACACTTCCTGCAACAGCAAACGTCCCAATGGAAGGCAAAATACATAAGGCGCGTCATCTCGATTGCTGGAGCCTGGGCGGGCAGTGTGAAAGCCCTCAAGGTGTACGCGATCGGTGACGATCTGGGTGCGTTCGCGCTGAGCGGCAAGGTGATGCGTGCCGAACAGATCACTAACCCTTCGCTGGCATGGCTGCTACCGTCACCATTGTTCTGGAAACCGAACGAGGTACTGGCGCGCACCCAGTCGCGCATTTACACGATGAATCAGTTGGACGAGTTTTTCGACGATCTGGACTTCTCGCAAGGGTGGGAAATGCGCAAAGATTCACTACCGTACACGCTTAACTTTACTGCACCGGGTGTCGAGCTGCACTGTCTGTACGGTAGCAACATTAACACGGTCGAATCGTAAGTGCAGATGCCTATCGCGATGGCTAACACATGATAACTGATGCTGATTTTTGTTGACCCTTTTTTTTTTCTTCCAACCACCACCCAGCTTGGATTACCAAAAGTCGTACGATCTCAGTGGCACTCCCGTGCTGAAGATGGGCAAAGGGGACGGTACGGTGAATGCCCGTTCGCTCGAGGCTTGCCACCAGTGGACGAAGCAGCAGAAGCAACCGATCATTACCAAAGAGTTCCCCGGTGCCGACCATATGAGCATACTGGCCGATGTGAATGTTATCGATAACATTGTGAAGGTGTTGCTGTCGGATCTGACTAACTAAACATAGCCTCCGCAAATGATTCGTTACAGACAGAAAGCGAGAAATAGAAAAAAGAGAGAGAGAGAGAGAGAGAGAGAGAGAGAGAGAGAGAGAGAGAGAGAGAGAGAGAGCTGCTATTCCATGTGGTGCCATAGATCATATCCGTAGCTCGGCTATCGTCTCAACCCATTACCGATGGGGATACTCATCGGCGCAAGACTTCCATCCTCGACTCAAAAGACTAAATAGACCAAATGTGATTTCTTATGTTTAACGCTGTTTTCGCACGCTAGATTGATGGAAGCAGATTGTTTACCGGCACGAATCTCATCGGCACCCTTCCCTTTCCTATCCCGCCCCATTATGCTGATGTGCATTTACCATTTCTGCAAGGTTAAATAAGTTCAATAAAGTTTACCGTCAAGTTTAAGTTTCTGCTGAAGCCTATTTGTGTGCCCATTTTATGATTGGGAACGAACTAGAAGTTCGATTACGATTGCATAATCCATAAACCTGGCGTGACGTGTGTGCTAGTGTCTGCGTACAAAATGGTACCCAATCGCAACGTTTACCTGTACGACCGTGAAGCGCTTCGAATGAGAAGCGTAGATACGGTCAATATAGTGACCTTTTCGGTTGCGAGGTTTCCTGCTAGAACGCGCATGTTGATGCAGGTCCCGATGGGACTATCAGAACGAGATGGATTGCGTGCCGTTTACGTAACATGGCCGCTGGACGTGTTCGGATGTGATATTTCCAGCGCGCCAAAGTTGACATTTACAGAAAAATACACGAGCTGATCGTCTAACGAGGAAGAACTGCACTTTGTTGCACGATTGCAGCATAACGATATAGGGAAATTGAAGTAAAAAACGCTTTTCAATATTGAATTTCATTCAAAACGGTGTGGAGTTTTTATTTATTTTTGTAACTCAACTTACGGCAGTTTTTGTCTAACATAGCTCGAGTATCATATCGAGTACTGACTGCTTCTTAATCTTATATTTTTATTGTATTTTCCCGTTTAAAAAATCATTTTAAACGTTCGTGATTTTCAGAAAAAATCAATATTTTAATATCTTGAATGTTATGTTATGTTTGAAGTTTACAGAAAATAAAGGAAAAAAGCCACCATCGGAAACGTTTCCCATCAATAAATAATGCGGAAATCCATCAAAAATGACCTCTTTTTGCAATCATCTGTACATTCTGAAGCGATAGGCTTAATGAATGCAATGGCCGTTAGTGCATTGGACTGATGCAAATTATCTTCGACAAAGCCGTTCAGTAGCCTCATTACTGTAAAACGAGCCATTTTAAAAAGGGACTAAATAAATGTACAAAAACAAACTCTCCCCAACACATGGGAAATTGAAAACAAACCCCGTACACGTGGTAAAAGGATAAAGCGCATGATAAAAATAGCACGTGCACATGTGACCCCCACCGATTAGTGAAGTCAAAATTTTGGAAAGTATGCGGTACGTAAATGCTAGCAACGGGCACAGTTAGCAACGAGCACGTGGGAAAAGGAAGTACAGATCAACCGCCACCAAAAGCGCCAGTTGCCGATTGGGAGAATCAGACAAATCAACCAAACACAAACAAGTGTGTTGTGCGTATGGGAACAGTTTTCCCGGGTCATTGCGCCATTGCCACCAGCCAAGCAATGCTCGAGGCCACGTGCACTCGCTTATGGGCAAAAGTGGTATATGCGAACCCGGCCCATCCCGATGCTGCCAACCGATCGGGCTATCACGTGGGCTGTAAAGCATCCGGCTGGAAATGCAATTTTCACAGCAGCTTTTTCTCCGAAAGCACGGTTCCACGGTTGGTACGGTCGGTGGCCGCGTAATGAACCACCTTCCCCCCAGGAGTTTATGCGCCTTTTTACACCGATTTTGCGCCGGCATAACGTGTGCGCGTAATGGATGTTTCATGCTTTATGCTTCTCGGTCGAAGAACTTCCACCACCTGTTAGAATGTAGTTCCCTTTCCCCTGGGGAGGGACAGTAAACGAGTGTGGTTGATATTTTTGGTCCTATCATTAAGCAATGTGCAGCCAAATTGCAAAATGTTTAGATGAAATGGGAAAAATGTAGCTTTTTTAACACGCGGAAACCAAACGTATTTGGTAATGTCGCACAGGACAAGAGTACGAAGCCACCTGTTAACATTCGCTTTACCTAACTGTCTGGCTACTGACCAGCATCCGGACAAAAACTTCCCGAAAGGAGTTATATAGGCCGTGGTGTAGTACAAATAGCACACCACCAAACAAAACCATTTGGTGGCTTCCGACTGGGAGAAGGACAAAGTTTTGCCAGGTTTGTGGGAAATCCCCGGAACTTTCTCCCCACTGGTTACTTCCCCTGGTGACTCCTTCTTCTCCCCTCCCTCCCCTTTACCCTCCTTTCCTGGGAAGTGGATGTTATGACACGGACTTCCTGCCCCAGGGCAGGATTCGGGTTGTGCGTTGGAGCGTCTGTGTTTTGCGCAGTGCTTTTTAGGATCACTCATGGACCAACACATTCGTCTACGGCGTACGGGACATGCTACAGCTGGAAAAACAAAACACACCACCACACACACACGGTGGTGCCGCGTTACACCGCGGCCAACAGGAAACAGAAGTAATACGTAATAGGGAAAGTTTTCCATGCCAATGTTTTCCACGAGCTTTTCCACGAGCAGGTTCGAAGCCCACCAAAGCTGTAGGTTACGGCCTTTAGAGAGGGGGCGCATAGGGGGGGTGGAGGGGTGGGTGTACAGTGAAAGGGTTACGTGAAGTTGTTTACGATCGCGTTCGCCTCGCGTTTGATCGATTTGTGTACGTTACGATACGTGTGCAGGTTGTGTTCCACCCTTGAAGATGTAATCGTGCCACTGTTTTGCTTAGCTCTTTGATGTGCATTAGGTACAGCAAATAACAACAACAATAACAAAAAAACACGCTAATGGCGTCGCAATAATCTAATTTCAAAGCGTTGTTCCTGTGTGCTGATCACTGTACCAGCGTGTGTTGTTTTATTAATAATTACTTAATAATATAATAATGAGAACAAAGTACTGCGGTTCGCCCAGATAAAATTGGAGAGCGAGAGTAAAAGTATTGAACAAATCGTTCTACGACTAACTGTCTGATTAAATTGTTGTTAAAATAAGCAACAAATTTAAGAGCAATTATATATAAATGCATCGACAATTTTCACGGGCATGGGAAGATGGGCATGTAGGTAAGATTCAGGTATTATATGTAGGAAAAGGAAAACTCATCTTGTTTGCTGGTTAAAAGGATATCGATATATGTTTGGGACAGAGTTTATGAACGAAAGAATACAATGATTAAATTAAATTAAAAAAACAAAACTTTATAAAAACAACTTGTATACTGGTTAATTCTGATCGTCCATACTCGACTGCTGATGGTGCATAAATAGTTCGAAACCTTCGTATTCGCATAGCAGTGTGAACATTATCCCCATGAGAAGCTATTACTTTAAACGAAACTTACGGCAGCAACTATGTGATTATTACATGCCGAAATTGGGACGGGCCTGTTGGTATATTTGGCAACGGCGCTAGGTCCTAACACGACCGGACCGGGTTCAAATCCCATTTAGACCGTCCTCCCGTAGTGAGCAGTGACTATGCAACTACGTGGTATCTAATAGTCTAGTGAACCATTTGATGGCCTACATGACCGGGTAGGTCGTTAAGTCAAAGAGAGAGAGAGAGAGAGAGAGAGAGAGAGAGAGAGAGAGAGAGAGAGAGAGAGAGAAAGAGAGAGAGAGAGACATACAGAAATTATCCAGCAAAGATCGGATGTTAAAATGACGCCATATTGATGTGTCCACCGGATGCAATAAACTATTCAGTGTGCTCACAGTTCAATTTTCCTTTAAAAAATCTTATAAAAAATACGATTGTTTGCTGGTGTTCCTGATTTCATTGGTTTGTTGCAACCGTCCTTCATTCGGTATAACGTTAAGGTTTGAAAATTTTAAACAAACGCCTTGTATTGAAGATGTTATTTGGCTTGATCGGCGTGTTAGAAAGTACAAAAGAACGTGCGTTGTAATAAACAAAAATGAATGAAAATATAATGTACTAATGAAGATGCAAATGCTTGTTTCCGGTACAGTCACACCCTGTAATAATCGTTGGATTCTTCTACTTACGGGCACAACTTAATACAGCATTAATTATTGAAATGTTTCGACACAATTACCCATCACGGTTGACGTGTGACCGCATCGATGTATCTTCCCATTATGAACGGTCATCCAAACAGGGCTCTGCCCTGTTGGATGTTTGACCGATGACCCTAGCGTCGTACGCAATCTCACGCAACTGTGCACTGTGGCGCAACGTGACAACGCAACAGGTCCTGTAAGGCGCACTACACCCGTCGCATATCACGTTTGATGTGACCTCGATGCGACCGTAAATGTGCAAACATGATGCATCCATTATATGCACATATTGTTCCACGGTCACGGCCACACGGCGTACCGTTTGGTCCCGGTAACTGGGCAAACAATTTCACTATCGAGGTCATCATTTACATTAAATCATACATACATACATTACCGATCTCACATGCCCTGGGAAACGGGTTTAAACGGTGTGATATGCTTATTACGGACGACGGAGCGAACCAAATGTACGAAACGTTCATTTTTTGTTTTAATTATTTAGTACAAATTCTATACTTTATTTCACCGATAGCGAACGGAAAACAATTATCGATCTTAAAGACAAAAAAAACAGAAGAGGAACCATCGTCCCTGTTGGCGACGCATTCGTACTTGATAACACGTTGCCTACCCTTACAGCTTACAACTTCTGACAACACTTACCAGTTAATAATACAAGTATGGGGCAGGGTTTTAAGGGCTTATCATTCGCTGCCGATAAAAAAGGGGGAAAAAAGCAACAGCTAAACTCGTTCATGCCAAATGTGTTCGCTACTGAATTTTTTGCTTGATTTGCTTTCGCACCTTCAATTTTCCACCTTCACCTGGGTGGGATTGTTAATGGTATGAATCACGCTTACCTAACTAAATCTAGCTGCCCATCACCGGTGCCCGCAGCCTGGGCTGACCGTTATCAATTAGCAAAATTACACTAGGAGAGCGCGTCTCAGTTCGTTGGGAGTTGGCTTGTTCTTTTTGGGAAACGGAGCAATGCACCAGATGAGCGAAATGGGATCCGCTCATTAGTTTAATCATTTTTTCGTTATCAAATTAGCGTGCCTACCTTGTTCAACAATAGTTGAACAATTTCTGAAGATTTCCCCCTTTTATGAGGACCTTTTTCTTTTTTTTGTTTTCCTTTAGAACTCTTTCGCTTTTGCTAACTATGTGCTTACACTTGTATATCGTTATAAGCTATACGCTCTTCTCTCTCTATATATGTATGTATTTGTATTTGTTTTTATCCACCCTTAGCTTATGTCAACGTTATAGGCTCCAACTCGATCAGTTAATCCGGTCTTCCCTATTCCTAATTGTGGTAAATATAATTTGATATCAGGCTCACACTAGGAAAAAACGATGCTTAAAGTAGTAGTTTTGCTATCTCCACCCCACCCGATCGTCTACTTCGCGTGTGTTATCAATTTGTTGTTGTTTCTCCACCCTATACTTTACCTATTTCTTCCTACCGGTAAGATAAGTTGTGTTTATGCGTTCACGTGTGAAGCAGACTATCTGTGTTGTTAACCTTACATTTCATTTCCTGTAGTGGGAATTTTTATCGCATTGTTTGTTTTTTTTTTTTTTTGTTTGACATTAACATCCATTAACGTGAGACATACTATGTGTTGATGTGCAAGATTGAATGATAAATTGATGGAAAATTAAAGTAATATTTTAAAAAATCGAAAATTACAGGATGCAAGCACTACGTTGTATGGGCACGACTTTTTACACACTTTTCCAGCCATAATCGCTTCATAATCGTTCTATTCTTGCATAATGTTATTAAAAGGATCTACTAGTTTCGATGGCAAACTGGCACAGCAAGTAGGGAACAACTTAACTTTACTCACAGCCGTACTTGAAATTTTGCTTTTTCCTTCCCTACTTTTTCTTGTCCAATTGGATACAAACAATAAAACAGACCCACACACCTACAAAATGCTTTCACAAACAATCAACAAAGCTTCTAAAAGATGTTCAGCTTCTAGTTACAAAACAAACGCATAAATAAAGGCGAGAAAATGGGGCGAGAAAAACAGCCCACCTTTTCGTTTTGTGCAAATCGCCATAAACATTCCATCATTTATTGGATTCTCTTCATTTTATCAACAAACGCATTTTACTTTACCCAACCGTTTAGGTGTTCTCTTGGCATAGGAATTATGAATGGGTTATGAGTGAAGCAAAAAAAAAAGAAATGCACCCCGAAAAACAACTCATTCATCTTTGGCACGAAAAACATAGCAACAACAAAAGCAAACCACCTCGAACGATCGTGCAAGACGATCACCGACCAGAGGTGGCATCCTTTTTTTTTTGTCGTCTTTAAACTTCCTCTCTGATGACGTACGAGGATGCGTTGGCAAAGAAAAAAAAGGGAAAAGAATTCAAAAATAGTTCAACATCGTCACCCATCGGCAGGGACGGAGGCCTGTTCGAAACAATGCCACTTACACCGACAGGCATGACGTACTGGGGCTGGCATATTGGCTGGAATTAAACGCCCTCCTTTCCGACCCAACCAACAGGCATCATCAACGGGCCCGGAAATGCCAACGTCGACCGTCCGGGCGCCACCATACCGACCCATTCTGGCCCATTCTGCTTCGGCCTATGACGTTTGTCACAACGGTTTGTTTGCACCGCCCGATCGGTTCCGGTGAAGCAAACACCGGCCGAACAGAGTTGTAAAAATACGAAGGAAAAGACAGGGGGAAAAACAAACGCACCCGTACCAGCAGGGTAGGAGGGTTGGGATCTATTTTTACGATGAGTCAAACCACAGCCGAAACACATCGCACTGGGTCCCACTGGGGTAATACGCAGAGGGTAAAGTAGGTAATACGCAGGTAATACGCAGGGGGGGGGGGGAGGCCAATTGAATACATCTCTGCCACTGACAGGTCTGGTGGAGGGAAAGGAGAGAGAGAGAGCGAGAGAGAGAAAGGGAACGTGAAGAAGGGAGACCATTGCTAAGGGTGGTGGGTTAGGTACACCACCATCCCTAGATCAAACCACTGGTCTTGACGGATGCGCACTTGCGTCAAACCGTAAGCTCACAAAGAAACCGGTCGTAAAGGTAATGGCAATTGCCCATTTTCGAGAAGATTTTTGTCACTTTTCTCTGCCGGCATAGGTTACTCTTTTAGATTCATTTTTTTTTTTGTTCCTCTCAATAACGAAGCTTAAGTTTTGTCATCTTGAAAGTGACGTTGATTGTGTGCAAATATAAGTTGCTATATTTAATTGCGCCAACCGCGGTACTCCAAGGGCAACCCCTCGACGGGACAGACAACGCACGGTTCAACTCCAGCATGGAAGCCGGCTCAAACATCCGAAATAGATCATCATCGATGGGCACAGATCGTGACACACCTTCGCCTTTCCCTTCCAGCAAATCACATTCGATTACCGGATTGATACAGATACGCTGCGAATTGGCTAATATAAATACAGGTGAGTGGTGGTGTAAAAATACAAAACCCCCCCCGAGTGCCTAAATCGGGACCGTCGGTTACTATAGTGCGATTTCGATGAATAATAATTCGACAGGACGCTAAGTGCTCCCAACTCCCCAACTCCCCAAACAGTTGAGTGTTTTTCCAGATCGACACTAACAACAAAATATTCAAGTTCCTAGTTTTCCAACGTCCCCGCAGGATACAATCGTTAGCTGGAACATAAACGTTGCCAAACAATGTATCTTCTTCATTCGCACAAAACAAAAGCTTCACCAGGGTGTAACAGGGTGAAACGATTTACCCACCAGTGGGAATAAATTTCCAATAAAAAGTAGAGTTTTCTAACGAACTAATCGCCACAACATCATCAGTCCCAACAGCGCTAGAGACGCGCTTTTAGCCCCATGTTTGTTTTGGCCACTGATGTTTTTTTTGTATTTTATTTTATATAAATCGTGCAAATTGGGGCAGCTTTATGAGCAGAAATCCAGGAAGAGTATTTCGAGCAGAAATAAAAACATTAATCAAATTATATTCGCTTCCATAAGTGGTATAATCTAAACTGAATATCGCCCACAAAAGCAGCTGAGCTGAGGTGACTTGTGTCGCGCATTCCGAATTAATTGCACTTTCTTGCACACGTTAAGCACAATCATCTTTTCGTCTATCGCTGGTAGGAAAAATCCCAACAAACCCTCATCATTGTCTCCTAAACGGGATGGAAAGTTTCCATAATCTCCACTCTACTGTCGGCTTGTCGGTGGAAAATTACCACCACCCACATATGCTCCATCGTCACACTCGATTACATCCAACCGGGAAGGTGATACCCGAGTGGGATGTTATGCTTATCGTTGTCTTTCCCTAAAGCCTTCCTTTTTTGTCCACACTCAGCGAATGATGCGAAAACAACAAAATTCCTATTAAGCGTTCCGCTCAGCCGTTTCGTATGATTGCGTAATGGAAAGCTCCAGAGCGCCATAGTGGTGGACAAACAAAATCACATAATTACCAAATACCACAAATGAATGTCACGTGTCGCTTTGTCGCTTTGTCGTCCCGGATTGTTTTTTTGTTTTCCAACAAGGGAAAATGGAGTTTTTTCTTCATCTATTTGTCTTTATCTCCAATATCCTAACACTCGCATTCTCATTGACATAATTAGATAAATAAGATTGAGAAAAAAAAATGCTCGTACCCATACCGCATCCGACTCATCCAACAGCCAGCACACTAATGAGGCTCGATTGGATGGAAAACTTCTCAACACCACCACCAGGCGATTGGGGGAAAATTTTCCATTCGCTAAGTCGCGTCGCCTTTTTGCAAAAACCCGTTCCACGAATCACCGTCTGTCTGGGTTCCCGGGAACGGCTCATGCTCCTACTGTAAAGACGCTAATATTGTTCGGAATTTTAAGGGCGCACGATGATGTTATCGATTCCGGAAAAGCACATTTTCATCGAGCACACACACACACACACACACACACGTACAAATGCTTGCATCCTGTTCGCGATTGGTATAGAGGGTTCCTTTAGCTAAAACGATAAAGGTTGATCCCTCGCCGATGAATCGCAGCAAATCGGATCGGCAAATCGGGAGAAGGGGGATTCAATCAAGCGCAACACAAGCGTTGTCGTAGCGACACATCGAACGCAATGAATGCGACGCACAAATGAGCTCGAAACGATCTACCCAAGCCGTACGCTGCGACACGAATATGGGAAACGGAATGGAGCCGCTAGGATCACTTCCAATATTATTTCTATCATCACAAATTTGGTTTAGCTCCATACAACGTCGCACCATCGTGTCGTACCGCGTGGCCCGGTTGTCGCTGCCGTCTCACCGTTTCCGAGACCGTTGGCGTTGCTTTGTTTAATTGCTGTCCTCGGCCGTGGTTGACGTCGGTCATAGGGAGGCAGTCGCTGTGAAGGCCTGGCGCCGCTTCATCACGCGCGACTTGTGCAGCTCACCCTTGTGACACGGTACGACCGTGCCCTGGCTGACCGGTGGTTGCCGTGTGCCATTGTTACCGATCAGCGTACCTGCGTAAAAGGGTAGCAAACAAAACAAAGAAGATGTTAATGAAAATGGTTATAATTATAACAAAATTTAAATAAAAAAAACAATTCATTACAAAAGAAAACTATAGTACAAAATTGGTTCAGTAAAGCGATTGAAGTACACAACACTTACCAAACATTTTGCTGACGGAAAATTTGCGTGGCTTGACTGGGCGGGCCCGGGACTCTACCAGCAAGCGCTCGAACGCTTTGTAGAGGGCGGGCGTGTTGTCGGCGACCGACACTTCGCAGAAACCGATCGCGTGCGATGCGGCCAACGATGCGCCTTCCGTTTCCTGAACCTGCGTGCGAGCGAAAAGAAGATAATGATGGATTTGTTGTTATTAATTTGAATGGAACGGCAAAGCAAAAAAACACACAAATAAGCTACAAATTCCTGCCAGAACAGTCACGGTACTCTGTAGCAAAAAACAGCAAAAAAAAAAATACGAACGGACACCGGAAACTAGGTTAAGTGGTTTTCGCTGTACAGAGCGCCCAAGTTTTGTTTGATATTTTTGCATACTTTCCCTTCAATGTCATGCGTTTTTTTTTCTCGCGATCTTTGATAAATCTTTGCTCCAAACCCCACACCTAAGCGATCGCTTAGTGATGAGAAATTAATGGCACTCGGAGCGTCTGCAAAGTTAGGACAGAAACAAAAACATTTGTCAAAACGCTCCGGGTTTTCCTTCCGTGCTGCCGGCACCGTTCGCGATCTCGTTCGTGCATGTTTCTGTCGCAGCGCTAACAAATTGGCACCGATTGGCCGTATCCTAAGCACCAAGGTTAACGAACTGCCACCCGAACCAGCGGCCCGGCAACGGCTGGTGACACAGCCTTCGGTGACATCTTAATCGGTCTGTGCGAATCTGCCGTGACGCTGCCGGTGCTGGCGGTCGACAAAACAACCCTTACCTTTACCGTTCTGGTCAGGTACACTGAGTCCTGTGACAACACCCGGCGGGGTGAGGGGGGAGGGGGAGGTCTAGCAAAACTAGGTCAAACAGATAGCAAACACTGGATAATCGTTCGCCACCGGCCACACGGGGTGCTGGGGTGGGCTGTCAGCGGTTTTGGCGGCGATGTTCGACCGTTGTGTTCAAGTCGCTGCCAACCCGATTGGCATCATAATTAATTTCGATTAACCACTAACAAGCTACTTCGGCGCGCTGCCTGTACGACATTTTGCAAAAAAACATCCCAGCTCAGCTGCGTTCTGTTTCTTTTCGTTTGTTCATTTGCAAAAACAAAAAAAAACCCCTATTTGCCAAAATGACACGTGTTAATGATAGTTTTGGTGTCTGACGTGCTGGTTAAGAGCTGCTTAGACGGCTAAACTAGTGTGGCAAGTGCTAATTTCATGCGAATGGTGCATCCTGTGCAAAGCGTGACTAATGAGTGCATGCGAACGTTTCGCCCAACAGGTGAACGCTCACACCGTGCACGAGGCCAACGAGGCCAATCCGGTTCTATGCTGTTTTCGTCTCCATCTTGGAAAGGTGAGTGAAGGGTTAGGAGGATGAGGAGGAGGAGGAGGAGGAGGAGGAGGAAGATGAGAAGGAGGAAGGGGGGGGGGATGAGATTTAAGCTTCTTCTTCTTCTTTCTTCACTTCTAAACCTGCCAACTCGGTGGTCGAATTTCGGGGTGCAATCGATCGACCGCTCACACCCGATCATGCACGATGCACATGCAGTCGGTGCATGCTCACGCGATCACGTACCCATCCGTGCATAAATAATTCCCCTTTCGGGTGAATTGGTGGGCTTTGTGTAAACAATATCACATTCCTTTCCACCCGAAAACCTATTCCACCGGTGCTCGTACTTGCGGTTTGTTCGCACGACTTCCTAAATATTTATCTCCACCGGCAGAGGCGTACTGGTGCACAAGTCTTCCGGAACAGAAAACCACAACCCACATGATGCAAGAAAGCGCATTTCATTCATGATTTGTTTTGTGTGCTCTCTACTTTTTTTTTGTAGCAATTGTAACATTTTATGGCTTTTTTATAGCAAAAATAGTTTGGTTTGAGAAAGCTTAATTTCGATAAACAAACAAAATATTTAAACTATATATCTCATTGAAATAATTCCACGAATTAATATAAAAATCAAGCACCTAGCAGATTCCATTGACCTGACCCACGTGGCAATGGAAAGAGCGAAACATTTTGATCGTTATAGCAAAAAAAAAAAAACATTCAATATTTCCATGAGCTGTCGACGGCCGCTTGCTAACCAATTCACACTCCCGAGCCCGCAGACCACTTTGCAGCCAATCGATAATAGATTTATTCCAGAAAGAAGAAAAAACTCATTCGATAGTCAAGCGAGGTTCGCTCACCACATCACCAGCAGCGATCGAAATTCGGAATTCCACGGTCAAGATCATCACGATACGATCACGTGTAGGAAAGTTTTGATTCAGGGCAGAACGAAACGAATTCCTTCCAAGAGGACTTCCCCAGATTTGTTTTGTTGCTTCTTGTTGTTGCTAAGCTCCATTGTCGAACGATTCACGCACATGTCGAGCATGTCGATGGAGACGCATGGTGTTTTTCGCGGAATCACTAATAACCCGACGACCTTCCCCAGGGCTTCCCGATGTGTTGCATACGTGCGATACACGAACGCATACGCATGTTGCGTGTGAATGTTTATGCAGCAGCGTGGAGAAACGTTTCACCGAGCATCGTTTCACTTCCCATCGCTAATGGGTAGGAATATCGCGATTGAGAATTTAAGGTGTAGTAAGAAGCAGTAGGGATTAAGAAAATTCACTTCTTCCCTTGTTTTCTTCCACCTTTTTGCGAATCTTCGTGTAGTATGATTCGCTTAAAATACCAATTTTCATTTTCGATACAGAAACACAACGACTAGAAACGATCGAATGATCCGTAACGGTGGATCCCTCCTCCTGTTCGATCCGTTCGATTGGTAAAAGGTCGACGAAGAAAGAAACATTTCCATTACCTTTCCATCTCGCTCACCATGCTACCGAGCTGTCCGATACGGGACAGGGAG
>STHB01000003.1:10476051-10519228 GCA_018908115.1 Anopheles rivulorum
TTTACTTACCGCTATGGTTCATTTCTTCCAGATCTTGTCCACTGTCGTAGCGTGATTTCTTCATCGGGTCGGAAAGGACCGTGTACGCTTCGCCCAGCTCCTTAAACTTGCGCTCCTGTTCCTTCTTTTCCTCGTCCGTAGAGTTTGCGTGCCGGTCCGGATGATGTACCAGGGCACGTTTGCGGTACGCTTTCTTAATTTCATCTTCCGTCGCCTGCTTCGTGATACCGAGTATCTTGTAGTAATCCTTGCGCTTTGATTTCTTCAGCTGGAACTTGGCATCGCGTAGCAAATTTTTCACATCCTGCGTACGGTCGTGCTTTAGCGCCTTTTCGTAATCCTTCACCGCTTCCTCAAAGTTCTCCATGTTGTAGTGTAGTTTGGCGCGATGTAGCAACGCTTTCATGTACTTCTCGTTCAGCGCTAATGCGCTGGTGCAATCGTTTATCGCTTCCCGCAAATTGCCGAGCTTTGAGTTGACCAGTGCGCGGTTGTAGTAGAGCTTGCTGTTAATGTCCTTGTTCTGTGGATCCAGCTCGAGTGCTTCCGTGTAGATGGCCAGCGCATCCCGGTACTTGCCCGTCTTGAACAGCTCGTTACCCGATTCCTTCTTTTCCTTCAGCTGTTTCGCCTTCTGGCGCATTACCTTTGCCTTTTTGTGATCCGGATCGAGCATAAGGGCGCGCTCGAAGTGCAGCAAGCCCTTCTCCAGATTGTCACTGTAGTAGAGCGTCAAACCACGCACGTAGATCGCATCCACGTTCATGCTGTGCGATTGCATGATCGTGATCGCGATGTTGCACGCCTCTTCGAAACGTTCCAACATCGCTAAGCATTCCGCTTTCAGCAGCTTGTTCTGTATGCTGCCGGGGGCTATCTTGATCGCGTTATCGCAATGGTACAGACAGGTGCGATAGTCTTTCTTATCGTAACAGCTTGCAGCTCGCTCATTCAAATCACGCAGCTGCTTCAGGTTAGCTATCTCGTCCCTTAGCGCTGTGTTCGACGGGTCCAGGGTTAGAAACTTTCGGATCGCCTGCTCCGTACCGATCACGTCGCCTGGTTTGGATGTAAGGTAAGTGTGTCAATTGCAACAACAAAGAACTTTCACTGCTTTCAGTTCCGGTACTTACCGAGCATTAGAGAACATTTGGCCATCCGGATGTATCCCTTCTCGTACTTTTCATCGATGCTAATGGCCGTTTTTACGTCGTTCAGCGCAGACCGATAGTCACCGAGCATCATGTAGCAAGCGGATCGGTTGCCATAGTAGGCGGCCGTTTCGGGGCTAAGGTGTATCGCTTCCGAGTAGAACCGGAGGGCAGCTTCATACCGTTTCGATTTATACTCATCATTTCCGGAATTCTTCTTCTCCTCCGCCAACCTATCACGACGGAAATGAAAGAAAAATGAATAAAAAAAAAACAAACATTAAAACTTCACATTCTGCCTTTCGCTAAGGTCACACCTGGCAAACGTAGCAGCAGCATAGCCCTTTTTTTCTTGTCTCAACGAATGTGCAACTGAACCAGAAGCTCAGTTATAAATATTCACATCGCGAAAACACACGGCTCACTGGGGACAAACAGGTGAGCTGATGGGAGTAGGGGGTGGAGTGGCTAGTACCTAGCGATGGGGTAGCGATTGGCTTTATGATGCAAACATCAGGTGTAGCGGAAGGAGTGTCAAGGCGCGGACCAAGGGGTATCGAACGATTTTTATTTCGTTTTTTTTGCGACACAATTTTACAGCCTCAAATAAGCGCTATAATTAAAACTACCACCGCGTTCAGCGGTGTACGGCTTTTGAACAAAACCTTCACTAAATGTTGCACTTTGGACAATATTAATCGACGCAATAATACACACCTTTCGATCGTCACTTCCTCCATTGCACAGTGCGTACGGGGAGCAGAGCAAATGGCGAAGCGTGAAACGTAACTGGGCAATCACTTGCAGCCGCACCAAAACGGACCTATTGCACTGATTCCGTCCCTAGCTCGCCGGTGGAAATTGCTTGCCAACGAAAACAAAATTTTCCCGTCGTTTTGCACAATGAGGGAGATTGTATTGTTTCCAAATAGCAACCAATTTCACACCACCACGAGCCAAATCCGAGGGCTGAATGAAGAGACGGTCAGGTTGGTTCGTGGTTTATCGGTTTGACAGCACGCTCCCTGACGTCAACAAATTGGCATCGCACGAACACAAGCTACACGAGCAAATATTTTGAACAAATGAATCGTTTCATTCTTTTTTTTACAAATGGAAACAAATCGATTCCATTTAAGCGAAAAAATATTTCTTTAATTCTGAAACGCATGTTTTTATGCATGACCACGCGAAAACTTTAGCTGAGAGTACATTCTTCACAATGGTAGTGGTGGCCGCTCAATTCGGAACGATGAATCCGAACCAATCCGTTCCGTTTGCTAGCTGTCAAACTGAAGGACAACAGAACAAAAAAAGAATCAGTCTAATTTTTCTCTTTAGCATTTGCAATTGTTTTTAGTTAGTTTAAACCGTGCATTTTATTATTTCCTCTACAATCATGATGCTCCACATAGAGCAAATGTTGGGAAAGATGGACAAGCGTGCGTGAAACACATTGAATCGATCTAGCCGCTCCATTGACCTTCCCAATATTTTGGTTTCCCCAAAAGAAGGACTTGAAAGACGTGAAGTGAAATTCGTGACAAACATTCGGCTACGGTAACACCCTTGAAAGTAAGCATCGCGATACATTCTGCACCGCAATTGTGGATTAGACACCGACATGAATCTAGCCATCCATGGCTTATTGATTGAAACATTGTTTTTCGGAGATAAACCGGCGAACGGATATAGCCGTGTAAAAGATTATTTTCTAAAATGGCGCATTCATTTTGTTAATTTGGTCATCCAATAAGTGCTGAATCGTCTTGGCACGCGATACCGCACCCGTCGCATCTTCGGTTTGCCCCGCACCCAGAACTAGTGGTTTGTGTACACAAGTCAGCTGATACCAGGCTTTGTTTTGATGCCGGATATTATTGAATAACCTCAAAAATGTTAGCCATAACCTAAGTTTGTGCTACCAAACAAAGGTGCTACTGCTTCGGTTTGCCTAGCACAGCATAAAACAACATACCGACCACCCAACATTGTGCGACAGCTGGCGCCCCCTGGTGGCGTACGGCACAAACCACTTTATCTCCCNCGATACTGCACCCGTCGCAACTTCAGTTTGCCCCGCACCCAGAACTAGTGGTTTGTGTACACAAGTCAGCTGATACCAGGCTTTGTTTTGATGCCGGATATTATTGAATAACCTCAAAAATGTTAGCCATAACCTAAGTTTGTGCTACCAAACAAAGGTGCTACTGCTTCGGTTTGCCTAGCACAGCATAAAACAACATACCGACCACCCAACATTGTGCGACAGCTGGCGCCCCCTGGTGGCGTACGGCACAAACCACTTTATCTCCCACGAAGCGTGTGCGCAAGTGCCAAAGCTTGGAACTGTCAGTTTATCGTTAATGTAAAGCAGCGGGCAAAGAAAATTTCGATACGCTCGCCACTGTTTGTTGAGTAATTTCTACATATTTGTCCTTTCTACTGCAGCGGGTGACCGTACCGTTTGCAAGGAGTGATGAACCACAACGCATTCCCGGTGTGGCAAGTTGCAACTACCGACCAAACGACTAGGGTGGTAGGGACCACCAGCAGCCAAAACAATGGTGGAGGAAGCATTTCAACGCTAAAGTATGTCACCAACGCACGGCCAAATGTGAAGATTATAAGTATCCCCGGCCAAAGTGCACTGAGCAACAACGATGGCACACTGCTGTACGGCACGTCGATCGATGGGTCATATATGGCTGTAACGAAAAATCAACATCAGCAGCAGCAAACGCTACGCCGATCAACGACCAACCACCATGGAACTGTGTTGAACGATTCCATACTGCTCGAAACACCCGACGGCCGTGTTCTGGTGGACGAACGATCGATACAGAACATTGATCAAATTCCACCGGAAAATTTAATCTACATGACCTCTAGCGATGTATCGCCGTCGGGGTTGGGCGGTGATAAAATAAACCACTTTTCGGCCGCATCCTTGTCAACGTCAGCGGACCCAAATCAGCTCGAGCTGGTTGGGTACGTAAACACAGTCACCGAGGATCAAACACCGCAACTACAGTCCGAGTACGCGGAAGAGTGCCAAGTGACGGAGGAAGTAATTACGGACGATTGGGTGCAATCGCAGGGTGAAGAGTGTGTACAGGTGACGGTCGATCAGCTCGGTGTGAATACGATCACGGTCGAAGATGAGATTCCGGTTCCGCTCGATCAGGACGAATACACGCTGTCCCGGCCGTATCCGTGCGATTTCTGCAGCCGGCGGTTTCGCAAGAAGGCAAGCCTGCAGAACCATCTGATGGCACACTCGAATGATCGACCGCATGTGTGCAATCTGTGCGGTGCTCAGTACGGTCGACGGTCCGATCTAATCAATCATCTTAAGCAGCACGCATACGCCGGAACCGAGCAAGATGAGATGTCTCTCCGTGGCGATCAGGACATGGATTGTACGTGCAACCGTGCTGCATGCCAGTTAGTAAAATGCTCTCATGCGATTTGTTTTTCCTCTGTTTTAGATGATTTACCCGAACTTACAAATTCAGCTGGCCATATCAAACATCGTATCAGGCATTCGAGCGAAGAAGAAGATCTTTACATACAGGACGCGATGGTGAGCTACAACTCGCAACCTCCGATGCAGTTAATTTCGACCACGAGTTATGGCTCGTCTTCGGCGACGATATCGTCTTCCTATGAGCAGGACGAACCCATGGAACGTGCATCGTTCAGCAATGGTCCAACGGGGATGGATCATCACTCTATCATCGATGCGGATTATCCAAGCCCTAATCTTACTACTGGGAAAGGAAAGCGTATGCCCCGAAAAAGACAAATCGCTTCGGCAGAAATACGAACGGCACGAGCAAAGCCAGCACAATCGACCAAAGCATCCACTCAGGTACGATCGACGGGAGCATCACGGACAAATACGATCACGAATCGTCAGTTTAAAAAAGAACCGATGGAAAACACTAATGACACCATAAGTGCACCGATGGCCACGGTGTTTCCCATCATCGACGAACGCAAACCGTTCGTATGTCAACAGTGCGGTATATCGTTTGGAAGGGAAAAAGCTCTGCTGGCCCATTCCCGCACCCATGCAAACAGAACGCGCCATGAATGCGATTATTGTTTTGCACAATTTAATGACCTGTCCCAGCTGGAAATTCACGTTGGTCGTGTGCACCACGAGCAAATGAACGCCACGGGACACGGCAAAAGGAAACACGTAAGCAGCAATGGAAGCAAAGCGGAATGGGTTCCAGCACGAGAAGCGTATGACTCCGGAGGAACATCGGTGAACACCAGCAATCGATACAATTGTGATAAATGTAATGCTGTGTTCTTCCAGCTGGAACACATATTAAGTCATACGCAGCAAGTGCACGGTTTGGTGTACACCTCCGCCATGGATGCTTCGCCTCGCAGTGTGACCATAAAACAGGAACAGGTTCAAAGTGGGCCCTCGAAAGCTGTGACTTACGGTGATAATGATCTCGATGAGGGAATCACAGAGCAGGAAATAGAGGAAGAGGAGTACGGTGATCTAGATTACACGATCACACACTATGAGAATCGTTCTAGCGATCAGGATATAAACGCCCCGCATCATCCGCCGACCGGTTTGACGTGTCGTGAGTGTGGTGAAACGTTCGAAACCGGGATGGAGCTGTTGGAACACTCCGAATCGCACAACCGCTACGAACCGCACGAGTGTCAGCTGTGCGGTGAAAAGTTTCTTGACGAGCCCACGATCAAGCTGCACCTACAGGAGCGCCACCGGCACGAAATGACCGCAACGTCGTGCGCGATCTGCGGCAAACGGTGCAAAAGTCAAACGACGCTGATCAAGCACGCGTGGGATCATTCGCGGGAACGGACACACTCGTGCTCGCAGTGTGGCAAAACGTTTCATCACTTGACACGCCTCAAGCGCCACATGGAGTCGCACCGCAACAAGACGGTTCGGTGCGAGGTGTGCAATCAGGAATTTCCGGACGGTCGTACGCTCATGAACCATCGCCATTCGCACACGAAATCGAACGAATATCCGTGCCACGAGTGTGGCAAAACGTTCGGTTCGCGATCTTCGCAGCAGATTCACATGCGCATACATACCGGCGAACGGCCGTACGCGTGCCGGTTCTGCTGGAAAGCGTTTGCCGACGGTGGTACGCTGCGGAAGCATGAGCGGATTCATACCGGCGAAAAACCGTACGCCTGTCCCGTCTGTCCGAAGGCGTTCAATCAACGGGTGGTCCTGCGCGAACACATCCGTGCGCATCATTCGCAAGCGGATGCGAAGCGTGGTTCGCCCAACCAGCCGTACTACTGCAGTGTGTGTTGTTCGCCGTTTTCCAACACGGACGATCTGGTGCAGCATCTGATCAAGCACAGCGACATGAACACGGCGATGAAGCGCGAACCGCCGACCTTTCCGCGGAAGTACAAACGACGGCGAAAGCTCAAACCGCACGAGCTGGAACGGCTGCAGAGTGGCCGACGGAAGCAAAAAAATAAACCAACAGAAGACACCGATGAGAATGAGGATGGGTGCGAAGAAAGTGCCGACACGGCGGAGAGTGTTCAGCAGCATCAGGAAGCGAAACAATCGATAGGTTTGTTCCATCCGGACAGTACGCTCAAGACAAAGCGGAACCTTAATCTCGAAATGCACGAAGACGGTGAGCTTCGGGGTGAACCGTGCGATATAAAACCGTCCGTTTTATCGCACGGTATGCTGGACGAAAATGGTATTAATCTGTTAAGCAATATCGTGCTTCTGCGTGGAGGGCAGCAGCAGCAAGAGGAACCTTCGCATTCTAGCAGTGGCAGCAAACCTTCCCGGGTGCTAACGAAACCGGTGGAAACAAAGTCGAAACAAAAGGCCGTACCGAGCAGCAGCCGCACATTGGCCAGTGTGCAAAAATCGAAAACGATTCCGGCGAGAAAGAAGCCATCGCGCAGCAAACGTACGGCCTCACTTGCCACCAAAGATTCGCCTGACGCGGTGGTGAAGATGAAGGATGGCGAGGATCGATCGTCACCGCACAGTGGCGGTAGCACGATCACGAACGTGATGGAAGCATTTTTCCGCAGCCGCAAGCGGAACTCAATGCTGCCGGAGATACCGTCGCATCGGATCTCTTCCGTAAGCTTTCCCTTGCTGGACGATGGAAATACAGACGATCCGATGGATGAACCGTTGGTGGATGATGGCTGCAGACGGGCCTACGGTCACCAAACACAACCTCGCAAAAGTACTGCCTCGTTTAGCGCATCGGAAGATGATCTAAACCATCAGCTGCTGATGGAAATCTCGCACAAGAACAAGTACACGGATCGGTTCAACAGCGATACCGTGCACGATCTGGAAGAAATTCTACGTTCACCGGTAAAGAGTGCTCCTCCATCGAGGAACGTGTTGTCTGTTTCTTTGACCAAGCGACCCAACAACAGGCCGCAAGACGGAAAAACGGTCAACCAGCGTAAGCAAACAGCGGTCCAGAAAGGGAACAAGTCGAAGGCGAAAACCAAGAAGCCTGTTTCGGGCCGGCAACAGCAAAAGCCTGTCGAAAAGAAGGTGAAGAAAGTGATCCAAGAAACACCGCCAGCGGTGTTGCGCAGCCAGAGACTTACGCGCCGTCAGCTCGAACGCGAGGTTAACTTCTTGAAGGAAGCCTATGAAGCGAGTGGTACGGCAACGGAACCGAGCAAAGAAAGTGACACACCGGTCGGAGCGATGGACGCATCGGAAGCGTTAGTGGAATCAGTTAATGCTGTGCATGATGCACCGAACGAGCGATTGGATAGTTCCGAACGGTTGGCTGCCATGTTGCTTAACGATGGTTTGCCGGTGGATGACACACAAAGTAGCAACGGTAGCAATGACGATAGTAGTTGCCACGGTAGCATCTTCCATCACGAAGATAACTTTGCCTCCACCAAAGCGTATGCAGAATCATTGCATATGATGGAGCTAGTGGAGAAGCACGACGATAAGGCAACGATTGAGGTGCGACTGGACGACGAACACGATGATCCGGATGATAATTGTCTGTACGGGGACAAAACTACCACCACTACCTCAGAGGACGCCGCCACCGGCGGTGCTAGATCCGAATATCGATGTTCGATCTGTGCTGCCTGCTTTGATGATCGAGCCCAGCTCATCCTACACGTTCCGGTACATATTTAAGTTACGCAAAAGTGGCAGACAAAAAAAAAACTAAGGAACCACACATCAACCATGCCTTCAGTGTCAGGGCAACGGTGCAACGCATGCTAGGCATGCAATGCTGTCGGCGGTGATTGAGCGCATCATCCCCTGGCCCGGACTGGCGGCTAGCCACTAAACTCTTGGCGACCCGCATGCCGAGGGTTTTAAAAACATGTCTTTTTGTTACGTTTACCGTGAGGTTAAGGATTGAGTAGTTTTTAATTTTTATTTTTTTATTCGATTTACGAAAAGGGCGCAAAAAGTTTGACGTAAACAAGAGTCGCAGCAACCGTGTAAACATGAAATCGAAATTTCTTAATCAATAAATTCGTTAACGATGTAGCTGTGTCTTGATGGTGAAATCCTATTCACTAACATCCAGAAACGTGGGGTTTGGGAACAGAATATAAAAAATACTGCATCAACCACAAAAAGGAAATTGCTTGTACCACAAAGAGGGAACAGATAAAAACACATTATAGCGATAAAAGCGGATGTGTTTTGATACGACTTACGTACGTACAGCACATGGCACGAAGCTAAATCTTTTGACCGCGAAATATGTTATCTTTTACGTTAAACTAAATGCTAAATTTTGCAAAGGCAAATTCGCGTTTAGCGGACTGATACAGTGTACTGTTTTACATTGTACACAATGGATCCGAGAATTGGGCCATGCTTCGAGATGCTCTTTATTGTTTCTACCTCAGTGCGTAATTCTATTGCCCTCGAAACACGGGCCAAATGAGATTGTTTTACACAGCAAATCGAGGTGTGCCCTCTCGGCGGAAGGCGGACGGCTCTCGATGGGTTGGTAGGCTTTGTAGCATAAAAATAAATCACCTTGGCCACCGTTTCTTGTTCGGTCAATAGGCGGCCAGATGATGTTGCATCTTCAGTATTGATTTGTTTTACTATCTTTTTTTTTTTTTTTTGCAATAGGAAGTCTCATTTATTAACAGGGTCAGGGTCGTCATTGCCACATAGTTTCACTCATCTCTAGCGGGATGAGGTGTAAAGCGAAAGAAATCACACATGAAAATGTAACAACACGCATTCATAACCATAAATTTTTGCACCATGTCATACAGCTTGCGTTACACCGTACGGCATGGTATGCTCAACGAACATTGACGCAAGTAAGCAGGAGGAAAAGAAAAACAAGCAGGACGATCGATTAGTACTCACATTTGATAATTCACTGGCACAAATTCTACGTCATCCGAGTCCTGATCTTCGGCCACTTCCGGCTCATTGGTTTCCATCGATTCCCGCTCCACCTTCGGCACGCTCGTTTCCGGCTGATCCTCGATCATTATCACATCCTCCGTTTCCGAATCGTTTACCAGATCGATAACCGTATCGGACATATTGGGTCTGTTAAGCACTATTTTCCGGATGGTTTTTGGTTATCCCGCTTTCGAGTTACACGGAACCGAATGTTACACTTTTGTCCTGCAAAACACGGGCAGGGAAAACGGTACACGAATCACGCACGGTCGCCTGTTTTTTTGTGTGTGTGTGTGTTGTTTTATTCCTCTTTTTGTTAGGGAAGGGAAAATTTTTCCTAAAGAGTAAATAAATAACCTCTCTCTCGCATACAAAAAACGGCTGATGAATGTATACAGAGCCGGAGGTTATTGTGTGATGTTTTGTACTTACCCACTGCTTTCGGCTGCTACACTGACGTACGCGAGCAACACAAACAATAGGAACGATGGAAAATCGCACAGAATGGTAGAAGAATTTTTAAGCTCCGAAAACTATTTAAATTAAACTGTTGTAATAGCTATGTTTAGCCGAATCATATGGCATATTTGAATATTAATTTAGCATTCGCCGTAATTTTCCTTGCGTATTGCTGTCACACCGTACTGCATGGTGCAGCCCGGTTGTTGGTTCAGCTTCAATCGCACAGTTGGCAAACTAACTCAAGCATCGTGGACAAATCTGCAGCACAGCGGAACTTTCCACCACACAATCGGTCACAATTTCAACATCCATTTCATGTTGCTGCAGCTTCCAAACGTCAAATCACATCGCAGAAACGTCAGGTTGAACAAGCCAGTTTGTTTCCTGGTAAAATTAACGCAAGTGTTTCGATTTTCTTTCCCCGAAAAAAAAGAATCTCGTCTCAAAGTCGCGTGTGAATTTGCAGCGTTGCGGTGGAGTTGAATCTCGTACGAATTACTATTCCTGTAAAAGATTACGTGAGAGTTGTGCGTTGGGTGCATTTGGTTTCGTTTGCCGTTTTTGTGCTCTAATTGCACCAGTTTTGGAGACTATTGCTCCCGAGCATTGCACGTTCGCACGAGAGGCAAAGAACGATAATTTCGCGGAAATGTTGAGCTGCTGGTGAAAAACGGTGATGACGTTGGCGTCGAAAGAGCTTGCCCTGCTGTGTGGCATCGGAACAAGCATACCGCACGTACATCGCAAAACGGTGCACCTTCTCCGCTGAATGTGGAAGTGCTGTGGAATGTCGACATCCGCTAGTTAGGCGAGAATTAGGCAGCAATTGAGTTGTGAAAGGCAAGCGGGAGTCCGTCCCGGAGCGTTCTCTCTAGTGCTTCCCTGGTAGAAGACAGCAGCAGCATACACAAAGCATAATCACCTCACACCACCCCCAGGGTGGATGGTCCAGCTCGCGGTTGCAATCAATGTGGCAAAACGAAAGCAGAAGCGACACGACGGACACCCAGCCACCAGCGGGTGAAAGGAAAGCGTTCCCAAATTCAACATTCGACGAAAGTAGGTTACCTGGCTGTAAATTCGTGGTGTTCCGAAAGTTTGCCTTGCTGCTGTGTGCGTCTTGCGAATCGCGTCGCGGCCATTCATCATCATCATCATCATCGTCATCATCGTCAGCGCAATGATTTTCGTACAACACCTTCCCACGGTGCAGTGACCTTGTTTCGGTGCGGTGCGCTAGCCATTGGGGAGATGAATTTTATCCAAACCTTCTATCGTAAATCAGCATATCGAAAACATAGCAAACGGTGACTGCGTGTGTAAGTGACGCTGCGTGCTCTGGTATGTCATTTCGCAGGAGTGGCGCTGTGTGTGTTTGTGAGCGCGCATATGTAGAGGAAACAAAAAAACATAACGAAACAGGATTTGGCGTGCGTGTGCTGTGTTGTCTGCAAAGGGATTTGGGGATGAAAATTGGCAAAACAAAGGAACATCAAACTAACACCAACCAAGCGAGGTTGGTCCTTTGTTGTGCAGATTTTGTGACACTTCTTGGTTGCCCATGATGGATACAAGCAACAACTTATGTTTGCGTTCGTTGCAACACGTGGTAAGTGGAAAATGATTGTTTAAAACATAACTTATTTGAAATACAAAAATTTTACATTTTTAGCTACATAAAAGGTGCGCTAGCGCCCACAAAGGTACACCGAAATTTTCCTGAAAATCGAACCACCCCGCTAATGGTGATTAGTTTGTTTATTTATCCAACGTCGAAGCCATATTTTGTTTACCTTTGCATACAAACTTCCTTTCGGGGTGTTCCCTCGGCACATATACGGGTATAAACACAGAACAGGGAAAAGGGAAACATGGTACGGTCGCACGGATGAAAACAAAAACCAGCAACCGTCGTACCAAAAATTGCCCTTTTTCACCTTGTTTTTTGGGTGTGTTTTGTGGACCTTCGGTTGGTGTGTTCGGTTGCCTGTTTGTGAACTCAAAACCTCGCGCTGTTAGGTGTGTATGAAGGGGCTCTGCATGTCACAGGGGGTTAGCATTATGAAGCACTCCAGTGGACATCACATATTACGTTTAACGAACTAATTAACTCGTGCACGAGCGATTCGTGAAAGCATTGAAACAAGCGAATATTTTCATTTTCCACCATTTCTAATAATGAATTAATGTACTTTGCTAGCATAGTTTTGATACAATTGAGGGATAGACACAAAAGCATATAGTAACGGATAGAAAAAGTAGAGATCTTTCAACACAAAAACGTTCCCAGTGCACCAAAGAATGCAACCGGAACGAATTCAATTATTCTTCCCACGTGCCACTGGCGTAAATATTCGCCATATGTGTGTGTGTGTGTTTGGGTGTGAGGTGAAAGCATAATGCAGTTTTGCCCCTGCATCGACCACAACGGTCCCCAGGACGCAGTAGCGTTTGCCGTTTCCGTAGAACTAGCACAGGTCAAGGCTTTATTTTCTGCACCTGCGTATCGGTCTGGTTGTGTGGATCCGGCACTGTTGTGTGGATGGCAGAAATCTGGGCTGCAACAGACAGTTCATGATGTCCCACAAATAAACAAAAAAAGCATAAAGTGCGTGCCATCTGCTTTATTCTAGTCAAACGCACAAGGAAGTTCAAAAGAGTTACAAAAAAAAAGGTGGAAAACAAACTATGTGATAAGTTAAGCCCAACTTTAATGTTTAGAAGGATTGCAGCTGTGTTTGCACGTTCTAATTTATCCATCAGCCGATAAGCTGCTTTGTCTCGACTGGGTGTTTCGCGATTTTGTTCGGCCGAAAAACACCTCGACCCGATTGGAAACGTTGCGGGAGTATAATTTGCGGTTTATTATTTTTGCCGGCTCGAACGCACGCTTGCCCCAGAATAAGTGTGTGTGCAAATGCGTCCGTTGTATTTGTTGGTAGAGCTGTGGTTTGCAACAAAAAAAAAATACAACAACCTCCCGGAATGTATATGCTCAATCAAATCAATCCCCACCACCCAACAGGCCACAATCCCGGCCGCAAGCCGCTCATTGGTGTGGGAAAATTAGAAATGGAAGCTAGTGGTTGTGCAGTCGGAAAACTCGCCTTCAAGTGTGTGTGTGTGTAGGTAGGAAGGAGTGAATAAGCTCACCCCTAAGCAACTGATGATCGCAACCGAAGGCAGAAGAAAAATACACTCTTCGCTTTCCGTAATGGATGCATCGCGATTTTTTCTTTCCTTAGTGAAACACACTAGCGAAACGGGTGGGTGGGTGGGTGGGTGGCGGCGTGGTTCCATTCCGCGGAGGTTTGGAAAACTTGGCCTGGGCTGATGGGGGTGGGTAGCTAACATTACATTAGAAATATCCCGTTAGCTCCACGGAATTCCTACCGATTTTTCTCGATTTGCCGGTTTGCTTTTTTTCCCGAGCTGCTGCCCCTTGGTTGATTCGCGTTCAGCAACCCGGCCGTTCGTTTGCTGCGAACGAGAGTGGATGAAAGTTAGGGTCGGTTTTTTTCCTTCGATCTTGCGAGATCTTCTGAAGAGCAAAAGCGAACATCGTGTCTGGTGTCGTAAGAGAGGGAAAAGATGCGGTGATCACGAGATCGTTAGGTGTTTTTTTCGTTTTGTCATAGTTTTGGATAGAATTCTGGATAGTATTTTCAATTTTCTGACAATTTGGTTGCCATTTTTGTTTCCAATGCATGTGTTTCCTTGAAAGTTCTGAAAGAATTACTCACCAACATTAATCATGCTTTCTGGTGGTATTATTTAAACAAAACCATGAAATCATTCAGCTTGGCTTGGCTTGGCTTTGAAAAATTGGAAACGCTTAAAGTAGCTCTTTTGCATACGGTAAACAAACTGCATGCAACAACAACGCCCCAAATCGTTTCTTATCCTAGGTCGGCGTAGGTTTTTGCAGCAAGCGAGAAACTGCTCGCTGAACCGTGCCAGGAAACAATAGAGAAGAAGGGCACGGGGACGGATGGTCTTTTGTTTCTAAATAGACCATAATTTGGGTTAGAATTATACTGCTGCCAAACCTAACCGAACATGTGTGTGTGTGTGTGTGCTCGTTCGCAAACAATTCAAATGCTGTTTTTTTTTTCGTTTTTGGTCCCCAAGTTTACCGGGATGTCCCGAGGAAAAATTCACGGTCAAGTATCGCCTTCGAATGGGTGCTTCTTAGGCCTTCTCATTATGCTGTAGCTACGTCTTATGCTCACGATTCGATACGAATGATTATTTAATTAAACTGTTGTTTACACACTTTAAATCATTCTATTTTTGCTGAATAATGCTTCACTATGTTACTGTTTTTAAATTAAATTCTAATCTCCTCCATTTGCGGAGAGTCTGTTGGGGATGCAATCGTTCATTTGTTTTATTTTTTTTTTCCTGCTGTGCTGTTGATGACGCAAGTTAGCTCAAGTTTTGCGAAGCGTAATGTTCTACATATCGATCGTTGATCAGTCAGTTGGAACGATCCGCACCAGGTGGAACAATCTTCTTCTGGTATGATCTTGTTTTACCACGCAGCACACCGGGACGATGCTACAAAATCGATTCGATTGTATGTAAGGCAGTTGGAAATATTATTCATGTACAATACGATTAATTTAGTGTATTATTTCCTTTTTATTTGTTGTTTGTTTTTTTCTTTCTTTCTATTAATTATTGGAGCATTGCAAGAGTTCACCGAACGATCTAAATGTCTCGCTCGTGTCTAAGCATTAAAAATAGTGATCAGCCCAAACCGGTGGGTGGGTAGGAGGAGGAGGAGGTGATTCTTTTTTAATAAATTTATGATCCCATCTACCATTAGACCACCTGCGGCCTCACCCCTCGAGGGGGGGGGGGGAGATTGCACTGACGCATTTATGCTATGGCCCGTCCCGTTAGGGCCGTTATTAAGCCGTTCTTTGCTGCCTGGCAAGCGAATCAATCGGCACGACGGTGGTGGTTTGGTTCCCGGTGGCTTATTATTTGCTTGCCGGCGTGATTGTTGTGCCCAGCAAGGCGGAAACACACTGGTGCACGATTCCGCACGACTGATTTCCGTTCTGGCCGCGTACGAAGCGAAAGAAGCCTCTGATGGTGGCAAAAATGGTGCAAGGGAGCAGACACCGTAATGAGTTTTAAGATCTTTTTTTGTTTTGCAAACAGTATGCTTAATAAATGGAACATTTGTGACCAGATTTCATCTATCAGATGTATTAAGTGTCCCCAATCACACTAGAAATTTTGAAAAAAAATGTCACAACTTTATAGTTATCGTTGAAGTAAACCCTCTATTCTCCCTTCAATTCTACTGTAACTTCCGTTTGCTTTACAATTTTTCGTTGAATACTCTGCTCTAATACATCATTTTGCTTGTCTTCACTATTGAAGAATAACTTGACTTTGAATCCGATGGTTTTTGCAAGACAAATTTCCAAAAGACATTGCCTCAACCGTCGGCCAGTCTATTGTGCAACGACAGATCCATGCATCTTTGGAGCGACAACACACTAATGATATAGTTTTAAAAATAGCGCTCTCTTCAATCCAATAATGGAAGGAAAGGTTTTCTTGCATTTTATTTTCTTCACGAACACCGTTCAACATGTTTTAGTGTTATTTTGCTTGAATTTTGTATCTTTCTCGTACCCAAAGAGAGCTAAACATTTCGCTCCCAATTTTGTTCGTCCAGCTGCAATGCTTCGATTTTCCAACGCATTCTCGTTCCTCATCTCGTATATCGAATGGAGCCGGGGGCCCGCTAATATTTTGTTTGTTTTGATTAAGATTTGCAATTGTATTTTCGTGCAACGCAACACCACGCCTGGTCTTCAGCCACCATCCTTCGTGCCGGTTTCGCGTACGCAGCCACTGAACGCCGGTCAAAGTTTATTGACATTTTCTTGATTGCGATCTTCGTCTCGCAACGCTTAACAGCCTGGTGTTACAAGCCAAGACGCGCGCACACACGCAGTTTTTTACGCGAATTCTTTCGGGGTGCCGGGTGGATGTGTCACTTTTTTTGTGTGCACTATGGCGTGAAGACGTCGACGGAAAACAAAAATTACAACCCAACTCTTCCACGTGTTGTATTTTTGCGCCGTTCTGTTTTAGCTTGCTTGCTGGTGAATTGATGAATCATTACGATGAAGCGGGCCGTTTTTTTTATGTTTTTTTTGTTTTGTTTTGCTATTTTACAACCTAACGAAGTGGTATAATTTTAACATCGATGGCAACGATACTGGATGACAGAAGGTTGCAATGGTTTTATCATGAGGAGCTTAATCGATGAATGAATTTTTAATACTTTTTGCCGACTTTTTGCCATCATTTTTAACAATTAAACGATCGTAAAGTTTAACACGAATTGCTGTACGATGCGAAAGATTATCCAATAAATCGTCTCATTTTTTGATGTATTGTTATGTTATTGAATTTTATTTTTGATTATAATATGTTGAAAAATACTTCAACTATTGTTGGTTTTTTAATAATTTTATATCATCAATTTATATGATTATACCAAAACTTTTTATAGTTTTTCATAAACAAAAGCTTTAATGTTACAACGCTAGATAAAATTAAAAACAGTGCAAACCCTCGAGGCAATTGTTGCATTTGCTTCCTGGATCTTTATCATCGACCACCGGAGGACAAAACATCGATCACAAAGGAAGGCACTGCACTAGACAATTACTTCATTAAACATTCATCGGTACATACTAGCGTGTGTGCGCCGTAAGGCGATTTAAATTGCTATCTGCTTGCCATGTGCACATGCACATAAGTGAATATGTTAGGTTGGATTGCATTAGTGCATTTTCAGTGCTGCGAACACATCCAAATGGAATATCAACTACCTGTATTTGTGAGGTTCAAACATTAGGTATTAGGTGGATTTCAGCATGGCAAAAATAAATACCCTCTTACAGTGGGTAAGAAAGCACCTACGCACACCATCATCATAATTGCATTCTAGCTGCAGGTGCATAATGATGATTGTCGATCAAATGCATCGCTGGAATAGGGCTTCTTGGAATGTTGAACGGTGCATTAATGCGTGATGAGCATGCGATTGAGGTTATGCTAATGTAAACGTTTATTTGCATTTTTATTGCTCTGCCTATCTCCACCTGTAAAGATAATAATTGGCTTTTAGAGAGAATTGATGAAATAAAATAAGAAATAGAAATAAATTACATATAGCTTATAAGGTTCCTAATAATTCGTGTTGCAGTCAAGTGTCCTTGTTTGAGGTTTGAATATTTGTTTTCTTTCGTCAATAATGTATTATTAGCGTATGTCAAGGTTGCCGATAGGTGTGAACAATTTCGATGGCAGTGCTTCGCATGTTTGGTTTGGGCATTTGCTTCGCGCATATATGGCAGCGGCGGCAATAGAAACAAACATCCCCAACAAAAAAAAAGGTCACGACCCAGTTTTGACTGAGCTATTGATGACTTGGTGCATGCATTCGGTAAGCACTATTAACATGTGACAGCAGCAAGTACCACATCCAAAATGAGGGAGCGGGCAAAAATAGTAAAAATCGTCCAATTAGGTCAATGGATAATAGGGTTACTCGCTGTATTAATTTCACCCAATGAAGACTGTTGTGGTTTGTTCGTGAGTGTTGTTTGAATTTTAAACTGCTCAGTTAAGGAATGACCTTTAGCTATGTCTTAGGGTCCCTAATTAATATGAAACCAGCTTTAAAATCATCAATTGTCATGTATCTTGAAAACGGCAATCGAGTTTTATTTTAATTTCCTTATACTGTATTGAATGGAATTATCAAGGTTTATACACAAAAGACTTCCATTGGCAATCGTAAAATTAAAACAATCACATGCTCTTCTTGTCCAGACGGTAACAACGCCCAACAACGTTGTCAAATCGGCACAAAGAAGGAAATGGTTGTCGCAGTGCGGTTGATATTAGTGCTTCCAGTCCATTTACGGTTACAACCAAGCTGCAATCAGATGCAGCCCGAGCTGGCGGCATTTCGTTGCAAATTGGATGCATTAATAGCAATCGGGGAAACGATGTAAATGTGCAATTTCCATCGCAGAACTGTTTCGTTCTGTGGCGTTAGGTGGAACACGTACACAGACTAACTTCGTACACCAGCAGCAAGTGAATAATTCCTTGCCATTGCCGTGGTGGTCTCCCACGAGTCACGAGCACGGGTAAGACAAGAGGGACTTTTTGGCAACACTTCCCTTAATGTGCTGTCGTGTGCCATAAATGGATTACGCCGAAAATATTAGCACGTACCCGGGTGTCTTGTGAGATTGCAATCGTGCGAAACTGTAGACTGTGAAGATCTGGGAATAGGAACTTTTAACTTAAAAGTTGACATAGATTTAATGCAATGTGTTTAAATAATGTAGTTTATTCGTTGGTGATAGAAATCTCCTTTATTTGTATTTACATTCGTTTCTGTTAGTTGCTAGGGACAGAATAAATCTGTCTGTGACAATTAATGAGCGGCACACGTAATAATCTAATTAGAAAGTTAGAGATTTGAACCACGCCCATCGGTGTACTGGCCCGCATGCTAAACCACGAGACCACGAGTTCAATGGATTTCAATTCGGTAAAAGCACAATATATCTGCTGTTTAAAATAGTTTACTGTAAGAAATGCGTTTTGATTTCAATAAAGAAAAGCGCCCTTTCCTACGAATGGTAATGAAATTGATTGTAACCATAAGCACTTAATTAACGATCGTTAAAAATCCAATGCTTTATCGCTTAATGTTCATGCGGTTGTTAAACGTAGCAGCGTTAATTGCAACGAATTTGTCTCTGGATATTTTTATTCTTTCTCCAACCAAACATCATTGGCGAAGCGTGTATAGTTCGTTGGAATAGATTTTCATTTTCACCCCATTTCATTTGAATAAAGTGAAATCGATCTCGCGATGCTGATCATCGGGAAAATTGTTCGGCTTTTGCCTCTACGTTCACCTGTCGCTAATTTTTGTGTTTTTATTTTCGCACTGCCCTTGCACATTCGTGAAAAGCTGAGCTAATATTTTAGTTACTCTGTATCGCGGCAACGCTTCGGTATAGTTATAGGACATACTTTCCAAATGCAAGATTTCCAGGACCAGAATTAGAGACAGTGCCCCTAAGTGGTGCATAATTTCTGTTGTGTTAATTGCTGTAGCACCGGGTTTAACTACAAACAAGCGGTTGCCCGGGTGAGAAAGCAATTCGAATGAATGGAAGGCCACTGCGGCGAAGATAGAAAACAAGCAAAGGTTGTGGGAAACGCATTCGCTGCAAGCAACGGGGAGTAGCAAGTTTTCTTTTCGCGTTCATTCAAAGCGAGCGAAAGATTTATTGATTCAAAATTGAGTTTAGAGTTTTATAATGGGAAAACATGCCCTGCCAGCGGTGAAAACATTACTTTCTATTTGATCAGATGGCTGACACGTGTTTCGATCCGTTTGTCGCGTAAGTTCGCTCCGTCGAATGAAGCATAGAATATTTCAACACAAGTTTAGGTCTCCATATGAGACCTGTAAAATAGCATTATTCCACATTATTATGAGCAAAAAGGGAAATTAGCAGCAACACACATGCCCAATACGCAATCGGTTTTTTTTCGTTACCTTTCACTTTCCCATAATTTGTACGGAGGAAATGATGATGAAACCGGCGTCAAAATGTGCATTCCCGGTGGGTGCAGTGAGAAATGTTCAGTGTCGTAGGCTGTCTTTGGGGGTGGGTGTGTCAAACTTACATGATATGATCTCTTTCTCTCTCTCTCTGGGTTCCCCGGTCGAGATCGCTTCCGTGCATTCACTAATTTTGTGCGTTGCTTAATTAATCTGTTGAGAAAACTCTACCCAAAAAAAGCACAAAGTCCCTTAAGATCTTGTTAGTAACCTTTCTTTCTATGATTGACTGTTTGATAGAATGGAGGGAAAAATCAGCTTCAATTTTCCATCATATTTTTTTTACTCCAATTAATTTCTCCTCGTTTTTCTATCTGCTGCAGCGAATGAAATATCTTATCCACATCAAATAGCTAATGTATTGGCGGTCCGATACGAGGGTGCAACATTCATTTCATTTACGCTGACTTCTTCGGTGGATAAGGTAGCTTATTATGCCTCTTTTTGTCTGCGTTGATGATCACCATATCATCCCGAGCGATCGTTTGTTTCCGTGGTCGTTTCTTTGGCCGTCCGCACGTGGCAAAACCTAGGAAATGAGTTTTACGATTACGTGAAATTCTCACCCACACAGCCAAACGATTATTTGGAGAGGAAAATTCCAAACTGGGTGAAAATAGAAAAATCAAGCTTTTTGTTTTCTTCAGCTGACGCGGTGTGTGCGTTGCTGAAGGTAAACCTGTAGATAAACTTGCCTGACGTCCCCGGGAACTGCAGTCACGGTTTAATGAGTCATCTGCGTCATCGAAACCCAGATTGAGACGCTCGGAAATCGCGTTGAATTGTTTGGCTTCAACGCATCGCACGTTTTATTAGCGCTCTGCTCCGTAGCGTAGCGGATTGTGGTCGAGTTCCTCCCGGCACGGCTGATTGGGCATCATAATAAGCGTAATTTGTGTATCTTTTTCTTTCCCTCTATCTCTAATGCTGCTTTTGTGCTGATTAGCTAGCTTATTTTGCTGCTCACAAGCAGCGGAACGAAGTTGTTGGTGACTTCCCGAAAAGTCTCTATGAATGGGTTTTTGGGAGGCGAAACCCCTTTCGCTCGTGGACCTCGTGTGGGAAGTAGTCAGCAATAGTCAAGCAAACTCATTTACGAGTTGGAAGGGTCTTTTAAGTTAATTAGATTTAAATGGAAAAGTTATTTTTAATCTTTATTGCCAGTGCGTTATAAAAGTGCATCTCTAATTGCTGATGTTGATTGCTATGTATGTTTTTATGAATACTGATGAGTCTTCTTCAGTGTACCATTGTTCGACTATTAACTAGCTCATGTGTTATCATATAAATCTACTTATCAGATAAATTACGTAATTGTTTAACTTAAAATGTTAAATTAAAATGTTTCTTAAAGTGAGCTCCGTTTTTGGAGCAGATATTCAATGATCTTTATGCTTCACACGTATCTACATATTAGGGATGTGTGTTGTAACTCCTGGAAGTAAGCATGCAAGAGTAATTACAACTTCACATCACGATTCGGTAATACGTTCGACTTTTTTTTTCGATGATACAGGAACCATACAACTCCCTTTTTTGCGTAATGCAGAAGACATGCGATCGTTTCGCGTGTAGAACGAATGTTTCACTATCAGTCCAAAACGTACACTTGTTTTGCTTTCTTTGGGTTTTGTTTGGGGCTTCATTTGTTGTACCCATCTTTTCCATGTGGGAGTATTTGTACCGACTTCCTCGTGGCTTCGCATGATCAACTCGCAAAACGATCGACCCTGTTTTTCCGTGTGTTGTGTTGATCAGTATCGGTTGTACCGTACACGACGGCTACCTTCACCACCGGCGGGCAACATGAACTTCGTGCCGTAATAATGTGTCCGCCCTCAAATCAGGGCCCCAGTCATCACCCGAATTAGGTAACTTTGCAAGCGGAAACAGCACCACTCACCTGTACGGCAGCAAAGTAGCAAAAGCAACGGAGAAAGAAGGAAACGGTATGGACAACTCTAATGACACACACACACCCAGGCACTGGGTAAATGGGTTTCGGAGACTGAGTGAATTAAATCGTGCACTGGAAGGTGGATTACTGAGGACTTCTTCGGTGGTTCTCTAATTACGCTAATCACTGAGTCAAGAGGTCGTTTCGCTTGATTAGCGTCGCTAGAGTCGCGGAATTGGTCGGTTCGTGACGTGCTCTCCAGTTTTCAGCGTTTCTCTTTACTTCATCCGCCTTCAATTAGAAGTGACCATTTATGTTAACGCACTTGATTGACCGTGTTAAAGCGAAATAGTGTCTTCCTGCCATTTTTTCTCGTATTATGCTCGAGCAGTGGAGTTGATAGTAAATTGAAGTGAGAACATGTTAATTTCAATTTGAAGTAGAATTTTTGTATAATTCTTTTTGTGCTTTCTTTCAACATTTGATAATTGTTCGAGAAGAATAGCTTCTTGCTTGTAGAACTACATAAAACCCAACTTACTGCTATTAGAAGATCGTAAACAACGCAAACATTAGACATGATTTGCAACACTTCTCCAACAGCACATCAGTGCAGATTGATGACTGCAGATAGTCCATCAATTAGTGGCAACAAATTGTACAAATTAGTGTCATGTTGTGTGATCACGACATCCACTCCCCAGCATCAATACGTCCGTGCCCATTCGCTTAAAGTGCCACGGAATATGCATCTTACCGCCGACACCCGGCATATGTTAATGCCGCCATGATACCTAGACCTGCCGGAGATACCGTACAAGTCTCAATGATGCAACCGGCGCGATCATCGCGATCCTCAGCATTCTTCAAATGGGCATCATTTTGCCATTGGGTTTGATTTTACCTCTTCTGCTGTGGTGTGGTACGAATAAGGGAATAAACCGTTGGCACTTCGCGTGTGTGTAAGAAGATTCATGTGATTGCATAAATTGTCGCGTGCGGCTGTTGTTGTTGAAGCAAATGGTTTCATTGATTGGATCGGCGTATGACGCGCCATCACACTCGTGCTGTCAGTGGATGCGTGGAATTTACTCTCGCTTTCGAAAACATGAAGTTGGCTGGTAAACAACGATGCATTTTAGTGAGGACGCTTCGAAAGCTGCTGGAAAACAAATGCCACGGAAAAGATCATGATTAAACAGACGCTACTTTACAAGTCAACAGCATTGATCAAACAAACTTTGCGTTTCGTGTGGAATAACTGGAGATGCTTGTGTAAGTAAGCGCCACTATCACTAGTACCCAAATCCCCTAAAGTAGGTTAGACGAGCTCAAATATTTGTGAAAGATTTTTGAGCATTAAAACTCCTCTCAAACGATGTTCACGGTAAGATATTATGGCACTCCACACTTCAAGAACCTCAATTGTGCTGAGCGTTGCTTCCATGGCTACGAATTGTGGATGTTTGCCAATTTTCTTTTGCAAGTTTTGTCATTTCCGGTCACGGTGGTTGATGTTGTTACATCGACCGTCCAACCCAGCCACATACACCAATGTCTAACACCCATTCGAAACAGTCGCCAAACGACATAAATCCTTACTTCCTTCGTTCGTTCTCTGGCGGGCCGTTTTGTTGGGCAATGGCCGAACATAGGCGTATTCGTGGTGCCGGTAGACTTGCTCCAGACAGCGTTAGGTTTTTTTTTTTGGGTGGGAAGGTAGCAACGATCTCCTAAATTATCGTGGCGAAGGAATTATGGTGACACAACCGTTGCTGCAATGACACAGCGCATGGGTGCATGGTGTGACTGCGGAAGAACGAATCATGGTGCCATTTTGTCAACGGTTTTTCCCACCATAGGAAAAGTAGCACAAACCTGACTCTCCACGTGTGGTGCAACTGTCTAGATCTGGAGCAGATAGGTGTGGGGTGATAGAAACGAGTTAGCACCGGTACCTGGCCGGGCACATTATTCTGTCGCGAAACGGCCAGAATGGATTCCAATTTTAATACCATGGCGAGGGAGTTGGGAAATGGGAGATGAAGAAAAAATTAATCCAACATACAAACCGTCCAACTATCCGCCCGGCTATTCTTTCCATGCACCACCAACCGTTGTAAGGTCACTTTCTATTGCATCTGGTTGAATGTTTGCTGTAGGACAGTTTTGTGAAAGGACAGGAAATTGGACATTTCATGTGCGTGTGACATTTTGGTGCGAGAATATAGTTTACTTTTCACATCCATTCCGGTGTGGAAATGCTGATGCTGGTGGGGAGCTGTTGTGTCTACTATAAACTTTGGTCACAGCAAAACAAGTCAGTTAAACCCACATTGAGGTTGAGGATGGTTGAGTACGAGAATTCGGACGAAGTTAAGTTTTATGAGTGTAAAATGTAACAGTGAAATAAAAAAAGACGAACTCTCTTCTGAAGTAATGGACGAGAATTCCCTCAAGAAAAACTTGTTCCATAAATGCAAAAGGCGGAAAACAAATCATCGTAAAAGATGCTTTAAATCAGTTTAATTCAACAACAAACGATATCCAATTTCGTGGTATCTGTAACAACGGTACGGACTACAACAAAGCATTTCGCTTGTCGAGTTCGCAAACCTCGTGTTCACATTATAAAAAGACTATTTAGATTTTAAATCTGTTTTATTCAATTGTACACTACGCAGGGGAGTAAACAAAAACAAACATTGTAGAAGATCATTTACATTGCACAAAATGGCTTCTTTTGATGGTTGTGTTTGCCAGAATGCTCCAACTAATTCGATTAAGCTTTTCGGTTTGTCAAAGCCCACAAAACTGGAGTAAAATGTAGCGTAGCAAGTCTTTTTTTCCTATTCCTGATTTTAAATCCAATTTTGCAAATAATTTAATCTCCGACGCAAACTATCAAATAACGCATATTTGGTAGTTTTGTGTGTCGGTTTTAAAGGAATTTGTCTTCCCGTGCTTTTAGAAGCGCTGTGATAAGTATCCTCTATGTCGTTGAACTTTGGCACGGCAGTTGTTTCAGTCAGAGTGGCAACGCATCACAAGTGGATGATGATCGCTTGGCCCCACTGCTAGCCAACAGTGTCAACTTTCGCCCGGAAGTTTTACATTCCAATGCTTGCACTCTCTCTCTCTCTCCCCTACTTTGTTAGGTTCCTTTTGCGTGTTTTGTGCTGGTAACGATTATTACTGTTGTGTAGTTGTGTGTTTTTGTACGCATTACTTGCGCTTCTGGGACGGTTTTTTGTTTTTTCTTTTTTAGGGAAACCAGCAAACACAAACAGTAGTCGCGCTATAACTGTCCGGATGTGACTGACGTGACTTATGCACCCGCCATCAAAGGTATAGTGGGTTGATCGGCCAAAGAAAAGGCGAACCAATCGAGTGAAGCATAATGCATTGTACTGAAAAAAACCGCCAGCGTTTACGCGTGTGCGTTCGATTTGGGCGATTAGGGAAAGTGTGGAACGGTTGCGTGTGTTTTTTCCTTGATTTTTTATTTAAAGATTTTGAGCTTATCAAATCGATCGATACTGTGTGTTGTTGCATGTTGCTTTCCTTTATTGCTGTACGTTATTCTCCGGGATCGTCTTTTTTTCTTCATTCGGTAGCACGGTCAATGTTAGTGACGTGCGTGAAAAAGTGAAATTGGTGCGAATGCTTGTGTGTGTGATGAAAATTTTGCACTAATCGATTTGCCAACGGGGTGCTTTCGTTCGTTCACGGTTGAGGATTGCTTCAGTGGTCGATCCCATTGACGCAGAAGAAGAAACGTTTGAGAGCAACATAAATCTCAAACATTGTTGCATCTGCGTGGTAGGTGATGGGTTCCACTGCTCGCTATCAATGTGGCTGAAGTGTTGATTGAGATACGAGAAAAGAGACAGTGTCTGGACGTCGGTCTACCCTTTTGCCAGCATTCCGTTGAAGATGAGTCACTATTCCTGGATGGGAAAGTTATATTTCCCTGGAACGCTTATACTCACCCCTTTTGACATGGAACACGTGTTTGTTACGGGCATTGGTATAAATCCATTTGTGCCTCTATCATTGGAACTTCCAATTTCAAGATCTTTGTATTTTTTGGAAAAGGAATGTTCAAATTAGTCGAGAAACATAGGACGACATCGCTGTATGTCAAGTGAAAGAGAAAGCGAGAGATAGAGAGTACGGCACAAATGACACCAGTTCTTAGGAGAGCATTAAAAATAGGAATAACGATGGCTTTAGTTTTCCCTGAGTGGGGGCCATCCATCCAGATTTGGGGTCTTCTGCCCGTTTGGAGTAAAAGGTTCCAAGAATAGAGCCAAGTGTCAAAGGGTCTTTATGCTGCGGTTGTCGGTGTCGCTCACTGATGGAGGTTAATGTTGTTCAACCAATATCGATCATAAAGACGCTCTCAAGGGAATCGTTCAGCAATTATGGGAAGTGTCGAAATGTGTGTCAACGACGATTGTCATCGGGACAAAAGATTTGACAATGCGTTTGGATTTAATGTTTTTAATGCCTTCCACGATGCGGTTGGACGTGTGGCAAGCAATCAAGAGACTTAAATATACGATGATTGACAGCATGCATATGTTGGGATGCNTTATGCTGCGGTTGTCGCTCACTGATGGAGGTTAATGTTGTTCAACCAATATCGATCATAAAGACGCTCTCAAGGGAATCGTTCAGCAATTATGGGAAGTGTCGAAATGTGTGTCAACGACGATTGTCATCGGGACAAAAGATTTGACAATGCGTTTGGATTTAATGTTTTTAATGCCTTCCACGATGCGGTTGGACGTGTGGCAAGCAATCAAGAGACTTAAATATACGATGATTGACAGCATGCATATGTTGGGATGCTCCAGTACACTCTAAAACACAGGCTGTGATCATACAGAAATTCTACGTTAACATGAAATCTTAGTCCAAAGGTTTAATTCTATCAACTGTTACACATATTACCTTGAAAAGCAAAGGTAATGGCACAGCGTGCGTAGATTTACATCATCATGCTAATCTTCCAATTTAAAAAAGTGTTAATACTAATCATACGCTTCCTATTGTACGGCAAATAAACAGATTTGATACAATACCCTAGCAAACACCACCACCAAAGCAATTTACATGCGGCACAAATTTCTTGATCAAATTCCATTCCTTTCTCCGTTTGCGAAGGGGCTCCATAATTACAACAAAAAAAGAAGAGTGAACATATCTTGGCCGAGGTGTGAAATTGGCCACTCAAAATGAATATGGGTGTACAGTAACAAAAAAAAAGTTCCGAACACCAAAACAGTTTGTATGTGTATGTGTGGCTTGTTGTGACTTGGCGTGGTAATAAAACGTGTACCTTTTGCTCTCCTTTTCACTTACTTTAATGAACTTTAATTAACATATTTTCATCAAACTTTCACTCAGTTGCGCAGCCCCAACATCAACCGGCGCAAAGGTGGCACCGATGTTGTTTGCATCTATTTGTTTTCGTACCGGTGTGTCTTTTTAACGTTGGTTTTTTTTTGCCGATTTGCCTTTAATTGCCTTTCTCACAAGGGTGGCGTTAAAATTATTCAATTGATTGTTTTTGTTTGCGTGCCTGTGTGAGTGTTTTTTTCTTTTCGCTGTCCGGAAAAGTATAGCTGAGGTCTTTTTATGTAAAGGATGAGTACGATGCGGATGTGTCCGATGAATAATGTAACGCGATTCATCGTAAAACATTGGAGCGAATTTTAATGTAACGCAAATTAAATTGTCTTTAAATGAACGTTAAGTGGAACATAGATTAAGGCATTGCTTAGAATTCGGAGCATTGCTTTATCTCTTTAATTTGAAGCACGACAATCTTTTCATTGTTAGTTTTAACCGGCAAAGATCACCTTTCGATGCTCCAGAGAATAGTTTGAAATGTACAAACAAACGGTAAATGTTGGCACACTCGTTTATAATCATTGTCTTTTAATTGGCTGGCAGCTGATATCAGTGTGAATATCTTCAACGAGATGCTACCCGGTAAAGATCAGTTAATAAGCAACCAATTAGCAGTGCGTACACTGATATACTATTAAACTATACATAAATAGCTGCCTTGATTTTTAATTTTAATGCCTTTAAAATTATTTCTTTTAAAAGAAGAGCTTATCAATGAGTTAATCGTTCCACTGCTATAGTGCTTTAGCTGTTATGCATCAACATATAAGTATGCTGTATTGATTCCGCATCATAAAGCACTTTCTCTCAGCTGGACATAATATACTTCATTGCGTGCTGTGCCATATTTGACCATCCTTGTTGTTGATTTTTATTTTATTGCAAAAATGGAGCTCGTGAAAGTTTGTGACCCCTGCAAGCGGAACTTCACAATGAAAGGGAATTTTTATCGTAACGTTGCCTTTTTTAAAAAAAAGCAGGACTACAAAAAACATGGTAACGGAAGCAAATTATAAATCCCAATGAATATAAGTTACTGCATTAAGCTCTAATAAATACAAAAAAAGAAAAAGATTCCCAATATGTGTAGGATGGAAAAAATATGCTTTCTTCCGAATATGAAGCATTTGGTTCGGTGTGTAACGGAGTTCTTCGGCTTTTTTTGTTTGACGTCACCACCAACTTCAACTTCAAAGACGCCAGAAAAGGCTTTTTACGCGGGTAAAATATGATTCAGTAGCAGTGTTTTTTGGGGTCGTCTCCCCAGTAGCATCGTTGGGTGCATTTGGGTTGATGCTCACGTGGGACGTTAGGTGTGAAGAAAGACGAACTCGTGATGATTGGATTTTTTGAATCCAATGCCTCTTGTGTTCCACCCTCGCTACGGTGGCACGTTGAAAGCACATGTTGTTTTTTTTTTGACATAAACTGCCGAAGCGCGGCTGTGTGAGTCATGCGGAGTTCAGAAGTGGGCATAAAAGTGAATGACCTGTGGCCAAGCGTTTACGGTAAAAGGAGGTAGCGTGTGGGCGTGTACACGCATAGCTTGAAAGTGAAATCTCGACCCACCGGTGCATCTCACGTGGGATGAACTCGGGTGGTAAGAACACAGGCCCAAGAGAGCCTAAAATAGGTTATCCTTCACTATGTTTGGCAACTTTTCTTTTTGACAATCAATTTTCAATTCATTCGTATATCGCACGTTATAAAAAGATATCTCTTATTAAACTATATCGAACATATGAACAGAAAAAGGCATTAATAAGAAGCAAGTGTGAAATGAAATTTGTATGACTAAGTTTCAGAACTCTCTACCACCCTATGATGCAATATGCTTGCGTGAAGGTCTTATGAGATCATCATCTCCTGTTCGGTCACCTGGCTGGGAATTGCTCGGACACTTAGATGGCGTCACGGCAAGTTTGTCGTCTTGGTCAGCGTTTCTCTAGTGGTGAGGAGTGTCAGCCAAATTGACAAATTGGTTTCGGCTTTTCGATAGTCAACACTCACGAAACGACGCAAATAAGCACTCCGACCGGCTTGATATCAGTTTCAAGAGTTACTTAGGAGACAAAAGCATACATTTGTTAGCATGAGATATATTTGTTTAAAGATTAAGCTTTGAATGTGATTTATTTACTCAAAATCTGATGTCTTTAATCGAATATGTATATTTAGTGCACAAATTAAGTATGAACTGTTTAACAAAATAAGTAAAAAAGTAGTATGAGAATAGTATCAGTATGTATTAAGTGAAATTAAGTAATAAAGAATTTAATTTTAGACAAAAGAATCCTTGTTAAACTCCTACCCAATTTCATTTGTTAATGACTGAAATTGTTCGACGTCCCCCATTATTTTGTACCATTTTAAGCTCATGTTCACCCGACAAAATGCACCGAATGCATCGAACTGCATTGACATTTTGCTTTCGGGTGCACAGCATCCCCAAAAGAGATAGAGAGTCACGACACGGACCACCGTGTAGCGCATTTTTCATTCCCTTCGTATCTCGTCCCATGGGGTATGGAAAGATTCTACTCTCAATCCCAGCGTTACGGATAAGCATCCACTGTGCAACACACGGGGCTGGGCGTGCAGTTGCATTAGAAGGTGCCCGAAATAGAACGATCTATTTTTAAAGTACCTGTGTTTCTTCTGTTGCGTTACATGGCGGCGGGTTTTTAGTGCTACATGAGTGTTGTTTTGTTCTGTGTCTTATTTTTACACTTGTGCGTAGAGATTTGTTTTAAAAGTAAAACCGATCTACTACTGTTGCCTTCTGTCGATGAGCTCAGTAGAACTCAGTTGAGAGGAAATTTGAATTGTTAAAAGACCTTTCAATATCCAACTGTCATGATAGAAACCCCAACGTTTAATTGACCTTTTGCGCACACGTTGGTGGGTTGAACAACGATTTTTCATTACTAAAGCCCGCTGAGTTACCACCAGTGATATATGAAGCTATAAAGCCCTCCAAAGTGTGTATCGTTCGTGAAAAAGGCTACAAATGACCTTTTGCCTTCCGTCCTAAAACGAGAACAAAAGATGACATTCTTGTGCGTAAGAAAAACATGGTACCCACCATCCCATCCGGCTATCCGATTTCAAAGGTTCTCTCCGCAATGGGATTCCGACAATGCACACACAATGCTCCGTTGCAATGCACCGCTGTATGCGCATCTGTGTGATGCGCTGAGATGTGATCTTTCGCTTGCCGAGAGTGGAGTGTACAGATAATCATTCATTGGGTATATCTTGTCTTTCGAGTGTTGTCTTTTGCTGGCGTGATGGGGTTCTGTTAGACACGTTCCACCGGCTGGGTATGTAAGAGCTTGGGTGGTTTGGGAAGTGATTCTAAAATTGTAGGAATCTTCCCGGCCCCGACACGTCCCTAAGGTGTGCAAACGCAGCCACGCACGTGTACCGTACTGTGCTACAGTTGGAAGATCTTCAACTCTCGTCGGGCATTTCGCTCTTGCCATGTCACCAACTTCCCAAAAGCAAGGAAAACACTCTATCATTAGATTTCCTTCCTACTCCCCAACACAACGAAGGCACAATCCCTTGCAGTAACCGCAGCGCTGGGTTTTGTCGTGACAGTTTTTCCTCCGTTTAAATTATAATGATTTTTCCACCGGGCCGTTTCCCCTGTTCGCTGTTGACGCGAGCAACGAACTATGCTAGCGCTAATGTTGCTCTACCTTTCACCGTACCGAACCGCATCAAACGATTCCTCACTAACGGGTGCACTATTTCGTTTCTTTTCCATTTATTTCCAGATTTAGAAGAACGCCAATGCAGCAGAAACGGCAGCAGCACGAGCTGAAACGAGAGCGCTCACACACGATCGTCGTAGAATGTTCCGTTAAATTAACGAACTAGCGAACTTGGTAATTCTCGCAAACGATTCTACATCTGAAGCATACTGCAGTGTTGCCACCAATTCCCATGCGGGATTCTTCACCCCTCAGCTAGAGCGTACTGGTGGATCACAGTACATTGCGGCAGAGATATTTCGGAACGGATATTGAGTCCACTCTTGGGAAGGGCCCGTGCAAATCGTCGTCAGTATGCTCTTCTCCCCAAGGGGCATAACGTTACTGGAATGCGTCGTGTGCTATATCGTCTAAAAATCAAACGAAAAAACAGTAGTCATCCCCTCTTCAAAGAGCCCAAGCAGGATAGTAGTAGGAACCTTCTCACTTTCCCAGCAGGCTGCTCTAAATCCGACATCCGGTTAGTTTGGTGTTTTATTTTAGTTCTACTATAGTAGAAGGGATTCTACGCTTACGTATGCAGTCGGTGTCCCGTATGGTGACCCCACAAGTGGAACACTGTTTTGGGAGGAAACTAAATAGCCCCCAAGCGGTGTGTTGACCGCCCTGGTCACAGAAGCCGGTTTGCGTGTTGAGTTCTTTGAAACAGCTGCAGTCTGTCACAAGTGAAGTGGAGTTTAATATTTCAGCACTTTATCTTTTCTCTCTCTATCTCTTTTTCCCTGTTGTGTGTTTAATCTGTAATTGACTTCCGTTTTGTTTTTTTTTTCTTTCTTAAAATGCATTTTAAATAGTAATTTTCTTGTTCTACTTCTTTGAAGAAATAGTATAGTGTGTGTCCAGTGTGAATTTTTTTTGTGAACAGTGTTGCTGTTGTGCTCTCGATTCTATTTCCCCACGACGCGGGAAGAAAAATTGTTACTGCAATAGCCCGGTAGAGTTTTATACACTTTAATCACGAAAGTGTAGAATTGTTTGTGCGAATGTTTCTATACGTGTCTGTTCAGTGTTTGTGAATAATAAATGGTGAGATAAGATTTGGCGCAGGCGACAGTAGTGGGCCGTTTAATAAATATATATATGCATCCCAATTTGGTTCCGTCGTGCAACTTCGTTACTGCAACGACGGCGAAGTACACGGCACGGTTCGGACTGGGCATCGGAGTGGTGTGTTGTGATTAATTCCATTCGGTCTACCTACCTACCTACCGGGACTAGTGGACCCGGCCGGCAGCACGGGCCAGAACGTTAGCGGCCAGTACCGCGAGAAGCTGAGACAGCGTGGCGATCTACTCTTCTGTCCCTGCGGTTGGAATATGGATAGAAGTGTAGATTCCATCGGTAGTTGCTCGCTTGATGTAGATGCTGATTCGACCGATTTTTCAGGTGAGAAATTGGGGATATTTTCGAATAAAATGAAAAAGATCTGGTGTCTGTTACGGTGCACTAGTTATTGCAAAACTTTAGGAGTTTTTGGTTTATCCATAGTTTTTAGACCAAGAATTCCTCTATCGGCTTTATAATGCTTAATTACAGATGGGTAAAGGTGTAGTAACGGGTGTAGACGAATTGTAACCCAAAACTGAAGAATTGCCAGTGTGCTCTAATAATCTTAAGGTATACACGATACCAGGTGGCAATCAATCTTCTTGTCAGAATTCAACTTAAACGTTATCTGATGTGGTCTATTATGTCTAAAATGTTCAAGAATTGATGAAGAGTTGGATAAAGCATCTCCAGACAACTCTTTTACATGTTTTGCCATCTTCATGTCTCAAAAGAGTGTCGGATTTGTAGACTATTACCCTGGTGAATAGGTGAATTTATATTAATTAACGCTTAAGAGCTGAAGGCGTTTGTCTTAAAGAGAATCGTGAGGCAAAATATATCAACTTAATGTTCATTGTTTCTAAGAACTATAACAGAATAACAGACAGACAAGTTTTAATCATTTTTTACGTTTGAAGTCCTAATTGGATAACTAGGCACAGTAATATTGTGAACCACAAATCATAGTTTATGGCCTTCTTAAGCGCACTTGCTAGCTCCATAAAAATATTTCCTCTTACAAACACATAAAACTAATCCGGGAATAATCGAACTGGCGTGGGTGTGTTGAACGGGGCCCATTTCGATTCCGGAGTAAGCAGGAAGCCATTTCTTCACGGTCGCATGGTGGCCAAATGTGGCAGGCCCGGTTTTTGTTGAAAAAAGCAGGCAAAACGTAACGTTCATCGTGCGACAAAAATTGGTTTGTTGGTGGTCGAATCTCATCCCCCGATAAGGATGAAACCGGCAATCAACTTTGCGTTGCCATCCGAGGGGGACAGTTGACGGCTACAATTGTGCCCCGGTTGTTGTTTGTAGCGGTGACATTGAATTTTCTACCAGCCAAACCGGTCTCACCGTGAGGCGCGGGTGTTTTGCAGATATGGACGATGATAAATCAAGGGGACACCTACCCGGAATGTCGGGGCAATCGAACACACGATCATATAAAAGTGTCAGGGGAATGAAGTGGCGATTGCCAAAAATTGGTTCACGCTCGTAAAGGCTGCTATACGATCGTTTGTTTGTTGCTCCACGAGTTGGGACATTCAATTGGGTACTGCGCGGTGTGTGACATTGGATAGCCGACCACAAGCGTCACAAACGGATAAGAACGAAAACACTTGCCACATTAGAAATGGGAAGTGAATGCGCAATCATCCCTCGCGTTTCACACGTGTAAGTCGCATAATAAAGGTAGATCGGGAAGCAACCAACACACTAAACCATTTATCATTCTTCTTTTCGTTTATCCCTCACGTCATACGGACCGGCAGGATTACGACGTGCGTACCGTCATCGTGTGTGCGCACACCTTTGGTGGAGTACGTGTGGGATTGATTTCTGTTTTCAATAGGCTTTTTCTATGTTTGGAATTTTGTATTCCGTAACTTGCTCCGTAAAGGCCACGGTTTTAAAATCTGCGTGACATACACGTCATGAATGGTGGTCGGAGGGTGAGCATTTGTTATTGTTTCCATTGTCTCTTTTTTCGTCTATTGGAAGAAATTTAGAACAAAGAAAAAATGGGGACAATCCACATCCACAAAAACCACCCCTTTCAAACTGTAGGCGAAGGTCAATGTCAAACGGAGATTTGTTTTTTTTTTACGTTAACATTGGCTGTTTCGACTTTCCGTTTTTACATGTCATTTTGCTCCATGGGGATATATCTTTCCAATTGATTATGTCGTACACTGTGGTGCCATTGAAGAAATTGCGCTTCACCTTCATTTGTGTTCTGTGTTCGAAAAACCTTTTCCTTTCTTAATGGGGCTCACCCAACGAAGGTTCTATTTTGGTCACCTCTACCACGAAACCCAGGAAGCCTTCGAAGCCTTCTCGCATATGCAAATGGGGATGAAATTTGGGATTTCCGTTCGGGTGCGACTTGTTGCGATTAGTGGTGGGGACGTTGCAAGATTGTTTTATAGCATGCCGAATAAAGTTTGTTCAGGTTGAAGAAATTTGTGGGCGTTAGAGGCATTGAAAAGCCTTCAAGGACGCTAACATTTCTTTTTTTGTTTGTCCATTTCAATTGTCCGTTTTCGAATGGTGAATGGTTTGTTCTGCGGCCAGAAAGTCGTGTTGTTTTTTATTCCCTCTCTTAGTGTGTTGTTTATATGGATTTAATTATGCACGCATCTTGAATTTTTTAACTCTCGCCCCCCCCCCCCCCCCCCCCCCCCCCCCCCCCCCCCCCACTCCCCTCCCCCCTGAAAGCACAAGGCCACCAAAACAGACCTGTATGATGGGTTTCTGTTCGAGACATTGTGTTTATCGAATAAAGTGATGCCAGTTAGCAAGCGTGTTATGCAAATGGGAAATGGAATATTCAAGCACGTTGTGGCACGCTAAAATGGGCCATCGGGGACTGAGTTCCAAGAAAAAGTTAAAGGTTCTCCAAGAATTATTTATCATTCTTGGGGATTTGTATTGGAATTTCTTTAAAATCCAAGGCTTCTTAACACAATATTTTGAAGCAATTAGTACTCACCTTAAATGAGGTGTATGTATTCTAGATTCATTCCGTTATTTCTGCACTACTAAACTAGTTAATGTGTTTTTAATGAACTACGAGGGCGTGCCAGGTCATCATTAGCAGAATTTCTTCTGCTGGTTATTGTGCCGGATTCACATTAGTAGCAACTACAAACAAGAAAGCAAAAACTAAGAAAATAATTCCCATTCCCATTTTGGAGCTTTTGTTTTGCAGCTGTAACTTTAATAGTTGCAGCCCATTTAAACTGAACACAGTGTACTTGTTGAGTTTCTGTTGAGCATTGAACATAGACAGTTACACTCGTCTAATGCTCACCTTCATTGCATTCCAGTCAACGGATTCAGAGCGTAATTAAAGCCCGCGGTGTCGGTGTCCGGTTGCACATGTTCTCTCAGATGCGTTTAGTGCAACACGCTGTCCACTAGCAATGCGGTCGTCTGTTCGACTCGAACGCATGGGAAACGGAAAACTGTCGTTCGCTCCAAATCCGCCCTTTGGTTCGAGAATCGCTTTAATCCAGTGCATCACCCACTCGGCCTCAATGAAGCCCTAGGCAAAATAACTCCTCTACGATTACTAGTCGCCGCCGGCTACGACGTGCGTGAGTGTCGCGCCCGTCTGCGCACGGTGCGCCGGGGTACTGTGCGTTGGTGTATACAAATGTCCGCCGCCGACGCCTTCCGATGCTGTTGCAGTGCGGGTATAGTGCACGACGCACGGCGCTAATGCAGCAAACGGACGGTGGTGACGACGAACATGCGGCTTGTGTGGGTAGGTAATGCACACAACCCCTTTCAAGGTAAAAGACAAACACTAGGATGGACTCTGGACTAATCCCTTGTACGGGCGCCTCCATGCGACATTGCGTCATAGAAGAGAACTCCAAAAAAAAACAAGTGTAGAAGAAGCGAGTGTCTCGCGAACGCGCGCGGTCTCCTCTTGTGCGTGGTGGTGGCTGTATGGTCCCAGCACACTACTACAACACGATCGCGTGCCGCTCGCGATGCGATAGTGTGTTGTGTGGTACTACGGAGAGAGGGCTTCCTAGTGCCGCACGAGCGGACAAACTGCTGCCAATGTGCGTTCGGCCGTCGGTCCGAACAGTCGTGTCGATTACGGTGGCGTGTGATCAAAGCCGCTGCTTTGCGCGTTTCATCCACAGTACTACGCACAGTGCGACCAGCACCAGTACAAGTGTTGGTTCAACTGCAACATTTAATACGTGCGTTGATAAAGGTTGAAATTGAAAGTGCGAGTGTTTCTTCTTATCGCCGATCGTTGTGCCGTTGTGCTGTCAGGCCGCTTACTACATACGTGATCGACATCTCGAGGCTTTCTGAAACAAGTAGGTTAAAAGGCATAACGAAACGAATGCGCGACCGAATTGGGTTGAATAAAAGATAAATTGCGAATGTGCAACGCAGCAGCGGAGTAGCGTCGCATGCAAAATGCTGGATGCGTTTAGTAAAGTGGAATGCGTCGCAAATTGTTTCGCTGCTGGGTTAGTGTGTGTGTGTGTGTGCGTGTGCGATATTGATGGTCACGGAAACCAGTTCGCATGTGACTGCTGCAAGGAGAGAACAACGCGTCACGCATAGCTGTCCACTGACGCAACGTGCGCAAGTGTTCGCGTTTGTTGTGTCACACAGATGGGTTTCGCGATGTGTGTGACCAAAGCTGAGATTTGATCGTACAGTTTCTTGAATCGCGATACAATTATTATCTGTGACGCATGATTGTAACAAACCATCATTAAGTGTGGTTACAGGGTGGTTTGGTTGGCTCCTTCATATTTCAAACATGCCTTATGGTGTCCTTCCCTTATCCGGTTCCTTCAAAAAGCGAATCAATTTACTACTCTCAAGTCTATGGAAAAGTAAAAAAACAAAACGGAACTGTCTGGATGCTTCTCAGAAGTCGTCATTAGTAAGCGTCCTACGTGTGTACTGGCTGTTGTGCTGAACGAATGACTGGCTGGTTGCAACACCCCCCCAACACCTACTCAGTGCGGTGATTGCATTTCGAATGTGGGTGGATATGGATTAAGTGGGGTGGAGATTTGCAAGTGATGCTAATTTACAACCGATTTGAAGCAAACGATCAACGAAGTGGAATTTGTGGAACGATCAACCCGGACGGTCGAAGAGAAGCTACACGTTACCTAGTTTACAGTGTTGTTTTAGAAGTCTAGACAGTAGTACTAGACTGTTTTGTATTTGAAATGTATTATTTGTTATTCGCTGGTGTAACTAATGTAATGTGACTCATCTGCAATTCAGCGAGGAAGGGAATACATTTTCTCTCTCTCTCTAATACGTTTGCCTCTCTGCTCGATTGATTTCATGTTGTGTTGTAGTATGATAAAGCCCTGTAGTATGATAAAAAGTTAAGTTACCAGTGCAGCGCTTTCAATGATATTAATATTGATGAATTACTGTTGTAGGGCGGTGTCGTTAGTACCACGTTCCTTTACCATACCAAGCAACATGTGAAGGTTGCTCCCCCTTGTGTAAACATATGGATTACATTCGATACGCAGTCTGAGCGCGACAGAGGCAAAAAAAAGGGAAGCAACAGCGAGTTATCACAACAGATGTGTGTATACACTGCATCGAATGGCTCCCTCTGTGTGTGAGCGCGCGCGCGCTATCGCACGTGTTTATGTGTGTGCTGACCGCCATTCGAAAAAGTGTCTGATGAAAGAAAGCTCTTAATGGTTCCTTGTTGTCTGAGAAGAAACGTTTTTCAATGGTTGTAGCATGTAGATGCACTACTACGAGAAATTGAATTAATCGTGTTTTTTGTATCAGAGATGCGTGAATTAAAAAAAAAAACTAAACATTTGACTGATAAGAGCAGCATGTTGTGAAAGTTTGTCCATGTATGTGTGTGTGTTTAAATTTGTTTGGCAACATTACACACTGATAAGAACCGAGCCGGTGGTGGTGTGGATCGAAAAGTTGTGTGCATTTTATTTCAACCTTATGAAATGTGCGAAATATTTTCCATACAATGTTCATAAAACCATTATAAAAGTGTCGTTAATTTTTCCTTTCTGTTAACATCGATTTAGTGATACGTCCCGTGGCAAGTACGAATTGAAAATGTCAATATGCTATCGGCCAGACAAACATTGCACACACTTAACACGCTTGAAGTTTATCGGTCATGAACAACTCGACAACAAAACGTCGATGAAACGCATAAGAAAGAAGGTATCGGTATGATCCATCTTAAGAAAGACTCATTTATCAAAGTGACGTTGTGCCGTAAAGAGCACAATGACAGATTGTGATCGACGGGAAAGAACTCGGGAAGATTGTATGAACGTGATTATGGGGCTTTTTTATGGGTGGAAGAATTAGCAGAAATTTCTCCAACCGTGTTCGTTTGCAAGAGCGTGTCGAAAGTTCGTCAAGGACCATTCGCAGGACATCCTTCCAGCGTGGGAAAGTAGTTAATGCTAGTGTGTGCTTAAATATCGTATAAAATCAAGTTGACCTTGCGGCTGCAGCTCGTTTCGATGGCATTGCAAAGGAAGCACGTAATATAATAACATCAACCCTGGAACTGGGTGTACCAGGCAAATGAACAAATCTGTCACCTTGACACCCACTGGAAACGAACGAGTGAGAAGAACCTTAACCTCGCGCGTGCAGGACCTCTGTTACGATATTTACGAGCCGCTTGTTGCCCGTGTCCTTCTGGAAAAGTATTTTAATGGCCTTTAACCACTGCCCGGTAGCCGTAAAGCTATCAGTAATAGTGCTGCCTGCCTGTCGTGTGGCGCAAAATTTATGTCCGAGTGTTTCGCATGCGCAAGTGTGGATTGATTTTCTTGTTTTTTTTATTGAACTTGTAAATAAATTTAATTTGATGATTCCTTGAGGTAGGTCCAGTGTCGTCTGTTGACGTAATCGAATTAAACGTGTGGGTTCCACCATTTAGTTTTAGATTTGTGTATTTTTGTTTTGTATTCTTGAGTATGTATACTTCCATGTTTAAATACTTCCCTTTCAATATATGAGAGAGTTTTCCCTTTCAAAGTCCTCAAGATTGACCTTGTCTTCGGGTTTCTGAGTGCATATGTATTAATGTTTGGTTGACCTCTTCTCTCGCCCTGCAGATACCTCTGGAGAGCTAAACTTCTTAACACCAATTTCCGGCAAGGACATTACGCGCGAATTCACGGCCGGCATCAAGGAGCGTTGTATGTTACCGGTAATTAACTGTCAGGCTGTCACGAGTGTACTAGATCCGGTCACCGGGCACATCAGCACCGTGCTGACGACCACAGCCGCCAATTCGCAGCAACAGCAGCAACCCCTGCTTGGTGGTGACAGTTCGCCCACCGCAGCGACGAACAAGAAACCGAGCTATCTGAACCTAGCCTGCTGCGTCAATGGGTACTCGAACCTGACGACGTACGATTCGAAACTCCGCCAGGACATTAACAAGTCGCGCGAAGTTTCACCAAGCCGTCCGATCATAGCCACGCTGCACTACAACCGTACCGATACCGGCACGGGTGGACATCTGCTGGCGGCTCCCACCCTGAGCTACGTTAGCATGAACAACACCATCAACAATAACAACAATTACACCAGCGGCAGTGCAACAGGGCTCGGCGGCAACCGTATGCTCAAGATGAACGGAGCGGGTGTGGTAAATGGGGGTGCTGGCAGGATGCAGCGCGGAATCAATGGTTCGATCATGTCACCATCCGGAGGTGCCGATTTGACGGATAATGCATCGATGCCGCATGGTTTGTTTAACGGCAATGGCAGCTTTGTGAGCAGCATGCGGACGAAGGTGATTTCCTCGCAGTCACAGATCAGCAGTCACGCGCGGGACGATCCACAGTCGCAGCTGATGACGCCGAAGAAGAGTTTTATCCAGCAGCGCGTCGAGAAGCTGTACGGTGCGAGTGAGGTGGTGGTGCTCAACAAACAGAACTACAGCAGCAGCGAACGAAAGTACCTTAACAACATTGCAAACGAAAACAATGGTACGGTCGGTGGAACGCCGGTAAAGCTGATCCATCAATCGATCGGGAACGGTACGACCCGGAACGGTGTGGCCAATGGGGTAGCCGGTGGTCTGCACGCGGCGAACGGCGGCACCAATGGGTCTGCGTTTGTTGCAGTGGACGAAAACAACAAACACATTAACGGCGAAGGACACGGCAGTGAGGATGCGGATGTTGACTCGTTACCAGTGATGCGGCATCTGCGACCAGAGTTTCGTGCCCAGTTGCAAATTTTTTCACCGAAAAAAGTACCGAAATCATCCCCTAATCGTACGGCTGCTGGTGGCGTTAGTAGCACGCATACCATCAACGGCAATGGCAATGTGACGCATGCGAATGGTAACGCTGCGGAGGAGAATGCCAATTTGCTGCACACGGCAGCGAAACGATACCCACAATCGAATGGCAATAGTTACATCGAGCACTTCGAACAGCTTAGTGTTTCGCGGGCCGAACAGCAGCAAGATCACCGCAAGATCCTAACCGGGATTGATGGTACGCAGCGTTCGGTGATGAAAACTGCTCAACTAGCATCGCATACTACACGCACCACCACCACTACCACCAACGGTACGGGCACGTTGCCGAGCAATGGGCGGCATGCTGAGCACGAGCAGCAGGAAGATGCTCTGTACACAAGCAACGGTCACCATAGTAACGCTGCTAGTACACGGTCCGCGGAGACCGCAAAGCAGACGGACGTGATACAGCAGCAGCAGCATCATCACGAAACGTCACAGAGCTACCGTTCCGACAGCGTGTCGTCTTCGTCCGTATCGTCATCGACGGTGATAGTAGAGGAGGCAAAGCAGCAGCACTCGCTGGTAGTAGTGGTGTCGTCGACTAGCGCGGACGGTAACGGTGTTGGTCGTATGTCGACTTCCGATGGCAGTAGCGCCACCATTGCCACCGTCACCACAACCGTACCTGACGAGCAGAATGCGACAGCAGTCGCCACGAGTGTGAACGAAAACGGCGAACAGTGCGGTACCGGACTAAGCAGCCACAGCAGCAATAACAACGCTAGTGAAGTGCTTGCAAACGCAACTGGTGCAGTGTGTGCGAAGGCGGAAAACGGCACTGTTGATAAATCAGGCAGTGGTGAAATTGTAAATTGTGATAGTAGCATCCAACTGGTGCAAGCGGACAGTATGCGCACCGTGAACGGCAACGGCCCGACAACGGTAATGGATAGTGCGGCCGTGATTCAGCTGCCAGTGACGATGGCCGGTGTCGAGCATCCCGATGCGGAAGAGAACATCCGATCAAGCAGCAAACCAACAGCAACGTCCTTAATCGAAGCAACCACGAATGGCACGAACGGTAGCAACAACAATAGCACCGTTCTCGACGGTAACCATTTCCTGCGGATCTTAAAAACCGAACAGAAGCGGCTTCGAACAATGGCTGACGTTGTGGAAGGCGAAATCAATCAGTTGAAGGTACGCATAGTACGGTAAGGTGTTTGTAGTAAGCTGCTAAGTAAGTGTGTTGAGATGCATCCGGAGGTGATAACTGATAACAATTATTTTTCACATCACACAACGCAACAAATCCAGCTCTCGCTCGGCTGGTCATTTTGTTGTTACGCATTTCCCGCACCGAGCAAACGTATAGATGGTGAGGGTGTTTTCTATTTTCTTTAACCCTATCTGTCACCTGTACCGCGCATCTCAATCCGTTTGCCTATGCGGCTTGTATTTCGTCTATTTCGTCACTCGCCCATTCGGTGTACATGTGGTTTTGCAGCTGATAGTTTTGTTTTAATTTTAGGCGGACGGTGTTGTGCTGGGAGAGGACATAAACGGATACATCCTCGCAGCCGTTGGCAAGGCGCGCCTGCTATGCTCGCAAAAAATGAAACAATTTGAAGGTTAGTATTAGGTGTTGGATTACACAGCTCGGTGGGTACCACCGATACCAGATTTGATAACAAATGTTACGTGTAATTTTTATTAACGCTGTGTCGTACATGACATTGCAGCTGATAAGATAGATTATAAGTGTGAAAATGGAAGGAAAAAAAGTTTAGTGTTTATATTAAATTTCTAATTCAGATATCAACTATCAAAGGTTGAGGAAAGATGTTTAAAGTTATTAAATTTAATCTTTAAGCAAGACATTTCATTAACATTATTTTACGTATGATGCATACTTCACGCACGCACCTTTCTTAATGATGCCGTTGCAAATGAAGAAACCACGTAAAAGGAGGAAGCTAAAACAATAACACATTCCATCGTTCCGTAAATAGTTGATAATGAAAGGCGGTGGTCACCACCATCAAAACAAACTAGCGCTTGGTGATCGTTTGCGTCGAATCTTCAATCATTTCCTTCTTATATTGTTCTTCCCTGTTCGTGACCATATTTATTTTACGCTTTGCTTTTTCGCATTCATTATTACTGCTACCGAAGGTGGTTAGAATGTGTTTTTGATTCATTTAGCATAGGGTTGATAGGCACTGTGTGAATCTGCGTTGATAATCTTTGAACAAATGCAATAAGAAATCGATCGACTTACTTGCTGCCTTTAAATATATCATTAATTTCCTACTTTGCTTTTTATTACCATTCGTTTAGACTTGTGTTACACGAATTTGAACCAATCGCCGGACGAAAAGTTCCAAACAACTGGTGAAGATTTACGTGGATTCTGGGACATGGTGATGCTGCAGGTAAACAACGTTGATGCCAGCTTTGACGAAATTGATTCGTTCCGGAAAAATGGTTGGCGGGTAAGTAGTAATGCGAAAGTACCGGTGCGACCGAAATTGGAATGCGCTTCGCCGCTCTGTAATTGGAGCCCCGCGACAGTCAGACACAGTCTTGTTTCATTTCCGTTTTTCTCCCCCCCCCTGTTCTGTTTGCATTTGCAGAAACCGATTCCAAAGAGTCCACCGCCAGCACAAGCGCGCAATGGCACAGCACCCCGTACCAAGCTGGTGAAGCGTCCGTACAAAACGCAGACAGCCGCATCGAACGGTGGTTCCACCGTGACAGACGGCAGCAACGGTGTCGAAGCGAAAAAGGCGTCCGCCGCGCTGGCGGCTGCCAAACGTGAAGCCCAGCGGAAGCAGCTAATGGAAATGAAGCGTAAGCAGAAGCTGGCCAACAGCCAACAGCAGACGGCGGTAGAAATATTTGCTCCATCGAATGAAGAGCTGCCAGCACAAAACGGTGATGACAGCAAGAGCTGCACCGGCGACTCCTCGCTACTGGCCGCATCACCGCTGGTCGATGCGAGTTGATCTCGTGCATCAGTA
>STHB01000003.1:10582974-10634459 GCA_018908115.1 Anopheles rivulorum
GTTTTGATAGCCGCGCGTGCTTGCGATGTGATAATTAGGGTGACAAATTTGATTATATGTACACAGCGAACCTACACCGGTGGACCTCCACTTGGCGTGCGACAGATTGCTTTTTTCTGTGCTATTAAAGCATTAGCTGTGTTATTATTTGTTCGCGGTGTGCCACCGTCCGGCCACGATCTAAAGGTAATTAAAGCAATGGAGAACCATACCAACGCTTCAACGTGGGGTCTGCTCCTTGCGCCCCTCTTTTGTTTGTTATTAATATTTGTTATTTTCTGATTTCCACGTCGAGATTAGAGACGGCGGCGCTCGAACGGATTGCTGGGAGCTCGGTCCGGCACACCAGGTTTGTCATACCGTTGAGGGAATGTCCCGAAGAATGGCATGAAAAATTGCACTCGGAAGTGTCCAGCGACGAAGTGTCCATGCCTTCGTCGCACGCATCGCCAAACGCTTCGGACCTCGATTCGATTCGAGACCGTCGCGTGAATCGAGATCTCATAAATTACTGCACTAATTACTCGCTGCCAGTGACATCAAATCAACGCTTGGCGCGTGACTTTCACGCCTGACTGGGCGTTGAAGCAGCAGCGCAGCTCTACGGCTTTACGATTACGGTTGAGCGCCAAAATGATAACAGTTGACAGGCGCCTTGAAGGGAACCCACACACGGGCACAACGCCGTGGTGAAGTTGTCAAGCTGACCAATTTTTGGAATAGGTCGTCCTGTCTCGTCGATGGATTTTGCCGTTCTTCATAAGGCTGATAAGTATTCATGACCCGCCCGATTACCTTATTCAAAGGCGCCCAGCGTCTGTGGCCTGGCGATGGCTTCGTTACCATTTCGCGGTACCGGTTGGCGTTCGTGTGTCGATTAGCTAATTTCGAGACCAATTAAGATTTCGGGTGCCGGGCCTCGCGAGGTCTCACCAAAGTCTCACTGATAGCCGGATGTGAACCGGCGCAAAAAAAAACAAAAAATAAAATAAAGAAGCTCCAGCGCAGACCTGTCGATGCGCTTCCACACGGGGGCCAGGCGATAACCATTACGCGCTTTAATGGTGAGTGATTAATTATAGATAGAATTGCAAAAAAGCACCAAAACGGTGGCGGTACCGGTACGCGCAGCCAACAGTTGGTGCGGCATGAATTAGGTTAAGTGTTCGCTTTGATACCAATTCCAATTAGCCGTGATTGGCAAATTCTATTGGACAGCTCGCGAGTTTGCTGGACCTTTTTTTTTCGTGGGCAGACCAAGGTAACTGACACGAAAGGTGTGAACTAACAATTTTAGGTAAAGTGACCGATTGTTGAGGCTGTAACGGTTGTTTTTTTCACGCGTTTGCAAATGTTGTTAGATAATGGCCGAGCTCGCGGAAAAGTTTCTTTAAATTCTGATATCTAGAAGCCAAAAGCTTAAAGTGCACCGAAACTGAAAACAGAAAATAGATGAAACTAATCTACGCCTAAATTAACGCATTAATGGCTTGTTGATGATATCGCGATCGTTTTTGTACGACTAGAACACAACGGAAATTTGACCACGAGGGGAAATATTTGCCTCCAAAAATAAAAGGTTAACCTCACTAAGAGATCTTCGCAAAATGGTAGCAGGAAGATTCATTTTGAGCGCCAATTTTCCATCTAAAGTTCAACCAGCTTACCTGTACCGGTGTCGTTACCGTACACTCTTGCACGACCTTGACATTTCACTCAGCTGGAGCACTGTTCCACTGTTTGCTCTGTCAGTATGTTACGGTTGATCTTCTCGACCAACCAGCCAACGGAGTCGGGGCCTTTGACACTATATGCACCAATTATCTGCCGTGGCAGTGGCGTTGCATGCAGCACTTACCTGGCCCAACGACAACGGGAGCAATTATTTCATTAGGGCTCATTTATTTGCTCCGGTAATTGTTCAATTACTAACCGACATTCCCGAGGTTGATACAGCAGCGGTGGAGTGTTTGGCTACCTTTGGGGCCGGCCTGTTCGATCAAGCGTAAAGTGTGTGCGTGTGTGTGCGCGGAACGGTCCTGGTGCAGAAAAACCGTTACTCCCAAGAAAATTTTGGAATGCTTAAAGGGCACACTCTAAGGGTTGCCTACATTCCGAATCGAGTATTAACATGACACCTAGCGCAAAGCTGATACAATGCAGAAGTGTATAGGACAAATATTCCCGTGTCATAATCGTAGTATTTGCGGGAGAAAATATGTCCAATAATGATTCTGAAATAAGAATGGAGAATTTCATGTGCTCACTGTTTTGTCCAATTTCTTTGGAAGTTGTTGGAAGAAATTTTAATCTAATGCAGAACTACCCAGCCTTTCGACAATTTTGAAGCTTTTGAACAAATGATACTTGTTTTATGTTTAAACAGTTGTTTTTGATTGAAAATTAGTCAGAATTTTACTTGCAACACAAAATAATATCAATTTCAAAGAAATTAATGTTAATTTCAAGTCATCTGGTTCTTAGGTTTTTCTGGAATTTCTGGAGAAATTCTGGAAATCAAATTCAACAAAAACAATTTCAATGCGTTTCAGTATGCAAACTAGGCTTTTTGCCGAGTGGAGCGTTTATTGATTTCGTATATCTATTAGACATTCCTGAGACTCTTCCCTGAGATCCAAGAAAATGCAAATCCACCGTTGACAGTTCCAACTCCCAACGAAATAACATCTCCATTTCCTATCGTCGAAATGTAGTTCACTAGAACAAACATCGCTTCGTTAGGATGCCCCACCCTTACATGAGGCGTATTAATTACGACCCCGAGTTTAATCGTATGTACGCGAGCGAAATTTTCGCTCGGAAACCTCCGAACGACGATAAACCTCGTTTTGCCTTCCAGGCCGAATACAATACAATTTTCTTTTCGGGCTTCCGGGAGGGCGAGCGCGTTTACTGCCATTTCCCAGCGGTGTTCGGTAGCGTTCCCCCGCTTTCGGTAGGTTCATAAATGGATCCGATTTATTTTATTTTTTCTGCCTTTGCGCTTGAAATTGCTGGCAACTTGCCAAACGTCAGACACAGTTAGACGCCGGGATCGAGGTCGTGAATGAGAATGGTGAAATATTACCAACATGCGTTTGGTGGTAGCCAGCAGTGGTTAATTTCATTGCATTAAACATTAAAAAAACACAAGTGCAAAAAGATGCTGTGCAGTTGGTTGTGATGCGTGTCTGTGCGGTGGTTCATTCATGTCTGAACCGATGGCGCCTTGTTCATCCGCTGTTTGGGGGATGGCTACGCCTGTGAGGCAGTCTTTCCAGCTAACCCAGCGTACCTTTTCTCACTGTCCCGGTGGTTTTAATAGTTTGCTGCTTTGAAATTCAAACAGTGCGCTTATTATCATAAACGAAAAAACCAAACCCCAAGCAGCAAAAGCGCCCCTTAAAGCGTGCCCCCGAAAGTCGCTAACGCCACTATGAACCTGAGGCACCCGTGCCGCGAGCGCTCAGTTTTTACGATTCTGCACAGGGGTATTTTATTATTGATTTTAAAAGCAACGTTTTGTGCCAAACGACGATAGGGCGGATGGTCTGTTCTGCCTTCTGGGGAGGGTTTTTTTTGTGAACACCTAGTCCAATGTTCCAGCGCAATGAAGATGTACAAAGATGTGCGCGCATGTCTTCGATGTCTTGGCTTAGGAACTGCTCCAGTTGACTGCTTCCGGACTGACTCCGGTGCCGTCTAGCAGCAGCTTGCTGTTTATGCTAAACGTTTTAACGGTGGCCGCATGTATCTACCACCGGGGGAGTGACTCTGTCATCCGGCCCCGTCACAGAGGCCGCCGACAGACAATGGTTGTCCCTACTGCTGTGAAGCACCACTGAAGGGAAAAGCTTTTGCTGTAACGGTTCGGGAGCATCACCAAAAGAAAAAAAACTCGATCTCCGGAACTCGAGTACCCACAGGCTCGATGGTGTCGAGAGTGAACGTGAAACTGAAGGCACAACCCTCTTTTTCTTCCTTCCAACAGGTGAAAGGTTATAGCAGCCCTAACCGCCAGCGTGAGGAACTGTTTCCCTGTGTGTGGTGTTCATAATTTTATCTGCCAAAAAGCAATCTTGAATCTCGCTCGTCCACGGGCGTATGCGACAACGGTTAGCAACGGGTCGCCAAAGGTATCAACCCTTTCGCTTCGCGGACAAGCAACACGGTTTGGTGCCCATGTGTCCCGGGGTCCACCAATCTTCGAACATGTGTAGCTACATGGGATATAAATAAAAGAGTTAGATAAATTTAATTTATCTTGATTTAAATATCATTTTCCTCGTTGGTGGGTTTCGGGTCGCTCGTCCACCCTTTCCACGGTTGCCGTTGCCGTTACAGGTGCAGATGAGCGGGTTCGAATCTTGCCGGTTAAATCTTTCCAATTCTCGGTGTTAACGTACTGCCGTCGTGCTCGCGTGGTATGTGTTGCACTTGCTTGCGGGTTCGGTCCGGCGCTACGACAAGTATTTGACGTGGAACTCTTTCTGCTTTTCTTTACCGCAGACCGGTTCGCGTAAAATAATCGCCACGCTGGAAACGGTGACGGTGACTCCCTGCACGAGCCCTATGGATTATGCTGCAGAAACATTCGTTTATTTTCTTCTTACGATTGTTTTAAGCCCTGTTGCGGGCATGCATGTTATTCTACAAGGTTGGTTTTTGTTCTCTTTCAGCTGCTAATGGTGCGGAGAGTAGGAGCGAAAGAGGTCTTGTAAGAGAACCCCTGTTCGCTCGGGCTAACATTTTCCATCATCATAAATTATGGCAAATATTAATAAATAATATTTTAAACCACTTGATGCTGGATGGACCAATGCTTTCTGCCGACTGACCGAGAGAGCGAGCGACCCGAGAAAGAACGAAGCAAAAACCGATTTGGAATGAAAGTGGATATTTTACACGGTGCCTTTTCGCGACAAAATGACCCGCAAAATTTATGTGATTTGTCTTACTCAGAAGAAAAGGGGAAGCTGTTTGGGGTTTTTGGTGGTTTGGAATACCCGGGGATGTAGGAACGTTCTTCTTTTAATCGGCAAGAGGCAATGTATGTATGATTATAAATATGTTTCGTTGGCGTGATTATTTTGTTTCTTTTCATGAATGCTTTCTGCATGTGCATCTCTGCACCCAGAACAAGTCAAATTACAAGCCCATTAAAGTGAGCGGAATGTTTTCTGACATGTTCCTGGTGTGGGCGAGCTTCTAACATGTTCATTGACCAGCTCTGGTTCGTTGGATGGGATGGGTTGAGTGAAAAAAAAAAATCGTCTCATGTCAAAGATTATCTTGCTCTAATGGATTTAATTGATTTTGTTAATAAGTTTTCAAAATCGTATGCCTTAATTTTCGCTTTTGTTTTGGAAATATCTTCATTACAATATGTGCTTCCGTTCAAATTAGCCCATTGGTTGCTTAATAATGGCTTTCGATATACCTTTCTAGCCTGATAAGCAAATTATGCCAACCGTATGTTAGAAAAATGACTTCATTAAGCCTTTGTTGACGTTTGATCATTTCATAATCATCTGTGAACCGAATGTGGGGTCAAATTGTCGATAAGATGGGTTGGACTTTCGCTCGCCCACCGAATGAGATCCGTAATGTAGATGAGTTATTAGAAATTAAAAAAAAATTACCTCAAAGTTTTGCTTTCAAATAAATCACGCACAAAAAACGCATAAACATACACACACACACACTCCAAGCCAGCCAGCCCGCTTACGAATGGGATGATTTGCTAATGTTGCATTAAAGCACATTAGCGCTGTCCGCGATTTCGTGGTGAAATCGTCACCCGCAAATGACTTGCCGGCCGACTGACCAGACCAGACCAGTCTTTGCCCGGGAGATATATAAATGCGTGTGGTGAATATCCGCACCAAGGCACCACCCAGACAGACAGGGAAAGAGGGCAAGACGCAGATGCCACAATGAATTAACGCACCGGCTTTGACTTAATAAGTCATTTAGTAATTTTAGGCGTGGGTGCGACCCCACGTGATGGGGCGCCAATTGATGGATTGGGCTTCGGTCCGTGTGGCTGGGTTTATAAGCCCAGACTACCCCCCCCCCCCCCCCCCCCCCATTTGTGGGTCTGGCTCCCGCGGGCTCATCAGAAAGTCAGATAAGTCACCGTGCGTGAAATGAGCCTAAAAGGTTTGGGTGTATTTTTTTTTTGTTGGTTGTTGGGTGATTTTAGCTGTCTACCGTTGGTACGCTTCCAGCTGCGCTTTGTTTTGCTGGGATGTTTACCATTAAGCAACGACCAAGAAGGTTTTGAGGGGTTATGTAGGCCACGACATGTATTTCCGTTTGATGGTTCATACTGGGGTTTGCATGGGTTTCTGAAATGTGAAAAATGTTATAAGTATTCCATCTGTGCGATAAGATTAAAATAAAAGACTCTTTATATGGCAGTGTTTCTGGACGTGGAAGGGTATAATTCTTGGAGATCTTGGAGGAAGCAGTGGCATTTATTGTACATCCGGTTGCCATGCCTCGCATCTTCGACTTTTCTTTGAATTTTCTTCATCAAGCGATGTCCGATGTCTTATCGTCTTTCAGCTCTGGTACGATTGAGATTGTCATATCCAGCCAGACCCACAGAAGGTCATCATCAGGCAGCGACATTCGAAGAACACCGCGCGATTAAAGTGTGCAACGCAGCAGTGGGTCTCACCAGCCAGATCGAAACCTATCGTCATCCACATAACAAACAATCGTAATAATCATAATCAACCGTCATCAGCATCGTCCTCATCGGCCGTTTGCCGTGTCCCGACGGTCCCAGCACTGATCGTTCCTGGTGGACAGCAGTCGATGACGGCTGCATGCACTACTACCAACTACGGAGTCTCACTTGGGGGGAAAACTTCCTGGCAGTGGACGGACCCGACCATATAATTGAATGTTGAAATGATAATTTGACCTGTGCGATTGATTTGGTGCGTGTGATAAAGAAAGTCTGCAAACGTATAGGGACCCTCCCTGCCCGTCACTCATCCCGGGACGTCCCGTGGTCCTTTTTGTATATTCTTCGCATATGTCGAACGGTTGGTTATGTCGAAATGCTTATGTCGAAATGGTGCGCAAGTCGTACGCGTCCCTGAGCCAAACGCTGAATCGTGACGCGTTTGTAACAGCGGCCGCAGCAACAGTAAACTGTACAAACCCTTTTCCTGGGCGTATTGGGTTTAGAAGGGCAGCAGCGATCGGTGGCCGCCGAAGGGACTGACCCACCATAAAACCAACGGTTATTCTGCTGAGTTGCTGTTCATAAAGATATTTGGTTGTATTTTCATTTTTTTTTTGTTTTGGTTTTGTTGGTGGGTTATTCGTTTCGTAGGGCTTCGAGGGTTTTATGGCCACGCGGAGTTACGTTTACAAGCGCGGATGTTTCGAAAGTTACCATAAAACGCAGAATCGCCGGCAGCACTGGGGTGTAATAAGCTCCGGGTGTGTGTATGCATTCCGGATGCAGCAGCGCTGATGCAGCAGGGTTGAAATAAAATATGAGAAGAGAAGAAGTACACTAAAAAAAAATAAACAACAAGAATGCACGTGGCGCCCCGTCGGACGGATATGCCCCGGAGGGTTCAATGGTGGATGAGTTTTCCGTCGATGAGTTTTTTTGGGGAATGGTTTTCTTCTTCCCCATTTATGATATTTGTTATTCCGCGGTACCATTGTCGAGTATCAATAAATGTAACATCTTGCGGTCAGTGGTTTTCGAAGTGGTGTGCCTGTATATGGCGAGTGCACAATCATATTAGTGTGAGGATTATTTTTTTTGGTTTGATGGTGTTGCAGCCTATTTTAGGCCTGCCTAAAAGCCTAAACCACCTTTTGGTGTTAAGCAGTTGAAGAAAAAAAGTAGGTCAAATAGGTTGAAAAGACTCTCAATGTTTTAATGATAATCTCAAGATTGTCTATTTGCAACGAACTCCTCATTGCGCAAGGTACTCCAGGAAATTCTGAGGAATTAATACAATTGTAACGCAAAGCAACAAACACCATTCTCTTACATGGTGAAACGTTTTCGTGACTTGTCAACAACAGTGAGCACCCAAACCGATCCATTTCGTCGCAGGTGGATCATGCTCTCGTGACCTCGAGAGCCCAGCACGCACCGTCGGAACCGTCCCGGCTACAGATGCAACCCGCTCACGAGCCACATGATGGACAGGCGCAAGTCCGTCCCTCAGTTCTTTTGTTGTTTCCATTCAGTGTGTGGCAGTAAAATTTATACACTTTTTGGAAGCGCCCCGGAACCTGTCAGCCCATGAGGCGAACAAAAACACGAACGAGAAGCGTCAGTGGACGACGTGAATGGAGCCCGGTGCAGCTGTGCGGACGGGACGGCCAACGACGCGTTCCTGGTATGTTTGGTAGATCCCGCAGCGCGTTCGCTATTCGGCTTAGATGTTAATCTTGCGTAAAACATGCAAGCATTTATTAGAGGAAGTACTTTATGCGCGCCCGGGTCGACTTTTTTCCAGCCTTCTGGGTGATTGCGTTACAGGGTGCGTCGCGATGTTACTCGCATCTGACGGTCCGTCTTACTGCTGTTCTAGGAAGTTGTAAAAATAAGCCAAAAAATGAGGAATTATAAAGAGGGAGTCTTGAAGTGAACATATTTCGGATGGTATTTAAAGAATCAATCCATCCTAAAGAGTCTCTGCTGAGCTTTCGGCAAAGTATTGTAATCTCGACTGTTTGTGATTTCCTCGCGATAAAACACTTTGCTCGTAAAGCTCAAACCTGCTTCTTTGCACAACATTAAACCAAAGATCATTATTCCTAGGACGGCTATTCCACCGTGCGCATTTTGTCACCCTCCGAACGTACGAAATCCAAGTTGATCTTCATTTCTGCACCTCAATACGCTTCGGCGCAGGATGAAGATGTTCGCACTGTTAATGGTTGGCATCACCTCGCTGGCTTTTAAGATCTGCGGCGAAGATGATGAACCACTCCCGGTACATGCGGCACCGGCACCGGTATCAGTTTGTGTGATTCATGGCCTTTTAACAGCTTTATGATGTACGGACGTTGCTCGCTGTTCATGACTTCACCTCTGCCCGGCTGTTTCTTTTGCTTAACTCTTCCAATAAGCTTGATGTCATAATAATGCAAAAAGAAAAGAAAAGAAACAAAGATAAATCTTGCAACCAAGTGTAAAACACAAGCAGATTTGAATGGAGAGTTGTTCAACCGAAACCTTCCATTTGGCTTTATTTCCCATCGCAAACGTCCTGTTAGCGTGTGTCTTTTTCCAGCACTCGGCCCTGCTCGGATGATAAATGAAGCCATGGAGACATTTTCTCGATATGATTGATTTTTCTGTCAAACTGTGGCCTTACGAAGCCGTGACACAGCCAAAGCGCCAAAGTGACCCGTTACTGGACGAGTCGCCCGAGCGACTATTGCTTCGCTCACGATGACAGGTTGATAATGGGAATGGTATGTGTTGGTATGAAGTGTGGGAGCACTGGGGAAGGCAAAACGGACAGTATTTGTGCGTTTGCTGTGAACCGGAGCAGCTGGCAGTGAAAGAAAAAGTCGTCCGTTTTGCATGTCATCGGCCAAACCGGCGCGGACACTGGTCGGTTGCAATCAAAACCGTTGTCAATCCGATGGTTCACTGTCATCATTGAGGGATGGATGAGCGGGAGCAAAAGGTGTGCATGAGAAGAAGAGAAGGAAGAAGGAAAACATATCTTGCCAAAGGTGTAAACATTCTCAGGTATTATACGACATTATTTGCTTTTGCATCAAACTTTATTGTCACGATGGGGAGAAAAGTTCTTTATCCGATAGCCTGTTTATTATTAGAAGCAAACCATCGATGCCGGTTAACGATGAGCGATATATTGTTTTGTGTTAGAATTTCCCCCGGTTTTTTTTATTGTCGTGACAGTTGAAGTGTGGTGAAGATTGTTTTTAATAGCTTTGCATCATCATCACCGTCAGCGGCACATTTCAGCGCCATAATTAATAGGAACCCGTCAGGTGTTTTCCGATACGTCTTTTCGATTCGCCCGTTTTATCCGGCTGGCTGGCTGATTTTTGCAAAGGCATGCAACTGAACGAAACTGGCTTGCAAAAGCACATGAGCAAAATCGAAGCAAAGAAGTGAATCGATAAGGAGAAGTTGCTCTTTAGCAACGGCCACAAGCTGACAACTTAATTAAAGGGCACCTTTTTGCGTGTGGGGAAATGAAGCAGGAGAGGACACCTGTAGAGCCGTGGTGACACGAGTTTTACAAGACAAGACCCCTAAAGCCTCCCCGCTAGAACGCCGTATCGATCTTGGAAGGGTAAGCTGTGTTGTGTTATAAATTATGCAAAGATAAGTCGTACGCTGGAAAGTAAGCGACTACGGAGTAATGCCCTTTCGAATGTCTGGGAACTCTCGGCGACTCCAATTGCCGTCGAATATCGGCGGCCGAAAAACGCAGCTCCAATTTCGGCGGCGACAGTTTATGATGGCATCATCCCAGCTCCAGGTTTATGAGATGCAGTCGTTCGCGTCTTCGCACAGGTCTTCTTCACCACACAGCCCAAAAAGCTTCGAATGTGCGAGTTCCGAGCAGCGTTTCGTTGTTTTTTCGGATGAGTTTTCGGTGAAACTAGGAAAGCGTCTTGTTTTTCCCGCCATTTCCCGCGGTTCCGTGGTTCAGTTATTCCAGCCCGACAGCGCAGTGCCTTCAATCTATGCCCCCATGCTGGCGCCTTTGCCCGCGTCCCACGATGGTTCGTGATGTGTTTCATGATTTTTTTCTTCTCTTGTGCCGTTTGCCCGGTTGAGAGATGGTTTCTGAAGATCATCGGCGTCGGTAAATGGGCTGGTTAAGTTTTATTAGACCCATAAAGATTTGATCAAATCACCGCCCGCGAGCGAGATTAGTGCCTTGCCCGGTCGGTGCTCGGTGCCCCAGCCCGCAGACCGGTGCGGTGTCGTTTTGGTGTGTTTTGAAGAATTTTGTGCTAATTTAATGACAGTTATGATTATGCGCGACAAAGTGTACGATTTGTTTGACTCGAATGGTGGTAGGGATTGGTTTTTTCTCCACTCTCTGCTCTGTGGCGATGAGAAGCTACAATGTTTTGGGGAATCCTGTGACGAGAAAAGCCCCGATACGGAGCTGAGCGATTTATGGAAAATAAATTCACTGCTTCCAATATGTTTTGTATCGGCATTAGTCTAAATGGTCTCATATTTTTACTAATGCTGCGTCAACAACCGTCGGGTTGATGGGAAAGATATGCTAATGTGTCCTACTTGGACAGCAGCAGCATCATGATGATAAGGTTGTCTAATAGGATCTTCATATCTTCCAGCAGATGCAATGCAATAAATTTTTTCACACAAACTGCAAACGCAAAATATAGACACGAAAGCGTTCGCGTTCGGCGATAAACACCCGACCGATCTTTCATCCGTATCGATGATCAGCACGGCGAGGACATCAATGTGTCATTAATTGATGATTCAATTTTACCCACTCAACGGTGCCCGGATGAGCGCCAGCCTGCTTGCCCGAGTGACTTTATTTTAAGGCACCAAAACATTCCCAAATACCGATCCGGATGATCCGGTGGTCCGATAAGGTTCATTGTGACCGATCAGTTGTACGAAAAGGGGAAAAAAACGCAGCCTCGGAGAAGGAAGTTTTAGCAGGCATCGTTCAACAGCGCGCGCAAAGTAGAGATTAGTGTTCGAAGATTAGGCGTTGACAGGAAATGGCTTCACTCCTTTCGGTTGTTCGCTGCTGCTGCCGTTGGACGAGTGTGTTCCGACACCGGCAAAAACCACCCCAGTAACAGGCAGGTGGGCTCGGAATAAATCGCAAATTTATTCAAATGCTTTTGCCCAACCGTTCCGTGCGGCTTGCGGTGGGCAGATCGCACGCTGGAAATAGTTGCGCGCTTCTGATACCGCCCCACACGGTTTGAAAAATGTTTGCCGCTGGTGTATATGAGAATTTATCGGCTTACTACCAATATTGTTTGGCATCTCGTGGAACCCCGGGCCACTAATCTTGGTAGCGACATCTTTCGTTTTGAGAAAAATGTCCCGGGGACCCGGTGAATGGGAGAATTATTGACATGAATCTCATTACCAGTCATTAATGGTGACTAAGAATTATCACTTCTTTTGGGGTGATTTTTTTTTTTTTTGGTTTTTGTCCCTCCGGTCCGTTTGGCAAAGTTTGGAGTTTGATGATTTTGGAATGAAGCAATACTGTCAATGTCTTTAATCATCAAGAGGAAGAAAAATGGCAGATTCCTTTTTCGCTGTGTGTGTTTGTGTGAAGAAAAATATATAGGTCGCTTGTTGACCCTTGCGGGTATTCCTTCACCAAAGTTTTTTTTTTTGTCTGGTAAGGGTGATCAACAATAAACCAACATCAGCATCAGCCGTAGGAAGTCTCGATTGGATATCCTTGGGAAGGTATCTCGTCAAGAGTTCGTGTTCGGGCGGAGCTCAGTTCGCTCAGATGCGAAACCGTGCCTCACAAAACCGATCGCCTCCGGCAAACAGTCTACCTATGGTAGCTGCCGCAATACACCGAGGTCACGTTTTCCCAGCCCTTGGCGGTCCCTTATTTGGTGCCAGCCGGCATTTGTCACATCGGGTCGCTGCTCGATCGAGACGCGTTTCCCGCCCAATTTCCAGGTCGACACGGCAGGCATTCCCTTTCGGTTTTCGCCATCAAACCTTGAAGGGGTTTTTACCCAGCTGACCCGGGGAACTCCCTGCTGTGATAATGCGCCGGTATCGGGAGCGTCGCTTGTTTATGCTATAGCTCAATTACTTCGCACACACAAGGGGCAAGGATACAACGGACGATCAGCGGCATGTCAATCAGCGCGTTTGGTATGTGTGCGGTGGAAGCATATTTTTCCTGTTATTGTAATCCATTGTTCCGTGCGTTGTTCCGGCGGTGGAAGATACACTGTGTGTGTGTGCGTCGAACTTGCGCTCAGGGGGTTTTAGCGATTCCGGTTCCCAACTTCCGTCGGGTGCGAGTACGGACACCGGTGGGGGGTCTTGTTGTGAATCACCTCAACAAATGGGGTCGGACCGACAGATACCGGCCAGGAAGGGGCACACAGCGAACGGAGGTTTGTTCGATTCTCCAGGGGTCGATTGAATAAATTCGATAATTACGGTATTTGTTTAAGGATAAACACTGTCACGCATGATTTCGGAGGAGGGCTTTTACTCTGTTTTTCTCCTATTCTGGACAGCTTCATGGTCGAAGTTGCAATGACTGGTTTCCTATCGTATGGGAATTGTATTGGGAGAAAAAAAGAATGAAGTGATGTACGAAAAGTGTGGTTTCGATAACGGTTGCTTTCCAGATAGCTTCAGGGGATGTTCCTATTCCAGCGAACCTATGTATTTGCAACTCAGTTAGTTAGGAACGAGAATGATTTTTTTATCCTCGAAACCGGATTGAAAACTCCATTTTACACCATCCAGCTAGAACGGCGTCAAAATTTATAGCCAGTGTGGTTATATATTATATTTTACGACCGTTGAACGTATTCGGGTCATCATTCATAATTCTCCTGCATGGCTAGCTTTTTGGGTTCGGACCATCATTTCACAACCGCTCAGTAACATAGTTCGCAAATGTCGTCGTTGTATTATTTGCATAATCAGCACGTTTCGCTCGCAGCGGTAATAAACTGCACTCCATAAAGCTGACGATGCACACATTCGTACGGACACCGTACCGACCCCGGGGGGACGAATGGGTTTGTACCGGTGGGCGTACTCCGTACTCCTGGTTCCTGCGCCGGACTCAGTTCCAGTGTCGCAAAACAGTGTTTCGTTCCTGTCGTCCCTGTGTAAGAGTGGACGCGTAACGGCGCCGAGTACGATATTTTGAAATCGTAATCGGATATCTTGCGGCCGGTTTAGATCCTTATCGGGGTTCCCCGGTGCGACTCAGTGCCGCAGTGGTATCATCCGGTTCTGGAGCCGGGAAGATCATTGCGTCAAAATAAGGCGAAAAAAAAGAGGCGCTTGTACTTGTGCGCACAAAAATAATACAACACGTGTAAATATATATCATCCGCGCAAGACGGGCAGTGCATTTGCCGGGTGTCCCCAAGTATTCACTGCCGGACTCCACTGTCCACATGGTGCGCATGTAGCGATGCTCTTCAAGAAGCGTATGCGAATGTGCCGCATCTACTCGTGGAGATGGCGACGATTTACAAAGAAGTATGATTTATGCTGCTGCTGCTGATGCTGCTTTCGGCATCGCTATAACCGTGCTGATTGCGAAGGTTTTATCCTTACGCTTTATTGCTGCAATTCGCAATACCGGTATACCGGATAAGGATCCGTGCAGATCTTCGGCAATAGATATCACTACCCCAGAGCACTCGCGTTTGGTGACGCATACAGTTCTCATCCACCAGCTCCTGACAGCTCCTGGCTTCATCGTCAAACGGTCGTGGCCGTGGTCATTTCGTTACGTACGCATTTTGATTGCCGGTGTGACGTGGCGTCGGCGTTTCGGTACTCACGATCGGAATTTTCAGGCCCGATCAGGCCAGCGACTCCTGACAACGACCTTGCTGTCGGGTCGCCCGAACAAAAACGCTTCGAAATCGTATCGCATTTCCACCGGCGAGCAAACAATCTGGAACGGGTCTCAACCCGGGTGCAGCGGTACAGCACCGAAGGCACTACGGGAAAGAATCACCCAATAAATTAAGGCACTCGTCGACAAGCCTGACAGGACGGGGCGAACGTAAACGTGCACCGGGCACCAGACGTGCCGAATGGTGATGCAGGTCCTTCACGTTATTTCGTGTCGGAAAGTTTTTGGCCGTAAATCAGACATTTTACCGCCCGGCGATGCTGAAGTTGGTACAGCGCGTTTCTTGGACGATTTGGACACCGTTTTGGGTGGGGGAGAACGACTATTGGCCTGGGAACGTGTTCTCCCCAAATGGGACATGTAAGCGCTACTATTACGTGACAACACGAAGACCGGACAGATCTGCTCCGATCTGATGCCATCGTACCTCAGGAGCAGAGATCTAGCGTACCAAACTTCTGGTATCGCATCACTCACTCATCCTTCTCCCAAGACGCTGCTCAGTTTTCGTACCTCCGATAAACGTCCGAAAACTGATCCACCATTCCGTTCGTCCAGCATTAGACGAGAATGATTCAATAAAGCTAATTTATAATTCAATATAGTGTTCATTTTTATATCGGCCCGCCAATAGTGGCAATGTGACATTTTTGGAGGCTCTCTCTCTTTAGATCCTCGACTGGGGTGATCAACATTAGCTGGCTCGCCATTTGGCCCTGGACCACGAACCTGTGCCTGTCGCTTGTTCGAACAGGCGACCGACGCCGACGAAGTAAAAACATGGCCTACCTTTCTTGTCGTGTCGTGGCCTCATCTTCGCCATTGCCATTGGGGAATGGTTGAACGGCAGAAGCTGGGCTGGGATCATACGCCATGTAGCGTAAAGGAGGGGGAGGGGGGGGGGGGGTAGAGGTTTGTGTCGTTTTAGTGAGTTGTTTAGCGTTTATCAGTTTCCCATCAGCAGCAGCAGCAGCAACAGCAGTAACAGCAAACCACTCTTCCACGATGTAAAGCCCGTTGTTGCCTGGTGCGACAGATATCATCGCTATCGGTCTACACCATCGCGGGCGCTTTTCCCATTCCCAGCGCTTGTTCATCCTTCCGCCACAAGCACCCATTACTCCCGGGGCGCAGCGTGATCCTCTACCGGTTCGGCGAAGACCTGCCCCCTAGAAGAGATTCTGCTGCTTTTCTCTGTGTTTTTTTTTATTACTATCGTTTTATAAGAAAATCAATAAAAAATATCTTAATTTTAGATCTCTCTCCCCCTGAATACATTGAGCCGGTGAGCCGAGCTTTGGGTCATGGGGGGGGGGAGCTGTTCTTGGCTGGTTGGTTGGGCTCCACCATACAACGCTGCTAATGGTGATTTGTGTTCGGACGCGCGTGTCCCGACGCTGGTGGAGCGACCACTTCACCCGAGATCGATGTGGTCCATAGCGTTACGATACAGAGCCACCAAAGAAATGAAAAAAAAGACACAGAAACGGGGTGATATCGGTGAAGGAAGAATAATGCTCCCGGCTTCTGCCTGCCGGGTTGGATCTGGTCTGGTGGTCAGAGGCATCGTTTAGGGAAATAATTTACGGTTATTATTGCGCGTGAGTGATCTCTGCTCAACGGAATAGACACAAAATCTTGCGCATCGCACAACTGCCACATGACTTGGCAGTGTTTTTTTGTTTTTTTAGTGGGGAGATCCCAATCCCGACATTGCTTAGTGCGCTTGGTGTTGGATTGTTTTGTAGATCGAGTAACGATAGCGATAGTGTCCAGTGATAAAGTGTTTTAGAGTTCCGGATAGCGTTTCTAGCGTCAGCGATGGGTGATCCGCTGGGTTTAGGTTTCCATTCCGGGAATGTTTTGTTCCTGAGCGCTCATGAAATAAGGTGAATCGGTTTCGTTTGTTTGGGAGATGGTTTAAATCTCAACAAATCGCCCCCAAACGTGATACGTGTAACAACTTGTCGTGGCGAAGGTTTTGTTACGAGGTTACAAGCTTTACAACGCATGAGAAGATCGCTTTTTCTGGAGGTCAGGACAGTATTTTTAAGAGCAAAGTTTGGTGAAAGATTTATGCACATGTGCAGCATGTTGAGATCTCTCCTCCTTTGACAACTTGGTATATATGGTCGCCGTAAAATCTGTGACCGGTTCTGATGCGCTACAATTACTGTCGCATCGGAGACCTTGGTTTTACAAGCAAGATTTACTACATCTGCACCTTGAGCCTGACTTGCATACCTGAAGCTGCATCATTCCCGCGAAAGCTTGAATCGTATTGATTCGTGTGTTTTTTTTTTTTCTGCCCCACATATAAACTCACAGTCGCATGACTTTGGTAGTGCAATAAAACCTATTCATAGGCCATTTAGTGGTCGTAAACGAGTGTACGCGCGCGCGCACGCTCGCGCATTGAACCATAAATTCTGGATGTTCTGGGCATATTTTTCTTTATAGTGTCGCGAATATGAGTTCGCGTCGGTGTCATCGTAAAGCTGTTACATTTGGTGGATGTGATTCACGGCTGGTGAGCCGTCCCAATCGCCCAAACGGTCGCGGGATATTGACGTTTGAACGTTTCGCAAGGAAGTTGGAACGAAAGGCGAAAAAAAAATCAACCCGTCTCTGACTGTTTTGTGCATTTGTACGATGCATTAATGTCAATCGATCAAGCAGAACTTTATTCTTTAAATTTAGTTTCTTTTGCTACAACATTCAAGGAACTTTACGCTTGCGCAATGTAGCGTACGATCAAGCTCGTTCAGCTTCAACTTTTGTAAACGGAAAAGTATGATCGTAAAGTGCGTAGTTTTGCGCAGCTGTCTTATAAATTCGTATAATGAGCCTGTTTTAACTAGCGATTTGCCCGTGCTGGTATTCAAAGATCAAATAGCGCAAGTTTCAGGGCACGACAAAAAAAAAACAAGATGATCTCATTTTAAACGACCATACCCTGTGCTTCTAGTGTTGCCAGAACACAGACTTACTTCAAAGAAGCGAAGTAAAACAAAAAGCGTTCCCTAGTGCCTATCACCTACCGGCGCAGACGATGTGCGAGCATTTAAACGCATCTTGGGCACATTTCCGAAAATCATAAAGCTTAAATTTACGACAAATAAATCATTCCCCGAACGGAGTGAAATGAATATACAAAAAAAGCGTTTGCAGAGCGAAATCTGAGTAAGTTAAACGAGAGAGAAGCAAAAAAAAAAATACACAGCGCTGGAAACTAATCCGAGCTGTAGCGAAATGAGTTAAGCGACTGTGGCCATTCCGCCCGTCAGTCAGTCAGTTAAAGATGGACTTGTAGCTGCGTTGGATGGGTAAGACGACTATCTACCAGTGCTCACCAACCAATAAGAAGCGCAGTGATCGCGCGAAGGGGTGAAAAAACAGGGAGGTAACAACGAATGGCGGCTTGTACGTACAAGTTGCTGGTGGATTCGGGGGCCCGGATCTGCTTGGATCTTGCCATCCTAACCGTTTGTCGCCTTAACGCGTCCGTCCCATCCAACCGATGGTAGTGGTGGTGGTGGTGTGTTCCAAAAACCGGAACGAATCTTGAAACACCCCCGGATCCACACACACACACACACCGTCGCTGCGATACTGCGAATGGGGGATTATGATGAATGGCCGTACCCGAGACATTCGTCTTCCGTGAACGGGTACATGATTTACGGATATCTCAATTTAGATATCATATTTTACAGTTCGCCACCCTTACTCCTCCCTCCTTTGGAAGGGTGGTAGTACGAGGGGGATTGTGTTGAAGGAGGGGTAGGAATGATAAATTTCCTCACGTGAACGGACCGGAGCTGCTTTCGGTTTCGGTGTCTTGAGCGAGATGTGTCGCAACCTTGCCGTGCATGGGGGGGCCTAATGTAGCGCGTCCTGGTGGAAATTTGATCCACGGTGCATCGTGGACCGTGGGCTTGGCACTATAATCGCCCTGCCCTCGACCAATCGGCAAGCCGCTGCCCTACCGGCTTATCGCCAAGACAAGCAACAAGGTGGGGTGATAAAATATCACCCAAAAAAGGGGGCAACACAAAAAAAAAAACGAACGCAAAACATTGCAACGATGCAATTTTCCTGCACCGTGCGAGACCATGCGAGGATGGAAAATGACGACAATATGTTGAACATAAAAATGTTGCTCCCTCCATCCCAAGATGAGCACCAGCCGAATGCTGGCGGTCACATGTGCATGTTTATAAATCATTCCGAAATCCGAAAAGATGCCAAAGCCCGAACCACGTGAAAAATACAAAAACACAGCCGCACGAAACGGCTTGGGTGCCATCGGTTGACGCTGGTGCGAGATGGATTTGGCTGTCGTGTTTCCGGGAATCAGAGCAAATTTTTCATCCGAATAACAAATAAAAATGCCATTCCTTGTTTGGTCGCGATGTGGCGTCACATTCCTGGGAATTGGGCGGCCTCTTATCATGCGCCCTGCTTGATCGCGGTGTCTGATGAGCCTGCGCTAAAGATGCTTCATTTTTCACGCCTTGCAGTTGCGTTTTTATCGAAGGTTTTCGCTTGTTTTTTTTTTTTGTAAATGATTTTATGTCATGTTTGAGGAATTGAATGATAATTCGTCACTTATAATGAAAGTTCATCCAATATTGTGAGATTTTTTTAGGCAAATGGTTTTTGTTAGACTTGAATTGATGGAACATTTTCTGTGCTCATCTTGCTGCAAGTGAGGCATGCAAATGAGTCTCATCGGGAAGGCACTTTCAAGGAATTTCGTCGGCAAACCGGATGGAATATGAACAAACAGTTCATTTCTAAAGATACCGACAGTAAAATGATTTCCTTCGGGTTTTTTTTTTACTGCACGATATTGTGAATGTTAATTTAGCCGAAAAATTGACGTCCAACCACTTACGCACGTCACACGGCGGCAATAAACAATGCAATGCAGAATTCCGCGGAAAAAACGGTTTCCAAAACGGCCGGCGCAGTTACGGATGCAGTGAGGCGAAAAATCTGCACCCTCCGGGTCTACACGGCTTAGTGAAATTTCCACGAAAGAGTGAGCAAAACACGAGTCATCTCGAGACAACGTTAAACAAGCGAAGGAAGCATTTCACGATTGTCAAAATATGATGTGCAAAATGCAAATGTGCATGTGCATGCAGCCGATGGGAAACGGTTGCATTTTGTTTGTTTGTTTCGTGTGGCAGACGATGTGTTGATGTGTTTACCGCAATGCTGAGCGTAAATGAGAATAATGGAACAATGAGCCCAATCAGGGGGTGAGTGGGTGGTTCAGTCATTAAGTCGTTCGTTGTTTGGTTTAATTTAAAAAATATTTAAATTTTTCCAAGCGTTCGTCGCTTGCTGCTACACTTTTCTCCACTCAATCAGTGATTCATTGTTGTGGATAAAAGATAAACAAACCTAATCGAATCAAACGAACGACCTTCTGGATATCGATTAATCTTGTTCTTGCATTCCTTGTCTCCGTGTTTATCTTTATCCTTCAACGCACCATCATAATCCCGGCGCAACGAAAGCGATTTTGACAGCTTTCCGACGCGAGTGGCTGTGCGCTAGTCAAAACAGCACGAAACGGGAGCAACAATCAACAAAAAAAGGGGTTTTTTTTTAAAAAAACACACACACAACAAGGAACCCACCTTTGCCACCTTTGAATGGAGTGAACGCGCACAGAGCTGTAGAAGGGTAGGAAAAATCGGGAAAGCAAACAAAAAAAAAAAAAAGTAAGCCTCCCCGAAAAGCGAAAGAAAAACAAACAACCGCGTAAACAAAACACTGAACACAAGAGCGACGAAACGAGTTGAAAATTGAAAAATTATGCAAATTAAATGTTAATTTTATTTAATCAACGAGTAATTTATGAATATTTGAAAAATTTGAATAAGACGAAAGAGCGAACCACGACAACCAACTGAAAATGGAAGAAAAAAGAAATATTTAAGACANCACGAGTCATCTCGAGACAACGTTAAACAAGCGAAGGAAGCATTTCACGATTGTCAAAATATGATGTGCAAAATGCAAATGTGCATGTGCATGCAGCCGATGGGAAACGGTTGCATTTTGTTTGTTTGTTTCGTGTGGCAGACGATGTGTTGATGTGTTTACCGCAATGCTGAGCGTAAATGAGAATAATGGAACAATGAGCCCAATCTGGGGGTGAGTGGGTGGTTCAGTCATTAAGTCGTCCGTTGTTTGGTTTCATTTTAAAAATATTTAAATTTTTCCAAGCGTTCGTCGCTTGCTGCTACACTTTTCTCCACTCAATCAGTTATTCATTGTTGTGGATAAAAGATAAACAAACCTAATCGAATCAAACGAACGACCTTCTGGATATCGATTAATCTTGTTCTTGCATTCCTTGTCCCCGTGTTTATCTTTATCCTTCAACGCACCATCATAATCCCGGCGCAACGAAAGCGATTTTGACAGCTTTCCGACGCGAGTGGCTGTGCGCTAGTCAAAACAGCACGAAACGGGAGCACCAATCAACAAAAAAGGGGTTTTAAAAAAAACACACACACACAACAAGGAACCCACCTTTGCCACCTTTGAATGGAGTGAACGCGCACAGAGCTGTAGAAGGGTAGGAAAAATCGGGAAAGCAAACAAAAAAAAAAAAAAAAGTAAGCCTCCCCGAAAAGCGAAAGAAAAACAAACAACCGCGTAAACAAAACACTGAACACAAGAGCGACGAAACGAGTTGAAAATTGAAAAATTATGCAAATTAAATGTTAATTTTATTTAATCAACGAGTAATTTATGAATATTTGAAAAATTTGAATAAGACGAAAGAGCGAACCACGACAACCAACTGAAAATGGAAGAAAAAAGAAATATTTAAGACAAGAACAAACCAACAACGGCAACAGAAATCGCATTCACAGCCACAGTACATCCAACACAGTCTCTCGTGCACTGGAACACTTGCCCGGTTACGTGGGAGCGAGCGTGAAGTAAGTTTCGTTGCTTTTTTTTTTCGTTTTGTTTTGTTTGGGTGGTTCTGCCGTTTGTCCGGTCCCAGGGGACGGCAGCAACCCGGCAAGCGAATGTCCACACGGTTCTCGACACAGATTAACAAAAGAGGCACAAGAGAACGCGTCGACTGACCAGTGGACGATCATCAACGAAATATACGAGGACAGTGCGCGATACTACTCATTTGTATTCTGAGCTTTTAATAAAGATAAGAACCGAAAACCGAGAAATGGCCTTCCTTGTGAAGCGAAAGGTGAACCCACCGTTGTGTGCGTATGTGTGGTTTTGCCCTTTTTCTCTCTCTCTCTCTCTCTCTCTCTCCCTCTTGCGCGTTCTTTACTTCGGTAGGAGCATGCTTTAACCTGGACCAAATGTTCGCCGGTGGTATCGTGCCTGGTCACCATCAGAGTTTTTTTTTGTTGGGAGCTGGGAAAGTAAATGGCTCTGTTAGGCGAAACGTTCCACCGTCCGCAAACTACTGCATCTGCATTTGCAACGGTACGGAAGGCAGCGAAAACGGTCGCCCCTTCCTGCTCCGTTGGCCGACCGGGTGCTAAGTGGGTCAATTAATTTTTTCTCCCGGACATGGCCCGATTTATAACCAACCAAGCGCGGTGCGTTGCACTTTGTCGTTGTCGCGCCACCACGCACCAGCGCCCAGTTTGGGGCTGGCGTTGATTCTCGCTATCGGTAAAGTGTCAAACTTAATATACGTCGGGGCATGCTTCATCGTCGGCCATGCTGCTGTCGGGCGACGTTTTCGGGACGATAATTTAATCCAGCATCGTTTGCCCTATCGGCGATGATAAACGAACGAGCGTGACTCGCGCGCAACATTATCGTAATTTGTGTGAGGTATGATCGCGCATTTCTTNNNTGCTGCTGTCGGGCGACGTTTTCGGGACGATAATTTAATCCAGCATCGTTTGCCCTATCGGCGATGATAAACGAACGAGCGTGACTCGCGCGCAACATTATCGTAATTTGTGTGAGGTATGATCGCGCATTTCTTGGCACCGTTTCCTGATGGTAGCCGACGGTGACGATGATGGCCATGCTTATCGGGTGGAGTGGAGTTCTTATTTTGGAGTGGAATTTACTATACCGGGTAGATTATTCCCCTAGGGGTTTTGTTGAATGAATGAATAAGTAGGTCGATTCCAACGTAAATCGTGAATTGATTTCCAGAACGAGCTAAAATCACTTTATCGTTGCAAAGCAATCGGCGAATAAAACCGATCTCCGACAACTCCAATATTGAGCGCCATTTTTAAGAACTCGTGCAAACATGTGTGAATCGTTTCAGTTTTAGCTTTCCAAAAGTATCCAAATTAACCAGCGACGATTCTCTCCCCTTTATACTTTAACACTCCTATGTTTACAGCTTGATGGCGTGGGCCATTTTTATCTCCGGACAACTTCCCACAAGCTGAGCATCCTGCTAACGATTGTCGCGCCCGCAGCCCGGGAAGCGAATTAGTTAGGCAAACAGATGACACCCCAAAGATGGCTAGCGTGTTGATCGGCTGGCGAGTCCACCACAGATAAGCGGATCATTAGTGAGGGAACAAGCATAATTCCGACACATAACCACCGGCTCGGTAGCCGGTTTGAGAAATGGACGTCAATTTCTTAGACAATCCAACCCGTTTTGTTGATCGTAATGATTTTGGAATAATTTTCTACCTATCATTACCGTACCGAATTGCAATTATGAGCCGTTTAAAACATAATTAAAGTTGAGTTTGCTTTGGTAAAAAGGGGAAACGAATCGAATTCGAGATGGTATTATTGGGGACAGTTGGCGAGTTACTGAGCATTGTCTCTACACGTCTTGTTTTCGGGTTCCTCATTCAATCGTTGACGTATGACTTGGCTGTAGAACAATTATAGCACCTAAAAACTGCACTATTTGTCAACCATTCTGCATGTCTAGCCCGTCACGAACACGTCTCACGGTTTCTATAAACAGAAGTTCTATTCTCACCCAAGAATTAGCGAATGGCGCACCGAATCGGCGAACACCAGCCGATTTATGAATGTGACGCCGACAGGCAGATTTATGAATGAAACACGATGTGTGTTGGCCACATGTTTCGCGAGCGGATATCTTCCCTATCTGCCTAAGGTGCCCCCCCATCCAAAATCAGTCACCGGATCATCGACTTTCGACCGGCTTTTGTCGTCAAGATTGAAATCATCGACCAATGGTTCAATGTGAAGCGCGTAGCCCGAGCAAGATCGAATCTTGGTGATCGTCGTACGGGGTTCCCTAGTACACATCATGTGGGGAGCTCGCTTTATGCAACCGTGTGGGTCATAAATAAGGAAATTTGTTAGCCCATCAGGTTGGGTTTCCCGGTGTGGCACCCAGCGTGGATTCGTCCCTCTCGCCGGTTCCCTCTTTCCAAGACCTTTTAAAGGGTCAGTGCTGCCGGCAGGAAGCTGCCAAGGTGCGGATCGAATTCCTCGCTGGGAGCAGTTATGAGTTATGAACGTGCTCGATGTATTCGCACGCCGTTCGCTGTCCCCAAAGTCGTTGACGCATCCGCGGGAGCTTGCGCAGAATCGCCTGCCGGAGCGTTTGTGGCCGAGTGTTCTGTTGTGTGCCTTGCTTGCACACCGTTCTCCAACGCTGGCGAAACGGAGTGAAAGATCGTAAACGAATGCTCGTCCCAGCAGGTGAGGGATAAATTTGGGATAAGCAGTGCGGCCGTGTACCGTACCGGTACGATTGCTACCTTCATCGTTCCGTTAAGCGATCCACGAAATGCTTGACGATCATCACCCGGTTCGCTTTTCTGCACACCGTTCACCCCGCGGACTTCATGGGGTCCCAGCCTTTGCCCAGCACCACGCGGTTCAGTTTTCGCAAGGGGGAATGCGTGGATGCGATATTATTGAAATTTTTACGATCCACAAACAAAACATTAAATACCCCATATAAGCTTGCTAAAGAGCCCATGCGAGCGATAACAGTAAAACCCAATATTTTATGTCTCTATTTATGAATATCTGTGCGTCGCTCCGCTCCGTGCCCATTCATTCCGTGGCTTTTCACCCGTACAGTACTCACAAGGTTCGCCTGTGCATATTTCGGTTTGCAACTTGCACTTGCGCATGCAGATTGTGGAATGGTTTTTTCAGGTGGGTTCAGTTGTCATCCCGGTTGGCGAACGAACGGTCGTACGCCGCTTTTTTAATTCATGTCATTCGGGGGCGAAGATCAAAAACCCCACTTACGGTGCAGAATGGTGCGTATAATTTTGGTGTCCCGTTTGCAAGAAGAAAAAAACCCCTCCCAATGGGCGATGATGTTGCGCGCTGGTAGGGACATGGCCGCACACTGCAGGTGCACACGGCCGTTAATCCGTGATGCGGACCGATGGGCGGGCTTTGCACGGTGCGGGCAATTTTATAGGAATATAGATTAAATCATAAGATCATAAAATCAGCATCCCCAGCGGGGTGGCCACCAGTGTACCCGTCGGCCCGTTCGTCCGTCAGCTGTTTCCCGTGCTTAGGATCCGCCTCGACAACACCTTGGCCACGGCTCGGTGGTGTGCTGTGGGCTCAGGAAAACATAAAGTTGGGAATAAAATTTCACCCATAAAATGCGGTATCCAGCAGCGACACTGAGCGAACAGTTTCTCGGGTCAGTTTGTAGATCGACGCACGGCGTCGCCATGGTACGCACACGGCAGGGAAACATTTTATTGATATGAGATGCAAAAGAATAGTTGCAAATCGGGGTTTGGGTTTGTGTTTTTTTATTTTACAACAATTTGTGCCATCAATATTTGTTACACGAATATCTTAAGACGGAGAAACATCATCATCTACATAAAATAATCATAAATCAAACGTCTAATATGATTGAGTAATAAATATATGGTAGGTACTTCAAGAAGTACAAGCTCCAAGAAATTGAAATCGAAAAGGTTTACTTTGGAGACAAATGCCCAAACATTTCCCTTCATTTCCGTACGAAGACACTGCGCCATCTTTCACCCATTGCCTTACTATTCAGGCTCGGGTGTCTGTTTGTCGTAACGCCCAAAATTTCCTTGCCCGCCGTACAACATCATAACTCATCCGTGTGCCGTCGACGGGCTTTAGTTCTGGGTCCCTGCACATGACAAGCGCGTCGCGCATCGATAGGCCCGATCTTCGTGGTCCGCCAACCGCCGAGTGACGTAGGCAAATGAGAGAGAGAGAGAGTGAGAGAGGGGTTTTTCGGTGGACGAAATCCGGACGAATATGATTAGGGCCGTACGGAAACCGACCGTGGAACGATGTAGAACGAAAAATGTTGCATACCGCCTACAACATAAATTTCGAACGTTCCATTTTTCCACCGAACTGGAACGAAGATTCTGGTACTTGGAACATTTGGGAAATAGATTTTTTTTTCTTTCGTCTTCCAACTTCAGCTTGCTGCAAGCTGATGTTTTCGTAGGGTGCCTGCCGCTTGTTTGTTGTTACGCCGGGAGTTCTCGGAAACGAATCTCCCCAGTTCGACGTCGGTGGGCTCGTAGATTGCTGAGGACACTTGTTGTCGAGGCGCGTAATGTGAGTCTTCCGACTGTTCGGCAGGGCAGTTTTGTGTAGCATTATGCAAGATTAATGGGACGGTATGGCGTCTCGGTTTGCGGTGGAATGTCGCAACGCAACGGGCCGGTATCGTGAAGACTGGTAGAAACTAGTAGGGAATTCCGGTGGGAAACGAACGATGATGGTGTACTTAATAAGGCGTTTGTCTTGGCAGGGTATTCGGTTCGCGACGCTGCTCCAAATGCCTGGCATCGATTAGTTCCTCCGAGTTGGTGATGCGCGCCCGGCACCTGGTGTTCCATATACGATGCTTTTCCTGCGCCGTCTGCAATACGCCGCTCACCAAGGGCGACCACTACACGATACGGGACTCGGCCGTCTTCTGCCGGTAAGTAGTGGCTGATGCTTGTCCCCACACAAATGTACCCAGTAGATACTTGATTTGCCTTCCTTGCCTTTCCCTCCAAGATCACATATTGAGCTCCCGCTGGAGGCCACGACACCGCTACCGGGCATGCCGATGCAGTGTCCTTACCAGAGCCAGTACGGTACATCGCCGAGCGCACCGCTCAGCCCGAGTGACTCGACGACGAGCGGCGGCAAGCTAAATCCGGCCACCTATTACCCACCGCACGGCGTCACCGGGCTACCGCAGCAACCGCGCCAGAAGGGACGACCTCGGAAGCGGAAACCCAAAGACATCGAAGCCATGACGGCGAGTCTCGGTAAGTTGAATTTCTCTCAGTAATCCCTCAGTCTTGTTACACACGCACCACATGGTGGACAACCATTCCATATAAGAAATGAATGCAAAGAAACGTTACAAAATGTTTTTCTTTTTGCTATTTGAAAATGTACGACCACACGTAAACATGTAGCCATCATACCATGTTTTTTTTTTCTATAGGCGAGGTCTGATGAACTCACCATATCATACGTTACATTGTCTGATAACGATCGGTTGAACGTTTGAATTTCGCAAAAATTGGAATTTATGATTCGCAGGTTCGGATAAGAGGAAAATGCGAACACACCGGCTTGGGGCAGTTTGTAATACAGTTGTTTCACCCCCTTACCCTTCCCTTCCTCACCCCTCAGCGAAACCCCCACCACTCCTCAGTACTCCCTCGTCGTCCAGTGTAACAGCGACACGCACGGCATCATAGATTCATTTATTTTGTCTTCATTTAATTTCAAAACACCGACCGCTGCGACTCGGGATCACTTCTCGCGTCGTATGATCGCGTGTGTGCGTTTGAACCGCTGGCTTAGCTGCAGATAAGCTGCTTTGCTGACCTAAACACGGTTGGAAAAAAGAGCGAAGATCCAGCGAGGGAAAAACAGGAGGGTTCGCTGTTCGCACGCCTCTACGCAACATGGTTCGGTGAAAATTTATGATGCTACCCCGAGACCCCAGCGATCCGTCCCCTTCCCCCCCACAGTCCCTCTTTCACCTCTCCCACTCACCACCCCTTCGATGGGAGCGACTGCAGCTTTGGCGGCAAGCGCCGGGGTGACAGAAATAAATAAATATTTAGTATGTAACGTTTGTTGGCCGGAGTGATGAACGATGCTGATACGATGGTGTTCGCGGCATCTGCGCCCCGGCGTACAGGGGCGGGTTTTTCGCGCAACTGTTTCGCGCCATGCTCATGCTAACATAAAAAAAGGGCCAACACACGACAACAACACACAACACACAAGAAGTCGCTATCGCTGAACCTGGCTGCGACCATGATGGCTATCGTTGTAATTGCTTCAGTGAGCTTTTAGCTACCGCTTGGATGGCTTGGAGAGTTCTGCAAAAAAAAAACGAGCGAGGCACAGGGTTTATCCATTTTGACTTTTGCAGATATTGTTTTATGCTGTAGTGCGCGTTTAATACCACGCTCCTCGCTGTGCACGTACCCGAGCAGTCGAGAGTGCTGGGCTTGACCTTTTCCGTTTGAATTCTTCGCCGTATCGTTTTATTATATTGCCGTTTTTTTTTTGCTCTGTTGTTGCTGCCTGGTCGGCTGCTAGTCCAAAGGCAGATGGTTTGTCCGCGTGTGTGTTCGGGTTTGAGTGACAGGTCATGTCGCGGAATGTTGTTACGTTTTGCGATCCGTAGTAGTGTAAAAGAGGAGACAACAACAAACCGCCACACCAGAAGGAGTAAAGAATGAAAAATGAAAGGATTTTTGTTGTTGTTGGTGGTGTGTGCGCTCATTTTGTAACTCAAGACATGGCTGCCTGAGCACAATTTCGCTGTGGGATGATTAATATGCCATGATTAATCTGATAGTAAACACGATGTAAATATTCATGGAGAGGAAGAAATAAAATTGGAAAACAATGTAACAATGCAATGTTACTGTTAGACATGTTACTTTAGAGATATTTATTGCAAGAATTCTTAGATGTTGAGGTTTTCTGGAATTCTAACGAAATCATTTGCTAACACTCGAAAAATGGTTCCATTTAAACTACAGTGGCAGTTCCGAGTGCTAATGATGTGCCATTTACAAACGCGATCCATTTCAGGCACGCCATACGGTGATCCAGCTTTAGAACAGGCTGCTCCCAACTGAAAGACTTTCTACCATGTCATCTTCCCTGGAAGCTGGTGTGCCTTTTGATGCAGACACTCCGTAGCTTTAATAAGGGTGTGATTTGATGCGACTAAATGATATCCACCAAAGCCCGACATAGGTGGTAAGCTTCCGGGGCAGCCTTCAACACGCTGGATCATCAACATTGGAGAGTTACGATCACTTTAAGCTCGATCTCCAGCCGGAAATGGCTTCCGTGTTGCTTTGCATGTTGTAGCGGCCACTTCTCGGAAATTGGATGATCGAAAGTTCTTTCCTGCTATCAGAAGCGGGACATCGTGAAACATCCGACCTGTCCCGGGGAAAAAAAAAGAAAACGAATTCGACAAATGTTTGTGACGTCTATTAGGGAGACATCATCACCCGGACTCCGCATTGCCCATTGCTACCGGCACTGGCAAGGTGGGAAAGGAAACCTAAAAGCCGAAAGAAAAAACGCAGAGAAGCGTTTAGGCAGCTTCCAGGAATGGCCGGCGGCCGAATTACCCTCGGGCCGGTCTGTCGGCAGGGTATCGCTTATCTCTATTAGCACTCAACCCGAAATGAGGATGGACCAAAAAAAACAAACCGAGCTAGACAAATGCGAGTTGCACGCCTTCTGCCGCGCACTCGGGCAGAAGGGTTCCGCGCAGCAAGGCCGCCCGGGTCTCGTCTCGAGGTCGCACCTCTTGCTGTTAGCGTCCTCCACGATCGTTGCGCACTGGCACATCTTTCTGGCTTGGTTTTCACGATTATATTGCCCTACCGTACCGGATTGCCGTACCGCGGGTTGGCTCTTGGATGTTTTTTTTTATTTTTGGTTTGTTTTCTCATGCGATCATTCTTTCATCGGCCCCATAAGGTTGTAAAGAAGTCGAAAAGTTAATAAACATATCATAAAGAAAGAGATTGTAAAAGGTCGTAGGTTCAATAAAAAAAAAGCAACCGTGGCCTGCTCGCTTACCGCTTACTGCCTCGAAGCCCACGGGCATGCCCAGCGGGTCACTCCGTGTCTCGAACGTTGTGGTTGGACCCTGGAACGATACACCGAGCACTTCGCGGAGGAGCACGGTTTGTGGAGATGGGCAAGGGTGTAGAACCGAGCTATCAACCGGTTCGGAAGGACCCGATCGGGTTCATAGAGAAGATGCTTATCGGTCGCATTTTCCGTCGGTTCGCCGGCGCACTCGCCCCAAACGATCAGCAGGACACAGATGTGACGATGCGCAGGTTTCTGTTTTTTTGTCATCTGTTCGGAGGGCTTTTTGGGTTTTTTTTGTTTTGTTTCTTAGGATTGGATTACTTTCGGGTTAATTTATGATCGCGACAGTTGCTTTCCCAGCGTTCTGACCTGATTTCGTAAAAAGAACGTTCTGTTACTGTTTTATTTGGTAAGGGGTTTTTTTCTCTCTTGTCTTTCCACTGTAACCGCTCGGGCTTATTGAGATGTAACGTGATCCTCGATGCAAGAGGTGAGCAAGAAGGAAAGCAACAACTCCAGAATAGATTAATTTATCGCTTTATGATTTGGGAAGCAATATTTACGAACCGAATGCTTATCGGGTAGTATGTTTCAGCTCACAGCTCGCAATCATAAACGGTGGACGTTCCGAGAAGAAAAAAACAAAAGCGAAGGTCGCTTTTTTCATTAAAAAAAGTACTTATTTTACTGTGCGTTTCTCAGTTTAAAAAATGCATCGCCACTGTATCGTGGCGTGATCGTGATCCCTTTAAACAGTTTTTAATCAAAACCCTGCAATAAAAGCAGAGACATCAACAAAACGGTACGTGGAATGCTACAGGCACATGCAGGAAGAATCTGCAAACATGGGAACGAAGGTACGAAGGTTTTATGTGTTCGAACTTTACGATCACTTTATGATCTTCGCGGTTCCTGCAGGCCGGGCTGGCGTTAAACATGTTAATAACAACCTTCAACAGCGTCCAGCGGGCAGTAGGCGATCGATGCTTTGGCCGCTTCCTAAGGCTGGAAGGATTTGCCCCTATGTTTCCTTGTCATTTCAAGGACTTCAAACTCGATCGATGAAGTTCCGACAGACGGCACGGTTGGCTGGCAGCCGTCAGGCTGAGGGAAAGAGGGTAAGAAAATGAAATCTGTTTGCGCATCGGCAGTCATTCGGCTGCTGCCCGTCCGTTTTTATGTCAATGTTTATGTTTGTACAGTGCCTACTGACCGACAGACTCGACGACACCCGCGATGGCGGTGTCCGCACACACACACATACACACACACACACACAAAGGCAGTCGGGTAGCCGTGGCAATACATCCCAAACAAAGGCAAACCATAACGAAAAAACAAACGACCATCCGCCCAAACAATAAAAAGGAAATCAACTCGCGAGGAAGTGCAGACAGTACCATTGTTTTTCGTAATGATTAACGACCCGTTCCGTGGTCCGTCCAGCCCTTTGTGGAAAGGGTGCACAGTAAACGGGTAAACAGCGCGCTGGATGCTGGGGGATCTTACCCCTGGCAAGATCCACTTGCGATGGGTGCATCGAATTGGTTCGCAGTAACCGTGTTACCCGGCTCGTCGCTGTTGACCGGCCGAACCGCGAACCGGTTTTCGGATTGTTTAATCAGCGAGCTCCTCCTTCTCATTCCGGGGGAAGCATTCTTGTGTGCTTTTGCCAAGACGATGCCAGACATCTTTCCTCGAGACCGGCGATTAGTTCGTTTAAACGGTCGGCTTTTTTTTACTTTTTGGCCAGCCGGCAACAACCTCCGGCAGGCTCTCTTTGCTTTAATGTGCCGGAAATAAGACAATCGCGCGTGCTAAGTTAGATGCTTTTGAGCAATTAATATAATTTGAATATATTTAAAGGAAATATTACACTCCAAAAGTGTAGTACTTTGTTGCCAAAGTTGGTTAAAAAAGAACGCGTGCTTTTACTCTAACCCGAAGGGACATTTATCCAATTTTCACCAGCCACCGCGTTAAAGTCTTTTTTATTTCGAAAAATAAGCAGTCCGGCAACGAGCAAATCGCCACAATTACGCACCTTTTGTTTTAGCTTTAGGATAGCCACAGAAGAAGAAAAAAGTCGCTGAATGCAATTTTCTATACCTTTCGGTTCTTCGGGCGGCCAGGAATCAGTGGCCAACTGGACGGGAAGGCCGAAAGAAAACAAAAAATTAAACAAAGCTACAACCGAAAAAGAAAACAGAAGCTTAAGCCGTCGACTTTAACGCCCTCCGGTGGTAGATGTTTGCCTGTTTTCCGTTTCCTGTGGCTCTCCGTTATTGTTGTCTTCTTCTTCTTCGTCTTCTTCTTCTTCCTCGTTGACGTGTTCTCCTCCTCCTTCCGCCGGAGGGTTTTATTCTCCTGATTTCTTTGATTTGACAACTCCAGGCGCCTAAAGGTCGGCCATGGTCGACGATCAAACAGGGAGAGGGCGAACCATAAGCATAAGCCGGTCCGGCAACTTCACACGTGCAGTCAAGAGCGAGACACCGAACCGCGCTAAAACGATGAACAAATGAAAAGAAAAGTAAAGGAAGGACGCCGGTAGGCATCAACAACACAACTCGAAGCTATAATATTAAGCAAAGAAAACACTGACCAAACTGACCGCTATTCTCCCCCCAAAAAATAAGGGTATAAAAAACCCCGAACCGAACGAGGAAAACAGTATCATTGTCTGGTGCGTCAGAGCTGGGCCTTTGCAAACCCGGTTATTATTTGCTCTCGGTACCTCTCTGGGCGGGAGGATACACCGTTTCGGCCCCTTTGCCACGATCGTTTATGTTGGCCCCGTGTCCGTCCAGCCAACCATTCGACGGCTATTGACGGGCATCGGGCTACCGTGGTTAAGGTGCTGCGGTCGGCTTCAAGTGAAGCGAGCAATAATACACACCGTGCACGGTGCGTTAGCGGTAGCATAATTCTAATAGTCGGATAGATCATGGCGGCTTCTGTAGACGATCCGTTTTGTCTTGCAGTGGCGCACGAAATCCCAACATCGGTGGGAGTTGGTTCGTTCCCGTCTTCTCGCTGCAGGTCTGTAATTTGTCTGGGACGGAGGTCTACTTCAAGGTACGGTTCTGTATCGATCACTGGCCCTATACCCGCAGAAGCAACCGAACGGGGCTTATGATCTATGATTTTTTGCTTCCAATAATATTGTTATGTAGAGCAGGCTTTTGTTCTGCTGGGCGGCTACTTCAAGTCGGAGCTCGAGTTCCGATCAGCATCGCACCCACCCCTAGTAGAGTTGATCCAGCCGACCTTAAGCATGATAGGAAGCGATGGATTTGCGTAACATCAGGTAGCACCGATCGGGGGAGGCTACTGGTCAGAGGTCGAGTTCGGACAAGAGCCGTGCAACCCAGTTTTAAGAGCAAGAGCAAGTTAAAAAAAAACACCCAACAACAACCCAACCAAACCTTCAAGCGTGGGAACAGAGCTTTGCTAGAATTGGGCCCAATTCCACCGTCGTTGGGGTTGGGAAGATGGGCCACATTTTATGACACAAAGTTGTAAACATTCGGTACCCTGTTTAGTGTACCGGAGAGCTCGTCTTACACAGAGATTTCATGTCTTGAAGGCACATCTCCAAACCAGCGGTTGGAAGTGTTTCACCTGTTGATTGTTTTTGTTTTAGGAGGAGAATATTGTTTTTTCTAGCCCCACCAAAAAAGCTGCAGACTACGCTAAGGTATAGCAAGTATTTGCGTCACTAGCGCTACATGTTTTTTTCGGGGTTTGGTGGTTGTTTGAAGAATTTGACGACCTTCAGGATGAGACTTTCCTATTTGTTGTGGTTTTTATTTTCTCTCAGAAACATCTTTAACCGGTCTAACCTTAAGCTTGGGTGAGCATGTTTTTTATCCAAACCTCCTTCGTCCATTACTCTGCAGTGAAACAGTCTCAGTCTTACGTTCTCCCTCGAATGTCCCCGATAAAGACATATCGGTTTGTTTTTACGATTATTATGTGCTCGTGTGCGTACACCGGACACCGGGTTCAAGCAAGGTTGGAAGTCGGTGCAGATCATGACCGGTGTACGCTGTTCAACACAGCATCCCGTACCCGAAGGTTACGATGTGTACAGTGTTCCTTCACAATACTGTAACGCGGTACGGCAAAACGGTGAGCAGCAGAAGGTGCGCCGGTCAGCTTACGATTCGGGCTTTTATGGTGCTTGACCAGCTACAAAACGGCGGATTGAGTTCAGGGATAGTCACACCCGCTGCCGGCAAGTGGCCCTTTAGGAGAAGGTAAAGGAGATGGAAAGAACTACGACACTAAAATGTCTGGACCTTTACATCTACCGACACACAATTGAACAAGTAGCTAGAGCCAAACGCGTCAACACTAGACGCAGTATGGCCGGGGTCGGTTCGGAGCTTTCTTCTTTTTCTGCTTTTCCTCTTCCATCTCGTGTGCCAATGTTTTGTCGGAAAAAAGAGGTGAACAGAAGAAAAAAAAAACTTCCCATCAGCAGCACCAACTTTAACTGGTCTAGGTGCTTGGGAGTGAGTTAGCAATAAAGCTAGACACGCAAATACACGTGAAACGTGTCCGGGGCTAATCCAATCGTGAGGCGTATGTGTGTGTGTGTGTGTGTATTTCTTTCTTTTCTCAGTTTCATTTTCTTTAATCTCCTTATTCCCGCATGTTTCCGCATTTACAGACCTGAACACCGAGTATTTGGATCTGGGATTTAGCCGAGGGCTTGGGTCATCGTCGCGAGCCAAGCGGATGCGGACGTCCTTCAAGCATCATCAGCTCCGGACGATGAAGTCCTACTTCGCCATCAACCACAACCCGGACGCGAAGGATCTGAAGCAGCTGTCGCAGAAAACGGGACTGCCGAAGCGTGTGCTACAGGTAAGCTATCGCGCTCAAGATTCCAAAAATCCTTGAACAGTGGATGCAAAATTTACATCCAATATGGGCATAAAATAGGCCAAAAAAAAAGGTCATCCCATCGACCATCTTTTTATCAATTCGCTACCAAATTCACACCAAAAGTACTAACATTTCCACCATTTCGCACTTGCCGTTCTCTCCCTTTCACATTCCAAAGGTTTGGTTCCAGAACGCACGCGCAAAATGGCGCCGGATGATGATGAAGCAGGAAGGCAAAATCATCGACTCGGACAAGGGCGACGGTTCGCTCGACCTGGACGGGTACGTTTCACACAGCCCCGGTTCCTACATTATGGGTGGCCCGGGCAGCCCATCGTCCCTCGACTAGCAACACACGCAGTCGAGAATGCAATGGCAAGTGCATCTTCGGCGCTGGATACGACGGTTACTCGGTGGGACGGCACCCGGCAACGGTTCGTCGCAGTGATGTGACCACATCACGGGTGAAAACTCACGAAAGTATGTGTGTGTGTGTGAAAGTTTTTTTTTGTGACAAGTGTGCATAAGGTGGCAGCAACGGAACCAATCCAATCATGCGACCCAAAATCAATGGAAAATTCGAACGTACCGTGTCGCCGTTGTGGGAAAGATACACACGCAAGAAGCAAAACAAAAAAAAACTGGAAAAAATGGAAATGTAAATCAAATCCCCTCCCCCCACCCGAAACAGGTTCGTGCGGTTCGTTTGCCGGTGCTCCGTTGATCGTGTGCGTGTGCCCACTATGCCCATGGCTGCGCACGGTCATGTCGCCGGTACACAATGATGTTATTATATTCAAATTTTCGTTCCTGGTTGTTTTTGCTCTACTCTGTTGCTTCTCGTTTCTCCATTTCCGACCGATTATTCGGCTTCGGAAGCAACGGAACACGCAGTGCAACGCAAATCTGCAACGCCAAATGGGGACAGAATGGGTTGATGGTTGGGCAGTAAGGCGAAGCTTACCTGTACACTGCAATGAATGTACCGAGCGCGTAAGGCATGTCGCCACGTTAGCTTTGTGGTCGCAGTTTAAATTCTTCCTGCACACATTGCCCCCGACTTGCCCGTTCCTTTTCCTACACCCACTATTGGTGATGACGGGTAAAAGCTTTCGGCATTCGGTACAAGCCGCACATGAAGGTGGTTGCTCCATGTGCGTTTGCCCCATTGCTCCCGGTGGGCGGGTTCGAAATGATGGAAAAATCTCACCGAACATAAAAAACACACACACGCTCACACATCATGCAATAGTGAGCAAACAAAAAAAAGTTGCTAATAAAAAATGTAAATAACAAAAAAACACTGCAAAAAAACTACGAACATAAACGCCCAGTAAAAAGGGATTTGAAGAGAAGAAAGCAAAAAAAAAGCACTGAACGAAACTTATAGCAAAGTGTAGGGAGAGAAAAAAAAAGTAGCAGAAGCATCACAAGAGACAGAAAAAAAACGAAACAACAAACAGTGCAACATACACGCTGAGATATGAGCAAAAGATAGAACAAGAGAGGAGCAAAAAAAAAAGCAACACATAGAGAAGACAACAAGAAGAAAACAGGGAAAAGACAGCAGTACACACTTTATAAACCAGCGAATCCAAAACGCGAATAGTGAACCGTGGTAGCGGTAGGAAAAATGCCTCGAACTTGCTGTAGAAAAGCAACAAAACGCATGGAACGAGGTACAACAATAACAGAANCCACCATTTCGCACTTGCCGTTCTCTCCCTTTCACATTCCAAAGGTTTGGTTCCAGAACGCACGCGCAAAATGGCGCCGGATGATGATGAAGCAGGAAGGCAAAATCATCGACTCGGACAAGGGCGACGGTTCGCTCGACTTGGACGGGTACGTTTCACACAGCCCCGGTTCCTACATTATGGGTGGCCCGGGCAGCCCATCGTCCCTCGACTAGCAACACACGCAGTCGAGAATGCAATGGCAAGTGCATCTTCGGCGCTGGATACGACGCTTACTCGGTGGGACGGCACCCGGCAACGGTTCGTCGCAGTGATGTGACCACATCACGGGTGAAAACTCACGAAAGTATGTGTGTTTATGTGTGTGTGTGTGTGTGTGTGTGTGAAAGTTTTTTTTGTGACAAGTGTGCATTAGGTGGCAGCAACGGAACCAATCCAATCATGCGACCCAAAATCAATGGAAAATTCGAACGTACCGTGTCGCCGTTGTGGGAAAGATACACACGCAAGAAGCAAAACAAAAAAAACTGGAAAAAATGGAAATGTAAATCAAATCCCCTCCCCCCACCCGAAACAGGTTCGTGCGGTTCGTTTGCCGGTGCTCCGTTGATCGTGTGCGTGTGCCCACCATGCCCATGGCTGCGCACGGTCATGTCGCCAGTACACAATGATGTTATTATATTCAAATTTTCGTTCCTGGTTGTTTTTGCTCTACTCTGCTGCTTCTCGTTTCTCCCTTTCCGACCGATTATTCGGCTTCGGAAGCAACGGAACACGCAGTGCAACGCAAATCTGCAACGCCAAATGTGGACAGAATGGGTTGATGGTGGGGCAGTAAGGCGAAGCTTACCTGAACACTGCAATGAATGTACCGAGCGCGTAAGGCATGTCGCCACGTTAGCTTTGTGGTCGCAGTTTAAATTCTTTCTGCACACATTGCCCCCGACTTGCCCGTTCCTTTTCCTACACCCACTATTGGTGATGACGGGTAAAAGCTTTCGGCATTCGGTACAAGCCGCTCATGAAGGTGGTTGCTCCATGTGCGTTTGCCCCATTGCTCCCGGTGGGCGGGTTCGAAATGATGGAAAAATCTCACCGAACATAAAAAACACACACACGCTCACACATCATGCAATAGTGAGCAAACAAAAAAAAGTTGCTAATAAAAAATGTAAATAACAAAAAAACACTGCAAAAAAACTACGAACATAAACGCCCAGTAAAAAGGGATTTGAAGAGAAGAAAGCAAAAAAAAAGCACTGAACGAAACTTATAGCAAAGTGTAGGGAGAGAAAAAAAAAGTAGCAGAAGCATCACAAGAGACAGAAAAAAAACGAAACAACAAACAGTGCAACATACACGCTGAGATATGAGCAAAAGATAGAACAAGAGAGGAGCAAAAAAAAAAGCAACACATAGAGAAGACAACAAGAAGAAAACAGGGAAAAGACAGCAGTACACACTTTATAAACCAGCGAATCCAAAACGCGAATAGTGAACCGTGGTAGCGGTAGGAAAAATGCCTCGAACTTGCTGTAGAAAAGCAACAAAACGCATGGAACGAGGTACAACAATAACAGAAAAAAATCAACAACATAAAGTGAGTATAACAACAACAAAAATGGCGGCATAGTTGGAGCTTTGCTAGCTAAAACATCTTCACACACAGACACACACTCACACACATACACACACATAAATACAAGACCACGTACATGTCGGTGTGGAAGAGAGATTCTTAATAATAATGTATGCACATATGATTACCAGCATGTATATGCATACTCTCGGTATGATTTTCTCATGTTCCTGATCGTTCACACACAAAAACCTGCGGTGCGGTGCGTTTCTGTTGGCTTCGGCTAACCATGTCTTGATCAGGCTTGATCTATCGCTTACCGATCCCGACGGCCATGTTTGTTTGCTTTTCTTCTTCTTCTTCTTGGTTTGGACGTCCACCGGTCGGGTGCGTAGGATTGGTCCGGCAGGATAATCCCTTACACGGTCGCTCCGGGTGCACCGGGTTCGCTGTGACGTTTGCTCATTGATTTGAATCGAAGTTGATTGATCAATCTCCGGTAGCTTCGTTTCCTTTCTGGGAATTTGATTTAAAAAAAAAAAAACCGCAAACATCTCCAGGACTCATGAATTGCAAATTGTGACCCATGCCGTTGCTGGGTTGGGTTTTTTGTAACCTTCCCGTAAGGAAGAAGGATAATCCCAACCGTACGGCGTGTATTATCCCACAAAAGGGGTTTGGCATTGGAGGATTGGCAATAGGTTCACGGGCGTAATAAATTCACATCCACATCCACATGGAAAACAAAGACAATCGATTTTATGTCCACCGTTTTGGCGTTTAGATGCTGGCTGTATTCCTTCCAACAACGGCGATCAACGGAGAAGTGATTCCGTTCCGTTGCTTGTTAAAAAGGGGAAAACATTCGTCTGTACTCATTTCCATTGAATGGAAGCATTAAGTATAATGTACTTCTGTTTGTTTGTTTTTTTTTGGTTGATTGATCAACAAAGAATTCATGTTCCTTTTTTACCATCTTTAAACTTTTTTTTTCGCACTAACGCGACACTTTACAATGGAAGTTTACATCGACGCTACATCGAAACTTGAAGCCAAATTTTCTAATTTACTTCCGGTGTTGCTTAACTTTTTCCCTCCTTGTTTCGGGTGATGTATTCCCATCGTAGTAACCCATCGTCGTTTGAAAAAGGGAAAACGAAACAAATCTAAAATTTATGAAAGCAAATCAGAACTCTCGCATGCGCTGGTGAGGATCATCATCATACGATGCAGGAAAATGCTCAACCCAAAAAACGGAAAAATGGAAAAGCCCGGGAAAAAAAGGCCCAAAAACGAATCTGTCACAACCATGACAACAAGTTTGCTCCGGGGAAAAAAATGGTTAGTTAGTTCATAATTTATCGCAATGCTGTGCAGGGAAACCCCGAATTGGGGTTTTTCTTGGGATGCGTGTTAGGATAATTATGGTAACGCCACCGCAAGAAATGTCTAACTCACGGTAGCGAGAATTTAATGCTCAAGCAGTCGCATGTAGGCGGACATCGGGGGTCGGGCAATATGCCGCTGGGTCGAGCACTAAGAAATAAGTCTGCAAGTGCAGTGTAGTGCGGTAGCATACACAGACTACTTTTGTACAGCGCGGGCTAGCGTGCCCTAAATACTTAAGATTAGCCGTTAGTGGAATCCTTTCCGCATGCGAAGGAACTTATAGCAGGTAGCGTTGTTGTTTTAAGGTCGGCCCGGACACGTCCGGGCGCTTATCCTAAGGGAAGCGAGAAGATTCTTATTTATATTCACTGACGAAGCTACGGATACCGATAACAGCGCAACGCGAGTAAATTGTTTTAAAAGGGAAAACTGTTGTGGCGTCGTGCGGTTAAAAATAAAACGGTTTAACTAGTGATAACATTTTTCAAACACATATAAAAACAACAACCTTTTCTTCCGTGTTCATTGACGCTCCCGGGGAATATCCCGGAATGAAATTGGACGAAGGTTAAAAAGAACACTGGAAAAGTTGGTGGCAAGCTCAGAATAACGACGAACAAATAAAGCGAAAGAGAACAGAAACATTAAACCTACGTGCGCTTTAATAAAATGTTAGTTTTTTCCTATTTATTACTTCCGAAACACACACACACACACGGCTGCGGATGGGCCGCATGCTCTGGGCGCAAAGGTAAGCCGCACTGGAAGGAAAGAAAACGTCCCCGAACCAAACGAACTTACTCAAGTGGCAGGACCTTCGCACACGGCCTAGGAGGTTATGTTTGTCGCACGTGTTTCCCATTCACGCCAGCACACCGCGACTGTGGCTCATGGACAACCTGAACATGAAGAGCTCATTATTTCACCTCGCACGTGGCGCAAGCTTGCGCCGAAGTGTCCCGCCGTGCCGTGGTACACGTTGCCATCGAGGACAAAGTCGAAGTCGGATGGATGCTTGATGAGAGAGAGAGAGAGAGCAGGAAAAAAACGAACCATTCGTCTTCCGGTGACACCAACCCTGGGTGGGTGGGAAGAAAATAGTTGTGTGGGATGAGTGATTTTCTCCCTTTCGCACTTACGCACTATAAGGGTGACAGCATAGAAAAAAAAAACTGGTGAAAAGTTGGTGGTGATTTCGGTGGCGGGAAAGGAACCAACGGGTTCCACCGCCACGTGTCAGGATCAAAAACGGTAAGGGCTTGTCGATAACTTTTATGCTCCAATTTGGTGGTGGTGGTTAAGCCATTCCATCCCGGTGGCAATCCGGTGGGTGTGCGCATTAATACGATTTTAATCAGAAATAATTGAGCGTTGCATGTAGTTGCGGTAACAGTGGATGAGTACTTGCTGAGTGTGCTGACAGAGCTGTTGCTGCACGGGGATTACTGTTGAGTGATTAAAAAATGAAGTCATGTTCAGATGGTTTTCAATAATTTATTGCTGTTTAAAGTAAATTTCACTGATGTTTTATTGTTACTTTGAGCACCAGGACTAACATTATAGTCATTTCTAGATTCTTTTTAAGTTGAACTAGAATGTTGTAGTGGTAGATTTCGAATCTTTCTCAATTTCTGAACTTTTTCAGAATCTTTCTCAATTTTTGAACTTTTTATCATAATTGAAATCGATTTTGTAAAACAGATGTCTCAGAGTGTGCATTCCACTTAAATATAAATCAATTCAAATCTTCATTTGTTTATATTCCAATTCAAATTGAAAGTAATCCAAAAATGGCTCCAACATTACCACTTTAGCCAAAAATTCCATAGGAGATAACTTAGAGTTTGTAAAATTGTTTATATTTAAAATTAATATTTCAGTGTCTTGTAACGCAGGAAACTCGAAAAGGAATCAATTAATTGAAAGAAAAGAGTAGGATAATTTGCAAATAATTTAATTATTAAAACAAAATTAAATTAAATTATTTGCAATGGCTTACATCATAAGCCGTATCAAAAAATTAGTAATGCATCAAACTGGTTAAAATTTGAAGAAGTATTATTAACAAGAGTATCGAAAAATCAACATAATATTCTAAAAACTTCTTTAAGGCTTTTCTTGGAGTACATTAATGGAAAATTTACGTTACATTTTATTATCTATCTGTCTGGTTGTGCAATAGGCCATGGACATGATAGGTTTACCATCGCTACACCACTCTCTTTCCAACCTTTCCAATATTCAACCCAAAAACTTCAATTCCCAGCTGGAGAAAAACTACCAGCAAAAAAAGAAAACAGCATCTTAAACTGTAACTCCCGTTTCACACGACTTCGTTGGTGGAGATGTAATGTTTTCGGCGGTTTGGCGGCCCTTCGCTTCCAAATGGTACAGAAACATGCCGACGAACAAACCAAAAANCAGATGTCTCAGAGTGTACATTCCACTTAAATATAAATCAATTCAAATCTTCATTTGTTTATATTCCAATTCAAATTAATAAGTAAAAGTAATTAATAAGGAAATTAATAAGGAAAGTAATCCAAAAATAGCTCCAACAATACCACTTTAGCTAAAAATTCCAAAGGAGATAACTTAGAGTTTATAAAATTGTTTATATTTAAAATTAATATTTAAATGTTTTGTAACGCAGGAAACTCGAAAAGGAATAAATTAATTGTAAGAAAAGAGTAGAATAATTTGCAAATAATTTAATTATTAAAACAAAATTAAATTAAATTATTTACAATGGCTCACATCATAAGCCGTATCATATAATTAGTAATGCATTAAACTGTTAAAAATTTAAAGAATTATTATTAACAGGAATATCTAAAAATCAACATAATATTCTAAAAACTTCTTTAAGGCTTTTCTTGGAGTACATTAATGGAAAATTTACGTTACATTTTATTATCTATCTGTCTGGTTGTGCAATAGGCCATGGACATGATAGGTTTACCATCGCTACACCACTCTCTTTCCAACCTTTCCAATATTCAACCCAAAAACTTCAATTCCCAGCTGGAGAAAAACTACCAGCAAAAAAAGAAAACAGCATCTTAAACTGTAACTCCCGTTTCACACGACTTCGTTGGTGGAGATGTAATGTTTTCGGCGGTTTGGCGGCCCTTCGCTTCCAAATGGTACAGAAACATGCCGACGAACAAACCAAAAACCAAAAAAACTATTCCATCAGGGTAGCACAGTAGCCAGTGGAGTCTGTGTTTGGGCGTAAATGGCGGCTTCTTTATGGAACGCTTTGCGCTGTAACAGTTCATACTATCCGCTCCGCAAACGGTGAAAGAAATCACTCACCACCAGTACGGCGTTTGCTTCCAGCATTTGTGGGCAGTTAAAGGTAAAACGCAGTAAAGCAAGCAAAAGGAACGAAGAAAAAAAACACAACCAACCCAACATGACATGAAACGAAATGATCCGTTGGAGTCTCGTAAAAAATTAAATCTTCCTTGTATTTTCTCACCCGCTTACTTGTTTTTTTGTTTCCTTCTCTCAAACTTTTGCATTCTGCTCTCGCAGGGAGTCATGTTTCCCCCCCCCCCCCCCCCCCCCCCCCCTCCGTCAAAAGCCCTTTACCCCATTCGGCCCAGTTAATATTGGTCAAAATATAGCGCTTTCTAATTATAAGCCTCTTGACCAGGAAGGGAATCGCAAAGGAGCACAATAAAAGAAAACTCGAAAAGTCCAAACGCCGACAGAACCAGAAGGACTCCTAGAATGAATATTGAGCATGGGCTCAACAGCAAAAAAAGTGCTATAAAAACGGAACCACTTGCAAAAAGCTGCGGTGTGCAATTTAAAAACACGTGACCCCAGACAAAGACATTCAAAAGGTTCGATAGCTTGAAATTGAAACTTGAACAAACGCACACATGACACAGCCTGGCATTGATTTGTACGCAGGCGAAAGAGAAGGACAACAAAAACTTAATAAAAAAAAAGTCGTGCCCCTTCTTTGATTGTGCAAAGTAAGAGAAGAGCAAAAACGCAACGCAAGAAATAAGGATCGAGTGCCGGAAGATGGCACACCCGGAGGGCCAAAGAAAAGATGCCTCAAATTACAGTAATTATACTGCGCTCGGGAAGAAAAAGGGAAGATGCACCATCTTTCCCTCTTTCTCTCTTTCTCTCTCTCTCTCTCTCTCTCTCTCTCTCTCTCTCTCTATCCCTCACCTCCTCGAACGTAAGGCCTCGATCATGCACAGGCGTGCTGTCGTCGGTGGCTACTTGCGGTAGCTATGAATGTCGACCGGAGACACGCAAATGATCATAATTTCCACCTAATAATATAGAATTGTCAAGAGCTACTGAAATTGTGCCCCGACGTTCCGAATCGATCGGTTGTTCGAAAATCGATCGTTCGCCGGTGTAATGTTGGCGGGCGCAAATCAACAACAACAGCATAAAAAAGCATGCCCCCATGTCGATCGGGCATGACTGCGAAAGGGAATGACATTTCGGNGGGGGGGGGGGTGTAGGGAGATGTAGATGGAGGTGTGTATATGTGTGCGGGGAGGCGATAATTGGTAATTGAATTAAGTCGACTACAACCGGCGGGCGCCCCAAGCCTCCGGGCAGCAACCCTTGCGATCAGCATTCCGACTGTTTGTTTTGTCGGTGATTGTTATGTTTTATTTTACTTCAGTTTGCTTCTGGTTTTTTTTTTTGGTTTTGCTTCTGCTGCTACTCTTGGGCACGATTTTCCCTAGAGAAACCCACACCCGCTGCCCAGCCGTGAATGTGCTGAGCGGTGCGCACCATTTTGTTTGATTATCATTAAGAGTGTGTTTAGGCTGGGCTGGGCGAAAGGTAAAGCTAAAGTTGCCAAAAAAACACACCCCCCCCCTCCCTCGCGGCCAACTGATCCTTAATTCATTTGTAGCGATTGTAATTCTAGCTCGCAGTCAATCGGATGGATTGACTATTTGAATAAATTTTGGTACCCGGTACACCGGGTGTGTGTTGCTGCATCGGCAAATCGGTTCGTGGCGTGGCATTTGTTTCTGCTCGTTTCAATTAGCTTGATGGGCACGCGTTATGCTAAGGGTTCGGGTTTGTTTGGTGCTGTCGATGAACGAACGTGCGCACAAACATTCCATTGTATGCTCGTCGTCAGGTTCGATTTGATTTAATTATTTATGCGAATTGCTTGTGAACGGATTTCGGAACAGTTTTCACAAGCAAGCGAAGGAAGAAAAACAAATCAGCTAAACAATTACTAAATATGTTAAATTTTGAAGGGGAGACAGTGAGAGAGAGAGAGAGAGAGAGAGATATACATAAAACCATGCTCGATTGCAAGCAGACCGGAACGAATGTTTAATGATTACTTGTTTGGTTTCTTCTATCAGATCAGATCGTTTATTTGCTAGTTTAATTTTATTTTTCTACCTTCAAATAAGCAGCAAAAATAAATTTTCACTGAATGGCACCCTAACACAATCAGCAAACAAGTGGCCTGCCTTTACTTTATCAACCGCAAAACAAAATGGTGCCGCCTTACCATATTTTAATCAGCAAACAAATTAGTGTAATAGCTCTGTTCACACTATACCCGCAGCCAATTAACTTTATTTTCAAAAACAAAACAAAAAAGAAACAAACAATTAATAGTTTTCCGTTGCAATCGGTTGCAAACATTCTTACAACACGGCGGAATTTAGCAGCACCAGTCAGACCAAATGAGGTACGCCGATGTGCGTGTAAATTGCTTACTCACACGATGGTGCAACACATCGAACAATTGGTTGAGCTGTCGCACGACAGTCGGAATGTTCTATAGTCAAATGTGTTTTCCTCTCTCAAAAGAATGTTGCCTGCGCTGTAATGGCGGTCTATCGGGCGTTCGTTTCCCTGGGAAGGAATTATGCTGTCCTTGTGAAATGTGATGATGATCCAAACAAGGAAGATGTTCCTACCAGGAGGTCTAATTGGTTTCCTACGCTCAATCAGCTAGCAGGTGTTTGGGGTTTTTTTTTATTTTGTAAGTAGAACAACAATTACGACTTGATTGTGATTGAATCTTTTGTGGTCTCACACAGACACACAAACACAGAAGGAAAAGTATTTAAAAAACAAACATAAAAAAATTTGTAATGATGTGTGCCTGCATTGTAAGCATAGCTTTCTGTGTGTACCTTTATACGGATGTTACTGACATATTTCACATGATCCACGCACGATGATTGGATGCAACAAAAAAAACACAGACCGCTCGAAGATGAAGCGATTTTTGTTGCACAAGTTGTTGCAGCAACAGTCACTACACACCAGCCAAAACAACGGGCGAGGTTTAGAGAACTGGAAAACGGGAATCTTAATTAATTGTGCCCGATAAAACAAATTCGTCCGCTTCCCAAGAAATGGTGCTCAGCTGTAGCCGTTGGCCCGTTGGGGAAGTATCTGTCTCTGTCCGAACCGATTTCACCCACGAACGACGCTCGGTCCGGACTCAGGCGAACGTTTAGATGCAGCAGCAGCAACAGCAAACAGTCGTCCCGTTTAAGGAAGCAGGTGGTTCTTTCTTTTAGCTGTATTTATTTTCTGTTGAACCGTTTCGAACGCTTCGCGAAAAACGGACGGACAGAAAGGTAATGTGTGCGGGCACACGAGCGCTGCAATAAGCGATCGGTGAGTGACAATTTGTTTCGTGACAAACCCATAAATGGTGGCCGGTATGGTGCCGAGATATGTAGAAAGGTGCACTGTAAAATGGGATTCATTCGTTAGAAAAAAATGGGAATGGGGAAAGATGAATTAAAGTGCGGATTTTTTTTTGCAAAAGATGGAAACCTGTTAATGATGATCTATAGTTTAATTGCATGTACATCAGATGATGATAAACACATATTATCCTATTACTTCATGTTGTTGTTAATAATTCATTATTCATATACATTGTGTTAAAATACTCTTTTTTGAGTGAAATTTCCAGTTATTTTACATGTTGATTTACACAAATTTCTTGTTATGTATTTTTAGTGTGGAGCAACATTTGTTCTGATGAGTTTTGATACATATGCGTAATATTATGTAAAAATAGAATCGTAGAATAGAATATTTTTCGAATTTTTAAATATAAGTTGCCTTATAATTTTGTTACGCACTGTAATCAATTGGCCATAAAAATGTGTTAAGCTTAAGCACTGAAAAATCAAATCACATCGAATGCAAATTACATGTTACTCAATAAAAAATGTAATAAAACCACAATCAACTCGATTCGTTAGTGATTCAACACGAAAAATGATTAAATACGATATGAAGCAATTAAATTCTCAATTTTAAAACCAACTGTTCTCGCAAGACCTTGGCCGGTTATCGATTCGCTGAGGCTGTAATTTTCCATTCTGCGAATCAGCTTAAGTGCTAAAAACTAGCAAAAACAAAAAAATTAAACCCGCATCAAAGCAGCTTTATCCCATCTCGTCTCCACGGCGACCATTTGCGTGCTTTCTCTCGTTTGCCCTCTGCTTCACGCTGAGTGACACAAATGTCAAACACTTGGGGCGCGTTGGAAGCTACGTTTGGAAGGTGATTTTCCATCAAACAACACAATGGTTGTCATGTCGCATGTTGCGGGTCGGTGGCGGGTAAGGTCGCCGGGGTGGTGGGACGCGGTCAATGCAACATAGATAGGGAAGGTGTGGGAAAAAGTGTTTCCACCCCATACGAACAAAGTTTCACCACGTGTGCGCGTGTGTGCGCGAAAATGTTGGTGGGAGGTTTTTGCCTGTGTTTTTTTTTCCACCCTGTTTTAATAAAAAAAAAAGAGAGAAAGAATTTCCCTTTTCCCTGGTGTGAACAAGGAAAGAATAAATGTTCCATCTCTTTTTGTCGATGCTGGTATTGGTATTGGTGTGATCCGTGTGAACGAGAAGAAGGGTGTATTCTTATCAGCGAAACTTTAAGATTCTCCCAAAAGATGTCTTTAATAAAGAATTTCGATGAACTTTAGAACGATTTACGAATACTGAATATAAACGCACACACACACACACACATTGAAGCAAATCGGCCTACTAAGAACACCCATCACGATTGTTCTCCCACCCTTTCTAAGAACGACCTGTTTTTTTTTCTTTCCTTGCAAACCATTCGAAAAGGCATTTCTTGGACGGAACTTTCTGCGCATGTCCGCCATCCCACCAGACTGTGCGGTCGGGTGGGAGGCAGACAAATACCAAAATTGGGCGGATGGGACGATATCACGCCGTGTTTCACGTGTGAGAAAAGCGCTTTGCTCACCAACCGCTCCCGGCGTGGCGTGAGCTCGCTGCTCTTTCTCACACCAGAAGGCTTTCCCCTTTTTCGGGCAATCGTCCCCTTCGCTTTCCCAAAACAAAGCAACCCACCATCGCGACATCATCTCACACCGTCGGAGGGGTTTGTTTTTTAAATCCGTGCAGCATACTCATACCGCATCCGGGAGCTGGGTGTGTGTATGTGTTTTTTTTTTATTATTATTATCCCTCTTTTGCTTCTATTTCTCGTTCACCCACGTTTCGGCAACGTGTGTCCTTTTTTGCGTACGTGCGTACGCACACTTACGCAAAACTCGCTCGTCCGTTTGGTGAATATATGTGTGTGTGTGTACGTCTATTCAAACCATCTCCACGACGGGCGCTGCAGGAGAATGCAGGACGCGACACACCTACACACACACACACAATCTGGGGTGGCACATAGCGGGCGGACTGCGAACGGCAAAGCACCACCCACAGCACACCCTCCCAAAAACATTCGTACTCTTCTCTTTCTTTCTCTCTCTCTCTCTCTCTTTCTCTCTCTCTCTGTTGCACACTCGGGATACAATATCATCGGTTGCTGCGGCGGCTCCCAACCGGTGTTGGTTTATGGTTTTGAATATGACTGAGTGGCGATAACAAAAATGGTTGCGTATAATGAAGAAAAAAAAAGTCCCTGTTTCTGCTCTCGTGTGCATGAGAACTAGTAGTTCCGATTTGGTTCCCGGGCTGTGTGCATTTTTGTTTTATTGTGACGCGTACCGGCGGTGGTTCAGACGGCTACCACGAGGCTTCCCATCAGCAGCAGCCCAAAGTTGCGTCCCGACCACCTTTTCGGTGTGTTTGTGTGTGTGTGCTGGTATTTGACAGGGAAAAACACCCCCCTCGAGATATGTCTGTGTGTGTGTGTGTTGATGTTCTTCAAACAAATGGGAAAAACCTCTAGCCGTGCTGGAACCGACAGTGATAAGGTACGCGGTATCCGGGAGCTTCAACGTATGTGTGTGTGTGTGTGAAGGTGTGTAATGGTGTCTGTGAGGTGACCCCAAACCCGAACAGCCGTACCAGCAACAGCAGCAGCAGCAGCAGCAGCACCAAGGAAAAATCGGCCCCAAACGGGCGGTGAAAAACTTACCCCAGCACCATTGTTTTCGCTGCCAGTGTATGGAGATGAGGCCGTACCAAGCGTGAAAACCGTTTCCGTCGCGCTGGTGATAAGTTCGAAAACCCCGAAACGAGTACGCGATCCAGTTGCAGAAGCTGTGCTGAAGCAGCATCTGATGGTGAAGTTTCGAGTCCGCGTTGTGCGTTTAAATTATGCAAGCAGACAGATTCTGCTTCCCCCATTTGTGTGTGCCATCCGTTGACAGCTCAGTGACCCAAATTCCGCAGCAAGAAGATACCGCCAAAAGCGATCGCCGTTGTACTGCAGCACGAGACTAACGACGACAGCGACACCAAGATCCAAACAAAACTCCCCGGACACTCAATCCGACGCCTCCGGCCTGAGGTGATTTTGTCGTCCTTTCCGTCTTACAGAGTGCAAAGCCCGCAAAAAGGTCCGCCGGTTTGCCGGTGCTGCTCACGCGTACCGTCACCGGGGATATACTAATTAACAGCATCAGACAGTGCACACCACTACACGCGCTGCTGCTGCTGCTGCTGAGTGAGTGATTATTGGCGGCGGTTATCTAAACACTCACACTTGAAGAAAGCGATAAGCGCGAGTGGCCAATATTTACACAACAAAAACAGAGCAGGGCAGTGCAAAAAAGGCAGGGAATGAGCGGGAAAGGTGATAGTGACGGAGATCTAATTATCCTTGTGTGAAGTGTGTGTTTTGTCTCTCGTTGCCGCTCGGTGGTTAACGTTGTGTTGGTGTGCTGACGGTCGGACGGTGCGAAATATTGGTGCCACCGATCGTATCAATCAAACGATCCACATTAATGCCATCGCCACGTCGTGGAAGCTATGTAGTGAATTTAATTAATTCGCCTAACTACGCCTAACGCTGCTCGTCTCTCGATACCAATCAGGTGCACCGGTTATCAACATCATTTATTTAGATTTTGTTCGTGTTTTGTCCTGAAGGTGAACTATATTTTACCAACCAACAGATGTTCCATCTTTAGCGTGTCGAGCGTGTGTTTCATGTGGCACTTGAACTTTTTTTCTTTTCTTTTCCTTGGTTTTTGGGGTTTTCCGAAGGATCACCACAGCTGGGAATGTGATGAAAGTGCCGTCGGAAAGAGATCCTTTTTCGATTCGGTGGTGGTTTGATCTTTTGCCGACAAGTCGGATGCACTGTGTTGAATTACCGTCGGGATGGTTTCCGAAGGAAGGAAGCGACACAATGGCAGGCTTGGAAGAAAACCTTCCATTTGTAACCATAAAATAGCCTTACTTGGACGTGGAGGAAATACTTTTGATTTGTGCTAGTATCGAGACATAAATGCTTCATTTAAATTTAAGTTGCATTTGCAACTTTTGTCATTTAAGGTGCTAAAGATGATAACGTTATAATGTTTGCGTATTTTTTTACTCTAAAACTCACTTCTTAACTACAATTTTAAACTGTAAATAATTTTACAATAATGTGATTCAAATTTATAGTACGAACAAAACCTATGGTTTGGTTCTAATGATTTGGTGATTTATTAAGAAAAGTCCTTCCTATCAATTGTTCAGTGTCATTCAAACATTCGCACACAAGGCTCTTAATTTTATTAATTTTCGTTTCGTAGAAATAACCTAAAAGAAACAATTTAAGTTAAATTAGCTAATTCATCGTACAGTAATTATAATATTAGATTCATAGAGTTAATTTAAAGTTATATTGCACAAGCAAATCATAAAAAGTGCGTAAAATCCAATCTTATCTTTAGAGAACCACAGACTGTTATGAGATTTTTGAGTTTATCAATATGTTTTCTAAACTTATTAATTTTTGTAAAAGTGTTTTAGAATCATTGATTGGATTTGAAGATTCATAACATATTATTTAAATTATGAGCGTGATTCTAACTTGATTCGTAATACACTAATATTTAATAATTAATAATTTATGTAGGATCAGAGCTGAAAGTTTAAACATTTTATAAATATTTTAAATAATATCTTTGATATATCAATAATTGTTTCAACATTACATTTAAATCAAATTGCTAAAAGGAAACTTCATTCAACAATGATTACTGTTAGCGCTTAACAGTGATGTATTATTACTTTGAACATCTAAGGTATAATTTATGTACCTCAGTACATACATCAAAATCCAAACATTTGATACAGGTTGGCATGTAAACTTGAGTTATGCAAAAAAAGTTATATTAAGATTTAGACTGAGAAACAAAGTTAAACGATTGACATTGAAAGTAATTGTCTGGGAAGCTGGCAGAGTTTTGGTTTTAAACAATTTGAAAGTAAAACAACAGTTTTATTTCTGGAACAGTTTAAAAATTTCCTCATGTTTCATCATCACCCGTTGGTTCCATTTTGGGCACACCTGTTCCTCGGACGCCAGACACATCGAACACCCGATTGGTTGCGCAAATTTCCTATCAGCAATCAATCCCATCTATTGATCGTTGTTCACACCAGCGACGTTTCTTCGTGACGTTCACTCATTCACATCCGAGGAACGGACTCGAACCGGTGGACGAGGGACCGGAAGCGGAATTACATTAACCTCCAATTGCCCTCCCGACAAACCCTTCCTTCTCGGTCGGCCAAAAGCTTCCTCCCCCCCCCCCCCCCCCCCTTTTTTGTCTCCTGATTCCAGTCCGGTTTAATTTATTTATAATTCCATAATGATACGATATCAATTAATTAATGTCTGCAAATGGATGGTTTAATTTTCATAATTGTACGTTTCATGATGCTGAATTTTTAATGCCGCACCGAGTGGTAACGATTTTCTTTCTTC
>STHB01000003.1:10667514-10682089 GCA_018908115.1 Anopheles rivulorum
TTAACGTTGTGTTGGTGTGCTGACGGTCGGACGGTGCGAAATATTGGTGCCACCGATCGTATCAATCAAACGATCCACATTAATGCCATCGCCACGTCGTGGAAGCTATGTAGTGAATTTAATTAATTCGCCTAACTACGCCTAACGCTGCTCGTCTCTCGATACCAATCAGGTGCACCGGTTATCAACATCATTTATTTAGATTTTGTTCGTGTTTTGTCCTGAAGGTGAACTATATTTTACCAACCAACAGATGTTCCATCTTTAGCGTGTCGAGCGTGTGTTTCATGTGGCACTTGAACTTTTTTTCTTTTCTTCTCCTTGGTTTTTGGGGTTTTCCGAAGGATCACCACAGCTGGGAATGTGATGAAAGTGCCGTCGGAAAGAGATCCTTTTTCGATTCGGTGGTGGTTTGATCTTTTGCCGACAGGTCGGATGAACTGTGTTGAATTACCGTCGGGATGGTTTCGGAAGGAAGGAAGCGACACATTGGCAGGCATGGAAGAAAACCTTCCATTTGTAACCATAAAATAGCCTTACTTGGACAAGGAGGAAATACTTCTGATTTGTGCTAGTATCGAGATGTAAATGTTTCATTTAAATTTAAGTTGCATTTGCAACGTTTGTCATTAAAGGTGCTAAAGATGATAACCTTATAGTGTTTGCGTATTTTTTTACTCTAAAAATTCGTTTTTCACTTCTTAACTACAATTTTAAACTGTAAATAACTTTACATTAATGTGATTCAATTTTATAGTACGACAACTTATCGTTTGGTTCTAGTGATTTGGTGATTTGTTAAGAAAAGTCCTTCCTATCAATTGTTCAGTGTCATTCAAACATTCGCACACAAGGCTCTTAATTTTATTAATTTTCGTTTCGTAGAAATAACCTAAAAGAAACAATTTAAGTTAAATTAGCTAATTCATCGTACAGTAATTATAATATTAGATTCATAGAGTTAAATTAAAGTTATATTTGCACAAGCAAATCATAAAAAGTGCGTAAAATCCAATCTAATCTTTGGATGTCCACATACTTTTATGAGTTTTATGCGTAAAATAATAATTTTTCTAAACTTATTAATTTTTGTAAAAGTGTTTCAGAATCATTGATTGGAATTGAAGATTCATAACATATTATTTAAATTATGAGCGCGATTCTCACTTGATTCGTAATACACTAATATTTAATAATTAATAATTTATGTAGGATCAGAGCTGAAAGTTTAAACAGTTTATAAATATTTTAAATTTTTTTTTTTATTTATGTTAGAACGGCCTGGCCGCATTAAAAAAAAAATATATTTTAAATAATATCTTTGAAATATCAATAATTGTTTCAACAGTACATTTAAATCAAATTGCTAAAAGGAAACTTCATTCAACAATGCTTACTGTTAGCGCTTTACAGTGATGTATTATTACTTTGAACATCTAAGGTATAATTTATGTACCTCTGTACATACAACAAAATCCAAACAGTTGGTACACGTTGGCTTGTAAAATTGATTTATTAAAAAAGAGATATATTAAGATTTAGACTGGAAAACAAAGTTAAACGATTGTCATCAAAAGAAATTATCTGGGAAGCTGACAGAGCTTTGGTTTTAAACAATTTGAAAGTAAAACAACAGTTTTATTTCTCGAACAGTTTAAAAATTTCTCATGTTTCATCATCACCCGTTGGTTTCATTTTGGGCACACCTGTTCCTCGGACGCCAGACAGATCGAACACCCGATTGGTTGTGCAAATTTCCTATCAGCAATCAATCCCATCTATTGATCGTTGTTCACACCAGCGACGTTCCTTCGTGACGTTCACTCATTCACATCCGAGGAACGGACTCGAACCGGTGGACGAGGGACCGGAAGTGGAATTACATTAACCTCCAATTGCCCTCCCGACAAACCCTTCCTTCTCGGTCGGCCAAAAGCTTCCTCCACCCCCCCCCCTCACCCCCTTTTTTTCTCCTGATTCCGGTCCGGTTTAATTTATTTATAATTCCATAATGATACGATATCAATTAATTAATGTCTGCAAATGGATGGTTTAATTTTCATAATTGTACGTTTCATGATGCTGAATTTTTAATGCCGCACCGAGTGGTAACGATTTTCTTTCTTCTCCCACCCCCACCCCCCCCTTCCCCCTTTCCGACATGTGAGCACATGTTTGGGATGTTTGGAAGTTTGGTGGGTTCCCGGGCGCTGGAAGATTTCTTAGCGCTGCTCGAGTGCTCCATCCAGTAGAGTGCCACGGTTCAACAGCACGGTGCCCGTGTGTGTTGTCTTGTCGCCCATGTCGCCATGTTTGTCCGCCGATCGGGTAGCATCGTGGAAAAATCAAGGAAACTGCTTAGTGCGCTTGCGTTTTGCAGGCTTCGTTCTCCCTCTCTCTCTTTCTCTCAACCTAACACCCCCGGGTATGGTTGGGTGCTTTTTGGGGAAGGGCAAGTTGCCAGCGTTGCCACCCAGTCAGGGAGGAAAAGAAAGAAAAAAACGTTCGCCTCATCGCCTCATGTCGATCGATTAACGGTTTCGGCTATAGTTACTTCTGTTTTTTTTTACCGACGGCAAAAATTGCTTCCAATTTCTTTTCCTCAACTTTTTTCCCTCCATTGTGTCGACACATGATGGACAAATTCATGGAGGGATTGATTTTGTTGTGTGAGAGAAAATGGTGAGCTGCATTAAGCCGGCACGTGCAATTGAAGGTTAGAGAAGGGAAAAAACAGTTTGTTCCAAAGTTTTTATAAGAACAAAAGTCTTTCGATCGTCCCATTAAAAACAAAAACACGATCACGATTTCCGCATGAACCCATACACAGCCGTATGATTTACATGTCATGCTAATGTAATGAATCATAATTTATAATACAAAAAAATGCACTTCTTGTGTTCGCCCTTTTTGTGTGTTTGTTTCGTATTCTTACAGGCAAACATCTCTTTTTTTCTCTCTCAGAATAAAACACAACCTTCTGGCAAACCGCAATCAGTGCGGTCATCAGCTGAGTCTGCCTCCAGCCTGGCTGCCCGTGGAAAAAGGGGGGGGGGAGGTGGAGGGGGGAGAAATATATACGAGCAAACAAATAATTTATGATTTTTAATTGAACACGTACACTACCGATCCGATCCCTTTCCTTCACCATCCGACGTGAAGGGTTTTTTGTGTGTTGTTTAATTGGCAACCCCCTCCCCTTTCTAGCAAGATCGCCCCGAAAAACGGGTTCCGGTGGTTGGGTGTTTCTTTTTTTCTTCGTGAAACCACAGGGGCGTATAGAGAAAAAAAACACACAGCCCGATTGCTGCCGTTCCTTTGCTGGGACGGTGGAATCATCGATTTACAAGTGTCAAAAACCCGGCCCTGGTTCGCAGAGTTTCATCGGCAGCTTCCAACCCTTGGCGCCACCGGGCGCCGTGGAAAACGCGACTCGGCGAAAACCCCGGGACGAGACCTTGCGGCCACAATCTTAATTGATTTAATCTGACCGGTGGCATCGAGATGTACATCTCGTGCAGTGCAGCATTTGTCCACCGGTGCCACATTGGTGTTGGCGCCATAAGACTCCCGACACCACGTTCGTGTCTGTGTGTGTGTGTGTGTTTGTGTCACCCGGTCGTTCGCGATCGATGGCGCCCTGGTCCGGTTTTTGCCTGTTCCCCAAGGCAAGGTTGGGCGAGTGTTAGTGTTTATAAACACACTGCACGTGCACCGTTTTACCGTTCCCGGACGGACTGGTTTTGCTGCCAGTTCCCCCACCGTTCATTCATTAATGCCCGGCCACGATCAGCTACTCAGCAACCGTTCGGTGCAGCTCGGGGTGTGGGAAATTTGCATGAAATTAGCATAAACGGCTCGCCTGCAGACGCTGACAAAGGATGCTGGCCGGGCTGGACTGGGCGGGTTTCTGCGTGAAAAGGTGGGAAAAGATAATTCAATTACGGTCCACTACTCACCCGATGTGATGCTGCTGGATGCTTGTTTGGACAGCGTGTAGGAAGGTGTTTGTTAAACGTTATAATTTAATAAAAGCACCCACTCCCGGACTTGACAAACGAGCACCTGGTCGCCGTGCTTTAGATTAAACGGCACCCGTTTGGGGATGGGTTTTTGTNGTGTGTGTGTGTGTGTGTGCTATCTTATCATACGTATGCCAGGATGAATAAGCCCCTTTTTCTCTCTTTAAGAAAATGCAGTGGGTCGCCAACTCAACGCCGATACACCCAGGACAGGTCGGTTTTCGATTCGATTTCGCATATGCCCGTGAGACGAGCATACATACCCAGCCCAACCCCCGCGCCACCCCGGATGCCAATTATTATCTCAATCGATGTCAAACCGCTTTGGACGTTGGTGCACCAAAGACGCCTCAAGATTTGCTTTGTCGGAAGGACCGTCGACCGTAACATCCCGCTCGCTTTGACGGATCGAATTGTGCGATCGATCAATCGAACCTGCCGTTCCTTGATCTTTCTCTCTCTTTCTCTCTCTCTCTCTCTCTCTCTCTCTCTGTCGCTCACTCTCGGTTCGGCACGTCAACCGGATCGTGAATGGGCGATGTGAATGCTTTTTCCCGAATGCCGCCATCAATGCCGGTGACGAGTCGAAACTCGCAAAAACGCCGCAGCAGCAGTGACAGTTGGTGAATGATTTATCTATTTGCCGTTTGCGTGCCGAAAGCGCTTTTCCGCGTTGGAGCATTCCACCTTACCGGGGGGAGGGGAAAACGTTCGGAACATATTTTCACCACCCTCAGCAACGGATGAGCCGGTACGCAACTTTACTGTTGCAAGGCTTGATGTGACGTTTGAATAAAACATTCGCCCACTTGGAGCATGACGGGGACAGACGAACAAGGGGAACAGGGGGGGGTTTGAGGGTAACGTACGGAAAGGTGCGTCTCAAGTGCTCTCGATTATCGATTTTGATGCACAATGAAGGTCCACAGTCCGTCCAAAAGGTGGACGTTTGCGCAGAAGCATATTAGGCGCGCGGGAAGTCCATTGAGAGCAATAAATGTGTGGTGACTGCTGTGGAGAAGTTCATTAGGAATAGTGCAGTGTCGTTCAGAGTTCAGCATAATCTTCGCTCGTGCTAACGGCACCGAATATTGAACGGCGAAACATTGTTGTACGAATCACGGATTTAACTCAGGACAATGTCGTTTAAAGATTTAGCTACAGTAAATAATAATTATTAAGTTTCATTTGATATATTAGATATGCAAAAAGATGGGACTTAATTCTGAAAGTTACCGCAAATAATTCAATAAATCAAATGTTAATTGTTCGACTTCGAATATCCAAGAATTAATATTTAATGTCCCATCATTCAATGTATTATTCAGTAATACTTTAAGGTGCTCCTGACAACATAGTATTCAAATCCTCAACGAGTTCTTCTAAATCGCCCTTATGCTCTCCAAATTCGGAGTGGCAGTTTTAGTTTTGCTGACTTACTGGTAACTGATCACACAATATATTGAGGACCTTTTCTTAATATATATTGAGGATGACTTGGAATATCTACTCAACCTAAAATGTCTACACTAGCTCATAAATCCTATTGTTTAATGTCGGTCGAAGTCTGTGAAGACTTTCCATACATTTTCCTATTGCCATAAATTGTTTGAGAAATCATAGCGATAGTATATCAGAAATAGTTACGAGAGTTAATCGTTGACGGCGCATGACCTGGCGGTAGAATGAGATTGATAATTCTAAGCATTAATTTCTATACTCTTACGAATTAATTTAATACTAATTTGTTTTTCTGAACTGCTCATCTAGTGCTACTACAAGTTGGTTCAGTATAACAGAACTCTATCAATTATTTCGAATCCTTGTTCTCCTCTATGATCCTAAAGCGATAAGTTGCCCGGTGTAAAACCACCTGGTTTCGTGTTATTAAAGAACACTTCTTTGAAGGATTACAAAATTACTAACCTTCATACCACCTCAACCATCTCAACAGCAGCTATCCCTGAAACCGAAACCGAATGACCTACATTGCGTTGTGCTTCGGCTTCCGTACGCTAATTAATAAGCGATCCTAAGTGACGTTGCAACGGTGCGTATGTTTGTGTGATAATTAACAACAAACCCCAGGACGAAGTGTGAGTGTGAAACGTAACGTCACGTCAGCGGCAAAGAAAGTGACAAAAACCAAAAGCGGAAGTTGCAACATTCTGGTTTAATCGATCGAACCATGCTGAAGGATCTGATCGCCGCCGAAACGGCGGTGCCGGAAAAATGTGCCGGTTGTGGCATTTCCATACGAGACCGGTAAGAAGTAAACAAAATTGCTGTTATTGTCTCTTTCTCTCTGTCTCTACATCTCTCTCTCTCTCTCTCTCTCTCTCTGTTTCCTTCTCATTTGTTGGTTTAACTTTGGAACTTTTTTGTTTTTCAACATTCCAGATACTACCTCCTTGTGGCGGACCGTGCCTGGCACAACCAGTGTTTGCGGTGCTGCAAATGTCTACACAACCTCGAAGCGGAACTGAGCTGCTACTCGCGTGAGGGAAACATTTACTGCAAGGACGACTACTACAGGTACGGATGCGCCCATCTTTCATAACACTCGTAGATGCGCCCGCAAAAGATGAACGATCATTATTTGGCGAAATATTTTAACCATCCGGACGGCCGGTATGGCAGACGAACGGGAAGGAAAAAGCTGGTAACACCAGCAAAGTGCTGTTGGTTTCGGGCTTTTTTTTTCCTTGTTTTTGAAAACCGTAACCATTTCTTAACTTAACGGATGCATTTTTATGCGCCATTTGCACGCGCCATCCCATTAACGGTAATTACCACGTGCGCACGGTACCGCCACTGGTTAACGCTGGGCCAGGCGAATTTTTATCAAACAGTTTAAAGTAATGGGATCGTTGTGGCTGTAAGGGTGGATGGAATGCATTAAGCGCAAAAAAAAAAAATTGGAAACGGTTTTAGTTTTACGACAGCAGAACAAAGCAAGTGCAGTGCTGCTTAATTAGAACGAATAATTAGGACAAAATGGTACATTTTGTTTTCCGACAAACCACGTGGGAATAACGGTCGGAAGCAAAGAGATTGCTTTAAGACAATACATGTTACAAGCTTAATGAGTGCTTTGATATAGTGCCATTTTCTTTCCTTTGTTTTATATTTAGTTATTTATTTATTTAAAATTACTAACAACAAAACGGCTTTCTGTTTAAATAAAACATAAAATAAAATTAAATAAAACACATTAAATAAATCATAAAAACTACGCTTTATAATAAACAAACTAACAAGAACAAGGAACTTGGTCAAAAAAGATAGTTTTAACAATTTATACACTTATAAGCTGTTCAACCGTCTTTTTTTACTCAAGTTATGTTTAAGATTTACTGAGAATCTTTAATTTCTTTGTGTAAAGTTTGCTTATTAAGAAGCTTGAATATAGTTTCACAGATGCACTTCACGTTTTTAATGCCAAGTTTAACTATTTCCCGTACTCAAGAGGACATCTGCACAGGACAGTTCGTCACGTAAAGTTCCAGCATAAAGTTCAACCAATAATACCCACATTAAATGTGCATCAGCTCATGTCCTCTACATTTATAGCAAATTTTGCTATAAAACTTAAGCAGCACAACTTCAGCTATCTTAACTTTTCTGCACAATAATCCTTTCCACGCTTGTCAGCAGACAAAATGAAGATGTCGCTGGAGCAAATGGTGGGGATACAAAAAAAAAAAGAGAAGAAACTAATGAGGAGTTTCAAGAGTGGCAAAAGAAACCGAAACCGTTACAGTAATGAAAGCAAAATATGCTTTTTACCTGTCCCATCCTGTCGCTGGGGTGTTTTTTTTTTCTTTCCTCTCTGTTTCCTCACATCCCTTTTTTGGGTCGGCTCGTGTGGTTGTGTGTATTTTTCTTTCTGTTTGGCCTTCTTTGTCCATTCAATCTCAGCGCTCAATTCAATCAGTTTGCTGCAGCCAACCGAAACGCAAACCGAAAACTCCTGCCTTGCCTGACAAACGAAACCACCCACCCGGGGGGGGTGAATCCACACCAACATGCAAAATAGCTGTTTGCGTAATAATGGTGCGAGCTGGAATGCTTTTTCTGGAGCACAAATAAACTCCGAGCAGCAGCAGAACATGGAACGACGACGCTACGTTCGGTACGTTCTACGGGTACCTTTTGCCTTTCTACCCAGGGGGGAAATCCACTCATCCACCCAAACAAACAAAAAGGAAGAGAGAAAAAAAAACCTTAAGGTGACTGAAGTTAGGTTACCGTGGAAAGTGGATGGGAAATATATTATGTGCATATCTTATTTGTTGTTTGGCTTGTCGCGACAACCGCGCACTCCCGCATGGCCGGATCTCTTTTACTCTGCGCGCATCTGTCCGGGACAGATTCTTGGAGTTTGGAGTGTATTAAAAAGAAAAGGAAGGCGAAGAAATATGCATCCAAAAAAAGTTCGCCTTTTATACTGGCGAGGTAAAGCAAACAATTTTACTTCGCGATTTTTTTTTTTCGTAATTCCTTTCTCTCCTGGATGCCGTCCATCACGCTTGACAAGCGGTTCGCGGTTTGTTGAACCGCTTGCAACGAAACCAGTGCTCGGTGTGCTGTTGCTTCTAAGGATACCATGCACATATGTATGTGTCTGTGTGTTTGAACAATAAAATCCTATCTTTATGCTAATGGACAATACCTTAATTTGATGGATTCGTTTTCCACTCCGTAAAGCACGTTCAAACATTTATTCTGAGCTTTATGTAAGCAAATTAGGTGTAAAAATTATACAAACATTTTCAATAAAACAGTTTTTTGTATGGAAGAGATATAAACACTAGCATTCCATCTTTGGAACAACCATTTTTTTTGTTCAAATAACCAATCGTTTGTAATCTGTGCGCCAACCAGCAAACAACCATGGAGACGCCTGGTGGTCCACACGGGATACCACACAGGAAGACACCACCGACGGCACTCGAGGGTTCCTGGCGTGTCGGACCGCATCAATTTGCATGCCTGATTCCGGTGGCCATCAGGCATCGCGTGAGGTTAGCGTGTCGGGCGGGTTTCCTGGTAACGATTTGCACCTTTCCATCGTACGATGGAACGGCCACCGAACCTTGCCTTTTCTTTCCGGTGGGCGGTTGATTCGTACTACCATGGCATATCCCGGGTAGTGAGTGGGTAGTACCATCAGCACAATCTTTCATCGGCAGTCCTTCAAACTGTGCTGAGTTTGGGGAAGAAAAGAATCCCCCCCCCCCTCCCCCCCACCCACACGGCATGCCGTCGCATGCCCCCTGTCGACATCATCATCCCACGTGGCAGCAGCCACATCGACCACCTAGCCATCCGGCTCGGCTACACGCGAACCAACGCGGACAGCGCAAGATGTGTGACCCAGATACGAGGGTGGTACGTGACAAATGAGAGAGAGAAGAAAGACTAACAAAACGGCGCGGCTGCAGTGACGAGTGGAGAACCGCACCGCGTAGAAGTGCATGGTTGATTGGTGGTGCAACCGATGCTACCGATCCGACATGCAACGCGCCCGGCTGGAACATTAACACACACACACACACACACACACTCCCCCGGGAGGTCTGGTCGGAGATGAGCCGCCAGCGATATCCACGGAACGGTGCGCAATGCATGACTGAATATTAATCCGGCTCGGTTTCGCAACACGGTAGCCTGCCAATGCGGGTTGCCCGACCGTTTCGGGGTTTTTTCGTTTTCTCGCAAAGCAAAATGGCTATGATTATCGCAACAACAACGAAAAAACAAAACAAAACCCGCTCCACGACTGTTCTGCTGTCGCGGAACTGGTTAGTGCAGTGATGTTGGGAAGCTGGGAAGCCACCCATACGGACGGATGGCCACCATGCTCTTAAAGTCCCCTTTCCCCCCCTTTCTCCTCCTTTCTGCTACACTGGAAACAGACAGTTTGCACGTGCTGTCGATTGTTACCGTGCCGTTCGCGTTCGCGGAAAGCGTCGGGATTACCATAAAATTGCGCTCGAATGTGCTGCTGTGTAGCCAGGGGTCGCATACATGCAAGCTAAGCGCATCAGCGGTGGATTCTGGCAGGAATCCGGTGCCATAGTGCGAACCACGTACGCCTGGTGGAACGCGCAATCGTGGATGCGTGGCTGCGTGCTGCGCACCATGGCCATTTAAATCATTCGCGTGGAATAGTTGCCGTTACTCACGCAACGCGCCGAACGCAGCCATTGAAATTCGAGCGACCGAGCGCAGCCGAACATGGGACAAAGTGGGGTTGGGAAGGAAATGGATTCCTAGGGGGGCGTAGAGTACTATATGCGTGAACCTTTTGTGCATTACCTGGATGCTAACTGGATGTTCTTATGTGGGGAAGGTTTATATTTTTATATAGTTTAATACTATTTTGGAAGAACAATTCTTTTGTTGTTAAAACATAACTAAGGAAAATAAAATAAGGAATATTCCCGATGAATGGAATGCTTTTAATGAGCTTTAAATTTTATAACTTATTTGTTTAAGAAATGCTTATAAAATGAAACTTAGTTACGAAAAATTCTTTCAAAGTTTTGATTTGAAACCATTACCTGAAGGATATATGAAGGTGTTAACCTCAACTTTTAATAGCTAAGAAATGACAATCTCAGATTGGAAATTCCGTCATTGAAATTAATGTTTATTAAAATAATCTAAAAGAAGATACTCAACTTCAGTGCTTTACAAAACATTTGCTTCAAAGTAAACTTATACCTATATGGCGGATGTTTAAAGTTATCAATCAATTTTACGGGGAAAATTTGTATGTCTTTTATAGTAGTTAAAGTAAATTATACACAACAACAAATGTATTGTGAATAAAAAATCCTGGTTTAAGTACAATAAAACAATCAACTTTATTTAAGGTTATCAAGACTGTCTTCGTAGCGATTTGCTTTGCGTTTTCTATCAACAAATTTCTGGGAAAAAAAGCTTGAATTGCTTTCATAATATAAACATCCTGTGCTTGCTGAATTGTTTAAAGCTTAAATAATATTTAAGAGCTTCGCTTTTACATTCATTAACGTTTCAAATTTAATACATAAACCTCAAAAAAGATAAATAAATTAGCTACATTGATTGAGTATAGGACTTACTGTAATATTATTTAAACAGTACCTATTAACATTTCCTTAACAAATGCATTTCTCTCCTTAAAACCACACAAAATTCAGCTTCAGTTCAGCAAAACGGAACCCAAAATTGCATTGCTAAAAAAAAGAACGTACGAATACTTTTCCCCCCTTTACGTTTTACGTAGTTGTGTCCTGTCTCCTATTTTATCCGCTACCAGCAACAACCGATTCGGTGACCGATCGCAACCAACGACAGTCATGTTTCACGATCGATTTTACGCCACCAACACGACCATCACCTCCGCCAACCGGTTTTGCATGGTTACAGATCGAGTAAAACGAAACAAAAAAACGAACTGATTCCCGTAGCCGTATAAATTTGAAAGAACAATAAAATAAAATTGTTAAAAAATGCATACCAGCCACCGTTCTGGCCGTGGACGGCCAGGATGTCAAACCGTTCGCGTCCACAAAACCGGAGATGGAACGGCTGCAAAAACAAACAAAAAAGGAACTCCCGAACGGGACTGCGGGACTGTGTGAGGCACCACAATTCCATTCAATCCCGATAGCCCTGTTAAAATGTAATGCCATTGCTCCTCTTCGCTGAAAGCACCGGGCGAAAGGACGCAACCGGCGTGGAAACAGAAGATCCCACTTTTGTTCGTTGCGTGACATTTTTCGTTTGTTTCCTTTTTTTGTGTGTGTTTGTGTTTTTTGAATGAGTTTCAATGTTCCTTCTGGGCTGCAGCAGCCAGCAAGAAGTTTAAACACAACAGGAAAATATAAAATAAAAAAAAAAAAACAGACAGCCAAACCATTTCGTCCTTTAGCCCGCCGGATCCCGGATTGCAATCGCGACAAAACGTTTTTCCGTTTCGTTCTCTTCCTCGAATCTACCACCAGGTTTTGCTTCCATTGCCTGTCTGCCTAGTCTGACCCAAGCTCGGTCCCAACTTGTTACTTGCACTTGCAGACGCTGCATCGGAAGTGATCGTTGGAAGCAAACGGCATACAATCGCCATCGTTCAGTCCAGTTGAAGATACTTTATTCTTCCAACTGCTAGCAAAGCACAAGCCGAAGCATTCGGGTGCCGATGGGCACAGTGTCCACATGCTAAGGTGACATCTTCGCAAACCATGTAGATCATGGTGCCTGGTTCGGTCTTTCGCGAAACGATCGTTTCTGGCCGAAAAAGGAAAAAACCCTTCCGCCTTGTACCCGCCGCGGAGGCCATTCGCCCATGCCACCGTACGTACCATTGTTTGCAAAACAAGTCGTCCCGAAACGGCTCGCACCGGCCAGGCACGACGAAGAATGTCGATTGCGGTATCGACATGCACGTAAAACACACCGCACGATCAGCCATCGCGGCAAAGCTGCGGCGAGCGGGTTTCGTGTGGACACGGGATGGTCCACACACGCTTCCACAGCAGGCGTGTTTCACGAACAACAATGGCGAAAATTTCGCGGAAATCTGAATTGTCCTGCCCTTTCTGGACAGTCCCCTTTGGGCAGAGCGCGCTATCAGCTGGAAAACCGGGTCCCGACCCAACAGAGATATTCGACAACGCGACAGCCATCGAACCCCCGGTCACATACAAGGTTTTTTTTTATTATTATTTTGGTTTTGTTTTCTGGATGTCGTTGGTTCTCCCGTATGACGTTTTACCTTGGAATCGATTGAATGGACATGCATGATTTATCGGGAATTTTGCAGCAGCGTTCGGACAACGGGATAAATGGTTTCGTTGTGTTTTCATCCCCCCAAAAAAATGTTAAAGAAAAACACAACGAGCAACCATTGCTGTGCTCCCGGACAACGAACAAAACTCCCTTTTTGCGACTGCAAACATGGCGGAGGTCACGTTTATGCTTTCAACTTTCAAGACATCTTGAGTGGGTTGTGTTTTTCTTCCCCCTTTCCGGTGTGCAATTCGATCGAGTTTTACGAGCACTTTGGTTGCGTTCGATTTCCTCAGGGATGCATGAATCATTCCTTCACTCAAACGCCCTTTTTTGGACGTGTCCAGAACATTGGCTGGAATGTGCGGACTTTTCGCTTCCGGAAGTGGCTTCCGTGACTGGGCAGACGTGGTAGATGACTGTACGTTTCAGTACGTTGTGAGTTTGTCGGTGGTCGTGGTCATAAATTTTGCAGCCCAGGGTACGTTCCGTTTAGGGAAAACTGAACCGTGGAAAGTACGCTTTGGTGTTGGTCATCCGGGGAAGGCCCAAGAAACTGTGACCCAAATTGGATGGAATTCGTCATGTGTGCAAAATGTTTAACCTTCATCTATTCAAGCTTCATTCTACCAAAATATCATCTATTACTTCTTATATCGATACACACATACTACTGCTAATCTGGAAAATCTTAATCTTAAATCTTAATAATCTTAGTAACGATGATATCTGCTTGGAAGATCTTAAAACTAACTGTGTAATTGACATCATTATTAAGCTTTTAATTAAGCTTAGCTAATTCTAGACGATTTTTAGCCGGTGCGGATGCACTCAAAACACTGGACAAACATTTAAGGACAAGTCTTATCAAAAAGATAACTCAAAAAGGAGTCAACGTATTGGATTGTCCGATTTCAATGTTAAGACATTCACCAGGTTATAAGAGTTCGACGTTGAATGAGTTTCCTCAAAGAGTTCATCAAGGTGTTTGTCCTACAGAATTCGTTGAAAGAGTTTCGTCAATTAACGCATAAACTTAGGCAAACTCTGGATCACTTAGCATAGCTATCAATTGTTACTTGCTTACTGAGTAGATATTTTTATGATTTGCTTAAAAGACTCAGAACACCAGTGTACAAACTCGTGTTGCTTTCATGAACAAAGTAGACATCTAGAATTGGCTGTTGCTCCACTCATTACCAGTTGTTATAACGAGCTGCTCAAAGTGACACTCATGTTCCTTATAGTTTTAATTGTTCAATCAGTATAACACAATTTACGAAACAACACATCATCATAATAGCAAATACATCCTGTTGCAGACATTTCTCCGTACGAAGATGTGCCCGGTGTGGCAACGGGATCAGCGCCTCGGATCTGGTAATGCGGGCGAAGGATCTCATCTTTCACGTCAACTGCTTTTCCTGCCTCGTCTGTGGGCAGCTGCTGCGCGGCGGTGATACGGCCGGGATTCGCGACGGCCGGGTGTTTTGCGGCGATCATTACGAGTCGGAAGTGTTAAGGTGAGCATGAGACGGGGGAAAGGATGGACCCATTTGTGTTGTTTGCATGTTGTTAGTTAAGCAAAAATGATAATGATCTTGCTGTAGAGAGTTAATGGAAACCCTTTTCAATCTCACTTTCTTTTCCGCCTATGTGTGATATTTTTATTTCCCTCTGTGGCTGTCTTGCTTCAATCATCCCTACTGTTGCGCTTCCCAACTCTGCTTAAACGATCCTTTAATTTACCGATTTTTTTTAAATTTCATCCC
>STHB01000003.1:10684657-10762386 GCA_018908115.1 Anopheles rivulorum
GTTTACGTTGGTTCTGGCTGCAAAAGAAGAGTTCCCTTGGGGCTAGATGCTAGAGCAACCGTTGCGGTGTGCCTGGGTGTGCGTGTTCGGTGTATTATCGAGCGCTAAACATACGGCCCGAGGCTACGAGCTGGTTTCCGGCAATCAGTAGTACCAAACCCTCAGGGCTACCACATCCTTTTGCGGACGGGCGGACCATTGGCGATCCTTTGGGGATGATCGGCAAAGTTAAGTTGTAAGGTAACGCGCTAAGCGGATTCCAAGATGGAATCGCTGTGCGGTGCCATCTATTTGATGCCCTGCTTGGGCATTGAGCGATTGGTTTTGGAGTGCAAGGACCTTGGAAGTAGGATGTTACTCTTGCAAAGACAAACGTTTGCCTGGCAAACAAAGACGTTGCTGATGAAAAAGGAAAATCGTTTTATTTTTATTATTTTACCATAAGTTCTTCTAAAATTATCAGGCCTTCTTAGCGTTTCCCAACGCACATCGATGTTAAAACGAAGTGAATAAGCAAATGATTTTTATGGAAAAATTAGTAATAAATCTTTAAGAATTTATTTCAAATAAACAAGCAATTACAATGAAGGCTTTAAACAATCATAATTATGATAATAAAATAAAAGATAATGAAACGATTCACACCAAGCTAACCATTGCTTAAATATAAAGTGATTGTCGTGAAACATTAAATTTAACTACGGCACAGCTGAAAAGCTGAAGCACCAGCATTCATAAGACGACCACTTGAAAACGAATAAAATCCGAACGCCATTCGTATGTCCTTAAACAACGCATCCGATTTGCATGACTAATTAGTTTGTTTTCCACCCGGGTATGCGCGCAAAGGTTGAACCGATAGTGTTGAGTAATTGACTTAATATCGGGCCGGCCACAATCGTCCCGGATGTTGTCTGGTTGGATGTTCGGTGCACGGTTCCGACACGCTCGTAGCCAAATGGCCAATTATGAGTAGCGCTCTGGGTCATGAACCGAACAGCCCCCGAAAAGGGGGGGGGGAAAAGCATTATTAAGCTGAAACCTATCGGATGTGCCTGCCGGTGGGGTCTGTTCGTTAGCGTTTTTGGCTGCAAGCGCAAGCTTCGCTTGCCAATACCTCGGATGGCGTTCGCGTGCCCACCAACCTGCTGGGGCTTTCCATCGGAGGCGTCCAAAATGCACGATCCCCTTTTTTGTGCAATGGCAAAGCGAACGGAACACAACACAGCTCCAAGGATGCTTTGGCCCCAAGGGGGGATTGGAGTGAATGGGAAACACAAGGGTGAAGCTTTCTGGGGCGAAAAGACGTTTGCATGAACTGCAAACAACTGAACCCGCCCCGTACGGTCTCCCGTGGGCGAGTGCTCTCATCATTAAATTAAAATAAATCACTCATACTTCCTATTATGCTAATGATTCGTGTATCGCATCTTCATGCCGGCCATAATTAGCTACGGCGAGTGTCTTCCAAGCGCCCCGGGATGCATGTTTTTTTTTTTTTGTTTTTGTTTTGTTTCCTTTTTCTTCTATGTGTTATAGGAATGCAACGAAAGTGGGATGCGAAATTTCGCTACCACATACACATCAAATCACCGATAGGGCGCCCTTTTGCGAATTTGCTAATGGAGTGGCAGATCGCGATTTCAACACACACACAAGAAAAAAACCGCCTCAAAACAACAAAAACCATTATCAAAATGCCGTTCAGCAGCGTTTTGGGGTGAGAGCGCACTGCTGGCGGGAAAACATATCGGGCAAAGTATAATGGCAAAAAATCAAGCGAAACCAGTAGCAAAAACGGTAACAATCGCCCTCAAGGGGGGAAGGGAGGGTAGGGGGTGGGAAGGGTAGAATTCCTGGAAGGAAAAAAGCAGTTTGAGAAGGCTTCTATCACTGATACCCACCGGTGCTGGAGACTTTCTGTGGTGGGTGCTGTTTTGGGGCTGTCCCACGACAGGGTGGAACGGCCCGGGCACGATCCTCTCGCGCCGGTCATGAAATCATCATCATCGAGGATAAAAATGGGAAGATCGTGCTAAAATTATGGTACGAGCCGAGCGCTAGGGGTACAACTTCATTAAAAGGAAATAAATAAATATGAGCCCGTACCGATCCACCGGACGACGGCTGCCCCGGCTGCCGAAGTTGAAGTTTGGATGAAGACGTGATTCTAGCAGCAACACGGCGTGGGACGTTTTTAACGTTAGCTGCATACCTGGTGGTGCATTAAAAGGTGAAAAATGAAGGGAAAATATAGTATTGAAACGTACTGCTTTTGCAATATTAGCATGCTAATGTGCTATTTGTTTGAGCTTAATGACTAAGAAATGGTTCTAAAGCAAGCTTTCGTTTGCTGGCAACACTTACGAAACAAGCATATGTTAGTAGCTACCCATGAATAAAACTAGGGAGGACGGCAGAAACAAATTATGCATGCTTGCAAATCATTAAAGAAAGAAAAAGCTACCATTTTCCGTCATAAAATCGACACCCTATTTCGGTCATAACGAACTGTGGCGGCTCTGTGGCGGGCCGGAATTATTTCGATGCAAAAGATTATCTAACTAGGGTGGCACACATCATTATTTTGCATTTTGCACCGGCCGTCATCCGCTGAATGGTCTGCTGGTGAAGTGGGGTTTTTCTGCACCTTCCTATCCCTTTTCCATTTGCCACTTTAACTACGTACAGTAATAAGCTAACTTCCCTAGTGCCCCTCCCATTTGCAGTGATGCATTTGCATGCCCACCGTTGTTGCATGTTGTGGGTTTTTTTCTTCTCCGCCATCAAACAACAACAACAAAAACAGCGCTTACATGCAAAGCGCCTAATCACTTCGTACCTTAAGGAAGATAAAGGAGCTACTCGGAGGCATTGGCAAATCACCGTGCCGGGCATAATCCACAGCCCCACAACAAGTCAGTATAGGAACGAAAACAAAAAAGCTTGCAAGAAAAAAAAAAAAACGATCATCTTCGGTTGGGCTTTCCGAGAACTTTATACCGAGCCACACTAAACGCTTGGTTCGAGCCACCCAGTACCGAACTATGCATCCATACCGTAGTGCAGCAAACCCTCTAATTCCGTACGCTCTAAAACAAGCACCCAGAAGCGATGCAATCGGAGCTTTTGCTGTTTCAAAAAAACAAAACAAAAAAAAACAGCTCAACGTGCAGCATAACAACGCTAATTTTCGATAAATATGACCACCGCCAGAGCATGTTTAAAAGCTAAAACCCCACAGACACAAAGCAAACGGTACGGGGGTATCAGCGAATAAACATGCCGCTGCAGCCAATCAATGCAAATCTACGTGGTGCAGTGTTTTGCCGCCCCCGTGTTTTGCTATAATGGCAGCAAAATCCGAACCGAAAGTTATGGCAGTCGTTCGTTCCTTGGTCGAGATGTTTTTCGTTCACCAGGCTGGGTTTTTTCTGGGAATATACATTGAGCGAATGGAATGAGGGTTCGGGTAAAAAAAAATGCATAATCGCCCCCCTTAGGAGCGAGAGAGAGAGAGAGATGCCCTTAAAGAAGGTAAAATGTTTACATCCCATCTCTTTCTCCCTCTCTTTCACACACGATCTCTGTTACGCTACTTACCCCCCCCCCCCCCCCCCCCCCCCCCCCCGCTATCTTCAACCCGCTTCTCAGTCACTCAAATTGGCACCGTTTTCTTGAGCGCGAAACAATAGATTTGTTTGAGGGTGGCTTCTCTCGTCAAGCGGACGGTGAAAAGCGGTGCAACAATTAAAACAAACTTGCAAATAAACAAACCCACCGTGCAAGAGAAAGCACCGAGGGAAAACGAGGGAGGAAAAAAGAAGGGGTTGTTTGCTCACCCTGCCAACACACCCACCCAACCCCCGGCAAAGCGTGGCCAATAAACAAAGCGGGCCGCTGGCTGGCTGAGCGGCGCTGTCAATGCAGTCGTAAATTTTTGCATTTTCCGCGCAAATCAGCAATTATTTAGCGAGCATGCCAACGTTTGTGTGTGTGTGTACGCCACTCGTTGCCGGGAGGGGGAAGTTAGTTGTCGGAAAATATGTTAAACACATGCTCGCACCGGTGGCGGCTCGAACCTGGGAACGGCGTGGAAATAAATCGTTTTGTTGTCGCTCGCCTTAGCTTGTACTGCGGTCGAACTTGCATTCGTGCGCGTCAACGGAAGATTTGGTTGACGAAGCTGAAGCTGGAGCAGTGGCGGCACTGCACGTTCAGAAGTTGTGGGTGACGAAGTACGTAGCTGTTGGGAAATTAGTCGTACCAGAGAAATTTACGTCTGTTGTGTTCAACAAGCAATGGGGAAGCCGTTTTATAAGCGATCGTATGCAACCATGGTGGTGATCATAATTTTCACCTTTTCTTGCCTCCTGTCTTTCCTTGCCTTTCTACTATCTGCCCGCGTAAACAACAGATCTGCTGCACAAGGAGCTGAGCGTGAACAGTTTGGATCTGTCCACGTACGACGGTAGCCAGTCGCCCGGATCCGGCGGCGCACTTACGCCGAACTGTCGCACCAAGCGTATGCGCACGTCGTTCAAGCATCATCAGCTCCGGACGATGAAGTCGTACTTTGCCATCAATCAGAACCCGGACGCGAAGGACCTGAAGCAGTTGGCGCAGAAGACGGGCCTATCGAAGCGTGTGCTGCAGGTGAGTTTGACACTTCAGAAATATGTTTTACGTGATTTTAGGATTTGGTTCCTTCAAGTCTTGGTGCTTCGGCATCTCTGGAGTACGTCCACTATAATTCGTATGATGTCTAGACATCGTAACACGATATTCAGATATAGGGAGCTTAGATATATTTAAGAATTCCAATGTCCCAATGGACACAAATCTTTAATACGCTTGAGATAGGTTGACTCCAACATGCTACGACAATATGTCATACGATTTTAATCAGTTCCCAACACCCTGTGTAGAGTTCGTGAGTACAAGACCCTTGTCCTTGTTGGACGAAGTTTGAAAGTTAAGAATATCTCATAATCATAAATATACCAATTTATGATTAATTAAGGCACTCAGATATAGCTTTCCTTAGGAAGACTTTGTAGTTTATGAAAGAGAATAGTTTGTCTGAGTGTCATCGTCTTCTTTACAGTTCAACATATTTGGCTTTTTTTCAAGATTCATCAATAAATTAGTCGTATACCTGGCTATCGTGAATACAATATTACATGGTCTGCCACTGAAGATCCTAAAAAATTTGGAGGAAGACGACCAAAACTATTTGGTGGCCTAAACAAGACCAAACAAGGATGCACTCTCTGTAGAAAAAGGATCTCTTTGTTCTGTATAATATTTTGTATAATATACACTTTCAACTGCTTAATTCTCTTCCGCCCAGGTTTGGTTTCAAAATGCACGCGCGAAATGGCGCCGGAACGTGATGCGCCAGGATGTGGGCATGGGCAATCCGGGCCAGACGCTGGGCGGCCTACCGTCGATCGGTGCCGTCACGCTTCACCACCACAGTGCCAATGGACCGAACGGGCCGAACGAACCGGGCAGCATCGGCGACCTTTCCTCGACGCAGGTCCTCGAGGAGATGCACAACATGACGTTCGCCGAGCTGTACTGACACAATCTGATGATCAAGAACATGATCCTGTCGAATGTGATAAAGCTGTCGCGCAATCAATCGCCCGCCGGTACCGCCGGACATGCAGCGATGGAGGATCCGACTGACCATGTCCATCTGCTGCCTCAGCTAGAACACCGCCCACCGGACCGTGATCGTATGGGACTGCTGGATGACGATCCCGGACCACTGCTGGACGAGATGACACTGGAAGCATCCGCTTCCGACGGTGGCTGGACACCGATCGGTTGTCTCGACGGTACTAGTTGCACCTCGTTGCTGGACGAAGCGTAAATACCCGGGGAAGAAAAAAAAAAACACCAAACGCCTATTGTAATTAGTGGTTGGCGTTATGTAGGATAGTAAGCGTGTCGTAGCGAATTCACTTTACAAAAGAAAAAAAAAAGACCGGAACCTCACCAAACGTCACACCATACGGACCACTCGGCTTCACCATCGCAAGGGGCAGCTCTGACGCCTCGTTACCATCACACCAAATGGGTCACGATGAATGGTAATTTTGTAGCCACACGCGTCTAGTAAGTGGCCTACCGTTTGCATTTTGCTTTGCCGCGCTAATTGGTCCCTTCGGTTGCGATACGGCATGCATGGCGACACATCATCGTTCACATCGCCACGTAACTATCGTCAGTTTCACACCAGCATCGTAAGAAAAAAAAAACGAACTGTTTGCATTTTAGTGCAATAATGGGAGTAAGTGGGAGAAAAAAGGAATGAAAGAAAAAACTCACATTGTAGCTCTAATTGCCCAAACGATACATCGGACTATTTGGCCACCTGCTGTGTTTGAACGTTGCCCCATCCACCCGTCCACCAAAGCCCGATTTCCGGCAAATTTCGTAATGAAAAGTAAACTGCACCAACTGCAACTTTTCTGCATTCTGCAAAACCATTCGAAGCCGGCTAAACGGTTGGTTCCATTCTACCGCATCTCAACCATGGTGCTGATGTTAAATATGTTCTGCTCTTTACCTCCCGCTCTTTTTGGTTTTGTTATACCCTCCGAACCTTATAATCATAGTTCGCCCACCTCCCCTCCACCCCCCCACCAGCCAGTGCTTGTAATTAATTAATGCGATAAACCAACAAACGATTAGTGCGAGCGAAAGTGTGAATGTTGCCCGCACATTGATGGGACCGGGGCACGCCATTATGGGCGGGTTTGCCCGAATGGCGAATCGCACACCACCCAACCACCGTAGTGGAAAACAAAATGGCCTCCCTCCCCAAAGAGCGGTGTCCGGAATGCCCGGATGCGCTCGCCCATTCCGGCGCGAATGTAAATTTCGTAATTGATTTAATAGTAGGTTTTTCGGCCCAACCGTAGAACACGTGTACACAATGTTTCGCATGCGTTCCGCTACTGTTTGCACACATTGCCCATTCGTGGAGGGCCGATTAAGGGACCAGACGTTTGAAGGCAGCAGGAAAGGTGAGCATGTTAATTGGAAAAATGTGTGCTAGCCGGTACGATAAAACACTATTCTTTGCGAGCGGACATTAAATTGGGTGCAAAACGGTACTAAACGGACCATCAGCAAAAGCAGAATATGTAGAAAAGAAAGCAAAAAAGCAGGAAATTGTTTAAACAACTCTAGCGAACGGTACATTTTTTATTTGGCAATTTGGCAACACTGTCATCATGAGCGCGTACCGTGTCAGTCGTGTCAAACGAAAGACTTCTACGCGCGCACAAGCAACGAAAGGAAGGATGTGCGGCATAATTTGACGATCATTCTTACCTGTACGCTTGCCCTTTCCAGCATGTTTACCCCGGTCCCCCGTAAAAGCTTAAGCTCGATCGTTCGAAGGTAAAGACGCGAAAGACGTAATGATCGTTTGTTAGCGGGTTGACAAAATGGGGATCTGCGATCGCGAACCCATCGGTACAAATTAGTGGTACAAATTAATTTACCATGCAGAAAGGAAAAACACAGCCCCACCCCGACCAGACCTGACAGGCTGCACTACGCCCTAGCCCTCATCGTGTAAGTTCATTTTCCCGCTCGATTGTTTTGCCGGAAAAGACGGAAGCGTTTGGTTGCAGCGTAACCACCAACCGGTGGTCGGTGGTCGGTAAACCTGTGGAAGGTGCACCAATTACAAATGAGTTCGTACGGCAACCAGTGTCCCGGTTTGCAGTAGTGCATTCTCCATTTCGGGATACAGGGGGTTAATTATTTTGCTTTCGATGTCTCACCCTCACCAGCCCAAACCGTACGGGTCCCGCGCACCACCAGCACAGCGGGACGCGAACGACACTGTGTAGCATTAATGAACTGGTACACGGTGGGCACTTCCCCATGCCTGATGAACTTTACTTTCTCGCGTTTTTTCCTCTGTTTTTTATTTGTTGTAATTGTCCCCATCACTCCCCATTGACTCGGCAGTCGATTTGAAAAGTGTATTAATGATATTCATTACCGCCGAGGGCGCGATCGCGACTTCAGCACACAAAACAAACACCCTATCCCGCGCACCGTACGGGATACATGATCGGGTTTTGCCCGTCGGCGGTTGACCCCGAGGTTGCAGCGCGATACAAATCGTATTATCCAATTAAAGACCAATTATCGGCCACCAGGCAAGTTTCGGGCGAACGGGCGACGTAGAAACACAGTGTACAAAGTGTGAATAATGTCGTCCCGGGTTGGGATTGAGATGCAAAATCACAGTGACAGCGACACGGTGCGCAAAGTGAGCAGCAAACTGAATGCCTCTCACACTATCGCCATCAAGACAGGTGCGCAGTCGTTGCGCCGGAGTAACGCCAGACCGACAGTAGCATGATTAATGAGCGTACTAGAAGTCTTGGGACACGATTAGGCCGACACTACCACGACATTAGTTGGCAGTAATTTAACAGAAATGTCCATTTGCAGAACATTAAAAAGGGGGCAATCACTTTATTAAGCACAGGCAATCGCATTGTTTCAAGTGCAAACAAGTTACACCAGAACAAGCTGCTTGTTTACATCAGAAATTATACAAACGTGTGTGCACAGCAAGATAGCACCATGCAAAAAAAAAAAATGGATGCATTACCAGGGCAGTGCAAAATCAACGTCATCATATTCCATAACGATGACAATTATTGTTGATTGCATATTTACTGCTTTTCAATATGCGTACCTTACCTTTCAGAACATACAAAGAAAAGAGAATAAATGAACAAACTTTTAAGCACCTATAATTTTATGTAAATTTCCCCCCCACAAACATTCCGTTTGCCATCTTTTCCCCAGAGGGAGTGGGGGGACAAGTTGACTGCATGTCAAACAAAATGCAATCCATTGCATTAACATTTTTCGAATAAAATACGCAAATTATCGCTTGTTAATGGTCACGGCAACCGGCATCAAAATCCTCGACCCATTCCGTCAGCAGCAAAGCGGCAAAGAAGCGAACTGTATTGGGAGGAACCCTGCGGAACCTGTTCCTCCCTGTTTCCGCTCTGTGTAAAGAACCATTTGCGAATAGTTTACCAAATAGCCGACACCGATAAAATGGCTTACTTTACTGTCGACGCAAAACATAAACGGCTGGGAATGGTTGCGAGCCGTTTCATTCGTGGCCGTGCAATGCGTGCGTGCGTGCGATTCTTCGAATCTCCACATCGAATCCGCTCTTTATCCGGATCGCAGATGGATCGTGGTTTAGTGGTCACATGCGTCACCGTTAATCAGTAGTCGCCAGGTCGCTGATCGCGCACGTACGGACACGCGTCTTCGGACAGGAATCTGCGCGTTGTCCATTGGATGACGATCTTTAGTCGGGGCATGGTACAGCACTGGGCAGCAGCATAATTACTACGCAGAAAGGCGTGTGCAGAATGCACCTTTGGGATCTGGGTGGTGTAATGGCAGCAAAAAAAAAAACAAAACGGTACGTGATGGTCGACGATGCGTCGTGGATGTGCTGCAATGTGACCCAACACCGGTGGATGACGCTAGATGTAATGAAACCAAATACAAAACAAATGTAAAACAAAACCATAGTAGGAAGCTGTAGATAAAACGAGTGCAAGAAACGCTATAGAAAACCTCAGAGGGAAAAAAGAAAAACTGCTAACAAGCTAACGAAAACCTTTGCGTAGTATGATCAGGTATTGTGCGTAGTATTTAGTGTGAATATTGATGTGATTATAGCACCAACAGTAAACAGCACAGGTACCGACATGAGCAAGGAGCGAGATGAAATCAAAAGTAGATCGTAGTAGGGTTAAGAAGGAAGGCTTTTCGGACTTAAATGTTGGTCGGGTCTTCTACCGGCAAGGGCCAACGCGACATTTACCAACCAATTGACCCGAACAGCTGTAGAGTGTACATTGTAGTCAAGAAATAAAGTAACAAATCAGCAAACAAACAGCAACAAAAAAAGGACCTATCGACCCCACAACACTTAACACCAATTGTTTCTTCTTGCTGTGATAACAATTGATCGGATCTGCAGAATTTCTGGCGACTTTTTGTTTTGTGGTGCTCAGTAAACTGCATCCAGCAAATATGTAACGTGCTGCTGCTGCTGCTTCAGGTTTTCGCGGTAAAACGATGCCACCGGCACGATAAGCGAAGGTGCAGAACGGTGTTTAGTGCTGTACAAATATTTCCCCGAAACCAACCACAACAAAAATCACTGGTGCAGTGGAAGTTCCCAAACTGTTACCGTTATCGTGCTACATAAATCGAAACATCAATGCAGCAGGAAAGGAACCGGACCCTTGAATATCCTGCACTATCCCAAAAGGGTTCTTTTTTTTTATTTGGTTTTTGTTTTTAGTTTTTGGGGCGAATATTGTACATCCGCATCCGTGGAACAGCAAGCAAGCAGCCAGCAGCAAAACCCAGGAATCGTGGTAAAAATTCAATATGGAATTTGCATCCAATTAAGGCATACTTTTTTTTTCTTCCACCTGGATGCCCCCATTTCCCAACCACGGTGTGGCTCGTATTCCTGGTAGGGCGACTGGTGACGGTGATCATCCCACCATCCGATTAGGGCGATTGGGCGTGTTCGTGTTGCCTTCAAAACAGTGCCCGAATCGGATCGGAAATGCGCGGAGGATTTGTGAGCCACGACCAGAACGGCGAGCGACCGTGGTCGTGAAGTTTTTGCCACGGGATGACACTGGTTCGCCCAAGGGGGAGGGAATGGCGGGTAGGGGGAGAACAAAAAGAAAACAATAGAGAATTATAGAGTGTGCTCGAAGGTCAGCGACAGGAGCGCTTCCGTTCCGTGGGTAAGCTACAGCCGAGGATCGAGTACTCCCGGTACCGGTGGATGATGATAAAATTTCCGTACGGAATGGAAGAAACCATTTCGATCGTGTCGGAAACCATTCTTTTTTCCGTTTCGCTTAACAATGATCACGTGCTTCTTCCTTTAGTTTCGATCCGAGCCACCTACGCCAGCGCACGTTGGAAAATGCTTTAAAACCATCGCGATGTGGCTGGGCCGCAGGAGCAACAACGGAATAAAAATATATTTTTCAATCGCTAAAGCAACATTCTACTAAAGGAAGTATCGAAAGACCAGCGAAGTGAAGGAACAAAATGAAAATAAGCAGCAAAATAAAAAAAGGGGCCCCCAACAAACACGAAAGAGTGAAAACACAGAAAGGTGAAACAAATATGAAGGAGAACAAATGAAGATTACACACGGATGCTGCGGAGGATTTTGTCTGTTTCTGTGCTGAAGTTTGCTTGCGATGCAGTTACGATCTTCGGTTTTTTGTTTTGCTTTCCTTTTTTTTATATTCTTTAAACCTCTTTGTTCTTTGTTATCGTGCAGCTTTTCGTTCTTTGTTTTAGTTTTTGGTTTTTACTTTTTTGTCATTTATTCTGCTTCTGCAAAAATGCGTTTGTTTTCTTTTAAAACCGTTGATTTGTTACACACTTTCGTTTTGCTTTGCTTTGTTTTGTTACTGTTTCACTTCGTTTCGTACGCTTTTATGCAGCTTCATTTTGTTGTTATATGCCTACATTTCGTTGGCTTCTCTCGCAAGCATTCCATTATTTACATAATTGCCAAACAATCTAACCCGCGAACGTTTATGTGCGGAAGGCGAACAAAAATTTTGGGAGATGATAAGGAAGGGAAGACAAATAAAACTGGAAAGAAAACATTCAAAATGGAGACTTGTGCGATATATGCAGGCAGGTATGGTATTGTTTGATTGGATTAATTTTTTTGGATTTTTACACAACAATATTACTAAAATGTGTTATTATGTTGAAATACGTAAATAATACTTTAAAAATTAATTTCCCATCCCCATAGCACTTTTCGATCAACCCAACGGTTCGGTGGATTATCAGCGAGCAAATGGGGAACATGCATTTCGAAGATCGGCAAGGAAGAAATCACTACCGAACAAAGCAAAACCAGACCAATTAGCGAAATACCGAATAATTCAATTTCACGTAACGTTTTCGGTGTCCTTGTTCGCACAAAATATCTAGCCCCAGATTTTGGGACGGAATGGGCGAACAAAACGTAACCGCAACAACAACCATAGAACCAAACCCGTTTCCGAACGAAATGCATACGGAACTACACGCTGCAAAAAGGTGTGTGTGTGTGTGTGTGTGTGTGTGTGTGTGTGTGTGTGTGTGTGTGTGTGTGTGTGTGGGTCCGTGGCCGTGACGACACCAAAAGGCAGAAAACAAAGCACACAAAGCAGCATCACTTTTCCGTGTTGGCAACGATCGATCGAGCAGGATGATCGTTTTTCACCTTGGTCAAGTCAAAACGCACGCTAACCACCGTTGAATCGGTCCCTAATCGGAAGGATATCATCCCTTAGCGAGAGAAGAGAAGCAAAACAAAAAACCACCCAGCACAACCAGAACGGAAGCCCAAAATTATGACAAATTATGGCGACCTGATTTGACGCAATTAAGGCATTCCGGGAAGCCTCCGCTTTTGGGGAATGGATTGGCCCATTCGGTCCTCACTAAAATACGCAGCACGGTTGGATTTTCTTTCACATATTAAAAAAAAACACACACACACTCAGAACGAAGGTTTCGTACTGTGGACGATGCGTTCCTGTGCGTCCCATTTACGGATTCCCGGTTTCCAGACTTTCCACCGTACATTAAGTTGTACTTTGTACAGTACTTAAAATTTAACAAATTTGATTACTTCCTTTTTCGTTGGCTGGTGACGCATTTTTCATGGTACGCGCGATGCAGTATAAAAATTCATAAATGATCGAATGGTTTCGTTTCTTACTTTTCCTTCCGCATCCACCGTTTGAGCGGGATTTTCCTCTGCTACATAAATCACCGATGAGTAGGCGGCAATTTTTTGTTTTGTTTTGAGAAACGCTTTTCACCACGCCGACGGCGAGGCATGGCCGATGAATGTGTGTGGATCCGATCGCTTATTTGGTACCGCCATCGTGCCGGAAGCGGTTTACGGCAGATCGTTTCTATCCTTATGCGGTTACCGTGGCGTGGTACGTGGCGGCACGATTGCAATAGAAAACGATGGTTAGTCGTGCTTTATTTCTTTTTTTAGAAGAAAAAACATATTAAAAGAAGTTTGAAACAAAAGCACATACATGTCAGTTAATTGGACATGCAGTCCAAATTTAAAAAGAAACCAAAATACGTAAACGGTGATCGTGTGAATAGCGAATAGAAAGCAATAGATACTTTATCCACTTGCTTGTTGGTGTATCATCTTGTAATATGTATTATTTTTAAATTAAATGCGATACCTTATTTCGGAAATAAATACTTGAATAGCCTGAGGATATAATCGCTGATTCCTCAGATCTTCGTTTATGTCTTTATGTGCATTGATCTGCCGTAGGTTTCCAACTATTTAAACGTCTGATTTTTTATATAAGACGTTTGGGTACAGATCAATAACAATAGCATCCTCAGGTATATACGAGCCTTTTTCATGGATGTTAAGATAGTAAATCTTCACATGAATGTCTCCTCATGGTTTAGTCCATCATATACGAAAGGCATTATATCGAATCGTGATCCTCTGACTCAGGATCTTTGATTCTGGATGCTTAAAATGCATCTCCCTGTCAAACCAATGATAGTCATGATCTTGAATCACTTGGACAACTAACCTCTATATATTCAATATATATTATATTTAATTTTTCATAGGTTTATTATTTTAATTAGTTTAAATTTTAGCTAACTGATTAATAATCTAAATTAAAAGTATTTGAATTTAAATAATTATGCAACCAAAGTCATTTGCCTCAATTTCTAGCACAACACATTAATTTAATAGCTAATGAATGTTAATGCTACCGGTTGTTTCCTTGTAAAGAAAACTACAACACTTTGCGTTGACAGCAACGAACGAAAGCAAGAGAACATATTTTATAAAACAAAAACCAAACAAAAAATAAGCGTTTGTTTGTTTGCTTTTCGCTTTGCGCCATAAATCTATCAGCAAGTTAAAAACGCCTGTAGCTGTAGCCTACATAAATCCTCCCCTAGACAGGAACAAGCGTGCGTCTTGATCGTCCAAAAATGGGATGAAAACAACTCAATAGTGCAACCGGTTGGTGTGCCTACGCACACACACACACACTGGCTGGAAACGTTGCCCGAAATGAGGAACCAATATTCAATTCCACTCCCAATAGACCATTTGTACCAGAGGGGCGGACGTTATCTTTCAACCACGATTAACCCGAACCCGCGGTTCGCGATGGTTACCGCCGGTTGCGGCATACCAAACATCCCGAACATCCTTCTCTCGCCAACGCTGTTGGCCGACGGCGGCTTCGGTGACACGGCGAGCGCTTCTGTTCGGTAGCGACCTGGAACCCGTACATCATGCCCTAACGATGCGATTGTGCTTACCGAAGGATCTGCTAGAATAAGAACAAACTTCTCTCCCGCGGTCCAGGAGGTCAGGTAAAAATCGATTTCTTAATTTATAACGCTTCCCATCCGTTTTATGGCAGATTCCAGAAACAAACAAAAAAAAAACGCCCGGTTCACAGAGGAAGCAAGCCATACATCATTTCCGAAGATGCTTATCTTGCGCCTAAAGATGCTACCGAAAATAGTTCCCGAAACGAAACCAACAAACATAAAAAAGCACGGGACACAAACCCATTTTCGTATGTCAGCATCCCGAGGCATTCCTATCTCACGGAGCTAGCCGTTGAAGAGCCGAACGACAAAGCGTTGCAACCCTGAGAAAGAGCTTTAGTTCGCCGGGGTAGTTCCATGAAATTCGGCACACATATTCAAAAATGTCCCGCACGCCAACCATTCCAGTTGCCAAAATGATCCTAATTAGCGAGAAAATAGCCCTTCGATAGTTACCGGATCATTCTACTGGTATGGTGGGAATTGGATCATTTTTTATTTGGTTTTTTTTTTTTTTGAGCAAACGTCTAAGGAGCCGTCTAGTGGGAATGATTCACCACTGGTCAAGGAAGTGACTCGCGGCTACCTGCCCTGTCATTAACACGCACTCGAGGAAGTATTTATCTCGTGGGATGGTTTGAGCTGCCCTTCCGGTAGCGGGTTCCGTCGCCTCACCAAAAAAGACAAAACCCGGTCAACTCCTATTCCTGTCTAAGCGTCTGGTGCGACCTCGTGCGGACACCGTACGGCTAGGCATTTCCTTCTTTTACCAAACGATTAATAAAAAACAAAAAAAAACACCAACCCAGCCAAAGGTACGCCATGCCGGATCTTGGATCGGTCTACGGTGGCGATGGTCCCACCTTCCCGAAATATACGCTGAGTCACCATGACTTCCCCGCCGTCGTGCTCAGGAACCGTCAGACGTTCGAAACGTCCAGCCGATCGATTGGTTCTCGTGCGGCACCAATCATTGTTTCACATCGTTATTATGTCGATTATTCAATTAATTCGATTCTTCCCCACCACACGCGGAAATTCTTGGCCGCATTTGCAAGCAGCACGGGCGGGCCACGAATGGGTAGGAAAGTGAAATTACACAATGAGAAAATTATAGAGCTGGAGATTGTTGGTCTTTTTTCTTTCATTCTTTGGCCACCTCTGTACAGTACACAGTAGCTGTTGAAGCAAGTATTATAAAGCGAGAAGAACCTTACGGCAAGGCAGCAGAATTTAAATCATACACGAGCCGATAATTTTTAGGTGTCCAAAAAAAACAAGAAAAAAGAAACTTCCTGGCTACCCATTTGCTGTCCGCCCACTACCCTCCCCCACGAAACAAAAGGCGAACAGAAGGGTGCCCGGGAGGCGTAATTCTACAAATTAAGACAATGAAACAGCAGCATGACGGTGCAGCATGGACGGCGTTAGAACGGAACGCCATTCGACCGGTGCTGGACCACATCCGATTAGATTCGTGCCCCGCGGCCGAAGATGGCGAACGCCGGACATTCAAATTCTTTCCCACACCGTCCTAGACTGTTCCAATCCTAGACGAATCGTTCTGTCGGATGCTGCCATGCTCCAGGAAGGTCATCCAACTAACTCCGGTGCAACTCTCCCTCCAAACTATCGCGTGAAGTGCGGCGGTGTGGGCCAATGTTTGGCCACAAACATACATCAGAGCGACAATTTGTTCCCTAGTTTATTGAAAATTGAGGTGTTATTTATCGATAACAGATCATAAATTTATCTCGCGTGTTGCTGTAATCTCCAACCCGCGGGTCAGGTGCAATGATCGCATCCTTGGCCAAAGGAGGTGTGTGAGAGAGAGAGAGAGAGAGAGAGGGAGAAAGAGTTACACGTTCGCATAAATGAATTTCACACAACAGGCATCGGCATTCTGCAGCAACATTTGCATATCTGCCACAATATCTTGCCTGCACTGGTGCGGCCGTGTGGGAAATCCTATTTGGAGGGAAGAAATTTATGATTGCCTCGTGAGCTGCCTGCGCTCGTATCGATTCGCACACGGTGCCACGGTTTATTCCTTTTAAATTTGTTTTCTTTTCTTTTCCTTTTCTTTAAAACCAACCCTTTTTTCATTCAACCCTTCGGGTGTGTAGAAATGTGTGAATGAAGTTTGCGATTGCCTGGGGTGCAGGCCTTGATGCAGGCAGGCTTCTTGATGCTTGACGCTAACTTCCCCTAGAGTGCATGAGTTGCACATTAGAGTAAATAAGGACAAAAATTAGTTTTTACAATATTTCCTAAATTTTAAATTATTCAAATTTTACGATACGTTATTATAATACTAATTATACAATACAAATTGTTATGTAAAATTATTATAAAAAAAAGCAAACGTAATTAGACGATTTTTTTTAAATGCTTACGACAAACAACAAAAAAGTTTAATAAAATACAGGGTTTGAGAGAAGAAAAAGTAAAGAAACGGCCATTTATAGAACATTTTCAAGTTGAAATGGAATATGTTTAAGTAGATCTGGAATCTTTTCTCTTTTCACGAGCTTCTACCAAGTTGTCAAAACTACCAACCCAAAAAGCATTTTTTTCTACAAAATCAATTTCGTTTCAAGTAATATATACCATATAGAAAATAGAAACAACTCTTTTTATCAATTTGAAATTTAAAACACCCTTTAGAACCAATAAATGAAATATAAATACGAAATAAAATGTAAAAATACTGTAGAATCAAACCTTGAAATATTAAAAACTTGTTTTAAACACACAGTAGAATATTGCCAAATTTTCCATTCATATAGCAACTTCTTTCACCTTTTTTGCACATAATTTCTACGCTTATCTTATCATTTTTATCCAGCAAACGCGAACGATCTTTGCCACAGATCTCCAAACATTGATCGGTCACGCTGAAGCAGCACCGATCGGTTATGCGCACAAAATTGAAATGGATAAATAATCCATCGGACAGATCACCAGCCAGTCGCTCTGAGCGTTTCGCTTTGCAAATATTGAAAACCTCCCTTCGTCCCGGGATCGGTCCCTCCTGCCATCCGGAAACCTCCACCAATCGTATCTCGGAAGAGAAACAAGGTTGGAACGAAACGGTTCATTTCGATTTTATTATTTATCTTACCTATCCGCTAACCCACTGTCCTCCGATGCTTCCGAGCATCGAGCACCAACCATGAACCGGTGGGGGAAAAATCATATCCCAACGCAAAAACCCCCCCCCCCTGAACGGGCTTTGTGGGAGGCGAGTGTGGTGTGTTTTTAGCATAATATATTGATATTACCACTCGAATACGTGTAAATTGTTTTATCCATTTGGGGGCGCTTTCCGAGCCAATGTGTGTGTGTGTGTGTGTGTGAACTGGCAAGCGCCGTTGGCGCGAACCTTCACCCAACGTGGCGGAACGTGACGTATCGATTCTTGTTTGGTTTTTAGTACCATTTTTTTTTCTTATTTTTTATTTTTCCTTTCACCCATCCATACAGCCATTGCACGCGAGGCGAGGTGATAAGCGAATGAATCAATGCCTGCGGGATGCATCATCCAGCTGCAGCAGCCCCGATGCACACCATTTCCCTGCAACACAAAACCATCCACCGATCTTACCTTGCGGCGTTCCGCATTCATCTTGCGGACACCTTATGTTTGCGCTGGCAAGACAGCCCCACAAAAAGGGGCTCGCTAGTGAAAGAGGCGCGATTCGCCGTAACCTTATGGGAAAAAAGTGGCGAGATTTAATTTTATTGTTTGCTTTAAGCGACCCGATTGGAAAAAGTAAATTGAAGCATAAATCAGCCAGATAATTCAAATAACCGGTGAGATTTATGGGTCCCACCATACGTACGTTGGCGCGTGATGGTAAATTCATAATTTAAAAATAAATATTTACACTTCAAGCAAAGTGTGTGCGTGTGCGTGTGTTGCTGGTGAAATCATAAATTCTAACGAAACGATGGTCAATATTTAGAACCATGTACGTTGGAATTAGATTTCTAGAATATGATTATGTCAAAACAATAATAGTTTAGTTTGATTTTGCACATAAAGAAAGGATTAAACGGAATTCATTAACGAAAGCCAGACATATTTTCAATTCAAACAGAATAACGATCATTCCCTTTGACTGTTGACTAAAGTTAGTGAAAGCTTCTGTTGCTTGTGACTGAGAAGGTAAGTAACCCTGCAATATTTTTGTTTACTTTTTTGTTGTTGGAGAACTACTAAATGCAAAGTAATCAATTATTCTTAAATTAAAACTCTGTAAATTTATAATGATATCGCCTTCTCATTAAAAATTATTTTAAATTCGGAAAAAAAACTAACAACGACCCATAGTAAAATCAACTCCCCTTTAGATCACATATTGTTATTGGATTTGGAAAATTGTAGATACTTTATTATCATTATTTTCATTTAGCAGCTCGTGATAATGTCGTCCCTTATTAGAAATGGGGTAGTGACTCTCTGATCGGTAGTGATTTAAGATTCGTTTACCATCGCTGAACAGCTGTTATTCGAGTGGAAGGTGGCAGATTTGTGTCTCTGCTCTAGCTTAATTATTTTTATCGATTGTTTGAATCATCTCCACCGAAAAACAAAAAAGTAAGAACCATCATTCAAACTAAAATGTATATAGGTTAGCATTTGTATTCCATTGCAAAAAAAACTGCCTCCTATAGTACCCTTCTTTAAGAAACACAAAATTAACACAAACAACAAACCTAACCGAAAGACGTATGATATGAGCCTCAGCTTCGGATTATCCTTTCCCTGTCCGCTTCCTACAGAAAGCACTATAAAACCATTTCGATCTAACGTTACAATTACGAGGAATCGTTGAAATATGGCGCTTAAAGGCCGATTGTACATCATAGAAATGTGGGGATACATATGGTTCGTTCGTGTTTTGGCAGCGGCTAGTGGCATTCTAGTGCACTAAGGGAGGTCCACAAACGTGCGCAACCATTAAAGATAGCCGCCATGGATCGGGTGGTGATGTATAAATGGTTTGTAATATGTATAAATTTCGTATATATCAACAGATCTAACGCTGCTGCGTACGCGTGAGCATATTAGGCGGGACGTATAGATTTCCAATGTTATCGTTTTGTTTGCAAGAGATGTGTTAATACCTGATTAGTAGTAATGTTTCCGTTCCTACCTGTTAGTGTTCGCACTTTCTATTTGTTTCGTTACGTTGGAAGGGGGGATGTCGTTACACATTACTATTAATTACTAAGTGGCTGGATCGTCAAATGGATCCTCTCTTTCACTTTATTCTTCCCCTACTGCGGTCCCATTAGTTATCGAATTTAGCGGAATGATAATATATCATTTAATACTACCCATTCGCGAAACAGGAGGTAGCAATACGAGTGTACTTGATAGCTTCCAACCGAATCGTACGAAACCCCATCATCATCTTTGCTTCCCGGGTTGTGCAATGCGGGATGGTTGTGTACTCCAATAGGAAGTGGGAATGGAAGATTTGAACAGGCATCGCGCCACGTATTAGTAAGCCACATCTAATCGTTCGCAGGGACACGACTTTGCAGTATCGTTTCATTCGCTTAAATATTGTATTTATGTTCATTTATTCTTTTGCTTCTGCGGGAGAAGGCTTTATGCTAAAAAAAAAATGTTATCAATCTGTAAAAAAAAACATAAATCCATAAACATAGCATAGCTAGCTTCCAAAAAAAACCAACATCAGGTCTTATTAGGTTTAGTTTTGCTAACCATTTTAACCTGTTAACTCTTACACTCTACCAATGGCATACGGTTTTTTTTTTTCTCTCTACTGCTTACTTAAACATTACATCGGGAGGGAGAAAGTAGCAATGATATAAACTCATCCGAAAGTGCACAATAACTACAGTAAAAAAAAAGTGTGATTCAAAACCCAGCTGGTACAGCTACACATTCAAACGTAATCATAACGCGCTGTTGTGTGTGTGAACATCTATCAAAATGCTTAAACCATAGCTAAGAAAGCAGATCGCTCCGTAAACTAAAATTGTACTTGTATAGTGTCCATTCGGTTCGATTACATTCATTGTGGTTAAGTGTTTGTTTTCTAAAACTCTGCTTGTTTCACAGCTCCAGCACAAGGGTGAAAATATTTATCAAACACAGCAATAGTTGTTTGTTAGAAATATTCGCTGAGTAGTAGAGCACTGCACAACAACAAAACATTTGAAAGATTTCTGAATGGTTTAAACAAAAATACGTTTAAATCACCCGAAATGATTTTGTTTTTCGACACAAAAACTTAAATGCTTGCTTAAAAAATGGACGGGACCAATATAGTCGCAAGGAACAGTACGTTCGTACAACGGTGTTACTTCATACATCAACTCGTATCTCGATTCTCATCACACGCAATGTTTTTCGAAACATGTTCGGAACCCACCACAGTTTGCTGATAAAAGGAAAACAAAAATAAACACCTTCCCACAGTAAGATATAAAATATGTTCATTAAAATGTTGTCTTGTCTATCGCTCATCCCAAACATTTGATATTGAATGATATGAAATCGTGGAACATGCTTACAATTCTTCAATACAAAAGTTACAATCAGTTGTACGCTTTGCTACCAACATTACATCTGCGCACACAAAAGGGAAAACAGGATAATCATAAAAAGCGATATTTGTGGGGGGGTTTGTTGTTTTTAAATAATACATAAAACAATTCACTTTCTTCCCCATGGAACGGATCCCGTTATAAAGTTGGCAAACTTGCAACCGCTTTTCTGACCGCCAAGTGCCCATTACAGCACTAACGATCGAATGAGTAAAATCATTTTAAGCTTTTCCCAACGCTACTTCCACCGCCGCTACTGCCGGTGGTGCCACTGTTCGGAGCATTCCCGTTCGTGACGTTACCATTGTTGGCAGTACTGTTCGAACCGTTGCCACCATTATTATTATTAACGCCACCATTTAGACTGTTCCCATTGCTATTGCTGCCATTGGAATGGTTGTGCTGCTGCTGCTGCTGCTCCTGGTTGCCACTGCGGTTAAGATTATTGTTCAGCGGTACGGTGGCACGTTGATCTTCCATGCGGCCTCCCTGGAGGCGCATGATAAGCGAAAAGAAATCCTCATCCGGCACGGTAGCGCCACTGTTCGAGGTGGCCTTGGCTGGTGCGACTACCGGTACGTCGCTCGCTTCCGCATCGAGCGTTATATTTGGCGTTGGCAGCTCCGAGCGTTGCTCCTCAATCCGTGAACCCTATTTGCCGTGATCAGCACGCAATTGGCACAATTAGCTTTTAACCATTTCAAATGTATTCTACAGCAAAAGAGAAAACACTCACCTGACATCTCATCAGCATATCGAGGAACGCATCGTCCGGTGGTGTACCGAGTGCGACCGGGTCCTCTTTCGCGTTCGAACCTGGTGCCGACTCGTTGTTGTTCGTTGGATGGCTCATGTTGTTCGCATTGCCAAGCGATATCCGTTTCAATCCGGGCAAAAGGGCTCGTTGTTCATCCATTCGTTCCGATTGAAAGTGTGCAATCATTTCCAGCAGCACGTTCCTAGCGCAATTAAGAGAGGGAGAGAGAGAGAGAGAAATAATTAGTACTTGTAGCAACAAGTGGAATAATACAAGTGACACAACCTGTTCTCTTTGCCCGCCGGTGGGTTGTTGCTGTTATGCTGCGTTAAAGGTTTCCTTGCAGAATCAACACTTTCGGCATGCGTTAACTAAAAAGCAGAAACGTACAATAATTAGAATACAGAAATTAGAGGGACAACCTTGCAATACCTTACCTTCAGCGTGCAACGCTGATCGTCCATACGCTTGCTCTGCGATCGTGTTAATAAATCGAAGAAATCTTCATCGTTGTTCTTGAAGCTGTTTTCGCTCTTTTTCACCTTCGACGGTTGGGACGGTGGTACCTGCGCATTGGTCGTTTGATTTTCCTGCACATTATGCTGTGCCAGCTTTTTGCCATCCGGCGTTAACTATAAGCGAAAGCAACTCATTAGTCACCACCGATCCAATAGAGATTAGACAACGTCAGTTCCCCCGGAAGGTTTTTTTTTTTTTTTGATCTTTAGCCCACGGGAGGGAAAGTTAAGGGAAATTTTGGCAACATTAGCTTATCTTACCGGTCTGATAAGAGTGCATTATTCTGTTTTTTTTTTCTTTATATACTGCCCTGCTGGTGGTTCACCCAACCAATATGTGATACGGATGATAAAACTACACTCACTTGCACCGTTCGATACGAACTTTACGCAAATGAACTATCTTCTCGAGCCCCGAACCAATCAAAGCGCTGTTGCTAAACGGTGGGGGTTACCTATCAATCCCATTCCCATGATGCTACACAAAACCCGACCCAGTCGTTACGCATTCAACATATTCCCATCGATTATCATTGTTTGCCCTTGATTATAGCTACCCGGTGGCTGTTTTGCATTGGATAGACACCGACCGACCGACCGACCGACCGACCGGCATTAGCGATAACGATCTCACACACACTCGGCCTATCCCCCAATTGACCCCCTCCACCTGTCCCCCGGATGTTTACCGAGTTTGATCAAACATCGTAAAGCATACCTTAATTAGGTCTAGCTGTTCCATGCTCTGTCGACGTAAGCGATGCTGTTTGCTTGCCGCTAGGGACGCCACCTTTGCCGCTGCCGCATGCGTTTGTCCGTGCAACGGTTGCTGATTACGGTGCATGGTTCCTGTTTCGCTGTCGCCCATCCCATCCGATGGTCCCTTCATTACGGTGGCGGTATGTGCACCCGCATCAACGCCCGCATTGTCCGTGTTGAACAGCTCCGGCAGTCCAAGCATTCGGCGCAGATCGGATATGTTCATGCTGGCCGTGTTTTCGCCCACCATATCGCCCAACTCCTTCGCCAGCAGGTAGTGCGAATTGGCGTAGTGCAGCGCTTTCTCGTGGTTTCCGATTGAGGTGTGAGCATTGCCAAGGCTCCAGCAGGCACGTGCCTCACCGATACGATCGCCCAGCTCCTGTGCAATGGCCAGATGCCGCTGATGATAATCGATCGCCGTGGGGAAATCGCGTAGTAGCGTGTAGGTATTGCCCAGACTGTAACACGCCTGTGCCTCTACCGCCCTTTCCGTCAGCTCGATCGCTAATGATAAAGTACGCCTGGGAAAGCGGAAAAGCAATACGATAACAGGAGTGAGTATTATCTTTACACAGCGTATACAACCGACAAAAATATCGATAATATACGCAACTTGCGTTTCATATACACGAATGATTGTTCTAGTGCGCCCAGTGCGACTTCAGCTTAACATCCGCTACTCACTTGTAATGATTAGCCGCCTGCTCGAAGTGGCCGAGAAAGATGTGCGAATTGCCCAGGTTGCTGTTTGCTCGCCGTTCGGCCGCCTTATCACCAAACTCGCGCGCTATTCTTAACCGCTCCTGATGATGCTCGATGGCCGTCTCAAACTCGCCCAGCAGATAGTACGTGTTGCCGAGATTTCCGCACGCCCGACCCTGCGCACCGCGATCGTTTAGCTCGCGCATCAGGCGCAAGTTTTGCTGATAAAAGTCGACCGCTTTCAGCAGCGAGTCTTGCACCTCGGCCGAAAAATCGCCCGGATCCTTCTGGCCCAGCTGCTTTCCCTTGGCGTGGTACACATTGCCAAGGTTGTACAAGGCCCGGCCCTCCGACAGCCGATCCTCGAGCACGCGCGCTATTGCCAGGTGACGCTGGCAGAAAATGGCCGCCTCGTCAAACCGACCCATCACCTTGAGCGTGTTGCCCAGGTTGCCGGATGATTTCGCCTCCCCTAACCGATCGTTCATCGAGCGGGCGAGCGTAAGGTCGTGCTTGTGGTACTGCATGGCTTTCGTGTAGTCGCCCAGGTAGAAGTATGCGTTCCCCAGCTGACTGTAGATGGCACTGAGCGTTCGCAGATCGTCCGTACCGGCCTGGATCGCGGCCTGGAAGAATGCCACACCCGCTCGGCAATCGCCGGATTTGCACAGCCGTTCACCCTCCAGAGCCAGCTCGAGGCACATCGAAGAACCATCGTTATTCTGTGGAAAGAACGGAAAACGTACACGATGAGACACGCTGATGGCAACAGCAACAATTAATTGATCTTGGCGCCCTTAGCGTACAAACGCAGCGATTCATCTACACCCTGTTGCTTTCAAATTTCTTCCCCACCCTAACGAACCCGCCGTTCGCCGTTCATCATCGTCTTACAACATAAACGCTGTTTATGATTCATCGTGTCTCCGTCGGATCATACGTAGGGGGGTGAGAGAGGCATTTGAAGCAACAAATGAAAAACAGACTAGCGGCTTGTCTTTCAATTAAGAGCATCTTGACATTGCGTAGGAACGTTTGTAAGCGTTTCGGAACCATGCACACTGGCAAGCAGACAAAAAAAAATTGCATCCACTCGATACACTACCTGATCGCTGGATAAATTTTCAGCGCTCGCCGAAAGTGACGACATCGTACGGGCGTGTGTTGATTGGAATGTTGGAACCTTTTTTATATTTTTTTTTTGGTGCGATGCTTTCCAGCTGCGGCAGGCAATTTTCAGTCTGGCAACCGACGGCAAGAAAAACGTTTCGCGTTCACCGAAAGGAAAACACTTTCCCTTGAGAAGAGACGGTGGTGTTTTGTTTGTTTCTCGTCCTCCCTCTTGCCGCTCTCTTACTCTGCTCGCTTCACTCGCTCTCTCGTTCACTCCTATACCATGGCATTGCCCCTAGGCAGGCATCTTCTGCAACAACTTGTTGTTTTGGGAGCGACCGGATGAAGATTCAGTTATTGCGATTAATATCGATGACGAGTATTACAAGCACACAGTCTTTACTGTTCGCATACACCCGCTCCTTCTCGTGTGACTCGCAGTGCGGGGAGTATTCTTGTACCAGGCGAAATTTACGAACACATTCTATTCCCCAGGCGTTCCGATGCTATCGATGCGAACTTTGCAAACTGCACAAAATAGAAGCTACATTCACTGTTTAGGTAAAATTACACTATCGTACGTTGCGGGACACTGGCCGCATTCGGTAGGTAATCCGTAGCATTCCGTGTTAGATTCGCACTAGGGTAGACAATCAGCTTTTGTAGTTTCTTTACGCTAAATTATCGTTCAATTTCTACCAATAAACAACTACAACACGGCACCATGGAAATCGCCGCGGTCATCGAGGATGACAGTTTGTTGACAGTAGATTTGAAAGAAATACAAATAAACGTTATTAAATTTTAATTTTTATGCCCTTGTTTTGTGAATTGTATGAAAGTGCATTATGAATTAAATTGTTGTCCAGAAAATAATTTAATAGACAAAATTGCCAAATTTTATTAGTCCTTTTAACTCTCTACAAATGGTAACCCAGCGAAGGCTTCCCTTATTTCTCCATCGTCCTCCTCCGTTCGTGGTACATCCATCGCACAATCATCCTTTTCCTCCTGCTTTGCCTCGTTAAAGTCCTGCGGAATATTCAACACTGGTTGCATGTACGCTTCTCGATGTATATCGCACCATCGTTTGCCCACTGCTGGAAAAATACACTTTCGAAACACCATGCAGGTTACATGCTCAAGTTTTTCGATCTTTATCCTAGAAAATCCCATCAGTCCAAGCGTGTAGCGCCAATTTTTCATCNTCGTCCTCCTCCGTTCGTGGTACATCCATCGCACAATCATCCTTTTCCTCCTGCTTTGCCTCGTTAAAGTCCTGCGGAATATTCAACACTGGTTGCATGTACGCTTCTCGATGTATATCGCACCATCGTTTGCCCACTGCTGGAAAAATACACTTTCGAAACACCATGCAGGTTACATGCTCAAGTTTTTCGATCTTTATCCTAGAAAATCCCATCAGTCCAAGCGTGTAGCGCCAATTTTTCATCAATTTCGCATTCGCTCCCTGATGTCGGCTGTCCGGCGTTATGATGAGAAGAATTCCTTCTGGTTTTAACAAATTGTACGCCTTCTGGCAGCAGCGCAATCGTTGGTCCGACGAGGGAAGATATTCTAGCAGCAAGCTAAAAACAATCGCATCATAATGCTCAGCAGGGAACGCTTCAATAGAATGGTGCACTTCTGCTGTAGAAGGTTTGGACAGGGTTTGGTTCACTGTTGCATCTAGAAAATCACAATGCCACACCGAAGAACAGGCCGGAGCAATATCAATGGCCGTTACATCCAAGTCCGGGAAGGATGAAAACGGATCGTAACAGCTTCCCACATCAAGCAGCTTTATTCGATCGATCTTGAACGGACGATGCTCGTAATGGTATCCAGCATCGATTGCCTGCATGACTTTATCATCCTTCTCGCGAAACAGATACAGGAGCGGTGTTGCTCCATGGAAATAGCACCGGCATGATGCAACAACCCATTCGATGCGGCTGTTTGACCGTTTGCAGCTCACTTCCATCGTTCGATCCCAGTAGCAGGTGGCCAGTTTGTGCATTGCTTCTGCGTAGCTTTTCAACAAACCTTCGTCACGGACGTGTTCCTTCCATACGGATTCCGGATCTTGTTGCTTCGCCGAATCACGCAACCGTTGATGAACGGATTTTATAAGCCCGGATAGCTCTAGCTGCTCTTGCGTTGCCATCACAAACTAAACACGAATGCGCGTTGAGCATTGCGGTTCCAAAACGTAAACAAACAGTTAAGCTGTGGACACATGAGTCCAATGAAAATAATAAAAAAAAATTTTGACAGCTGATTAGCTGATAATAATTTTTACTCAATTTCACACCAAACTTATTGCTGTAGCGAATTACACAGATATAACGTGAATAAATAAAATGAAAACGCCTAAAATTTCTAAAACAAATAATTTATTTTTCACATTCTATCAAAACCCGCTTCACAGTGGGAATTGCGCTTGCTCGAAACTCAACAGCTGCTCGAAAGGGACGGGTTTGCTCGAATAAATTTCCCGTGTGGTTTATGTTTTGGATAAAAATTAAGGGGGCAACCACTCGAGAAACTCTAAAACTGCTTATTTTGCCTTCGAATTTTACGATTTTACGATAGAAATATTCAACGGCTCAGATGCGTTTAGATTTCCTTTTAATAGAGAACAGGCAGGATAAAAATTATCAGAAAATCAAAGTTTGCACGTGCACAACGTGAAAAAAATCGAAAAGAAATCTGGAAATATTCAATAAAAACTTATGGAAAATCCAAGGAAAACTTCCCGAGTACCCCAAAGAAAGCTACGTACAATTAGCTGAGCTAGAGAGAGAGAGAGAGCTCCATCATAAGCTCCTTAAAATCTGTTGGAATGCTACAAAAATAAAAAAACAAATTTGGTAAACCAAATTTTAGGACTTACTGAATGCCCATGGAAAACCGTGAATCAAGTCATGAATCAAACATCTCTTCTGACGAATATTTAAAAGGATTTGATCATCAACTCAAAATGAAAACAAAATAAATTGAATTGTAGGTCATATTTTTGAACTAATTCTTTATTTCATCTGAAGTTGCTCTTGCATAAAACGATGCAGATAATTTTAGCCCAAAAACTTATCGATAAGTGTTGAAGCAATTCCAAGCCATGTACGTCCGGTAGATGATTTCTCAAGCTCCGAAACTTTGCTCATAGAGTTATAATAAAAGTAGTCCAAATAGTCCTCGGGAGCAGTAGCAGAATCCTCGTTTGGTGGATACTTAGGTTCATAATAAACGTATTCTTTATATTCCTTATCGACAGTACCGGATCCTTTATCGTTGTGTGGAGGATTGCTGGACTCATAATCAGCGTAGTCCACATAGTCCTCAGGAGCAATAGCGGATTCCTCGTACGAAGGATAAGCCCGAGAGATGTTTATCACGGCACCAAGGGTGATCAGAACGTATACGAAGGCAAACTTCATGTTGATTGCAGTATGGGGATGGAACTGTTTTAAACAATCTCCAGTCAGAGCTTTTATAATACAACTTACACTAAACTAGAAAAAAAACATCAACGATAGACTTTAACATCAAACAAACTTCCGAAAAAACAACGTTAAAAATACTTTACACTAGTTTCGGCTTGTTCCTTGTGCTATTTATAGTCTGCACTTGTTTGTCTCAAGAACGATTTATGAAAATTTCTTGTTTTGGCTATTAGAACGACAGTGTGTTTGAGCAAGTGTACTGACATTGCTGCGGTTCGCTATCGGTAGCAGCATCTCACAACACGAACCGATTCTTCAACGTAAGTGTTTCCAGTTAAAGTGCAACGCTTCAGTCAACATGATAAAAGCGCTCAGGAACGTCGAAAATTCAGCATAAAAATCATACTTTACATACTTACATATCGTTCAAATTCAGCAAACCAGGATCATAAGTGAAATTGTGTTACATAAAACAGTTCCCTGAAGCCTGAACTGAAGCAGGTGCGAAGGCTAAAACAAAACACACAAAGTAGCTGATCATGCGTTTGCCATGTGTCTGATGTCACCGGTTAGCGATTTCAAGATGGCAAAAGATAGAGGCCACCTTCGGGTTATAGAGCCCGGAAGGTGTGTACTTTAAACCGTTTAGCGATGAGGCTATTTAGGCATGAGCGGTAAGGTGTATTTTTTGTTGCTGATGATCACCTCCTGCAAAGGGCGATTACGCCATTACGATTTAATGAATTATTTTTTCTCTATTTCTCTTAAATATAGATGAAATATAAATCACGAAACAGTAACACCTAAGATGGTACTACAAACATCTTAACTTAACCCGAAAAGTTGACAATAAGCTTGGAATTTGAACTACCCATTCAACAGGCCACGCAACAGGCTCCCCCATTTCGGTCACCGAAGCAAACATTATCGTCACTATATTTGGATGGCTCAGCGGTCAAGTCTTAACCTGCCGTTGTTTGCCATTGTTTCGGTAGTAATGTGCTGTGAACGCTTGCATAATACGCACCGAGCTGACGGCAAAATGTGGTTTATGGGTGAACAAAAATTTGTCCATTTCTGTCCAACAGCGTGAACGAACGAACACACATTCAATCTGCTAGTGCGTTTCATTAGCTAAGCTAAATATTGATTTAACCAAAAAATCTCCCTTCAACGCAGCAGGTGTCGTTGATGATGTCGTTAGGGCATGCACGAGCATATAGTACTCCGAATCTGAATGTACATGCAATTTTGTACCATAAAAAAAAGCGATCCAACTTCGTACACACTTTTCATGGACGAAAGACGACGCATGTAGACATACTAGAAGGCTGCGGCAAGGAGCTACACGCGGCTGCATTCGTAACGCAGCCAACGCAAAGCAAACACGCACCGCCAACTGTGAAATCAAATCTTCAAACATATTGCCGCCCATGGTTTCTGCTGTACGCAGTACACGCCCGGGGTGGCATGATATGCATAATGGAGTGCATTGTTGGAGTGCGCAGCATAAACCTCACGGCAACCGATCACCGTGCGCTGCGAAGGATCCCGAAAGACAAACCTGCTTCTAACAATAGCTTTGCCTCCTCGAAAAGCTGTACCAGAGTTGATAAATTAATTTTACCCACCGACATACGCAAACACCTCTAACCGTTGTGCAGCAGCATCATTACACTAGTGAAACGGTTTTCCTTTCACACCTCTGCATCACGTGGAAATTGTGGAGCACGCATTCTTTGCTGTTTGTCACAACAAATACGATTTAAATTGGAATTCTTTTAATTAGCACGCAATGGATGCCGGGGTGTGCAGACAGCAATTGGCCCATCATACGCCAAAATAATACCACGACCGAAGCCGGTCGGTGTTTTTCGTTTTTCATTTTGAAAATTTGCGCGCGCTCGCGTTTCTGTATTCATTCACTGTTTGACAGCTGTCAGTTATTCCATGGTAATGCGCGAATCATGTAATAGACGTCTACTGTGATGGTTTTGTGTGTTTTTAGACTAATGGAAACAAAATTCTCTTTTTGTGCTTGTATTACATTTGAACAAGAATTTATTTTTTGTTGGCCTTTAAATTAATAAAACATATTATAAAAACATGATTATAACGAAAACATGATTGTTTAATCTTGTTTACTTGATGTTTAAATGTGTACAACTACATATAGGTTCATGGCTTTTTTTGTAGGTTCTACTGTAAAATTCCTCATAAACTCTTCTGAAAACTTATTATAAACGTCGGAATAAATTGAGAGTAAATAAAAAGTTGTGCTTTAAAATATTCTTTACAAAATGAAATATATTCATGGCTTGAGCATACGACAGGTTTTCATGACTTCGTTTGCGTAGTAGAAATAGTGTGTCAACACGAAATAATGTTACAAATTTGGAACTAGTACGCTTTATAGGTCATCTGTGTTAATCATTGTATTCTAGACGCAAAACATGCGTTACACCCGGCATCTCCCCATAAAAGCGTTTCGATTTGTTTACCAACACAAGTTATTATGTTTGTTGTGATAATGCTTGCTTTGAATCATTTCAGACTACATTTCGGTGACATTATTTAATGTAACGATCTAGCTACGATGCTATGAAATGCAACAAATCTATGTCATCCAAACAAAATCAGGAGACAGCACGCGTGGCACCGCACATGCTCCGAGCAGGCACCCCGATGGTGCACCGAAATTAGCATAAAAGAAATCGATCACCACCTCCTGCTATATGTGTGTGCAGGTTGTGCTGAGCCTTCGCAACATATTATTTATCCGTATGGTAGTGCTCGCCAGCTAGCCAGTTCGCCCAAACCCTGGGTGGGCGTTTCCGCTCAACCGTTCCGTCCTCTCGCTAACGCCATCCTCTCGCCCTCTGTCTGCCTGCTGCTGTGTAGGTGTTTCCCGACCATACGTCGTACGGCGTAGTCCCAGCCATGCCAAATGTGATGCTTAGAAGTGGAATTATTAATAGCGTTACGCAAGGTGACTCGCGAGCGAGCGCGCGCTCTCGGTTGGAAGTGGGATGACGCATCGGTAACGCGGCTGGATTGGACCGGCCCGTAAGCGCCTCCGCCAGTCGTCATAATCGTCGTCGTCGCCATCGATCGCGTGTCGGAAGGAGCAGTATGAAATAATAATCGGCCTCCCCAGTGCCGATGTGACGATGACGGTGTTGATGGAGATAAAGTGATCGAGAGCATGACTGTTTTTTCCTACCAATTATTGATTTCTTTCACAGATCGCGATACCATGCAGTGGACGGGGCGCGATGCAACATCATCATACGGAGGCACCAGAACACGAGAATGAATCGAACGTTGGCGGCTTGTGTACGGTCAGACGCTCGACAAAGCACCAAACGTCAAACTGCACGAAGCAAAGCGTTCGCCGCCGTATCGATCAATCGCGATCGATCAACCGTAAAACCACACGAGCCGAGGCCGATTATTGTGGGAGGCATCGTTTGTCTTCGATGGTTTCGAGAAGCTATCATTAGCGAAGGGTGCGCAGGGTTTGAGGACTAACCTTCGAGTACCCTGTGCGACAGATGACAGTGCATCCTGGTATCTGCAGCTGCACCAAAAAGTGCCCCGAGGCGCGTGAGAATGATTCAGAGCTTGGAATCAATAAATTTACTCTAATTAACAATTGATTCATTAGCAGCTAGGCACAACGCGAAGCACACACACATTCGGATGCGCACTCGGGTACGGACAAAATGGCAAACTCGGGGGAGATTAAGCCATTTAAGATTTATTTTAAGAAAACTTTGTCCGAAACACTTTAATGCTGAGTTCGTAGAATTGATGCTCACCACATCAAACAAGATACGCTAATGTCATTCCTCCATCACCGTTTGCATTTATAGACTGGGTGTAAATCATCACTAACTGCTGACAGGATGCACATTATTTTGAAAAGCGTTATTCCAAACATACACACCACCTGAAGATGAAAGGGTTGTGGCTGTGAGATAATTCATCAACCAAACTGAATCAACCGACACCGGGCGCCACAGCCCTCCAGATAAATTGGACCAATTTGACTGTGGTCGGTGGCGGGACGAGATTTAGTGCCATAGTTAGTAGCCCTATGGTTGATCCCATCGATCAAGCTCTTAGAACATTAGACGTTAGATTTCAGTCATGTCTGGGAATGGCGAAACAACCTCTACGGAGGCCCTAAGCGGAGATCTAGAAGGGACCCCAAAACTAAAGATGGTTACCTTTACAGGCCCATTCCAACCGAATCCTGGGCGACATTAATAAGTTTCGCAAAAAATTGTTTGATTTTAATGCTGAAGACCGAGTTTTGAAACCCTGAATAATAAGCTCTGGAGGCCCCTGGCAACTCTAGGGGACGCCGCCTTTTCCGGCTTAAGTAGTTGTTTGCAATTACGATCGTGCAAAGTTATCAGAACTAGACTACTCACTCTCTCTAATCCTGAATGTATACTAATATCCATTGTAGTGTATGTGATTTGTAACAAGTATGACAGTTTAATTTTGACAGTTCCATTTGACAGCTCAGTATGTAATTCCAACGTGTCATTTATGACAGGTTGCTTTAAATTTAAATGCACATACACTATACAATATTTTAAAATTAATGTAAAAATCTACACAAAATACTGCACAGATGTAATCGACATATAACATTGATGTTTTCCATCAACCCCAAAAAAAATAGCAATGTTAACCCATCGGTTACGCCTCGGTGAAGGTCACCCTTTCGTTATGCGACCCGGTTTGTCCCATTCCTGGATCGAAAAGTACAGGAAAAAGCGTCCAAACTACCGTGCATAAAAATTATGCGTGACCGATTAGAAGCAATGGTAATATTTATGTTGTTTATGAGCTCTTGTGTTTTTTTTTCTATGCTGATCGTGCCCTCTGTCAACGACCCGTTCAGTCGAAATGGTCGAAAGGGTTCTATTTGGGTGTAGTCAGACGGAAAGTGCAACAGGTGCAAACGTACAAACGCGCACCGTACTTTATAGTGCCGGTCCATTCGATGCATTCGTACAGGACTGTGGTCGGTGGCTTTTTAAACATTCGCCAACACGCACGCCTATTGCTTCACGTGACTCTACACTGCACGGTACTAACGATTTTGATAGTGTAGCACGGTACCACGTTTGTCGTGATATTTATAAAATGGCAACAAATGGCTTAATTAGTAACAGTATCACGTACCTTCCCGGTGAAGCCACACGCTGCTTTTCGCTACCGTGCAAACCGTGGGCTACCGTTGTCGATGCCGTTTGACTTGGCTCGCCTCTCGACTAGAGGGCCAGAGCTTCCACCCAAAAAAAAACCCGTAGTGCGAGGAACTCAATTAGGGTCTTCCCTGCTGATCAAAAACCCTCTAGCGCCCAGGGCCCGAATGTGTCCCGCCGTGAGCGGAAAGCGCACTACGGTCCGAAACGCTCAAATGGCCAAATGCGTATAATTTATATTTTGTGCAAGCCCAGGCACACCGTCATCGTCAGACGGTCACATTCATTACGGTGTGATTTGTGACAGATCATTTAGTCCTTTCGCGATGGAAGACGGACCGGGAACGGATGTCGCCGAGAAAATAGACACTCGTTTCGACTGTGTGTGTCACACGCACGGCACTTCACTCCTACGCTCGACTCAACCCCAACTCGTGCACATTGCCAAAGTAAGTGACTAACTGCTGTGATTTCTTCAGGAATGGTTTGCTTCCCTGCCCTGAAGGGTGGCCAGCAACCATTTCGTTCAGGTAAAACCGATGCGATCCGGGCGTGTGTTTCGTCACCGAGGATCGGTACACCAAAACCCCGAACGGCTACCGGGGTGGGGGTTTTTATTATCTTATACGCGCTGAAATGTGCCGAATTTCGTCCCACAAGCGTGAACGAGTTGGATGGAAGGAATATTTTCACTTTCACAGACCCGAACTGGCTGAAAGTGTATCTGAACCGTGATGGATTGAAATTAATGGAATGGATTTTTCATACGGATGCGGTTGGTGCCATGCGACCCGTGCGACTGTCACGACACACGGTGGCCAACACGGCACGACGGCACGATGTAAAGGTACACTTTTTTCCTTCTAACTGTTGGTAGTTAAAATTAAATCTGCTTTCCTTCTGCCTTCGATGAGATACTTAAAGCCGATGTTGGCAAAGTCGTAAACGATCCCAAGAGAAGCAGCCGAAAACAGTGATCAATTAAATGTACATTTTTCATCGCGCATATATCAAGAACGGGAGTTATGTTTCCCGCCACCGAAATATTCCTCATTCTGTTCGATTTTACAATCGTCTAATGAAACGAAATTCTTTCTCCGCATCTCGCTCGTTTCGGTTGCTTCGCTTCAGTAGCATTTCTTGTGTTACGGTGACTTAATTCGGTGTTGAATTATAGTGTGATAAACGCACGGTCCCTTGGAGGAATCAGCAAACACGGTACCAGCTGTCCTAACCGTGACATTCAATACGAAAAGCAGATCGTTATTCTCCGGTGCTACCCGGTGCAGTCATTCACGCTGCAGCGATCGGAAAATAAAAACATCATTATTAGTGATCAGTTTCGCTTAAAGACGCCACCGCCAACAACAAAACGCACCTTTGGAAAACGCTTCCCATGCAGGCACGTGTAGGTTACATTTTTTATTGCACTCGGTTTGACTCGTGGCGCTGGCAGGAAGTAGGACTAAATTTAGGTTGACCTAAAATTAAATGCTACGTCGCGCATTTCGGTTCATCTGCCTAGCTTCGTTTGATGTGACCCCGGTTGAACCTGCGGCTTTCTTCGAGCGACGGTCGGAAATGGTAAGAATCCGTTTCCCGATGTTGTTTCGTTTTTTGCTCGTGAACAAACCGGACCAACATCCCAACATACATGCCTCAGCCAAGCCAAGGGTTGCCACCAAACGCAAAAGAATGACGTTTCCTAACGAACGGCATTAAAAGAATATTCATCATTTTTCAAAACCACATAAACGACTGTCGTATGTTTTCCCCTCTCCAAAAAGTGAGTTTAAGTGAATAAAAAGCGATCCCACGATTTGAACGTTTTTTTTTTATGTGCACACTAACCCGATTCCTAATCCCTTAAGTAAACGGCGCTGATATTCACATCAGTCACTTCTAAAAATGGGTATTTCTAAAGGAATAACAAAACAAAGCACGATGACACATTCCGCATGGAGAAGAAGAAAAACAGACACACACACGCACAGAGTTTGCGAGTACCGGCGACAAAATCATTAGACACAAATTAACTAACGGATGAGGCAAACTTCCGAGTCATCAATCAACTAGCGCGGTTTCCTATTCATCTTGAATCTGGCGTGCCGTCGTGCCCGTACGGTGCATCAGGTGTCAGGAGACGCCCGACTACCCAAATGATCGAACGGATCACCAGCCCGTTGATCTCACGGTGTGGGTGCGGCTTTCCTAACTGCAAGCTGCAACGTGGCATGCACAAAAACACAACCCATCCCTCACTCGATTCTAGGTGCGGTTCAGTTCGTTCCGTCTTTACGATCGCGATCTTCATCGCAAAATCACACGGAAGGGGTTTACTGGGTCCGGCTGCGACCGAGACGGACGTGAGCAAGATGCCGTGAAGCTGGCTGACAGTTTTCACAACCTAGACAGAGTGATTTTTCCCTCAACAAGACACACACACAAAAACGAACTTCGTGGTGGAAAATCAACGCGCAAAGCTGGTGATTCAACGGGACGCACCGTAGACGCGCTCAACATTGATTTCGATTCACCGGGCGAATAATTGAATCGGACGAGACGAGGCTCATAAATTTTAGCGTTAAATTCAAGCGGCATACGATCGTGCTGCCCGATGATCGGTAAGGCAATTGCTTCAGGTGGACAGTTTGGAGCAAGCGGTGAGATTTTAATGATACTCTATTTTTTTTTTTTTGTCGTAATGTTGGATGCGTGTAAGAATTGCCAGTAATACTTCGTTTGATGAATGTCTGCTGATGTTCGCGATTCGGTTGGAATCATGATCAGGATTGACAAACTTAATGAAAAGGGCAAATAAAATTGTTTCGGTTTCGGAGTAATTATCAGCATTTTTGTCTCTTTTAAAGAGATTCTACGCAAATGTGCCGTCTAGCTCCTGGATAGCCTCGGGATATTGAATTTCTCACATGTCCCAACCTTGGGTTTTGCAATGCTTTCTCATATTACATATCTTATGCCATATTCCATATTAGTTGTGAAAATTGAATAAGTTTGGTAACTTGTTATACTCCAAACAACGATTTTTAGCTCACCTTGCTCGATTTGCTCGATCGTAGACCCTCATTATGGCCTTGTCTTCTGTTAAAAAGAAACCCTTTAAAACACCAAACTAGTCCACCTCCAAGCATATAAAACGACGGAAAGGTTCTTTTAATTGTATCATAATCGGTCCTGGGGGGAGTTTTTTATGGAACAGTCCATTAAAGGGTAAAACTCTTCGTCTAGGTAGTTTATATAGCACCACAGAATCGATAGCACAGCCCCCGATAGCGTCGATTCCGCATCGTAACCGGGCATTTAAATTCATCCAGTGCTTTATCGGTTGAATAATGGCTGTCAATATTGGTTTATGTCAATTCGATCTACTCGAGCGTGCCGAACTGATGACGCTAAAGTGGAAAGCTCTTAAACCACAGCCAGCCGACAGGGAAACCCGTGCACTGGTACAGTGGGCGATGCTCTCAAAGAGAAAAAAAAACTGTAATAAGCCATCAAGTCACTCACACGGCACTCTAAACCATTTTGTCGTACATTAAGGTCGCTTTCCACAAAAACGCCCTACCATTCCAAACGGGATTCCCGTTCGATACAAATTGATCATTATTGGATGCGATAGGGGGTGAACCTTCGAGTTTTGTCAAATTAAGGCATAGGAAAAGATAAACCTTGACTGTATGCACAGAAGTGCAGAACACCCAGTCGAGTGGCGTTAATTCGACCAAACCAATCCGTATCTGGTGAGGCGCCAATTCCTGGACGCATTTTAACGAAGCCACCATTTGTTAATAGTCGCCCACCATCCGGCCCACCGTTTTTGGTTTGAAGGTCTTCGTGTCCACAGGGTAACCATTTCTTCCTGGTGGGTGCCCAGTGACACCAACTGCATTTCCAACGATCGGACATTGAAAGGGACAGTATGGTCACTTCACGCGCAGACCCCTTTTCTTGTGGAGGCACCGATGTGTATCCAACATGCATATTCCAACACTCCCTATCGGGCTATTCACGACCTCGAGAGCATCTCAGGACGGGTCGCGTTTATGTTAATGAGCGCACAGCAAATTGGTTCACACGCTTAGGGTACTTGGGGTTCGGTTAGTCAAACCACTGGTTGGAAAAAAGACCCACAAAGGGGGCGAGAGAAAAAAAAGGCCAACCAGTAAATGCGACAAGTTGAGTTCCTAGTTGCCTGCTGTGCACTAGCCGTTTGTTCGCAGTTTGGTGGCACTCGAACGTCAGGAGGACGTTCACATTCATTACGGTAGCCACTTAAATCTGTTTTGCTCCGTCCCAGTTTCACACCGGCACACACAAGAGAGTTCGTGACACATTATGATAGGTGGCATGGGTCCAAAATTGGAGTGAGCTATTGCAGCTGGAGTCATCAAAATAGCCACTTTGGATGGCTTAACTTTTTGAAACCCATTTATTGCATCGCCCGTTTTGGGTCTGCAGTTGTTTCATTGGGATGGGCCATTTTTATCGATCAGGATGTTACCTTTCGGTGAACTTAATTAATGACTTCAAGAGGCGATAAAATCCAATAAAATGTATATACAGCAACTGTAGCTTTGGATTAAGATCGATCTACATTCACTGTTGTAATTATCAAATAGAAAATGTTATGAACACACATTTTTTGGTCTTTGAAAAAAGTATAATATGTTACCATTGTTGGCATATAGCTATTATATCGACCGGAGACCTCACAAATGTGCATAAATCACAGCCTGTTTTTAAATCCAAGATTCCCCTTTTTTCTTCGAATTCGTTTTTCATGAGAATGCTGATCTATATTTACGATTAAAGTAAATATTTCATTCGAACGCTGCCGGTGAGTCAGTCGCGCTGTAAAATAAATCACCTTGCTCATTGAACGATCGACGAAATGCATCATCACCACCTACAAAGTACATCATTAAGATTCGATTAATCATCGTATTAATTAAATTATATACCACCTTCCCCAGGGCCGAGGTTGCAAGTCAACGTGTGCCAAATTGAAAAGGGGAAGGACATTTCGTTGGCAGTACCAGACATAACTAGGTTTTTATGCTTATCGAAGTGATAGAACAGTTAAAAAATCTTACTTAACTCGGTAGCTATATTTTCAATTTGCTTATTATCGCTAAGACGATAGAAACTGCTTGTGAGACATTGTTTAATTCAAATAAACTTTTTGCAAAAAAAAAATATCGCCCAAGACGCAACAACAAAACGTCCAAACACACATGTCACACCGTCCGGTGACGTTTGCAATGTTTCAAATTAGCTGTTCCTCTCGTGTACAACGCGAGTCTAACCACGCCTGCCTAGACATGTGTTCGCGTTTTGTTGATTTGAAATCATTTTCGTCTAGCTTGTGATGCACAGCAGCCCACTAACGACAAATAAAAAAAAATCACCCATTTGCTTACACCTATGCCGCCAAACCTGGCAACGTTCAGGCCTGGCAACATCTGTACGCTGGTGGTGCAGAAAAAAAAAGGCCGTGGCAAACAAATTAGCTTCAAAACACAACTGTCAAGCGTGATGCTGAAGCGTCCGTTACGTCTGTTTGAATGGGAGAAAATAGCGGTCGAAAAACTAGATTTTGGTGAGTAAAACCAAGTCTACTTCACTCGGACTGTACAGACATTTGAAGTTCCATTTTTCATAAACTCGATAAACAAAGCATCTTGCGGTACCGTGAAGTAATCAACAGTTTAATCTACCCGCCGAAGGTTAAGGGAAACTACACACTGCCGTACATTAGCCGTAGGTTCAGCAGTTCGAGTAACCGGTAAATAAACAATTTGTTCACCCGCTAGCTTTTAAAAAGGCTGCCCCCAAGGCATCGACGTCACCACATGCGCGCACCAGTCATTGCCAAATCAGTGCTGCTCTCCCCAGTGGATGCTTTCCCTTTTTTTTTTTTTTTGGGTTTTGTTTTGCTCGTCCAGGTATCGGGTTTTCATCTCGCAGTCTTTCATGTTGGCACAACACACACATTTCAAACGTTGTGAATGTACCACAGAAGAGTACACCCGCATGCTACTGAGCAAGTGTTACTGGCGAACGAGGATGAAATCGTGTATCATCCGCATAAGGATTGTGGTAAAACTGTGCCCTCTGTTACCGAGCTAGCCGGGAAAGTCTGCTTCCTGCTGTTACGCTAGATCGCGCATAGATCAGTAAAACTCGTGACACCACACAAACGTGATCGAGTAGCATCTTGGCTGAATATGTATTTATTTTAAAATTCCCAAATAAAGATCAGCCTTTGTTCGATCATTAGCAAAAGGGTCTAATGTGTGTGTATTGTACAAGTTTTGAAGAAATACATTGGAAATTTGAAATTCTTCCTCGATCCGGCACGATTTTCCCGATGTAAACCGAGCACCGGAGAGCTCATTACCGATCGTCTCTATGCGGTCAGTACATTTGTGAACTCTCCGGGTCTGCCATGTGTTCGATTGCGAAACAGTTCCCACCATGGCCGAAATAAAATCATGGCAAGACGCCGACAAACCTACCCATTCGACCACCATAGGCACCCCCGACTAGGATGGAACAGATGGTGCGGCTTTTTAAACAAACAGGCCCTTTGGGCATAGGCATGATCTATCATCATGCCTGACCAATCGCTCCGGAATGTGCGTACGCCGGACATAATGTAAGCGTACCGCGTGGTAGAAACTGTCTGTTCGTGCCGTTTTTCTCTTCCTTCTCTTTGTTTCCCCGTGCTCCATTCCTTCCTAGCAAAGCTAACACAAAACCCTACGCGTGTAGCGACCATCTTCGACCTCGGCACCAGCTGAGATTTGAAGTTTCCTTTCCGATCCGATTGACTAGGCCGCTTAGCTTCGACACTCATACGAAGCATCACCCCCTTCACCGAGAGAGATGGAGAGAAGTTTGTCAACCAATCAAGGTCTCTAATGCCGCAATGCTCACGGGTGGGGGTGGAATGATTTGCAATCCCACCGTCGAACCGCCCGCCAACGCCACACGACGCTCGGTCGGTTGACATTAGGGGCACACCTGTGCACACTAATGGCCATTTCAAGGCGATCCACGTCGGAACAGGTGAATTTATCCAGACCACCGTGTACTGCGCGTTGCAACGCAACCGATTGCACCATTAACACCTTCCGTGTGATGACGGGGAAGACACTAAACGTGTCTTCCACTCCCTCGCTGCGTGCAGTGCTCTCGGTAGTGTGCACATTCTTCACTAGATGGCGCACTACCGGGCACCATCGAATGGGGAAGGATATTAGCGCAGGCCCTAAGCAACCAATTCCCCGGTCATCTTGGACAATTACCTGGCGTATAATTTGATGATAGTTGCCACTCGCCAAACAAGGCCGGGTAAGCCTGCTATGCATAGTGGCACAGGTCTAAGAATGCCCAAAAGTGGCATTTAGCCAGGCGGAAAACAGCGCACAGGTTAAGCGAATAATTTTCGTCACGCCGAAGCAAGAAGGAAAATGTTTGCCGACTGCAGCTATACGGCCAAATACATCTGGAGGGTGTACGATTAAAGGGAAAGTTACATGGTTCCCCCGGCGGACAGGGACGCTAGGTACTAAACATAGGTATTATGTCATGTTCACAAACGTGTTCGGCAGCTTTGCTTGGTGTTTCTCCCGAAAACGGTCATCATGAATAATGGGAACCGATTACAGCGGTTTCGCTGGCTTTAGACAGATTGTTATGCCCGGAGTTGCCACACGCTAGAAGTGGCATTTCTATTTAAAAATATTCGATGTCATCAAAGCGACAGCGCGTAACAGATTGGATGCATTAGACCTACCAGCGGGACAGAAGATATTGCATACATCTCTTCGCAGTGCTTCACCACGTACTTGTATTGTCCTTGCGCATCTTGTCAAACAGGTTAACCGCGATCGCCAAAAGTCACTCCATTTTGCATACATTTTTATTGTACGTACGAGCAGTTAAGAACCACGCCGCAACCAACAAACAAAATACTGATCAGATCATTCGTCTTCAAACCCGAACCACAACACTCCTTCATATGCGGTTCTATATGGTCAGGATGAATATTAATCGATCAGGCGGAACGGTCGCTGGTGACGACATTACCAAACACGGCACACGGTCCCGCCAGTTGACTTTAATTAACGTTCGCATGTAGGACGCGTTAGAACGGCCAACAATCTGGCCATTGTGGCCGGCTAGCTGTTGCCCGTCCGGGATAAGGAACATCGGAACCCCATATTAGGACGCACCGCTCGGGAGCCTTTTGTGGGAACCAGCCCCGGAGACCCCCTTTTTTGGAGGTGAACCGCTGGTTCTGTGGCTATCCTTCCGGACGTACAGCTGGCGGGCGCCAGAGCTGGTTACGCTTCTAGCCATGGTGAAACGATATCGATTAGTCAACCCACACCGTGGCATTGTGGTGCCCGGAGCTCAACAGATACTTACTTAGAATCGTATCCCACCTACGATCGAGCCCCACAAAACAAAGCGCAAAGTAAAGGCAACAAAAAAAGGTAACAACCCGCCCGAACTGCTCGCACCCAACGCGCCAAAACGGATGCCGTGGGTTGATCAATCAAGTTCAACGGGGTGGTTTTATGAATGAATTTCAAGTTTTACTTTCGCAGCTAGTGTAAGTAACAAGTGTGAGCCCGCACCAATATGTTCCGCGTGTGTCCCGGTTCAGATACCTGTCGACCACGCAGTTCTTGAATGAATTTGTGTTTGGCATTTGAAACGAGTTTCGACTGGTGGGGGTGACAGCGAGCGAGCGAGTGCGGTTTATATGGCTGGTTCGTTGGTGGTAAACCTTCGAGGTCCTTCTAGTCGGCGATGGGAAGGCAATGTGTAGGATGCGTAAAACAATTGACTAATGTGACTGTGATCAAATTATTTGTTAATAAAATTTATTTGATGGCGTTACATAAAAGAAAGAAACACAGAAAGAACTATTCGATGCTAATTTATGGTGCAATGAAGTCTGCTGATGTCACATCGCTTATGGATTTTATGAGCAAACACATCTAATGAAAGAAGACGTAAAATAGGTACAAGGTATTTTTCACACTCCATTCATATCAGATAATAGACAAGACATCTTGAAGCGATTCTAAGACTTCACATTACATTATACCCTTGGTGCGCGGATAATCAAATTAACAACTGCCATAACAAAGTACTACTCCTAAAAGATCCTTCAATGCAATGTCTTGTATGCGTGCGATTCTCTCACCTTTGGTCTTAATCCATTATTACCAAACGTGATCACTTCATTCGAAGCATTCCGCACATGGTAAAGTTAAATTTAAACTTCGTTACTAACCGATTACCTCATTCAGTAGCCGCTTCACCAATTTCTCAATCGCTTCGTAATCAGCGTCATGGAATGCAGTCGTGTCTGTATTATCAGCGTGATGGTTCACGCTTGTAAAAAAAGTCTTCTGCAGCACCTAAAAAAAACGGATCCATCGTGACCTCAGACGACCACATGGTTCAACTCTTTGTCCGTTATCAGCACTGTGAGGGAGCAGAAGTTTAGGAGGGAAGGATGTATTGGTGATTTACAGCTGCACCCCTTTTTTACCAAGTACCAAAGACAGTGCCGGGAGACATAAACTCCATTCGTCCTTGGTGAGCCCTGTCCGGTGAACTAAATTGAGCAGAAAAAATGGGGGAACGCTGAGATCACCGTCGAGTGATCTCACGGACCTGTGGAGGATTTGTGGATGCTGTACGTTGGGTGTGAGATTACATGATAGTAATAACCTGTTGATAGTTGCTGACCGCTTTTGTGGAAGTTTTTCTTCAGTGAATTGAAGATACTAAAGTTATCAGAAGCGCTTTAATGGACATCACATCCAACGTATTGATTACACTATATCGAATGAAGTACACCAGGATGAAATCGATTTTTGAAAAGTAAGAATATTGTTAATAATCCCAGTTCAAACTGATAGGACCAGTGCAAACTCCCATTCGGATTGAATCCCCGTCTTTGGCGAAAGACTAAAGATTAATCCACAAATTCTTGACGAATATTGAACAGATCTTAAAAGAATTTCTGGCGAATATCGTACGTCAGTCTCTATCTTTGTCTTTTGAATGACGATGAGTGACCTCCCTGGGTTTATAGAGCGTGAGTACAATTACTGAAATGCAAACGAAAAGTAAACTTCTTTCGTGACAATATCTTGTACAACCTTCATACTAAACCGCAAAGGTATTACAAATCAAGTTCAAATTATCAAAATAATAGAACTTTTTTCATCAATTACGATCAAATGAAGGGAAGAAATAAATAAAACTCCTACCAAAAATGTCGATAAGCATTAGCTGTTTCATGTTAGGTTGCGTGTCAGGGTTGAATAAAACCTTAATTAATATATCGTGTAGGTTGGCTTTTTTTTGAGCGATATTTTACTGTATCCCTTCACATGCTTACCATCATCCAACCGTGGCGGTTGGCAGAATTAAAAAAAAAACGATCAAGATTAACTTTGCCATTCCACATGTCAGTACCGCCGGCCGGCCAAATCCGAATCTGCTGAACGCTTCCCATTCACTCGGCCCGTACCATAATGCAGCGCTGCAATGCAAGTGCATTCCGACGGGCACTCAAGTGCCCGTCCGAGTGCACTCCATCAATCGTGGCCGGGGTGCGATACCGACGTGTGCCCGAGAGCGATCACTTTCCGTTCGCGTTCCAGAATGGGGTCACTTTTCCCACATTCCTTTCCAGCCAGACCGACCGACGTCCAACTTTGGCTTGACATTTCGGTACGATCGGTCGGAACGTTCGACTCAGGCTTCTCATATTTTCCACCGTCAATCATCCGTTGTCGTTATTTTTCCACGGCCAATTTTCCAATCATTTTATCGCCCAGCACCGATCGTGCATCGTGGCGATCGAATCGCTATTAGGTGGTGGNTTTTTTCATCAATTACGATCAAATGAAGGGAAGAAATAAATAAAACTCCTACCAAAAATGTCGATAAGCATTAGCTGTTTCATGTTAGGTTGCGTGTCAGGGTTGAATAAAACCTTAATTAATATATCGTGTAGGTTGGCTTTTTTCTTGAACGATGGTTTACTGTATCCCTTCACATGCTTACCATCAGCCAACCGTGGCGGTTGGCAGAATTAAAAAAAAAACGATCAAGATTAACTTTGCCATTCCACATGTCAGTACCGCCGGCCGGCCAAATCCGAATCTGCTGAACGCTTCCCATTCACTCGGCCCGTACCATAATGCAGCGCTGCAATGCAAGTGCATTCCGACGGGCACTCATGTGCCCGGCCGTGTGCACTCCATCAATCGTGGCCGGGGTGCGATACCGACGTGTGCCCGAGAGCGATCACTTTCCGTTCGCGTTCCAGAATGGGGTCACTTTTCCCACATTCCTTTCCAGCCAGACCGACCGACGTCCAACTTTGGCTTGACATTTCGGTGCGATCGGTCGGAACGTTCGACTCAGGCTTCTCATATTTTCCACCGTCAATCATCCGTTGTCGTTATTTTTCCACGGCCAATTTTCCAATCATTTTATCGCCCAGCACCGATCGTGCATCGTGGCGATCGAATCGCTATTAGGTGGTGGTATTGCAAGCGGCGTCAAGTATGGTGATATATCACACGGTGTGCAATGTGCGATTGGGAGAGCGTGAACGCATTTAAGGGCACGTATTAATGAACCCAATCCATAGTTAGCTGCAAAATGTCAATTGTTTGTGTGAAAAATTGTATCCCGATCTGCTCATCAATCAGCTGGCTGATTAATGGTTCATATCATCATCATGGGAAACGCCAGTGGAAAGAGCATCCATTTTAGCGATGCCGCTTTGCAATAATCCCTTGAGCTAGCAGTACAACATATACACCAGTGAAAATTAGCATCAAATCCTTCCTTAGGCGGTGTCTATTGTTTCCTTTATTTGACAGGCAGTAGCAAACATTCTGGCCCGAAAGCGAGCCAATTTTCAAACGAAATTATTTCCACGCTGCACATCGGCCAACACACGCTGCTAATGCAAATGCATCCGTGGGATTTCCCTGCCAGGTCTTGAGGATGGGCAGTAAAAATGAAAACCATATGTTCGGCACATTCTTCAGGGTAATGTGCTAGAGCGGTTTTCACCACCGTACGGGTTTGGCACACATTGACAGGCGTAGGAATCTTTATGAAGAGAACATTATACAGCACATGGTGCCCGCTTTGGATGTCTTATGTTTCTTATAGACCAACATTGAGATCTTCCGATGTTTATATATTTATTTTATTATTTTGAACGTCGTGTTTAAGATTTTGATATTTTTTTAGTTCTTTGTTTTGTTTTCGTATTTATTTATTTAAGTTTCTTTATTCATTTTTTTATTGTATTTGTGAAGATGTTTACCATTTGTTTGCTTATTTTTGTTGGTTTTATCTGCTTATTTTTTATTTCCGTGTTATCTTTTTTGTATTAACACTTTCCGTGTTACTTTTCATCTGATAATACTTTCATAAAGTTTTATTGAACTCTTTTTATTTAGTTTGTCTTCCTTCTTTTTTTATGCTCCTGCACATAAAATTTGAGTTTTATATCTTACACAACAACTTTCACCAACAAAAAATGAGTTTTCTACGTACTAAATTCTCTGTGCAAACAGACGATAATTCGAGGCCGGTGCCAATTGCAACATTGCGTTTCGTACGACCATACGGCCACCATCAGGTCAACTTTGTTGGCGCCCACATGTGTACGCGTACTTTGTGTCCACGCGGCAAATATGACCGGATTGCGACAACGCACGTGTGGGTGCGGATGGATATGAAGACATTTTTAAAAGCGTTTTTATTTCTGTAATGCCTCCGAATGTTTCCACTGACCTAGGATCAATCAGGTCCGGCGGCTTAAAATTCATCCCCGAAAGTGAGTCATTTCACACTCCTGCGGCACTATATGAAACAATCCATCCGTAGATGAACATACATGTACGTTTTGTTTTGGTGGACCGTTTGCTCCATTTTTTTCATTACCAATCCCATTCCCCCCGTTCTCGATCGAGTTGGCCTTAAAGAGCGGACAATTAAGATAAATTGTCTGGCTATCTTATTACCGAGAATTAATCTTTAAACCGCCAACAATTCACCAGCAAACGGCACGACCATGGTGAAATATTTGGGACGGTTGAATCTTCGTAATGTACAAACGCACGTACACACACTGGGTGGGTGGAAGGCATTGCATTCGTCCAAGACTCCAATCCAATCGGCACGAACTGTATAATACTTGCTTGAAAGATGGCATTTTTATTTGCCACTCACACATTGAGCATCTTCGCTCGGCTTTTCGGAGATGATTTATACTTTAAGAAGCGGCTTAAAACTGCATCCAAGACCCCGGTAACCTTCAAACTAATCTTGATGTCTGATAGAGAGCTAAAGAGGGTGCGACTGCCGAAAAACGGGTTGCTTGAAGCAGGCAAGATAAAATTTAACGGACGAACACACAGCCGAAGATTGGTTCAAAAAGTTCAAGGCATGGTGGCGAAACTTTACGCACATTAAATAATAGCGGCGTCCAAAACAAAAAACTGCAATAAAAGTGTAAAGATCACATTTCGGTACACAAAACAACGAACTGTTACTGAATGCGCGCACGCATTCGCGCTTTAACAACTTAATTCTCTGCCACCGAATTGGATTTAGCCAATCTATCGGCTATTGATATTCTTAATAGCATTTCGTTCCGGATATCATTTCGGTGCGCTTACCGAACCGAACGGTAATCAATATTCATTTGCAAACGCTAAATGTGGAGTGGTATTTCGTAACCTTTCGTCCTACGATCGCGCCCATATTACGTTGTGCGGGCGCGATCTCTCACGTTGCCGCCATAAAAGGGTTGCCCTGCACAGATCACGCGGGAAACCGGTTGCTATGAATCATAATAGGTATGGAAGCACCGTAGTACCGCCGCCTGACAGCTGATTTGATTCTAATATCTTGCTCGTTAAATGCTTGGAACCATTAAATCAAAACCCTTGTTAGCTGTGAGGATTGACAATTTGTTTGACCGATCGGAATTTTATCGGGCCGAATGATCACCGGGTGACAGTGATCGTTTCATTAAAATGTTTAGTACATAAGCGTTTGCTGTCATTGAATGTTTCGTTGGAAAGTTTCTTTTGTAAAGTTCGCAACATATCTGATGTGTTTAACACGACGACATACTTCACACACTACAAAAACCACCGTTCAAATGTCCGGACATTTGCAAACATCTCCTTGTGGAATAAATGATTTGCAGCACATGTGTTTATCAGTTTTGCTGCGCTTCACACTAATCAGAAGATCAGCATGGGTCGAAAGTGAATCCGGAGGACCCAAGGTGGCGTCGGTGCGTGCGTTGCGTACTGAGACGGTGGTTTATGCCAAACGAGCGCTAAACGTCCGACGGTGTGGGAAAAGAAATGAGCACCATGGGGAACTTTGTAATACAGTTGTGACGATTGTCCCTAGTTATGCACTGGCAACGCTACTCCATACTGTCTCGTTACATATCTAGCTGAATCTTTTACAATGTACTGCACTAAGGAGGGCGCTGATGCAGAGTAGCGAGAGAAGAAAACATTACATTACAGTGTGTTTCGGTTTTTATTACCACATTTAACTGAGATTTCATTTACTTTGGAAAAAAATATTTAATTTCTCTTTCCCATCATTTTAATCGGGATTTAAAAACAAAATATTATTGTTGTATAGTACATTCCTCGTTGTTAATTTATGCACCAAACGAAAGTGAAAATTGGCACCGATTGTAGGCGGAATTAATATTCCACACCAACTGGTAAGCACCATCCCGACAGTGACCGACCAAACTGGGGATAAAAGTGCAACTCTCTCATTACGAAGTGGTACCCGGGCCGCACGACTACGTACGCATTGTGGTGGTCGTCGTCGTGCGAATTAACAGTACGAATCACCCTGTGGAATGCACAAACTAAAGCATTCCAACCGTCCCTGCGCAGACAGCCAAACCACCGATCGGTGGTGGCCAACAAACACAATACGCGCGCCTTTAAGATTATGGTGCGATCTCATGCTGCTTCACCGTCCCATTTTGGCCTGCCCGGCATGTAATTGACGTGTAATCGTGGAACGCAATGCGAGAGGCATAACTGGCGACCGGAGAGGAACGGGCCGTGATCAAAAGTAAAAGCTGCATAAATTTGTGCGGCGACGCTTTATGACCGATTCGCCACATCAGATGACGCCAGCGAGATATGCTATTTAAAACGAGAGTGCACTGGAGATGGTTTGTTTCGCCGACTATTTGCCCGTCGGCTCACACGTCGGACGGAGCTTCCGCAAGAGCGGTCCGCACCACACACTGGTAAATCATTGTGTCGCTGGTGGCCCATTTCGCGACCAGCTCGTTGGTAAAGGGTGGCGCTTGTATTCGTACGAGAAGAGGAGAAGTGAAGCATAGTTTCCGACGACAATGAGGGTTAACTTTCCTCAGCGAATGTGTTTCGTGTTTAGAGGATTACTGTCCTAGCTTAAACGGACACTTGGCTCGATTTGCATGGGAGCAAAGTTTTCTTTGCATGCACCAAAGAAAGATTGATTTCAATTTCATCAAGAGAAAATATGACGCTGAAATGTTCTTGAAAGTAGGTAAATTTTGTTGGACATTCACATGGCATAAAGGTTTTCATCAGCTAAGAACAGAGTCCAACTCGTAGAGTGGATTTTTGTGAGTTCAAGAGCCATACGTTTGAATATCTTTAGATTACGGAAAATCCTCAGGCTATTATCAATTGGAGTAGCAGAAAAGATCCTTTTGCTGTTATCGCAACTACTGGACATTTACTGATACTGATGTAACCCAAAATAACTGATACTTGGACAAACACCTTACTAGTATGTTTACAGAGGTAGTTCTTTCGTTTTGGTAATCATCTCGAATTTCTACAATCTGTTAGTTGCCATAGTCTGGTAGATCTTCATATAAGCATTTTATAAAAACGAGCTCCAACAATGTCTATGTGATAGGACTATGGAAGTAGTATCTCAACTGTCCTGTAGAAGACATTTCTCAAATTTTCCATCCCCAAGTAAAGGAAGCAGAGAAGCCCATCTCAAAGATCCTTACAGGAAATAGAGAAATACTAGAGAGCTTTCCAAACACTATAACCATGTGCCATGATGACAGGGTTAGCTTCCAGTAATTCCTGCAATTAAATGACCTCAACCAAACTTCATGAGTCAATATCAGTAACCCTTTTGTTGTCAACAGTCAACAACAGAGAACGATCAATGCGATACCGTACATCTGTTTATCGCCCATTGATTTCCATCTGTTTTTGATCTATCCTCCAAATGAACACATGCGCCAACAACCACAGTTTCCTTGCGGATCGAACAATCCCACAACGTTTTGCTATCGATAGCCAACAGCCTATACACGTTAAAAAGATTATATCGCATTTTGTACCTTGGAAAAGTCCTTAAATTTGAACAAAACCTGCATTTCAAAAGTGACCACTGTCACCTCAGTCCTTGAGTGCTTCTGATTGGTTACCATTCCATTACTCATAGATGTATCACTCGTGCTCGTGTAAGGGCCACACGCTTGTGGGTGTGATTGTATTAGCACAGCACATTCCCTCACGTCACCCACCTCCGCCAAATCTCCATCCCCTCCCCCTTTCCTCTTCCAGGTGCACATTACAAACGCAAACAGGCCTTTCAACGGGAATGACGCCGAACTCGGTAGGGCTTAAACGGTAAGGTGTTTGGCACCAAAAAAAAAAAACACACAACGACTATCCGTCAGCTTCCTGCTAGTGCTGCCCGTCGATCAATACGCTTTGCTCGTACACAAACACTGTGCTCCATAAGCTTATTAATCTTTTCCCCAATCCTTGAGACGCGACAATATCTGTGCTTCTTCCACTCAAAAAAAAAAACCCGAATTCAAACCACAATTCGATAGGTCGAAGATGTCGCGCAGTAAGCAAGACGTCAAACAAGTCGCCTTGTACAAATAGAGTGAGCGCGCGCGTATGGTGCGTGAGCCTGCCTGAATGGGATTCCTCATTAGGAATTCAAATCAGCGTTAGGTTTTTGCTTTCGATTTTCTGCTTCCTCCCCAATCTACCTCTTAATATAAATGATTTTTTTTTCTTTTTGATTTCTGCTGGTGTTGGAGTGATCCTGTCAGTACTGCTGACAGTCATCGACAATCGTCTGAGACGTTTGCTCACATTTTCATACATTTTTTTGTTTGGTTTATTAGTTTATCTTCAACTCTTTATTTCCTTTCTCTCTTCCCGTGTTTTATTTCCTTTAAAAATTTAAAACACAAACAAACGTTGCATAAATGGCGAAGCGATAAAGCTCGATAAAGAGAAGGCAAAATGCTTTGGTTCGCCAGCATCATTCCGTCTAATGGACCATTCCAAAAAAAATGTCATTTCACACTAAGCGTTTGTGAATTTGCATCCACGCGGTGTTGTGTTGGTGGTGATGGGGTAAAGGCTATCATAATGAGTTGTCACCATTTCCAACACAAGCTCCCATGTCTGTGGAAGGGTTTTGTTTTGGGCAGGAAGTGATTCCAGAACGATGTCGCAGAGTGGCTGAGTATAAGGTCCCGAAACCCGAATGAATTGTTTGGGCGTAGGCAGTAGCTCTGGACCGTGAACTGGTTGAGTTCCGTCTGAGGCGCATTCGTCTCATTGACAGATAATCATGACATCATCGGTACAGTAAACAAGCAAAACGCTTTTTTGTTTGTTTCATTTTGGAGTTTAATTTCGCTGGTTTTGGAGTCGCTTTGTCAGGATAAATGTTGATGTCTTATAAAGTAATAAAGCTAAATAGGGTTTAGAAAGCTCAATAAAACTAACACTCTGAGCTTCTTCATCTAAGCGAATTATCCTGAGTAGATCAACAATCGTTTATCTTTTAATGACAATATGCAAAGCTTAATGTTTGTAACAAGTTCCAAAATAGTGTAGAAGTGTTTTCCTATATAAATACAAGAATTCGATCCATCGAGCAGCTTGTGACGAAGCATTATCTTAAATGAGATCGAACGGTTACATTTTAAGCGCGCATGGATTCATAAACACTGACACCACACTCACAACATTCGACGCAACGTGAGGGAAAATGAGGGAATAGTGCCAGTGCCCGATCGATGCTAGATCTAATTTTGGACTGCTGTTGTTCCACCACTTGGAAGCCAGCGCCTCAGGTCCAGGTTACTGTTTGACTTACGCTATCGGGTATCGGGTGTCGTAAATTGTGGATAGCTGCTAACCAATTGATGCCTATGAGTTTATTCAACTTTATGAAAGAAGCGAAGGTTTGCTTGGAAACACTACATGCATTTTTATAACTAATATTATGATTAGTTAATGAACGCCAAATTACTCTTCGAAATTGCAGTATTAAAATGTACAAATAATAATTATTAGACTAAAATAGCATCCCATAAAATGGGTTCACCAAAGGCATTGCGGTTAGCCGTGTGTGCTGCCTACCACATAAATCACCAATGGCGCCCACTCGCCAGAACCGACCAGTTCGAGCGAAAAAAGACATTAAGCATCTTTGCATTCATTAAACGCAAGCGGCATGGTTTTGGAACGCGTACCGGCAATGATGAACTACTACGGACCGTGCCCGATCCGAACCCAAATGCCGTAATAGAAATGCGTGCAATGCATCTGCAACCATATGGACGAATTATGGTTAGCGATGCCGATTGCACGCAGTTATGCATGGGCAGGCAATGGTACTGTTTATGTAGATGCTTCCCGTCATCCGACACCGTACAACAAACAGCTTCCGAAACCGTGCAGCAGCAGTCTCCTGCAGGTTGAATGTTTGGAGAAAAAAAAAAGCAATATGGGATCAAAAACACACAACACAAACACACACTGAACGATACGATGAGTGCAAAACAACCCAAAATAGTAAGCAAAACAAAAACAAAAACAACATACAAACATGTGGGTGTGGGGTGAAAAGAAATTGCATAACGATCCGCTTCCGGCCAAGGGCGTAATATTTGCTGTGCTTATTAATTATTTTATGTGCGTATCGTTCTTATTCACTCACGCTTTTACTCACTCTCATACGTTTCGTGTGTTAACCATATCGTAAATTACATTTTATGGTACGCCAAGTGAATGACTAGGTAAAGCTGCGGAACCTAGCACTAGGACAGTAGAATGTTGCATGTTAATTTACGTTCTGTAAACATTGTCAAATTAATTTACAATCTGTTAGAATATTGTTACGTGCTGGAAAATGCTGCTATAAACCTTTCCTAGATTAGATCTCATTTGCATGGTTATGAAGTCCGGCTGTGTGCGTTGGATCTGTTTCGTTTCAAACGCGACTAATCATGCCCATTTGCTGCGCGCGATCCATCCTGCTTTGGGAGGTGCGTTTTTGTACAGCGGGTTGCTAGTTTGTTAGAGAAAAATGTATTATTTTTAAAACATCTTTTCTTACTTAATTGGTAACAATATTCTAATTTATTTATGGTAAACTACTTTAACATTGCGAAAAGTTTTGTTATTTATCCTTTTAATTATGCCGTTCGTCGCTTGTTACCCGTGCATGTCTCCGTACCATTGTCAATTTAAGGATACTGTTTAATAATTTTATTTATTTAGCAATTAAATTTTAAATGCACCAAGCATGAAGTTTACTATCTTCTAGTACTCGGGACACGATCGCGGGATGCTGCTTCTACCGTTCTTCATCACCCCACTAGACACCGGGCTGTTTTCCTGCAAGGGTGTTTTCGGGTGGCAAGGGCGACGGAAGGACGATGGAAAAACATAACGTCCCAGCGAAGAAATGATACATCCATCCAGCCTACGTATACGTATGCGCGTTGTCGCGGCACATTCGATCGGTCGGCCACGGTGTGTATGTGTGTATTTTTTGGGATATTTTTAGCATAGCGCACTGCACAGCTTTGCGCCGCAGGCCCGCGAGTCCGATTGGAACTCGGCAAAGCATAAACAGAAGCACAAACGAAACGAAAAGTAATGTGCGGCCCAGCGCCGAAGCAACAAGGCAAGATCGTAGAAGAAAACAGACACAAACACACGCACCGAGCGAAAGAAAGAGAGAGAAAAGGTAACCCCAAGCGTAGTGAGCTGAAACCGACGAGAAGAGATGTGTTTACGCGATCTGTGTGTGTATTATTGAAAGTGAGGAAAGTTAAAGATCGTCCAAAAACACCCCCTGCACGCGTTCCACAATCAGCCATTGCTTCTCGGTTCCTTTCCACCTTCGGGCCTTCGTTTTGCTTTCCCGGTACGGTTTAATTCCTTTTCCAGACCTGTTGGTCCGGTTGTGTTGGTGTGCCACAATGTTTTCTTTTCTACCTCGATCACACAGCCGCACCGGATAAAAATCGCTGTTATTGATGGTGCTCGGCCCATCCTTGCAGCGCACCAACACACTCGCTCGCACGTTACGCTACAAGGGCGTACAACTGTAAAGGGACGACGTAAGCGCGAGAAACTGGAATTAATTGCCCCGGCCAAAGGGGCAGCAGAAAAGGATCAGGGCGAAAGATTCCACTTGTCCCTTCGCATTCACGGAGGCAAACCCCATTGGCTTCAGGTGTTCAGACTATTCGGTGGGAAAAAGAAAGGTCAACCCTGTACCGTGTACATGGCGTTGAGCGTGACTGCGTATGTATTGGTAGCTTTTTTTTTTCTTTCATGCTTCAAGATCACCCTCTGGTCTGTGTGTGAGAATCTAAAATTTAAAGATCCATACCGCCGAGAGGGACGCCAATTCCATTTTCCACCGCGGCTGCTACCGGAGCATAATCGAGTTCGGTTGCTCCGTTTCGTTAGGGTCCTTCGCCCCTTCGGGGCATTTTGGTTTGGTTTGAATCAGGTGCATTCGGTGTATATAGTTTTAACACGGCATCAAGGCGTCTCGCTATTTCCCATCTTGTTGGTACGGCTGGCCCGGCAGCGAAAGGTCAGGGAAAAATCCTTACGAATTGCGTGACGCTGAACGGCATAAAACAGCGCTTTGTGTTCCGAAAGGTACGTTTCATTGTGATTTGGTATTGTTTGTTCAGTTCGTGATTTTACGATGCTAGATTGGTGAACAAATAAGCTAGCGAAATGTTTTCAATGCATACGTTTTCATCTTTTAAATTTTCGTTTTAATTTAAAGAAAACTTATAAAAACGTAAAAATAAGATAAAAGCTTGAATGAAATGTACAATAGATAAGTAAATGAAAGAATGAATGAAACAAATGAAACATATATAGAAAACAAAGAAAGAAAAACAAAATATGAAATTATAATAACGAATTTCATAAAGCAACATATTACAACAAACATGATAAAAAATAGTAATAAAACAGTTAAAAATTTAGTAAGCCTTAATAGCACTAATAAAAATATCTTAAAAACAGACAAATCTTGTTGTATGTTTAAATTAGAAAGAAAAGCAAAGGTCAAGGGAAAGTTACACACTCGGAACTTCAATAAAAGGTAATTTTAGCGATGTTTTAAACGAACAGTCAACCTTCTATGTTGGATTGAGAGAAAACAAAATCCCATCTGTTGACTGTAGGATAGAAAATCTATCTTAGCTCCTGCCCCAAACACTGTGGGTGTAATGTCATATAAAATAGGGTTGAATATTATACACAATCAAAATAAAACTCCTTGCCGCAGGTTCGCATTGTTATGGATGGCTTTATAAAAAAAATAAAACATAATAGATAGAAAATATCACTTCTTCACTCAACGAAAGCAAATGTTTCACTTCTCCTAGCAGCACTGATTGACGGTTTGCAACGACTAGCCGATCGAGTGTAGTCGGCGCATAGATAAACTATGTCATGGTCCTAAAGTCACCCCGCTTCCGCACTTCCGTTGCTTCCCTCGTCCCAGATCACCCCAGAGGGGAGAAGGAGGTAGGGAGCGCAGAGGGAGGAACGTGATAACTAATGTGTTGTTTATTGTTTTGCTTTTCACTTTTTACCTACCTCTTCCCACACACGCAGAGAGAAAAAAGGGCCACACGATTCGGTTGCAGCGACCGGAACAATATCGGGACCGGGCCATGTCTCCAGCATGGTGTTTTGTTTCTGTTTCTGCCAGTGATTTTATTTCGTGCGCGGGACGGTTTCACCTTCGTTACATATTTTATGCACAGTTTATACCGCTTGATTGGCTTTTGCGCCTCCCCCCCCGCCCCTCTCGAATGGAGCAAATCGTGTGGGAGGCGGGAGGGGGAGGCAGACGTGTGGGCCATTAGTGTGTGGGTGTGTGTGTGTTTGGGTGATTGTTTGTGGGTAGGCTGCACATATGCGCCATCTATGTTGCCGCGGCTCACCTTTTTCGGGGTGTGGGTGTCATGGACCGAAGAATTGTTTTGGGGTCGCTTTTTGTTTCGTTACTGGTTCCCCGTTCTTTTTTTTTTCTTTCTTCTTCTGCTCGTTGGCCGTCGTTATTTGTTTGTCCAAGTTCCACAAACACCCCCCCCCCCTCCCCCCATTTTCCCGGGGAAGGTAGAGGATCGCTCATTTATTTACACGAATCGGGCGAACCGTGCGACAAAAATAAAGCGATCGCTTGATTCGGGTGAATGGGGCGGCGGATGTTCCGTTGTGTGCGGAGGATTAGGAACGCCAGAAAGTGCATCCATGCATCAATCCGCCATTGCAACGTGCGGGCATGCGTACCGGGTCGCGAACGCTTTCCCGCAGCACAGAAGGAGAGAAAGAATGAATGAAAAAGCAACACAACACACCGTGACATTCCGATCGGAAGCGAGCGTGGAGCGCATCCGTCACGCAGTTCCGTACCGTATCGAATTTGGACTGGCGACCGTAAGGTACCGTGGTACGCTCCCATCCGGATTCCGGCCAGCGGTTGCGTGTTGTTGCTTTGTTGTTTTATTTAAATTCTCCTAATAGCCTTCGATCGCGTTTCGCATGCGTTTTGTCCCGCCATTTGTCCCGTACCGACCGGTAACGGTCGCATCGATCGGCCCCGAACGTTGAAAGTTTTATCTTCCCGTCCAACGAAACCATTAGCTTGATGCGTGTGCACCACACCGGCTGAGATTAACCCATAAAGGTACGGTATTGTCGTAAACGACACATCGAAACATGCTTTTTACTTTTGCACGATTTTTGGAAGATTTTGTTTGGAAGATGAAAGTCTTGTGGATTGCATACATGTTTCGTCGTGTTAAAGCAGTAAATTCGTTTTGAAGAAAAAAAATGAGTGCAGTCGTAAAGAAACATACACAATATAAATTTTGTGTTTTTTTTTTTGTTTACCGATCGTATACAGTGCGTGACATAATTATACGACCACATGATCTTTATTTTACATGAAAAATTTAAACAGAAGATACATTTTGTGTTCTACATTATAAAAAGCTCAACACAGGGTGTTTCATAATTTTTGCAAATATCCATATATACTTATAATTTTAAACTATAGCATTTTTTCTAAAACTAATATAAAAATTCAATATTTGTAGCATTTTATTCCTCTCTTTAACTTTTAAAACTATATATATGATAGTTCGGGGCGGCTCGGTGGTGTATTTGGAAACGGCGCTAGTCCCTAACACGACCGGACCGGGTTCAAATCCCATTCGGACTGTTCTCCCGTAGTGAGCACTGACTAAGCAACTACGTGGTATCTAATAGTCTAGTAAGCCATTTGATGGCCGGCATGACCGAGTAGGTCGTTAAGCCAAAGAGAGAGAGAGAGAGATATGATAGTATAGCTCAATCTTTGTTCACCACTTATACAGGACTGTTTATTTAGTTACGAGAGAATCAAGTCACAGATTAATGTTACGTACAGGACCAAAATCAGCAAAGGTTGTAGAGCCAATACTTTCAATCGTAAAATATGATTTCATTTCTAAATTGTATTATTAAACGTTTTTGTCTCCAAATTTAATTGGCATCACTATACTGCTCACACTGTACAGCACACAAACCACAGTTCCATAACAAAAATATCTAAATAATTTGCCGCACACTTAATGTCGCGTTTTCCAAACCAAAACGCAACCGCTGTGAACGTATCTCGGGACGTATTGTATGCAAAATAAGTCACAAATCCAAATCCAAAGGCTTAATCCCCCCTTGCCGTACCGTATGTGTACGAGCGAGCGAGCGAGAGAATGAGAGCCGGTACGGCATGCCGGAGATGATTGGTTGCGCGCGAGAATCTACCCAACCGAAAGGCAATAACATCCGAGGCACTTTTTGCCACCATCTGTTTGCCATTTGGGCTGGAATGGGCTCTTCCGGAATGTGCCCGCCAGCTATCTTTCGACCCCCGGGTTGCTCGCGCAGTAAAGTGCACGGTGGCAACCGTTTCCGATCCACTTCCCACCGGGCCGCACTGCCAGAAGCGAAGAAATGGTCCACCCGGGCGCAGCGGGCTCCACCGTAAAACCGTACCGAACAGCTGATGTGTGCGAGGGTTGAATCTTTGCGTTGTTTCCCAACGGCTTCAGCCCGCAAATGATCCGCTGTGTTCGCGAGGGGGGACAAACGAAACTTCCGCACGGTCGATGGTCAGCTGAAGTTGTCAGGCCGCGAGTGCTACTGCTGAGCCTTGCCTTTCATCGGCATCGTTTGATGTTCATTCGCGATGATGGGAATCCACATTGCACAGAGCAGCTACACTGCAACGCGGCACAGTTGCACGGCTAATTGCAATGCAAATGATCGCGCACCAGCTTTGATCGCATCGCAAGGGTACCGATCCGGTTGTGCGAATGTGTGTTTATTTGTTTGTCCGCAGGATGGCTAGCCGCTTGTCGTGCGACGCCACCGTGCGCTAAATGTTTTAGGATGGCCTTTCGGTGATAGTGATTACAGGGCGATTGCGCATCGAAATGAGGTCGTTACGATCAAACGGCAAAGCGAGCGAAGTGATCGCATGAATGCAGGCAGGAAGGCTAAAACTTTATTGGAAATTTAATTTTCCATTTTAATGTCAAACAAGCAACCAGGATTTTTCCTTTTAATATATTCCACCATTCTCACGATCATACAAAGCCCAATAATTAGCACAGAATTATTAGCAAAAGAAAAAAAGGAAACCCCCTCCCAGGACATTGAACACCCTTGAAGAAAATTTAGGCACGCGACCCACATTTGAGCACATTGCTGCTGGTTCAGCCACTCCTTAGCCAAAAGTCGTCCTTAGCCAATTGATTTCCTAACCATCATCCCCGTGTGCCCGCATCCCGTTTCACACATTTTATTGTAGCAAACGTAGAAACGAGAATTCATTCGTCCAAAGCACGAAGGCAGCAAGGCATCCGGACGCATCCCTAAAAAGGGATTTGGTTGCGACCCACATTAGTGTAGCGCCTCGATGCTCACAGGGGGAAAACGTTTGCAATGCTCGTTTCGTGTGGAAGAAAATTCCCGTGCCTTACACACTGGCTGGAAAAACCGAGCAATTGAACCATTGCAATGCGGGTGTTACCTAGGAAAAGGAACGCGTGGGAGAGAGAAAGAGAGAGAGAGAGAGAGAGAGAGAGAGAAAGAGAAAGAGAGAGAGAGGGAGCGAGAACTTAGAGAGTAGTTTTTATGCTGCCAAGCTATTTTTGTGCCCCCTTTAATTCCCTCGCTGAATGCGCAGACAGCTACGAGAGCAACCCTGTCCCGGATGCGCTGCGCCGTTGGAACGTTTTATTCGTTCCCCTAGTGCTATTTTCTTCGATTTGTTTGCTTCGTAGTGTCTAGACTGCGGTATGTACGATGGTCGTAGGCACATATCGAAGTAAAAACGTATAGTTTAAAAACGTGCACATAGTGAGACTCATATCAGTGTTTACAATCCGAGTCAAAAAAAAAGAGCTATACTTACGATGCCTAAAAGATGAGTCACGGTAACGTAAACGGGCGTCATAAACACCGCGGTGTAAACTCATTGTTAGAATAAGCGCATTATCAGGGCATTCTCCAATAAATAGAGAATCACTTCCCTACCAACGACCTTCTCTATCTCTCTTTCTCTCTCAATCTCTCTCACTCTCTCTCTCACTCTCTATGCCGGCATAAATACACATAAGGACCACAAAACGGAAAGAAAGTATCAATGCGATTCATCTTGCTACCCCATTTCCCACCTAGGCACAGAGCGATTGTCGACCCAAGTGTCTGCTGCTGATGAAATCCAAATGGCCAGCACACACCGGTTCCGCGGATGTTTGGAGTGCTTGCCCTGCTGCACATCGGGCTGAGTTCAACGGTCACCGGAGGTCACCGGAGATCGTGCGGAAGCTGTCGAAACGTGGTCGACCCGTGACCACTGTGACCGACTGGTTTGGTGAAAAAAAAAACTCTTAATCAACCCATCGCCCGGAACATCTTTCTCCGCCCTATCTCAAGTGGATAAGGAAAAAAAGACTCGCGAGACTTGAGCGGGTAGTAACGCGTTTTGTGTGCCGTTCCTCTACCGCCCAGCTCGATTGTGCAAAACCAAAAGTGCGTAGCGAGTTTTGGGGTGGTGCAAAAAAAAAAAGGAGAAGAAAAAAGCACACGCGCGCTTGTGCCCTTTTCTGTGTTCTTTATCCCGTTTGGTTGGCCGTTATGCTTGAATACTGGTTTCGATAAATCTTTCAAAAAAAATAAACCACATATTCGCTTCCACTTGATCGCTGGCAGGAGGGTGGTGGGATGTACGAGCATGGGTGCAGTATTTTGATACGAAAGAAAGGTATCATCGACACAACTGATATTCATGTTTCGCACGCAACCATTTTTGTTTTTCTTTCCTTATTATTATTGTGTCTGCTTGCACAAGTACGCCGTATCTCTCTCACTCTCCTTCTCTCTCTCTCGCTCTTCCTCTCTCTCCCTCTCTTTATAAGGTCAAAGTATAACGAGCGAAAGGGGAGTGTATCGGACTGATCGGCAAGCCCACCACTCATCGGAAACTTGATCCTCTCGAAAGCTCATCATGTTCATCGGCGATGACTTTGAAAAACAGTCCCGGTACACACTTACCTTGGTTGAAAAATCAAAACAACCATTTCTTACTTGTGTGCACGCAGCTGCGGTGTACTTCGGGCAGAGAACGAAGAAAACGGGGCCACATTATCGGAGACGATCGGAGGCTGGCGGGAAAGATCGGGATGAAAGGAAACCAGAAAAATAATATTACAGCTTCAAAAAAACCTACCCAAGGGATTCCCTTATGGGTGCGTTTATTTCTCGTTGCCGCAATGCCAGATCTGTGTATTAAAATCTTTCGGAAGTTAAGACGTACGGGCATTATCTCGCCCCGCTTGTAACCAGATTCCAGAACCACCCCAAACGGGAAGCGACAACCGAAACTGAGCGCGACAACAAAACACGAGTGGAATGTTATTTGCAGACACATGCACATCCCGTACCCACCATCCACGATCGGTCGTACCTAGACGTGGAAGAAATGTGCGGAAAAGAAAGTTACTGGCGGGAAAGATTATGGACGGGAAGCACGAAAAAAAGAATGGAGGGGGGGGGGGGGAGGGGAGAAATCCAATGGACAAAACAAAAAATCCCCCATACAGAACAGAACGAGCATCACATCCCGCGAAGACAAGAAGCAGAACGTCAGAATTATGTATTGACTTCTTGCCTACAACCCCCTTTTCAAACCGCCCGCACGAACCGTTGCGGCACGGCACGCATGCAGCCCACCAACACAGCCGTACAGCGAAGCATAAAATATATAGCCCCGATGCGCAACATGTTTTGTTGTTGGGTTTTTTGTTGTTGTTGCTTTTGTTGTTGTTGTTTCACCCTATACGGAGCGGGGCGTTGTAATGTTGGCCTTTTCACGCACCCCGCCAACAGGAGGATTTTGTTGGTCGATGACTTACGTTATGCTGGTATGCGTATGCTGCTATGTGTGGGAAGCAGGGCGAAGTGAGGAAGACAGCATGAACGTGAGAAGTCGTGAGAATGTTGAGCATCACGCGGAGAGCCACTGAGTCAGCGTGATTTGATGGAGAGCTAACAGTCTCACTTATGCTAAGCCACCAATACATGCGTAACGCGCGTCTCGCTTTAGCTTTAACAGCTACGCCAAACAGAAGGAATGGTTGCCAGATCGCCAAGTTAGAAATTTGTTTACTATTGTAAGAAATTATTTTTCTTTAAAACGATAATTTGTTGAAGTTTCGATAAAACAACTAGTGCATTCCATGTGCTTGATCATTGTAAAAATGCTTCAATCAGCTTTTTGCCGTACATTTTATCCTTCTTCTTTTTCATCATTGCCAACCGCTGTTCGGCCTGCTTGCGGATCCGATCCAGCAGATAGGCATGTGGCTTTATAACATTCTGGAAATCTTCGTGCGACAAACGATAAATTTCACACGCCTCTAAGGCGATCACATTAGCCGTCCGTTGCTGGTTACGCTTTATAAGTGATATCTCCCCAAAGTACGCACCATCCGTCAGGTGGCCAAGTTCCTTCCCATTCATCGCATAAACTGCCACCGTACCCATTGCTAGAAAGTACATCGAATCACCGTAACTGCCGGCCGCAATAATCACATCGTCCTGCAGATAAATCTCCAACCGCAGACAGTTCACTATGTCCGTTAGTATGAAGTAGGGAAGGTTTTTAAACAAATCCACGCTCGCCACTAGATGGCGGCACGTTTCCATCCGAATGCTGCTTCGTAGATTCTGCGGAAACAGTCCCATAATCATCTCCTCGTCAAAGTACCGCGTGCGGAATCGGGTGGCAAAATTGTTTCTCAGCTTGTTTCGCAACGATGCGCTCAGATGTTTGTTGTAGGCAAAAGCGTTCAGGTTAGCCATGAACTTGTCGTACTGATCGGTGGCCATTTCGGGAGAGTCAAAGAACCGGCACAGCACCACGGGAACGTAATTGAACCAGAGCCAGCCGAGAAACATAACGAGCATCATGATCCAGTGGTACACGAAATGTTCCTCAATGTCCTTCTTTTCACTCGAAGCCAAAACGACACGCAGTGTAACCATCACGCTCCGGAAGTAGCGATACGTTGTGGATTCGTTGGTTTCGTAGTCACTTAACCGGAGTCGACCGACAGGATTGGTGACGTTTTGTAATGCCACCGATACGTTCGATTGATTAATGTATCTTTGATGATGCTCGTCGAACGAACGGTTAGGTGGGTCCGCTTGTAGCAGAATCGGTATAATATAACCAAGACAAGTGGTCCAATGCAGCACGTACAGTGTGTTCATGATAACCTGCACAATGCGCGTCGTGCTCACGGGTGTTTTCAGTGATCTTGGGATAACGCTGAAGTATCTATTGCTGTCCCGGAACCGGGCAATATGGCCCAGATACAGGAATGTTACAAAACCCAAACAAATTTCGGCTCCCGCTTCGTAGATCAACTTGTCGAACACTTCCAGCAACAGTATGTATGGCAGAAATAGAAAAAGATCGTACGTCAATCGAAAGGGACGTAAACGATTGAAGAAGATCTTTCTTGGCTCCAGGACGATTTCGTTCGTTTCGAAAACTACAAATCCGGTACAGAACGTTAGTGCAAACTCAGCTACTAGTATCAAACAAAGAGTTAGATCCGTGTACTCCACCATTAGCCGAGTCGGGTGAGGCTCAAATGCCAGGAAGCTGAAGGCAAACGGTAACAACATTAGATGCAGGTTCATCGCAATGAAAACGATCAAATCGCTGTACATCCGTAGCAAGCTAAACGGATGTACTATGTACGGTGGGTAGGAACGCAACAGTCGTTCGTTTTCCTTCACGATCTGGTAGGAACTTTTCAGATGCTTCTCCGTTGAGGGATGCTTTTCCGATGCAAGTCGTAGCTTCTGCAAGCCACGCAGAAATTTCATGTGCCTTGGAAGGGCACGATCTTCAGCTTGCGAAATGCGCGTCTCTTCTATCGTGCAAATGTGTCGCGTTTCTTTCAGGCTTTGCCCCATTTTTGGTGATTTATTCGTGATGATTTTTCGATACGATACGAAGGCAACAACAAACACTATTTATTTGTTTTGCAGTGGTTGCTTGGATGTGTGGAAGTTTTGGGCAAATATCAAGTAACGTTCACCTTAGTGAACTAATGTTTGAATGATTTTTTTTTTGGAAAATTTTAGAAAAAACTGCTTGATATTCTTGAAAAAATTGAACAGACCACCGTTTGTATATTTACGAAAAAAGGCCTTTAAAAATATAATTTCCAAACAATCGCTTCTACAAATCTGGCAGCACTGCTTGATTCACCCCCAACAGAACATTCTTGCACACGTTTGGTTGATTCTTTCTCTCCATCGGAATGTTTCCAAAAGCCGAGCGCACAAGCGCAACGTTGAATTTTGATGATGCAAAACAAAGAGAAAACGAACCATGGGAAAGAGACGATAAACATTCTCGAGCGAGATTGAGTGGGTGTGTTTGAGTGTGTGTGAAGGGTGGGCGCGAATGGGTGAGTAGGATAAGCGAGAAGAAGAACCGCTAAAAGAGCAGCGGTAGCTGTGTCTTCCCTTTTCTTTCACACACGGCTAGCAATGCGGCTAAGCGTGTTGTTCATACTCAGCTAAACAATTTCTACCCGATCAGTGTGTGCGTGAAGTGTACCGATCGTTCAGTGGAATTGACGCGAATGAGGCCATGCGGGGAGCATAAACCTTACTACACTGCACTATGAGCATATGTTGCTACTTACAGTAAGCATGTTTTTTCTTCTTTTAAACATTTATTAAAGCAATAGACCGATAGTAGATTATAACAAAACATAAACTTTTAGTCAACAAAATGTTTAACAGAAGCTATTTAATGCTATACCTTCACTTTAGCAAAGAAAACAAACAATTTGTCCCGCAGTTTGCCCTCTTCTTACCCACTGTGCGGAGTGCTTTTCACAATTCACAATCCGAGAGAGCGCTGGTGCTTGTCGGAGCGAGATAGAGCACTGCGCTAGCTGTGGCAACGCAGAAAAATCGCTCGAATGCTGGCGTAAGCCTTTAACGCACACTCGCCTGCACTTATTTCGAACTGAACCTTGCGCAGAGTCGGTTGTACGTGCGGTCGTTTCATAGCCTACTTGGCAAGAATTTGAAGAAACAGGTAAAAATAAGTGACTTTCCGTGTGGCGAGCGAAAAAGGAAGAACAGTGAACAATCGGGACGGGTTGTTGTGATCGCGAAAGTGCACCGCGGAATGAATACCGTGATCTGGTCTAAAAGATGGCACTTGGCTGGCAGTGAAGCGTCAGCAATGATGTGATTACACACTCGCCTTGCCTTTTCTCTCCTTCGCAAAAGCAACTGAAGCAGGCAAACAAAACAACTCACAGAGAGGAGCAGCACACGAAAAGGAAAAGAAAAAAGAACTGTTGCGGCGACACTTTGACGTTTCCTTTTGACACACTTTTGTGTGTGGCGATCAAGTGCGTCTCATGCGAAAGCCTGTTTTCAACGAGAAAAAGTGATCATTTTTGCGGCGGTACGCTTTCTTGGGTGCTGGTGGGCTTGTAGAGTGGAGTGTAAATCCGGCAGTAGTAGTGTGATGTGTGTGTGTATGCGTGTTTTTTACCCCTCTTTTGTACAGCCTACAGCTTGCCCCGCAAGCGCACGCAGGCTTAAAAATATTAATAAAAAAATAAAATAAAGTTAAACATTTCAAACAGAGCGCGGGAGAGAGATAGCAACGTAAAGTAGAACAAGAATGGGAATTATGTTTTTATGTTCCGTGATTTGTGAAAATTTCTAACAACTGTACCTTGATATGCTTCCCGTTTGTTGGGAAGGACTTTACCTAGCGAAAACAAGCTGTTGGAGCTTACTGTGGACGCGAAGGAAAGGAAGATGTACTTTCTTTCTCTTGCGTAGCTGGCACCATTATACCCTGGGAAGACAAAACAATGTGTGTAGCGAATCTGTTTTTGCTTTTTCTTGCGCCGTGATGAACGATTTCGTGTGAAAAGTGTACGATCGTACAGTCTAAGGAAAAAACGGGGGTTGAAAAGTACGTCCCATAAATACGAACTGGAAAGTGTCGCTACGAGCAAAAAAAAATGGGCAAGGAAATGCCTTTGCCGTGGTGTGTTCTGTTGAGCGTGCTGCTGCTGCGTGCGATGGTGTTGTCCAGTAATTCTCGCGAGTCAGCCATTAAGCGGCTGCTGATGGTGTTGGTGTGCGTCCGTGCGTGCGTGTAGGAGTGTTTTGCGCATATCACTTGACAGCGTAGCGTAGCAGATCACCAGCATCTTCAGAACTGTTACCCGTAGCGAAGGGTGGTGTTGTAGGCGTGAGAAAAACACAACGTGTACGTGGAAAAGACGCAAGAAATTGGTTTGATTTGCATATTAGTTTCAAGTTTGTTATTTTTTTATTATCATCCCCGATCGTGCGATTATAAAAAAAGTTTCATAAGGAAACGATCTTTTTATTTATTTGTTTATTTATTTATTAACTGGCTTCTTCGTCGGTATTTATTTCCGCTGACGCGGTGCCCTTTTGTGACTCACAAAAGGCAGAAAACTGGCACACACGCCACTTGATTTTGCGATTTTATGGCGATAAAAATTAGGAAACAGTTTTGTATATATTTTTGTCTTCATGGGAAGCCACGTTTGCACAGGTCGCAAGCTTGTTTGTCCCATTTCCAAATTTATTTTGTGTGTTTAATGAAGCACACACACACACATCTCAAGTGATGATGATAAAAAGCATGGAAAATCTTGTTCATTTTTCTTCGTAAAAAAACACGCAAATAGCACGACAAACGATCGCATCGCGCTTAAAGAGAAAGCAAAAATAGATGATACAACAACAACAACAAAAAAAAGAAAATAAAACAAAAACAGGAAACTGACGATCGAGCACAAAATTACTCTTTCGCTTAACGTGCGTGTTCGATTACGATCGTCGTCACCACCAGGGATCGCAAAAGTGAATCGGAATCGATCGAAGTGAGAGAAGCAGTGGAAACCAATGCGAACTTGATGAAACCATTTTGGGGACTGTTAAACTGGCAGGCGATGTGCATTTCGATGTTTTTATTTATACTATTGTTTTTGTGGTGCATATTTATTTGTGTGAATTCTTTTTGTGCTTGTGTGCGTATGTACGAAAGTTTGTTTTCTTTCTCCTATTTCAAGGTACAAAAGTGGCGTGCAGCGCGTACAATACACAAGAGTGTGAGTGTGGTTTACTTTTATGCGTTCTTGGGTGATTTGGAAAGCGACGCGCCGGTTAAAGGAAACAAAAAAAGCAAAGATTATAATAGTGCGGTGGTTTATTTAGTGTTCAAACTAATCACGTGCCCGAAGGTGCATAAACAATGCCGATACGTTGTTGCTAGGAGCGTCCTAAGACACACCCGAGTGCGGTTTTTTGATGTGCGTTNGTGTATGTACGAAAGTTTGTTTTCTTTCTCCTATTTCAAGGTACAAAAGTGGCGTGCAGCGCGTACAATACACAAGAGTGTGAGTGTGGTTTACTTTTATGCGTTCTTGGGTGATTTGGAAAGCGACGCGCCGGTTAAAGGAAACAAAAAAAGCAAAGATTATAATAGTGCGGTGGTTTATTTAGTGTTCAAACTAATCACGTGCCCGAAGGTGCATAAACAATGCCGATACGTTGTTGCTAGGAGCGTCCTAAGACACACCCGAGTGCGGTTTTTTGATGTGCGTTAACCTGACGTGATCGTAAAGTGTATTGTACACCCCGGTACACAAAAAGGGGTTGAAGGCGAATTTTCCACCGGCACTCGTGCGTGAGTGTGTGCGTGTGTGTGTGTGCGCATTTGTTACACGGCGCCTGACCTCCCTCTCCCAAAAAATAAAAAAACAGGGATAGAGAATAAAAATACCCCCAATTAAACATCAACAACCCCAAAGTGCCCAACTGCAGCTTGTCACATGAATCAACAACACAATCATCACATCATGAGCTCGTACGGTGTTAGCACTGAGAACAGTGGCTCGAACCAGCAGTCGACACAAAGCATTGCCGACTATCTGGCGCAACTGCTCAAAGACCGCAAACAGTTGGCCGCCTTCCCGAACGTTTTCCTGCACATGGAGCGGCTGCTGGACGAGGAAATTGCCAAAGTGCGCGCGTCACTGTTTCACATCAACGGTGTCACGAAGGAACCGCTGCAGCTGCCCGACCCGGAGGGCGAATCGATCACCATGAACGAGAAGGTGTACGTCCCGGTGAAGGAGTATCCGGACTTTAACTTTGTCGGGCGCATTCTCGGTCCGCGCGGCATGACCGCCAAACAGCTGGAGCAGGAAACTGGCTGCAAGATTATGGTGCGAGGGAAGGGCTCGATGCGGGACAAGAAAAAGGAGGACGCGAACCGTGGCAAACCGAACTGGGAGCACCTGTCGGACGATCTGCACGTACTGATCACGGTCGAGGACACGGAAAACCGGGCCGTGATCAAGCTGAAGCGTGCGCTGGACGAGGTGAAAAAGCTGCTCGTGCCGCACGCGGAAGGCGAAGACGAGCTGAAGAAGCGCCAGCTGATGGAGCTGGCGATCATCAACGGCACGTACCGGGACTCGACCACCAAAGTAGCGCCAGCGGACAACACCTTCAACTTCGACCCGCAACAGTACACCGACGAACGGTGGAAGATGGCGGCGGCGGCCGCAGCGGCCGATTCGCGCATGCTCAACCAGGCGACACTGGCCGCCAACCTGGCCGCTGCCAACTCGCTGGCGGGCCGCACCGCACCGAACCCGCTCGGCGCACCCATCATCCTGTCGCCCCGCATCTCCGTCCCGACGACCGCCGCCAGCCTCATACCCGGTTCGGGGCCGCCGCCCACGATCGACCATACGACCGGGCTGATCTACGCCTCGCCGTACACGGACTACAGCTATGCGCTGGCGGCCGCCGGCAATCCGCNTCGCGCATGCTCAACCAGGCGACACTGGCCGCCAACCTGGCCGCTGCCAACTCGCTGGCGGGCCGCACCGCACCGAACCCGCTCGGCGCACCCATCATCCTGTCGCCCCGCATCTCCGTCCCGACGACCGCCGCCAGCCTCATACCCGGTTCGGGGCCGCCGCCCACGATCGACCATACGACCGGGCTGATCTACGCCTCGCCGTACACGGACTACAGCTATGCGCTGGCGGCCGCCGGCAATCCGCTGCTTGCGGAGTACCCCGAACACAGCGTAGGTGCAATCAAAAATCCAAGAAGACAATATGCGTCTCGCGATCATCCTTACTAAAACCCCCCCGATATGAAAACAACATTTTAAAAACAAATCCAAACAAACAAAATAGCAAAACAAACAAAAAAAAAAATAGCGTGTTGCAAACCACAACAAACAAACAAAACCCAATAATTTTAGTATGCAAATAAGCGCAAAATCCAACTACAACAACAACAAAAAAACGCCTTGCAAAAACAAAGCAAAAAAGTGCAACAGCATAACTACTTCAACAAACAACAATCACACACTACTACCCCATTTTTTTTTTGTTATTGGCAATACTACCCGGGCGGTGGGGCAATAATTTATCTAATATGACCATTATCTTTAAATAATTTTGTTTTCTTTTATATTAATTTACTCTTCACGCACCCACCCCATACACATACACACTCAAACACATACACACACACACTATCTAAACTTATATTTGTTTTTTTTTTGCTCTATCTCAAACGATCGTTGTTTCGAATATTAATAATATTCATACAAAATATTAATAGCACTATTAATAACAACTTAGTTAATAATAATAATTGCATTACCGCATTACCAATAACGCCAAGGGATTGAAGCGCAAACAATGAGAAAGCAAGAGAGAGAAAAAATAAGCACACACACACACAAATAATTATCTCAAAACCCTTGTAGTTGTCGATTAACGCATTAAAACGAATGGAAATGTTGTAATTAGGGAGGAAAGTTCATCACCATATCCCGCATACTGCTACTTATTGTTTTGTCCTCTGTTGTTATCTTTCTTTTTAACTGTAAATTCTTTTTTCGAAACCAGAACAACAACAACAGCAAAAAAGTGCAAAACATTGAATAGGACATTCGTATGTAGGCAAAAGCAAAAAAAACCTTTAACCTAGCTGTAGATTACTTAATACGGTTTTTTTTCTTCTTTCTCTTACCCAATTTAACTATTCTAATCGAACTGTGTTGTTTTTATCTCACCTTCTATAATATGAACACATAGTGCAACATAGATCTGAGCGTACGATTGTGTCGCGTAAATACGTTAATTGAGATAGCAATAGATTTGGTATAACATGAAAACGATTAGCCGTCGCTGTCTGTGTGCGTGTGTGACCANTTTCTTTTATATTAATTTACTCTTCACGCACCCACCCCATACACATACACACTCAAACACATACACACACACACTATCTAAACTTATATTTGTTTTTTTTTTGCTCTATCTCAAACGATCGTTGTTTCGAATATTAATAATATTCATACAAAATATTAATAGCACTATTAATAACAACTTAGTTAATAATAATAATTGCATTACCGCATTACCAATAACGCCAAGGGATTGAAGCGCAAACAATGAGAAAGCAAGAGAGAGAAAAAATAAGCACACACACACACAAATAATTATCTCAAAACCCTTGTAGTTGTCGATTAACGCATTAAAACGAATGGAAATGTTGTAATTAGGGAGGAAAGTTCATCACCATATCCCGCATACTGCTACTTATTGTTTTGTCCTCTGTTGTTATCTTTCTTTTTAACTGTAAATTCTTATTTCGAAACCAGAACAACAACAACAGCAAAAAAGTGCAACATTGAATAGGACATTCGTATGTAGGCAAAAGCAAAAAAAAACCTTTAACCTAGCTGTAGATTACTTAATACGGTTTTTTTTCTTCTTTCTCTTACCCAATTTAACTATTCTAATCGAACTGTGTTGTTTTTATCTCACCTTCTATAATATGAACACCTAGTGCAACATAGATCTGAGCGTACGATTGTGTCGCGTAAATACGTTAATTGAGATAGCAATAGATTTGGTATAACATGAAAACGATTAGCCGTCGCTGTCTGTGTGCGTGTGTGACCATAAGAAGCGCAATAGGTATTTTAGTATTAAGTGGAATGTCGAAAAGGCGACAAACAAAGGGAAAGAGAGCATATATTATATCCCGTGCTATATTGGAACCGTGCGCGCGTAGTAACAATAACATAACAGAATAACTTAATATTAACGATACGCGATAGTTGTGTATTAGGCGAACGCGAATGTATTTGTTGCTGCTATCCAAGATGGAACTCAAAAGGATACAAGAGAAACAGAAATAATTCTAGCACACACTTGAATGATCGGATCGGAACTCTCACGCAATTTGCTGCAGTATCATTCTTATCGCTACCACCACTACTACTACCACTACTACTACTGCGCATCGTAACAACAATTCGATTTTTGCCTCCTTTTACCAATCCTCTCTTCTTCCTTGCTCTGTACCTCAAGTGTTCCTTATCCTTGTATTTTAGTATGAAACATCCGGAAGGATCGTTTTGGAAGAATGTACGTGCTAACAATATGGTAACAGATACTACTTTATATAGCGCCAACGTGTGCAACGCGTTAGGACGCTATAAAGTTTCACCACGATCGTTTACCGCCTTCTGTACAAACAACAACCAATGCTTTTTTTGTTGCATAAATTTCGAGCACTCACATTTACATGGTCTACATATTACCTACAGGAAGGATCGGGGATCCTGTACGAAGGATGCACAATTAACAATTGTATATGCCATCGGTATATATTGAGGGTTTTTATTTGTTTTCTTCCCACCGTGCAACAGACACAGATGGTTTCGTGTTTTTGTCTCATGTCGTGTCTCACACTAACATGAAGCATCACCGCATTCATGCGTTGCAGTTCTCGAATATATCGTCGCGCATCCTTCGCTCACACAACAAACAAAAATGCTCTAAAACCAATACGTGTAACATTCATCTGATTAACTTCTGCGAAACTCTCCTCCCTCTTAGACACACACACTCTCTCTCTCTCCTCGTTCCTGCTATGTACGTTCGCTTCCACGTTTACATTACCTTACTCTAGCAGCTTTTTAGCACCTGATCTTATAACCGAATTGAACTCGTGCACACACTTATCCCTGCTGTGGATAAGATAGAGGAAGCTTTCAGTTTTAATAACATAATCCCACTATTATCGTTCGTTAACACAACCCCAACACCACAACCCACACACATGATGAGTTACTAGTCCGTTATTTTATGTATGAAAGCTAGTTTTTAAAATAATTAACCACTCATTGTTTTCTACTGACCGATCCAAATGTTTGTGATTAATATGATTGATTTTACACGCCAAAAACAGAAAGAGAGAAACAAAACAGCCAACAGTTTTGTGGCCTTGTCTTGTTTTGTTCGGTGTTGGTTTGTTTTTTCTTCTAGTTAGGCGTCATCTTTATACTCATGTGCCAAAGTATTTATTAAAACCCCGATGGTCTGAGAGACGAAGAGAGGAAAGAGTGGGTGAAAGAGGAGAGGGAGGAGGAAAGTTTGTTTCAAAATTTGTCTTCCGGTGGAGAGAAGAAGCTAATGCACATACACCCACCATCAAACGAACAAAAAATATCATGAGATCATCTTTGATCCTTTCGATACGATCTTCCAAAGATCAGTCGGCTTCCGCTGGGCGTTTGGTTTGCATGCAATACATGCTGCGGATGTGTTGCTTCTTTGATGCATCCACGGTACTGTGGGTGGAACGAGCGCATAAATACTCACTGGTGGGATTATGAACGGGGTTGAAGCTTGTGATATCTGCTGAGATGCGAGTGAACGCATGTGAATGTTAATCGGATGAATGGTTCGGTTGAATCTGAAGCAAAACAGTACAAAGAACGCAGTGATACAATGTGAAGGATGGAACAATGACGATCTTTTTTATATCAACTGCTGCAAAGAAACTTGCACTCTCTGGAGCAACGGGAAGAAAATCTCAATCTATCGAACGATTGAAAGTGCTCGATTTTTGTAATAATGAGCTAATCGAATAGTTTAGTTGGTAATACACATACGACTCAACAAACAACGTCCGATCTGAGGCATAATCTCGACTTTAACAAGTCACTCATGCATTGAACCAAGTCTGTCCAGACTTGTCAGTGTGTGTGTGTTTTTTTATGGCCAAATATGAATAACAGCAGGTGAACCATACAACATAAGGGTATAGAAAAACCTTCCCAAACACGAGATTCCACGCATTTTGAGCATAATTTGTGGTGCCATCGTCACGAGCGTGCAGCATTAGAGTCGCATAATCGCATGTAGGAAACACCCAGCAATTCATCTATCAATAACAAATGTGTATTGGAGCAAAAAGTTGACGAAGAAAGCAATATGCAACATTTTGTTGGATACAGTGTCCAAAACAGATAGAGCGCCGTCTAAACTACGGCAACTTTTACAAAATAGAATAATCATAATTGTGTGAATAGTTTGTCTCAAAAACACACAGACACATGCGCATAAGCTAATGATAATTGTAAGTGCTTCCTTTTTTTTTGATATCATACAAAGTTGCTAGAATCGTACAGATTCAGCCGATCATTGATGCAATTTTAATGCTTCCCCACAGCGAAAGGATGGCCAGAAAGGGACGGGAATGGGACACGAAAGAAACAAAGTTTCTTGTCAATATCCATATGCCCTCCAGTAACCGTCAACATCATCCCTGTTTGTGGCAAATCATTTTTAAGTTTGTGTTTCCTTTTTTATATAAAGCGTTCAATCGCTTCCGTTATATCACTTGGGCGTATGCTATACGTGTACACCCAAAGGTCGAAGATTCGAAGATTGTGAAACAGGTGCGCAATTGTATCCTGGTGGCAATATATCTCTTTATGGCGGAACAGTTGGAATTCGTGCACTGTGGACACTAAGGTGAAAGTGAAATTAGGCTGAGGATGAAGGAATGAAGTGTGTAAAACTTTATGTAACCAGCGGCGGTATGGGCTCGTGTGTTTTCTTACTATTTTTAATCGAACCAATATGAAGTAATCTCAGCCGTAGAGTCGTGCTCCGCTGGTAGATCGATCGTGGATAAAATAATCACTTATTACTAAGCGTTTTGCAAACCCCGGTTGCAAGCCGGCCAAAGCAAATCAAAATTTTACGAACGAAAAAATTTACGTCGTGAACAAGATTCTTTGTTTCATCATCGCCCGCTGGGGGAAACAACTGTATTAAATCAAAATGTAATCACCGCTCATAAAGTAAAATATGAAACTATAAACAAATGGGAGCACGCCGATTGTAACGTATCATCGCGGCTTCGAAGAAGAATGTTACAGAACAGCTCAGTGCTAAATCATCTGTGAAGCTGCACAGTGCAAACAAAAGCGAAACAAAAAGTGGAAAGCTTAAAAAAAAGCAACATTTATCATGAAATCTCTTCTGCAACCCTCCGTAGCTAAGCTCCGTACGGTATAGCTAGTTTTTTTATTATTATTATTAACACTAATTTTAACCGTAGCCCTTAACTAAACTACTTCTAACGAACTACGAACGCACACACGCAGACGAAAGACAAAAGGAAAAACAGACACAGATCATTGTGCCCAAAATACCGTGTGGTGGTGTGCAGCGGTGTAGCGTTCATCTCGAATCGACTAGCGGAAATCACTAAAACAAAGCAAAAGTAAGCAATTGGTAGCAAGATAGCCGTACTGCATTGATTAAATATGATATCGCTTCCCCTGCCCGTGGGAGCATAAAACGTAACTATAAAACATTAACAAAACACTATTTAGACATGTAAGCAAGCACCTAATTTCTGTGTACTAGTACTACTTCCAATCGCTTGAAATATGTTTTTGTTTGAAATGGGAAGAAACGAAACGCGTCTTTTGCTTGATAAACTTTTCTTCTGCAGCAAATCTTTGCGCATTGTGTAGCCATGGTAAAACCAATTTAGATCATTGTGAAACATAACATAACATCAAGCAAAGAAATGGAGAAAAGAAAAGAAAAAAACAAAATAACCATACTGTAAAGAAAGTACTACCTACCGCTAACAGAAACGAATGTATAGCAAACCGATTAATATAACCAACGTATAACCGCTCAATGACAACTTAATTTGCGCATTGTTAAATTAAAAACAAAAAAAAGCACACAGAAAATATGCCCCTAACCAATTTGCACAAAGTTAGAGCAGGAAAAATGTTAACAATTATATGACTCACTGACCATCATTGCAAATAACACCAACATGTTCATAGGATCTGTTCTGCTGGGCTAGCTGTGTGTAATATGTGCAGACGAAGAAAAAAAACAAACAAATGCTCACCCATTTCTCTACCAGAATCTGTGTGGAATCTGTGCCTTATTTTAACCGGTTGGTGGGATGTGAAGCGAACACATTTAATACTGCTTTTTTTCTTCTCTTTATATAATTAATATGGCTCGCGATGGGGCAAACACACACAGCAAGCAAAACAAACAATCAGGATAATAACTGCCGTCTATAACCACTTACTCTCTCCCTCCCTCCCCCTTTTCTGGTATGGTAACAAAAGCAATAAACAAACCGGAATGAGGTAAAACCATTTTTACTCTACAGCAAGATAATAATAATAATAATAATAATAATAATAATAAAATACTGATAATAAAGCTTAATATTGCACTACTATATTAATCATCTACTTCTACTTTTAATACTATTTTAGCTATTTCTACTACTAGCAAAACTCAACCCAAACGCAACGCTATCTCTCCTACCACTACTACCATCCGTTTAATCAAAACAATTAATTAATAAAAGCATACAGCTGCTGGCAAAACTTTAACCGGACTAGTGTTTATTAGTTATGTATACGTATCGTTTCCCGACCACATCTCACCTTCCTAATAACAATAATCCGTTTCGCTCTCATGTCAAATTGTGCCATAACACCAGTAATGTAATGTCCTAACCCCAAATTTCGCCTCAAGTCCTCAACCACACTTCTATCCTCGACACGTGCCAAAACACAAACGCGAAGCAGGAGATTAAAATTCGATGTAAATGTTACTTTTGAAATTTATCTGTTGTTTCGCGCATTCTTCCCCTCCAATATCCCGCTGTTCCCGCTTCCGGACAATCCAGCCCAGTATTCTTCCTTTCCATTCTTAACTTCACCATCAGTCTGAAAGAAATGTAACCATGGTTTGTGAAAGCTAAAACCCCAACACGTTTAGCACCCACGGCTGCTGATGCGTACTACATCGGACAATAATGCAACCATCGATTAACAAAAAAAAACCACCCTCTGCCACAACAACAAACACATATATCTGTACTCGGTAAAAAAAAAAGAAACACTTCTGCTCCTTCCTAACTTTTGCTACCCTTACTACCAACCTCTTTTGCGCAAATCAGCTTCAGCTATTGAATGTATATGGATGGTGGGTTGTTTTGTTTTAAGTATATTTCTAATAACTTCTTTTGACCTAACCCAAAAAAAACAGGCCCAAAAATGCTATGGAAAGGGAGGGTTGCGTGGAAAAGATGTTGGTGCGCTTATATAGAACACTTGTTAACCTACTCTTTGTTTGCTCCGTTTTGTGTCTTCACCGGGATGATTTTTTGACTGACACATCACTTCACTCTCTGACTAGGGCATGAAGATAAGTTTGCTGCAAAGTAGGAAAGGAAATTAAATTTGAGTTTCATTTTGCTGCATTTTTTTTGTGTGGACCCGAGAGATCCTCCGTAAGCATATGCTGCTGCTGTAGAATAATAACCTTGACAGTATGATAAGCGAGCAGCACCAGGGAACGGCATTAAAAAAGCCGGCGAAGAATAGCATAGGAGGGCTGTTTGCTACCCGTCCGGTTCTTGCTTATCGCTGGCGTAAAAGAAAAAGTAAACTTATCGGAAAGTTATCTAAATTAGCATAACAACACTGTAAAACGGCCATATCTCTGCATTTTAAGGGGTTGACAGACAGATACACACATATAGAGCAGAGGCTTTTGTGGTTGCAAGATGGATGTCCACGGAAGAGTTCCTCTGTATTACGTGTGTTTTCTAAACAGAGTGTCATCTTCGGAATCACTTCCAGATGAGTTTCGAACTACGAATCTTCGATCGCTGTTAGACCGAGCACTAAGATCGCTCGGCTATTGGAATCGCTTTGATCGATGATTTCAAAGTGACAATAAAAGTCACAACATATCTTCCAGGAAGGACAGACGATAGCGATAACTTGGCCACAAACACATCCCGACACATGCGATATTTGAACTGTTCCCGCATTTCTGACGAATTGTGGATGTAAAATGATCTCTGTGTAGAGTTCTGCTACATCAATACATCAATGCTTATGTAGAATTATCAAACCTTACACTGGTTGGAAGATCGATTCCAATGATCACGACAGTTTAGACATGACGAAACCGAGACGTGAAAAAAAACGTTTTTAAAGCAAAACACCACGTGTGCGCCATTCCCTAGTGAGGGAGAGAAAGAGCGTTAATATCGAATGGCCAATTTTATGTGCCGTGGTTGAAATCTATTTCATGATTTCTATTGTTTCTCGCTCACATGCGGGCATGGTTACAGACCGGCCAGCGATCGGAACGGTTCGCTCGTGTGGGGCGTGTGCACTAGTGATGGGTAAATTCGACAAAAAAGCGGAGTCGCTTCCGAATGACTCCTCTATTTTCGGAAGCGATTCCGGAAGGTAGGTGCAATACTCCGAGTTCGGAGCCGTCCGGAACCGTCCGGAACCGTCCGGAGCCGTCCGGAGCCGTCCGGAGCCGCCCGGAGCCGCCAGTCGGCAGCCGGAGCCGCCGGAGCCGTCCGGAGCCGCCGGAGCCGCCGAAGCCGTCCGGAGCAGTCCGGAGCCGTCGGAGCCGTCCGGAGCCGTCGGAGCCGTCCGGAGCCGTCGGAGGATAGGATAATAAAGGATACTTTTTTTAATGCATTATACCAAATTTATTAAAGTATACTTCATTTTACATAGATTGCCCATTTTTTAATCTCTTTTTACTCTTGTATTTACTATTGTTATAAAGTAACATTGTGCAAGTACATCAAACATATCAAAAGTGGGCAATCTATCTAAAAAATGAGCT
>STHB01000003.1:10768677-10785191 GCA_018908115.1 Anopheles rivulorum
AGGAAGAAATTGACCAAAAAACACACTTTACTGATTAATGTTGAGAAAGAAGCCCGATCGTCAGACAGACAGAAGGAGAGTGATGGCTCCATTAATTTTTCCTTCAATTTCTTGCTCCTTCGTGAAGAAACCCTATGCTATACGCGCTAGTTTTCCGCTCGGGTTCTTCTAGTGTTTTCCTCACTGTCGATCATCATCTGTGTCCTAACTCGTGTTGATCATCATCCGCGCACCATCCACCGAAACAGAGCTCACTGCCGGACGAGTCTTGCGTTAACGTTTGAAACGCCCTTGGGGATTTAGAAAAAATGTGTCGAATTAATCTTTCCACTGGCCACTGTCGAAAGCATTGAACGATTTTCCGGTCGAAAACCTATCGCTTAAACCTCATCCGCACGCATCGTCCGCGATGTCTCTCTCTCTCTCTCTCTCTCTCTCTCTCTCTCTCTCTCTCTCTCTTTCGTTGTTCGCTTTCCTTTCGTTTGGACTGGTTTGTCTCTTTACTCGTCTGTTCGTGTCACTAAATCGTGTAACTAATCGTTCAACCACAACAGCTCGCACCGATATCATTTACTATGCGTGAGATTTGCTGTCCATTCTCATCCCCAGCATGCTGGATGCTGTACTAGCAGTGGCAGCACAACAACACGGTGTTATTTAACATGCAAAACAAACTAAAGCGAACGGCACGGTAGTACACCTAGATGTTATTATTTTTAATTTCTGCAATTACTAAGAAGCTGTGAAAACGCGTGAAGGTCTACCGGTTAGGTTCTGCGGTATTTATACTAGATGGCGCACTAGTATCGTCAACTAGTACACTGTGTTCCGGAATTTGGATCTTTTTACCAGCTTATTTTACTGACCTTACAAAAAGTCCAAAATGGATAGAATTCCACCTTAAATGATCTTAACATTCGTAGGTGTCAGATTAACAGATTATAGCTTGTGCGAGAAGACGCTGACCATTGAAGTAAAGCCTAAAATGTTCACCATTATAATAAGTTGAATATGATCAACAAGAGAATTTCATCTTATGTTGCGAAATATTATTGCTGTTAAGACACATTTTTACAAAATGTAAACGTCTCTTTACAAAGTAGAGACCTACACACGGACACGCATCAAGGGCTGTGCCAAAAAGAAACGACCCAATTTAGAACGTTGCGTGTGTTACACCTGTTCTGATTACGGGGGTTCGCACATAGTTTATGACCGGAACGACGACCTACTTGCCACGGTCCTAATATTACACCTGTCCTGTCTTTTGCCACACACTCTGGAATTCTGCGGCCAGGTGTGCCTGGGCCGTGTAATGCAAACCATTCTGAGTGGATGATATTTTAGTACCATTTTTAAAGGTACCAGAAAAAGAGAAGATACGCAATGGCTGGTAGTGATCAGACAGCTCCACTCACACAAGTGGCCGCAAGAACCGTCGTCCCGCTTTACAGAAATTATGTTCGTTCCCTGACCCCGGCAAAATGATGTCAACTTTTCACTCGGTCAGGCACAGACACACCGTGTTCATGCCTCAAAGGGTCGGAATGATGGCGCGCCGGCCAATTCAAACTAAGCCTTCCCAAATCGTAAATCTATCAACCGTGTGGCCCAAACGGCTCTGAGTAGACGACCCATAGTACTGCATACGGCAACGTCCCGTCTCAATCATCATCGTACGTCATTTGCCATTAGGCGGACGGTTGAGGCGGTTAAAATCGACCAACACCATCGGCGACTCAATGTCATAAAAAGGGGTCCGTCCGTCCGTGGCGTGGGAGGAACAACGATCTACCTGTGAACGGACAACAAAACGGTCCGGAGAGGGAGTGAAAGAAAAAAAAAGCACACACACAAAGTTGTCCCCAGTTCGACATCTTGCTTGAAGCTCAACTCTAATTAAATTCAAATTAGTTTCTTGGATGGCGTAGCAACGGGGACGGCTCGGAGAGTTCCGGAGTTTTGCTACCCGCTGGGTGTATTACACATCCATCACCGATATTGGTTTGCGATACCGTGTTTAGAGCGACAGATCTATCGCTCTAAACGGCTGGTGTGGGATGGCCGCTTATACAGGTACGACACCAAATTTGTTACGTCCGCACCGGTCCAGTAATGTGCGCAGGCGTTATTAGAGGAGTTGCGCGGGGTTTTTTTGTTGCTTGGTTGTCCTCTATGCCCATTCTGCATCATTTGTGCACCATTCAATGATGATGGTGTGACGGGACCTGGTAGTTCTAATGCAGCTAATGTCCCATGCTGGGAATGTGCGATTGCACAATCATTTCCTACTCCTCCTCATACCTAGGTGTCTAGATGGCGCTAAATTGCTTCCGCCCATGCCCATGATGTGACATGGTCGTGCGGACGATACCTCGAACTGATGCAATGGCGTTGCAAGACATACTTGGTGGACTAATGTTCGACGCGTTACTAATCCGCAATAAACCCTCACGTTGTCGGTTGTGTAGGAATAGGACAAGGTCTTTCAAGCTCTCTTACATCCACGAAGAATTAGCCGGTTGAGGTCGAGCAGCATTGGAAAGATATTCGTCATGTGTGTGCCTACTATATGCTGACGATCCGGATTTTACCAGGTATAGCAGAGGTGGCAAATATTCATGGGACTGCTCCAACAAAATGAAAAATCCCCCTCAGACACCTACACACGCGCGTTCACGTCTTTATTGCGGATGATTGGCGCTACATTGTGCGCCGAATCGGACCCGGTTAGTTTCCCGTATTCCCACGCGAACATACTTTTACGCATCGGTTGGTCCACCTGGACGAGGACAGACCATGGACACCCACCTGTAGGGCGTATGTGGAGAAACATGTAATGCTACTCTCTCTCTCTCGCTCTGTCTGTGTTTCCCTTCTGTAAAGGATTGTGCTAGATGTGCGCTTATGGTCACTTTGCCCAGGAGGGACAGAGATGTATAATTGACTTCTTTTAAAGATGTTAAATTGCCTCCGAAAATCTGGTCCCTGGGTGCCGGGGGAACCGGCTTTTCGGTAAGCGATCCGTGCTCTGTACCAAGAAACGTATCACGGGAGCAGACGGGAAAACAAAATGGGGATCAAGGGGCATTAATGGTGTGGCCCGTTGGCGTGTGAGTTCTGCTGCCCCCAAACGGCATGGGATACAGCTTTATCGGAATCTTATACCCAGACTACCCAGACTACAACATATGGCCAACGCAAAGGTTTTGATGTGTTTTGAATAACATAATTCCTCGAAGGAATTTATAGGACACGTTACGACACGGAGCGTATTTTTCGCTCTGGTCGAAAGCAAAAGGTGCCTGTGTGTTGAAATGACTAGACTTTCAACACCACAACTTGAGAACTTTGCAGACAATCTTAGAAGGTTTAGGCCCTCTTTTTGAACCTGAAGTATGTTGTATTTGCGTCAGAGTGTTTCCTACTAGCTCCGTGATATGTCCATTTCTTCCCGATGGTTTTATTTGAGGATCGCGTGTGACTCACGCGCGGACAGTATGATGGTCATATGCAATTTTTGGCGATTATCCAGCCACCAGAGTGAGCTCACTGCGGCTTCATACGTTCGGATCATGTCTTCGTGCCATATTTGTCACCTTAACGACTGTTTCCCATCCATCGCTCTGCGTGTGTGTGTGTGTGTGTGTGGGTTAAAAACATGGACCTGACACACAGTTCCTTGGGGCTGGCACTATATAGGGGAGCAATGCTTTCGGCCTCCTTTTTCGGTTTGTCTGTAGCTCGATGATGTGTTTTGGCTGTTTCGGGTGCGATCTTCTAGATCGCACGATTGGCTACCACCGTACAAGGATGAGCAGTTGTAGGTGGGTGCTCCAAAAACAGAGCGCTGGACATTACATTGAACGCGTTCATCGCTTATTCCGCAAAACGATTGCATCACCTGGCACTAGCGGGCCACTTGTCAGACATTTTAACGCTCTTGCGATCAGGGTCGTAGCAGTGTGGGTACCGTTTTGGAAGCGCGTATCGATTAGTGATCTCTGCCAGGTTCTCTTCAACCCAGTCCGGACATACACAGGTCCACCACCGCTGGGACCGGATATCTTACCGGAGTTTACTGTGATGGCCGTTTTTGTAAGAGTCACAACCCACGGTGACTGCCCTCCTTTAAAGCTTCTCTGGGTGGGTGGCGATTACTTTGCCAACGCGTGGAGGCGTTTTTTCGTGTGATGCAAGAGTTTTCGACCTCAAAAAAAGATATTCCAAGAGGTTGTTAAAATGTTCGCCCAAAACCTCAAGTTCGCCTATTGGACGCCAACATATGGCTATCGTACGAATCATTCATCTGGCCAAATCCATCCCGCCCATTGTAACTCGCAGCATCAGCTTAATGTAGCAAAACTTTCGACTTTTTCTCGCCCACCATTCGCCCGGATGCACGATCACAGTGCGGTGCGGTTTCTGGTGTGCACAGGATAGGATGTCCTCTAAGCATCGACCGGCGTGTTAATCGCTGTACAAACACAGTATGTTCGCTTTGTTTCCGGCACCACTACAATCCGGGGGTTCGGTGGCCAATTTGGGACGATTAGTTTTCTGTTTTTAGGGACCGTTGGTAGTTCATCCGCGCGGTAGTAGCGGGATGCCGCTAACTGCTGGCTGAGAGATGCGGAGAGTCCGGAGTAGTGTTTGTGAGTGGGGCATTTATTTTTATCATTAAGACACAGACCGATGCCGTACCGAAGCCTCTTTTGTCGGTTGGCTCATCATCAACCTTTCAACAGATAGGCACTGTGTTTTGTGTTTTACCCATCCACCCCGTGCGGTGCAACTGTTTTAAATGTTCCGCCGCGAAAGGTTCAGCTGATCTTTTTTGTTCTTTCGTTTTCGGTGAGTCACACACGCACGGTAGCAGAAAGGGGGAAAAAACGAACAGTGTTGGCCAGTGAAATAAGGCCACTGTGTTACTTGTTGTATTTTTATACAAAAAATTTCCAATTTGACCAAAAATCTAATTTGGCTATTTGCAAGATAATGATAACCAATCAGAAAAAAATCTATTCACCTTGGTTATATTAGGAGTAAAATAATTGCCTTACTTTAATGGCCGCCACTTGTACATGATGATAAAGCCTGTTTTTGGCAGATTACGATCAGAAGAGAGTGGTTGGAAATTGTTCAGTTAAAATTAAACTAAGATTAAATTAGTTTCAACTGTGCTTACGAAGAGATATCATGTAGAGTTAATGATATATAAATTTAAAAAACACACATAAATCCCTTTATTAGGAAAGCATTTAAAAAAGCAAGAAAGATCGAGTCTATTTCAAAACAGCATCCACGTGCCATTTACTGTCTCATCCCTTATCGTGTTATGCGCTTGTACCGCTAACTACCCTTTGCGCGTAGCGGGTGGAAAGCCTGAGCATGAATCACCGTCAACCACTGGCCGCAACCAATGGGGAGGAGTTTGCTGCTGCCCCAAAAAGTATAATAATAGAATTTTCATATTTTCCCACCTGTGGGGCCGCCGGTGAAGTTTGCTCCGTTTCCACCACCCTTCGCGGATAATGTCCCTACGGGGTCCGGCACCCCTGCAACATCGAGTCAGTTTTCTTCGTGACGCGACGACTATTTTGCTTTCATTTTTTTTTGTTTGTTGGTTTTGTTTGCTTTGGACGTTCACAAAACAGACAAATGGCCCCAAAACAGCATGTTTCGCGTGCACCCGTTTTTTTATGATCAGCACGGGATGATACCCCGTGAAAAAGGTACATTGGGTGAAAATGAAAAACTGACAGTTTAAAGAAAAGTGTCGCAAAAATATTATTGCACAAAATTGACAAAATCCCACACTGGGCTGGGATGGGTCATCACCGCGAACGTGAACGGGCTGATTTAACAAGAAGCCAACAAGCGACAGTGAAAGTAGCGTTCAAAACCCATTATTATTTATGGTAACAGTTGAAAAATGGCTTTCTGTTTGAGGCTAGACAAAAAAGAGTATTCGAGCTTGTGTTTTATGTTCTTTTCTTCTTTAACTTTAACTAACCTGTCCCCTCTGTTTGTGTAGTGTATATTGCTGTCGTAATCTCCTCCCTGTTGCGCTCGAAATTTCTGCAGGGCCTTTTGCGTAGGTTTGTGGCGGGTCCGATAGCTACAATGCATCTTTATTGTAATCTAATTTAAAAAAAAAACACCCACACACACCCACAACTCCACCAACCCTCAACCCAGTAAGATCTTTGTGCATTGTGTGCTTTATTGTTCCACCGTTCGGCGTGTTGATTTCTCACCGTAACCAAGCTGTGATCGTGATTGTGTTTGCCTTCTCTTTCTCTTTATTATACTTCTAGTTCTCACGGCTCGGGTGCTACGCTGGACCCCGCCAGGGGCAGATGAAAGTCTAAGGAAACTGCATACACACCCACCCCACGAAATACGATTACAGTAAACAAATAGACAAGAAAAAACAAAACAAAACACCCCGAGCACCCATTCAATTCGCAAAACAACCCGATCTTATTACGGTGCATATGTGCGCACGATCATTACCACAGTTTTGGGTCGGAAATTCTCCCAAAAGGAAAAGAAAAACAAAATCCCATTTTCAACGCTCTTTTACCCTCTGAACCTGCTGCTTGACTGCTGACCATCGCACCAAGCATCGACATGAAAGGACAAAACGATCGACACTGGCGCGTCTCTCGCGAAGCGAAAGTACTAGTGGAAACTCTATTCAGTAAAAAAAAAGAAACGAAAAAATATTGTTGGAAAAGCCGACCGACCGGAAAATGCAGCAATGGACACAGAATCACGAGAACGGCTAGCGAATATAGCACGTAAACCGGTACAACCTCCACGCGTTCCACCATGCCAAGGTTCAGTGAAGTTTGCCATTTTTTGTTCTTGGGTTTGCCTGTTTCTTTACACATTAGCTTCCAAACGTTGCCAGACTCTTTCCTAGTGGTAGTATTGTGATAGTTTGAGATGGGAAAGGACAACAGGAAACATTGCCCTCGTTTAGTGTAAGATGCATGTGTCTTTTTTATGCTTGTTAGGGATCTCCGGGTAAAACTCCTTGGGAGAATAGCTCCCTCCTCTCTCAAAATTCCTTTTCTGCCAGTAGCATTAGTATCCCTAAGTATTTAGTTGCGCTTCGGTTTCGGTCACCAAAAAACATGCCTGGTTGCATGTTCCGGCATGAATGCATGAACACGTGTTGTTGAATGTATGCCGGCATGAATGATGGTAGCTTCGGAACATTCGACATCTTCCTTGCGCGCTGGGGTCGTGGCGTAACACGGGGGTTTTTTTTTTTGGGATTGAAATATGAGGTATCCCACATCCCGCCTAGTGCTGCAGTGTAGTGTGTTTTGGATGGCGTAGGTGTGGTGGTTAAAAATAGGCCCAATAGTTCCAATAGCTCTAGTGATCGTAGTTTTTTTTCCTTAGGGCACTCCGTTGCCTGTCTATGCAAAGGTTTTTGGTTTTAATTGGAAATTATGATGGCACTGTTGGTGATCTTCTACCATTTTCTATTCTTCTCTAACATTCAAAAGTAGTACTCCAAATTTGTCTTGGATATTCAACTTGGACTTATTTGAGAGGTTGTATTTCCCAGAATTAATTAAAGAATTTTAAGACAACTTCAATCGTATCACCAGAAATTCTTCTGGACGGAAGCATCGAAAAGGCCTAAACTGTGATCTCACGCGATCGCGAACAAACCAACGCGAAGTTAAGCGAAGATGCAGCTTCGCTGTCGAAGCAGCACGGTCGGCAAAGAACCATTCATGCGCAAAATGAGCTACACATTCTCGGAAACTCTACACCCATTTGCCGAACGCTTGGCTTCCGCCCTTATGGCGCTGCACACGGTTTGTGCCAGGAAATTCCAATCGTTTACTCCACCTCGCGGGGTAGAGCGAGAACAACTCCCACTGTGCGAGTCGGAACAACAAAACTGTCTGCTAGCAAGCACTCCAGAGCCGCGGGCAAGCACCGCATCAGGGCCCGTCCCTACATGCTGCACGATTTGCTGCTAATTTTCACACTTGCAGTGATTACCCTAAAAAACGGTTTTAATTTTAGCACCATTCTACGGCAAATAATAGAAAGCGAAGAGGGTCAGCCAGGATGGGGCGATGAAGCAGACCATTCATACGTCATCGCACGTCGAGATTGCGCCAAGTTTCGGTTTCGGGTCCGGGCATGATGATTGACCTGTTGGTGGAAGCAGCCACTGCCTCATGATTGTGACCAATCAATCGAACGTGAATGGGAAGCAATTTAAGCTACTGATCGGCGAATCGTCTTACAAAACCGCACCGCATTACACTTACTACTGACCGGCAAGCTTATTAATCCACTAAGGAAAACGGGGAAAAACTCGCTTGTACTAAACGGAAACTCAAAACCTCCCTCCACCATCATCTTCCCACCCCCCACAGTCAACTTCACTAGCTTTTCACCTTCCATGCATGCATGTTTCGTTGCGCACGCGGGTGTGTGAAGCTCCAAATTATAATTTAGATTTATCTTAGTCTCTTTCAATGTTCCAGGTCCGGCAATTCTGAAACGAAAACAACGATCTCCTCACGATGGCGCAACCGAACGGCCATCTGCGTACGGTCCGGGTGCACGGATATGGCCCATCCACGCCGTACCATCCATACCAGCAGCAGCAGCAACAGCAGACACCGCCGGAGCAGTACTATCCATCGTACCACAGCCCACAGCCACAGTACAACTTGCCCCAGCTCTATCAGCATCCGACGTTCCAGTATCAGCAGCTGTTACACCACCGTACGCAACCGCTACGCCATACGCATCAGCCGCACCGGCTCCGCTAGCTGACCGGCACCCGCCACCAAAGCCTTTGCTGCATCCGGTTGAAGCGATCATCTGCCGGTGACTACTCTGCACACCTGCGTGACGACAAGTACGACGCGTTCAAGTGTTAAACAGAAACTCGCGCGCCCGCGTCAAGCGCCTTTTTGGAACCGCATCACCGGAAGGAAAAGTGCCTGTGTGTGTGTGTGTGTGTGGGCTTGTTGGTATGTGCGAGAGTTTCGGGTAAATACCAACATCCCAAACCACCTCAGTCGAACATCAACATAACCTGGGTTGTATGTGCCAGCTCTCTGTCACCATTATTTGACCAATACGCCGGAAATCGATCGATGACGGGGTGACGGTTAGGCAGGCTAACGTGACGCGAATAGGATGTGTGCTTTTTTTCGTTTTTGGACGTTCGTATGTAAACTTCATGCCCTGGCCCGGCAATGTCCAGGCTGGTTTTCTTGGGTCACTTTTTTATAAACGCTTTTTTTATACTGTTTTGCTGTTGTATGGTGTCCAAATAGCGGTGGTTTATGTGTTATTTATTCATGCGTTACGGAAGTCGCTGTATGAGTGTAGCGTCACGCGGTGTCGTTATGCCGTGGTGAATCGCTCCCCACGTGTGTGTATGCGTTATGGTGACGTTTTTTTGCTTCTCCTTCTCTACGGTGTGGTGACCCACAAGTGTTACTCCCTGGCCCCCCCGCTATTGCATCGCCATTCGCGCGCCGATGGAATGTTGCGTGCGCTGGTCAAGAGTGTGTACACCGCCAGTGTAGTGTTGTGTATTTGTAGTAAATTATCATAAAAATCCACATGCCACACTAAGCGCGAAAGAGTAGAAGGAAGGAAGGTGACAGATGATGCGGCATACGGGCGGATTACTTTCAACTATGTGCGAGAGGTAAGATTAGATATGGGATTTATGACTTCAAATTCGATTGAGAAAACACTACACACTAGCAAACTAATGTACTGTTAAATGTGGGAAAATTAACTCGAACTCGAGGAATAGTTTATAAAAATATGATAATACAATTACAGTTAACTCTTGACTGATGTCATGGACTCAATTCTCTATGACGAGCTCCTCTAATGGGCGAAATCTTTGGATAAAGTAAAACCGATATGATACTGGTTTCCTAATTTATCTAGGACTTGAAAACAGATAAACGATCACACGCTAAGTTGCTTATTTTTTTTTTTTTGTTCAAAAGGTGATTTAACTTTGCTCTTCGATCAACTTGTCCTTGTCTTGTTCTGTCGGAATCCAATGACACTCTTTCATCTTCAAATTGAAAATCTTACATCGAAAGAGGAATTCTACAAAGGCTGTTGCATTAAAAATTGTCATGCAAAAAGCATGGGTTAAGCTGCAAAAGGAATACATAGGCGATTCTAAAAATCCTTGAGCGTCAGACACTGTTTTAGATAATAACACCAAACAGCAACTATTGAGTATGGTTATTCAAGTTCTTCTTTACAATAATCTCTTCATCTTTAAACAGGCGAACACGTGATGTGTTCAATGTCCTTGTTTTTACGTGACATATGGCTCGGGCGATAGCAGACGATAATCTGCACATAAATAATTTGTTTGATTGCTCTTTCTTTGGCTTGTATTAGCAAACTGCTAGGTCATGGTGATCATACTAGTCTTATTTTTACTGCTATTAAGCTACTTCTATAGTACTTAGCTGACACAGTGAAGTCCTTTACTCAGGAGACTATCTCCACTTGTCATTCCATGCCCAGAATGACTCGATGTGTTAGACTGAAGGTTAATATAAGGAGACTTTGGTACAGCTTTGGATTTCGGTTGCTAATAGTTTGATTTGTTAGTTAGTTAAGTAATTGACTAAATTTTTGCAACAAAACCAATCGTAAAAAACGTATTGCAGTTTAATTTATTTATTTTATGGCTAGAAAATGTAAACCATTGCGCAAAGATAGCAGATGCAGTCATATCAATAATATGATCTGGCAAGGAAGCGGCATGTGCAACATGTGCTTTTGATTCCAAAACAGCCAAAAAAACACACACACACGAAAAAAAGAATTCCAACATCTCGAAAGAATAGCGCTGGGGGATTGTAGCTTCTTCCATTGCAACGTGTTGAAACATTCCCGAACAGAGAGCTCAAATGTGCATATACATCAGCATTAAGCCAGGGGAAAGACGAAAGAAAAACTCGTTTTTCCATACCCTCTACACACAAACACACCCGGCCCCATCAATAGCATAAGCCCCACACACGTGTGTGTGTGTTCTTCAACGCGACCGGTCCGGTGGGCACAGAAATCCAACTCGCCCTCGGAGTGTGAAGTGTAAAAATATCTCTGGAATGCTTTTTCTTTGCGTTCCCGGCCTTCCCGGTGCTTGCTATCGGCAGATCGTCCGGCGGATTCGAATCCGTCCCCGGGAAAACCTGGTGCGCAACACCGGCACCGAGGGCAGGATGGGTTGAGAAATGTTTCGTCTCGCTTTTTTAAACACCACGCGTGACGTTAACTGTTTGTGCCCTTCTTTCAGTGCTTTGCTGGTTGGAAAATCCAAAAACAGGAAAATATACTCCACTGGAGCCAGGAGCAGTAGCGCAAACAAGAGCATGTGGTCCATAGGTGGAGCATGTGCGATAATGGTGTGCGCTGGCTGGTAAGACCGGTTGTGAAAATTTGCTAATTTTGGGTAAAAATTGCAATTAAGACCACCAGCAGACAGTGATATCCGTTTTGCAATACATTTTGTAAAGTTGTTTTATAAATAATTATTACATTCTGGCGAGTTGGAAAATGATAGTATCGGCATGTTTTAAAGACAACTATAAATATATAACAAAAATGTAGGTCGTATGTTTATTCTAATTGTTTATTCTATTTCGGAAAATTCCTGCAGTTTCTACACCAGTTTTTGCGAAGGCCTTCCGAGGACACTTTACTGATCCGTGGACATTTAAGACATACTTAAACTTGCCCAGAAGACCCTTTTTTGCGTAAAATGGCTTGATATTCAAATCGCATTCGGACAAACCGTTTTAAAACTAATATGTTCTCCAAAATCGCTACAGTTTTTGGTCTGGTACTTTAGACACTCCTCAAAAATTTGGAGTAAAGTGAACTAAAAAGTGGACAAAGATTTTATTAAGCCAAACAAATAAATTAATAACATCTTAACACACAAATAAACAATAGATGAACAGTAAATAGATATCCCAAAAAACAAATGTATTACACTATAACACCGTTAGTGTCCATAGTCGAAACAATTCCAAACAATTAATCTTACGTCTCCATTGCTTTTCTTTCCTTTACAGCTTCATCTGCTCGAGCCCAACCCCGAACGCGCATCGTTAATCGTGCGTTGGATGTGCGTGTGAACAAAAAAAAACAGCACGCAAGTTCCGATCATTACGGTGACATCATCTGTATGTAGATTGCACGAACGCAACACACGGAACAATTAAAACAAACCACACAACCATACAGCACCAAATTTTGGACAGCAAACGAAAGCAAACAGACTACAACGACTGGCAACGTACGCAGGAGGGCGAGTGTGTGTGAGAGAGAAAGATGCTCATGGCTCAAGCTGATGGTGGTGGCCAGTTCAGTTCGGTGTGTTAACACACGTACAGTGAAAGTATTTAGCACCATCGCCCGCTCATAATGCGATACCCAATCGATTAGTGTAAATGGTGTGCGAATTCGTTAGCGCCAAGCCCATCGGAACGGAGGAGATCGTTGTGAGAAATAATGTAATTGTAAAGGGGGTGTTTTTTTATTTTATTTTAGTTTTGCTAAATTAGCCGCAATGATCAAACTATATTTTATATTGTCGTTTATAGAGAAAAAAACAAAACAAAAGGGGGGAAACAGCAATGATAGGAAATATTTTCATCCACCATTAATCGGGATAGCAAATCAGTTCAATCTCCAATGCAAACATCTCATTGCTAGATTAAGTGTAACCGGTAGGATACGAAAGAAAGCCGTCCCGCTTTTAGGCACCATTTTGTTTCCCATTAACTATCTTCACTGCGCAGAGCACGACTTATCATTTGCATTGGTTTTCATTTCATTCACCGGTCCCCGGTGTCGTATTCTCCTTCTCCCGGGGTTTTTATTTCGACTTAATCAAATTGATGTGCATACATTCCATAACTACCGTTATAAGCCGACCAAAGGGGGAGTGGAGTGGGTGGATGTAGGAAAGGGTAGGAGACAAAATCCAAATGTAATTGTAATCCATCGTGAAACAAATCGTGTGAGACGGAGTGTCCACCATGTGCGTGGCAAACAAAAGGTGCAAGCACTTGAACCCGGAATGGATTGGAACGTGTTGGTGTTGGTTCCAATGGTGAATGGAGAAAGTGCATTACAGAACGCGAGAATGGAGATTGAGATAGATGCTCGAGAACAAAAACCGCGCAAATGAAAATAACATCAGCAAGTGTGTGCGAATGCTTCAAAAGCAGAACACAAGCGTCAGTGAGAAGCGTTCACTTAAAAGTATGGCCGATAACACTTCTACAGTTCTACTTCCCGATCAAATTCAAAGCAAGAGGAAAGTTTGCAAACTTCCTAACCGTTACACCCTTACGATGGCGGTTACGGAGCTATAGGGACCACACACCACCGGCTGGTGAAACGTGTAGTTGAAAGACAGAAAATTTCGGGAAGAAAACAACCCTCCAACCCATTATAAAAGCGGATGCGAGTGAATGTGAATGAATGATCGGTCCAGTGGCCCCTGAAAAGGACACCGGTCGGTGTGAGGGGGGACGACAGCATTCAAGTGCAGTAAGTAAGTAAGCGAGTTGCGGAACAAGTTTTGCTTGACTGTTCTCGCAACCGATAAGAAAATGATCCCAAAATTGAACAGTTACCAAGTATTTGTTGTTCATTAGAGTTTAGGTTGCGCTAGGTGTACTTGTACTAAATACTCGACGCAGGGCCATATCGACCAATCAAACGGTAGCGTCATCACCGATTAACCGCACACAGATGGCAGCGTGTGTGCGCGTGTTCGCGGTAGAAAAACACGATTTTAGTACTTTATTCTAAATGTTATGTTATACGGCACCTCCCCCTCCTCGAGATCGCATTGTCCACATAGGAAAAGGCCGAAAGCGAACATAGGATGTAAGTTGTGGCAAACTAGTCTATCCCGTGCGCGCGGTACACGTTTACGATTAAGTCGAACAGCGCAAACTACAAAGCGGAAAGCAGAAAACGCTACTACTACTACCGTAGTAGTACCGGACGCTTTTTCTCTTTTGTTTGCAGCGAACGAACTAGTATTATTTGATGCTTAAGTTTAGTACTCCAATAATTTATAGAACGGCCATCGGTGCGATTTTAAGGACAACTGCGATAGCTCTTAGATTTTACGTACGTAGCACAAAGTAGAAAGGTATTTTTTTTGCTGTCAAACATAGTGTACGCAAACGATCGGTACCGAGGAGGAAGCATTTGCACGCTAGGTACCACTATACTTGCTGCTACTCTCCATCCCTGCCAATTTTAAGCGCTTTCCCCGACAAACACTCCCTAGCTAGCAAGCAGCAAGGTTAAGTGAAGGGAAAGTGTGAAGCATATATCGATATAATGGATCGTTCTTGTAATATCACAGCTATATTCTCTGATTGTACTTCTAATTTATATGACATGCACGGTTTGGCAGGCTGCTGTACGCGCATATAATTGTATACATTTAGGTTTACAACTTAGCTTAAATTAAAATTCTATCACCCTTTGCCACAGGCAAGCCGGGATGAGGGACGATGACTTCATGTGTAGCGCAGAAAGAAAGGAAGAAAAAAAACACACAAGATCGGCCGAAGGGGGCAGATAATGGTCTTCTTCTTAGCACGTGTACACGACGATTATACGACAAAGGATATGCGCGAGTGAAGCATACAAACATTCAATGTGTTAGCCATTTATAGTTCTTTTTTTTTACCAGATAATGGAACCATCTTTTTTATAGAATAAATTAAAACACAAAAAAGTAGTTTTAAAAACGTAAAATCAAAGATTATCCAATCAAAATCGTGTGCGGTATTATTTTAACTATTTCCGAAAAGCAACAATTTTGTTATGATAATTGAAGAAGCACGGCATAAGGTAAGATTTTTGCTTCAGCATTTTATCAGAAAACATTTTTGTTTTGATACAATCCGAATGTTTTATGTGTGGAAAGAAAGGGGAAGGGATAATGTTGGCCACTACCTATCCGGTGATTTTATCACAAAACGTTTTATTCTTTAAATTCTTTCAGTCGGAAAATGAACAAAAGTTAGTGAAAGTATCAGCAAATTACGGTACTACAACACGTCCACAAAAAAAGAAAAAACGCACAGTATGATTTATTCAGACAGGTAAACTGTACTTGGTCATTATTGTATTGGCTACACGTATATGCATCTATGCTGTTCTGAGTAACGAAACGCGTTTGATTATCGTCAAGATCGTCCCATGTATCGATTATCGTCCGTTGCAACAATAACAGCAAAAGAATAATGTGTATGAATGAACGGAATAAATAAGTATTCACTATCGGTTACACGCGATCGGGCACGATCAGTGAGTTTTTCGGCTTGGTGCGGGATGAAACGCATAAAAGTAAAAAAGAAACAAGCAAACAAAATACGCTCCGATTCTTTGCCGAAACTAATATGTGAAAGAATGGCATTATTGACACATTTTAGAGTGGCTTTTTTCCATTACAAAAGAAAAACCTCACTCAAAAATGTTTGTCACAACAAAAAACACACACAAATCCAAATATCCTTTCATCGGTGTAATATTATTACGACTCGTTTAAGAGGCAATTAGAGCCATTATCATGCTACAATGGAAATGGGAAAAAATTTATGTTAATTGTTTACTGTTTTGAACAACCATAATGAGTAATGGAACCAACTGACTTACCCGTAAAGATAGTAGAAGAACGATAAAAGGTACACCGCTAGCTTAATCCAGCCTTCGCGTAAGCACGCTCGTAACACATCCGTATTCATGATGCTCGTTGGATCATACAATCCTGGTTGCGACATAACCGGTCGATTAGCGTACCTAAAAAGGGGCAATTTGAAAAAAGACATGAAGATATTTGTTTGCAGAGGTGTGCAAATACAGCCGCGGATGCGGATGATAAGCGATGCCTACCTCCATATATGATATGCAATGAGCGGAATATTCAGGGCGAGCGATAACCATTCGCCCGAAAACAAGAACAGCAGGTTGAACAGTACATGTAAACCATATTCCGGCAGGACGAGCTAAAAATACCAAGCGCATACGTTACTAATTATCGATCGAATCGAAGCGGTTCGAAGCACCGGGTTGGGTGTCGTGTCGATCGATCTTCCACAACAATATTTACCGGATTGAGCGAATTGCACTGATCGATCGGGTTTTTGTAATCCGTTTTCAGCTCGTCGAAGGCAATCACGTGGAAGATGGAAAAGAATATTAGAAACGCATCGATAATTAACGCCACGATGTAGCTAAATGCGGGGAAGCTAAAAGCCATCTTTTGTCGGCTGGTCGGTGGTTGCTGGTAGCGTTGGTTCAGATGTTCTACCGGTCAAAACTGTCCAGTATCGTTACTTTGGTGGTACTGCAAGTAAACAAATGTACACACTGTTGAGTAATATGGTCACTTCAATAGAAAAAACTTAACATTTATCTTACCAACTTCG
>STHB01000003.1:10791134-10836636 GCA_018908115.1 Anopheles rivulorum
CAGCGTGCCTTTCTGCAATTTCAACATGGGAAGTCGGTGGGATACGTTTATCGACAGAGAGATTTATTACTATCGTTCACGCGAGCCGGTTGCCCAAAATTTCATCGATGAAGTGGAATTAATGTACCGCCTGGCAAGAAAAGAAAGCTGGTAATATTGATGTGCCTGCCTTAATTACACCGTACAATTGTGCAACATGATGAAGTTGTTTTCCCCTTCTTCCAGTGATAATTTGCGTCAATGGATACTAGGATTTCCGAGGGTGCATCCATTTGACGATGAAATGTCCAACCAGTTACGCACAAAGGCTAATGCGCATTTTGAGGAGAAAGAAAGCAATTTTCTAGTACTGGACTTGTATAACAAAGCAATCGCTGTTGCTCCAGACGGTTCAAGGGGTATGGCGTTGGCGCATGCGAATCGTGCCATCATTCTTATCCGCTTAGGACGCTATCGGGAAGCATTTGAAGACTGTCAGCTAGCGCTAGATGGAGATTATCCGGATGAAAAGCGACTAAAGGTTTACTTCCGGCAAGCGGAATGTGTTGAACGCATTAACGAACCCGGCAAACTGCGTTCCATTATCGAGGGCATATCAAAGATCAGCGGTGCGCAAGAGTTGTCAATGGGTGAGCTGAAGAAATTGCAACTGCTGAAGACGCAATATGCAGCCGCCAAGAAGTGTACAGTGGAAATTGCGCCAAGTGCACCTCAAACCGATAGTCGATATGAGGTATCCGTAGAGATGTATGTAGAAGCTTGGCTTGCAAAATTTGGGGATAAAGCATTGAAAGTAACATTTTTTTCTTTCAAGCGTTGAAAACCCGACCCAAGGACGACATGTTATTGCCATGGAACCAATAGAGGCGAACGACATAATCGCTACGGAAACTGCTGTCTCGTTCATACCAGTGTACGATCCAGATTCGTCGACTAGTTACGATTGCCAAAACTGTGCCCGTGTCAACGTGATCCCTTTTTTGTAAGTAAGTAACAAACACCATACGGGCATCAAAGGTGTAAATGAGTTCCATTTCCGTCCTTCATCAGATGCTCCACGTGTCGAAAAGCCTGCTACTGTAGTCCGCAATGCAGCAAAAATCATCAAAGTGTGCATCGATTCGAGTGTTACGGATATAAAATCCATTTGTGGTATACCATCGGGATCGCTCACCTAGGAATACGCTGCCTACTCGATGGATTCGACACGATTCGCAATGAAATATTAAGAGCAAACACCGCAATCGAATGTTTTAGCCGGATCATCAAGGCAACCAGCGGTGAGGAAAATGAGCTGGGCCAATATGGCAGAGTGTTTGGGTTGGTAACAAACTTCAAGCAAATGCCCAAAGATGATGTACTACGCTATGCGATGGTGAGTATAATCGTACGCTTTGTTCATTACACTACAACGCACGATGTAATTTGTTTGCATTTTTTTTAGACCGGATTAATGCTATCCATTTATCTGATCGAATGTACAGACTTTGTGCGTATGGTTCTTCCCTCACTGCAAGGTAGCATGCCGATATTCGAACTGCGTGTACTACTGGGAGCGATAATTATGCGTCACATTGGACAACTGGTTTGCAATGGGCATGCGATCAGTGAACTGCGAGCTTCACCGCGTGTTACAGCAGTAGGTGATATAAGCGAGGATAATTTCGTTCCCGGACGCAGTTGTCTGCATATGTATTTCCGCAGCGCACGCGTATTTACAGCAATTTTCCCGCAAATCAGTATGTTCAACCATGATTGCGATCCGAACATTCGCAACCACTTTGAGCGTTCGACGCTGAAGGTATACGCTACGCGTTCCATTCCTACCGGGAGTGAGATCATGAACTGCTACGGTCCACACTACAAGCTAATGCCGGTAGAGACACGCTTGCTGCATCTTCAACAGCAGTATTGTTTCGATTGTAACTGTAACCGATGCCGAACTGGAGACGATACGTTTATGAAACAATTCAACGCGATTCGATGTCCCCGTTGCATGCATTGCTTTTCTTCTGTGCTGGAGTTGGATAGTTTTGTGCCTAGCTTTCACAGTGATTCACCTGGCAAACCCATAACTTGTTCGCAATGTTCCAAAGTACTCATTACTAACATGTATGCATTATTTGAGGATTATTCGCCATTTTATTGTAAGTATGACATAATGTTTACGCAACTGTAAATTTGTTGTACCCAACAGTTTAGGGTTAATAACATTTCCAATTTTTGTTGCAGACGACTCGAAGCTGTTTCAGGAAATCGTGAGAGAGTATAACAACGGGTGCAAACGAATATTGATCAACTCCAATCAAACGAAAGCCGAAATACTGCTGGAGATTCTGTTTCGCTACACCAATCAAGTTTGTTCCAGCAGTGCGGATTCGCCGCTTCGAACACTTCGTGAATATGCACTAGAGCTGGTAACAATTAGGCGCGACCAGTATGGGTGCATGAGTTTGGAATTCTTAACCGGATGTTTTTATCTGTTGGATATTTGGGCCGCATTGTATTTGCACGGAGGAGAAAAACCGGTAACGTTGAAGCCGACAGAACTCGCCGCACTGAATGAATTTCGTGCAGCGCTTAACATGATCGGAGAAGATAACCGTGCGCTGATTTCGGAATACATCAATAAATACGTAATTTTAGACGAAGAAACCCCGTACGAATCGTGGGTTCCTGTGTAATCGATCGATTTTTTCGAATTTTTCTCATTAATTACTATTACTCCTCGCGAACGGCCTTAAACACGAATAAAGCATCTTTGCATAATTAATACCACTTGGCAGTTTTATCTTTTCGAGTTGTTGCATTTAGACGATGATGATTTGTAACGATCCTCGTGTTCACTCAGCCTTTCCAGTAAGCTGCTACGATCGCGCTGAACTTGCAACAGTTTGCTCTCCCATTGGCGTAGCTTATTCCAAAGGTATTTATTCTCCTGTGGCAGAAAAAATGGCCGTTTAAAATAAAAATAAATATAGTAACGGGTACCGCAAAAAGCTACTAACGTGAACTATTTCCTTCAGTTTCTTGCTCAGCTCTCTGTACAGTGTGCGGTAGTTTAGTGCGGTGGTATTTTCAGCCTCGTAATGGTTACTGTCGAAATTATTCCCGTCACGCAGTGACAAATCGTCTATGGCGAATACCTCCCGGAAATAATTCTCACTACTTTGCCGTAAAACTTGCTCCGCGTATGAAACATCAAGATCTTGATCAGGTGTATCATAGCTAAAAGAAATGTGCGGATCTAAAAGATAATTAATGCTTTTGTTACTTTTGTTACTGTACATATTACTGAGAAGTGTCTTCCATTGGGAGTTAGCTATCTGTTGCGTCAGATCTCGCCGTACTTTGAATTAACAATAAGCTTTTGTCTGCATAGCCAACTCCAGACACCAATGCCAGAACGTTAAAATTGAACTTTCAGATGACGCAACGCGGGAAACGCGTTGAAGATATCGTTGGTTTTTTTTGCGCAATTTTATGGGAATATTGGAATTTCGTCTAGCTGCAGCTGAAGGATTCCGAGGGCAACATTTCTCTCTGTACGGCCAATAACTATGGTCGTTTATTCAAACAGGTGCAAATTAATACATAAGCAACATTTTGAAAATCTACTCATGTTTCATACTGCGTATGGTAGGCACTATCTGTACGGTAAACATCAGCGATGTTTTAGTTATCTTGCGACGTATTTCTGCGCTGTTCTTTAATGTATGTCTACACTTGGCGAGCATGTAGTCAACAAAGGATATTATACAGCATCGCTTTTAGGAGGATAAAATGTACACAGCAATAGCACAAACATGGGTAGTGGCAAGCCCACCTTATGCATACAATTACAGCTAGAGATTAATCAAAAAAAATACATATCTCCAGGCAATCGCAATGGTAGTGTACATGCAGCTTTATCAATCTTCTTCCCAGCTTCCCAGTGTTGTTGCTGTATGTGCTGAACTGCCAAAGGGCTGTCAACTAACGAGAGCGAAAAAAAAGCGGGTTTGTATGTGGAACGAGATTTGTGTGCTGCGTCGTTTGTTTTACTTACGGATTGCTGTGAAACAAATTTAACCCCACAGAGTGTGAACTGCACGCATTACCTATTAAGTTTGTGACTGACTGAGGCGGTAGGTGGTTAACGACAAGCTAACGCAGCGTGAAAATGGCACAACCGGCACCGCTTGGTTTGGATGTTACGGTAAGTACATAGGAACTTCGTAGGTTATGTTTACGTTTGCAAAACGATGAAGATGCTAAGGAATCCTGTGTTGATTGTTTTCCATTTGCTAGGAACTGAAATTCAAGCTACAGAGTAAGGTTCCGATTTTCAAAGGAGATGGAAATGCAAAAAATGGCTGCAGCTTGCTTGCCACCGCCAGTGTACACGGGCTGGTATTTGTCGGTACCGTCGGGTGTGAGCTGCGCGTACTCAAGCTGAAAGACATCACCAACGAGCGGGTGTTGAACGAGATTGTCCCATTGCGGACGGTTCCCCTGCCTAGTGAACCGTTCCAGTTGGCCGTTAGCTGCGATAATGGGTTTCTCGCAGTGGATATCATTGCCAACGGAGTACCATTCGTGTACATCTACTCCGTGCCGTCATTCCTGACCGGTTCGATAGTGAAGCTGCATGAAATCAAAACGTCCACCCAACCCAACGTACGGAGCACGCAGCTCTGTTGGAATCCCGTTCTACATAATGTGCTTGCCGTGCGAACCGAAGCGGGTGGACTTTCGGTGTACACGTTGAAGGAACCGGCTGGTTTAGAATTCCACTCGCTCGATACGAACAATCCGGCCGAGCGGGCACAGTGTGCCTGCTGGAGCCCGAAAGGTAAGCAGCTGGTGGTAGCGTTCGTAAACGGGAAGTTGGTACAGTACAAGCCCGATCTGAAACCGGCCCGCACCATCGTCTGCCCGCCCGGTATAGTGGAGGGTGGAGGTGGGTTCGACGTGCTGGCAGTGCAGTGGCTCAGTACGTACCAGTTTGCAGCCGTATTTCTACCACACGCGGAAGACTCAGTACCGGCACTGTTTATCGTGAACGCGCCCAAGATTGGCAACCCGGTTTTTATCAATTACGACGATATCTGCTACAGCCAGAGTGGACCACGCAAGGGGCAAGTTTTTCTGCAGCATATACTGCCCTGGAATTTGCTGCTGATGGCATCGGCCAACAGCATGGAGGTTGGCATATTGGGCACTACGGAAGGTGGCGAAGCGCCCACCTGGTGCCAGTGGACGACCACGGATGAGGCACGTGCCGAGTTGCCACTGACGAGCGATAAGCAGGAATCATTCCCAGTCGGTTTGGTGCTCGAGACGGGATGTACGCACGAGCTCGTAATCGGCGAACAAACGTTCCCGGTTATGCCGATGATCCATCTGCTTTCGACGTACGGTCAGCTGATTTCCTTCAACGTGCTTAACACGATGCCGAACGTACCGAACATATGCTCCCCTCCCAAACCGGTGCAGGATCTCTCCGGAGGCGCATTCGTGAAGCTGGATGTGGAAAAGTCAGCACCGTCAGCTCCAATTCAGCAACCGCCGGGTCCGGTCGTTCCCAATGCGATTGCCAACGTACCGGTCGGATCATCGGATATATCTTTTGCCGTACCCAATGGTGCAACATCAACACCTGCTATTGCGAAATCAAAATCGTTCTTTAACCCTGGAGTCGGTGCAGAGGCCGTACCAAAATCTCCCATAAATCTGTTTGGAGGTGCCGTTACAACCGGCCAGCAGCAACAACAACAACAACAACAACAACAAAAGCCTGCCACAATAGCACCGACATTTGGCAAACAGATTACCTTTGGATCGACGCCCACGGTCGGAATATCGTTTGGATCCTCGCAACCTGTAATTGGAGGAGCTAATGAGAAGAAAACTTCATCCTTTGCCGGATTTGCAGCACCGGGCACAGCAGCGCCAAACACGTTTACCAGTAGTACAACACTGGGGACAAGCGCCGGTGGTCTTCCCACAATGTCTGCGCCACCTTTCCAAGCTGCTATGGCATCGATGGGATCGACGCCGGCTTCCGTACCGTCCGCGATGGGCCCGGATGCAAACAAACCGCTCGTCACCGTACCACCTACGTACGTTGCCCCCGTTCAGCCACTATCGCAGCAAAACAATGGTAATGCTGGCACCGGTACAGCCCGGCCCCAGCCGGCAACCGGTATGCAGCAGAAAAAATCCGAATTCTCCTCGGAGGATAGTAACGCGATCATACGCACGCTGACGATCGATGAGCTGAATCGGTTTACACGCGAGCTGAGTAACCTGCAGCAGCGTAACCGTTCGCTTAACGTGCAAATCGGGCTGAAGGAGGAATCGGCCCAGATCATACGGAATTTGCGCGAGCTGGAAGACATTATTGCGCAAGCGAACGAAAGCACGCAGTCGCTCGTGTCGGACGTGCAGACATTGCGGCTCGGCCTGAACGAAGCATTCGCGATGGTAGCCGAAGCGAACAGCAAGAGTGCGATCTACAACAACCCGACCGTGCATCAGTACCAGGAAGCGCACGGCATGTCGCAGACGAGCCGGCGACAGCTGAGCGCGCTGGAAAACATGCTGCAGGTGAATGAGAATCAGCTGCAAACCGTAACGAAGCAGCTGAAGGCACAGCTGATGTGCCTGGAGGAAGCGAAACAAGCGCGTGCCAAGCAGCGCATGCACATCCCAAGCCTGGAGGTGCTGTACCAAACGCTCTCCAAGCAGCAGGACATTCTAAACCGACAGGGCGAGAAGCTAGCGTACCTTAAGAATAAGCTCGGACTGCGGGGAAGCATGAAGGGGCTGGACGATCGTAACAGCAGTGGGAAGGGATCGAGCAAAACGTTTACGGGCGATGTGACCGATACGTCCGAGAGCGCGATCGAATCACTAACGGACTCGATCATATCGATGACGCTCGGCGATCAGGTGGCGGCCGACACTAGGAAGCTAAGCGAAGCCAAACTGTCCGCCTTGCGGCGAGCGCTCGTTGGCCGAAAGGTGGTAACGGTGACACCGCAACGGCCCGATCGCGTCGGGCTTAGTTCCGAGGTGGTACGCGAACGTCGCGATCAGGTCAGAAGATTGAATGTGGAGCAGGAAAAGGCTAAAGTAACGCAGCCAGCAGTTGCGGCGGCGGCACTAAAGACAGAGACAACCGTTTCTAGCAAGGAGGTGGAACAAAACAAATATCAACCACAGCAGCAGCAGCAGCAGCAGCAACGTTTAACCCCGCAACAACAGCAACATTCAAAACCGGCGGTAAAACCGCTGGGAACGGCAACAGCCAACAAAGCGTTTTCATTCGGTTCCCAAGCACCAGCGGTGCCCAGTGCCGGGGCCGGTAGCTTTTCCTTTGGGCAAACAACAATTACACCGCTGCCAGCGACCGAAACCGCCATGAAACCAACCCCGAACGGAGGTAGCATTAGCACCGGGTTAAGCTTTGGTGTGGCCGCTAGTAAGGAAATCGAGCGAGAGAAAAAGGACCCGCCCGTCAGCTCGAGTGGAAAGGAAAACATTAATCCTCCGACATCAACGATCACAACCGTCTCGAAACCTTCGTCCTCCAGTCCGTTTAGTTTTGCTTCCACTGCGTTGGCATCATCATCCTCGACCACCGATACGTCCACCTCGGCAAGCACCACTACAAAGTCCATCTTTTCATTCGGTAATGCCGGAACAGGTGCTAACAGTGTCAGCAACAACGGCCAACCATCGGGAATGTCGTTCGGTTCGCTTGCGAAACCGAACTTTTCATTCGATCTGCCCATCACCTCCACGGGCGCAACGTCCGTGGGCAATGGGACGGGAATTTCTTTCAACCTCGGTGGAGCATCCTCGGAAGGTGCGTTAAGCTTGGGCAAACCGAAACCACCGCTGACGAACGAAAATGTAGCGCCGGTGGAGGAGATACCGAAGGATAAACCATTGCCGCCATCGTTCGGACCGGTGGAACCGGCACCATCGACCAAAGCACCACTGCCGGCCCTTACCAGCCTGCTGCAGAAGGTTGACTCGTCGGTCGATCTTACCGTGAAGAGTGTGCCACCGCAGGCAAAGCCGTCCAGCGGTGCTGGTCTTTTCGGCAGCATTACCGGTGGCACTAGCTTCGGATCGGGCGGCCTGTTTGGCAGTGTTGGCAAAGCAGTAGGCTCCACAGCGCCAGTGACAAGCAGCACAACCGCAGCGACCGCTGCTGTGACGACACCAGCGAACGAAGCAGCCGCCACCAAGCCAATTGCAGGTTTATTTTCGGGAATTTCGTTCGGTTCGCTTACCGCAACGCCCACGTTTGCTGTTCCCGCTGCTGGGACTGGTGAAAGTGGCAACGGCAACAGCAGCGCACCAACGGGTGGTTCCTTTTTTGGCAGTATTAAACCAGCGGCTGTTGGTGGCAGTGGAAATGCAGCGGCAGCACCACCAACAAGCTCCGTTGGTTTAACGTTCGGAGGCAATAGCTTTATCGCGTCTGGTTTTGGAGTTCCTAAAGCAAGCGCAGCAAATGAGACGTCCTCGACGATGACAACCGCGCTAACTTCCTCGGTGACTGCATCAACGATCGTTACCACAAGCGACGAACCGGTAAAAGTAGAATCGATCGCAACAACAACTGCTGCTACTACTGCAACGGGTTTCGGATTTGGTTCCATTGCCGCAAACAACACCTCTTCAACGAGCTCATTTGCGTTTGGTAAATTAACACTGGAAAAGCCGGCTGCACCAGCATCGGTTGCATCGACAACCGCGGGTTCAACAACGGTAGCAACGGATGCGGTGGCACCGGCAACCACGGTCGCCCCAGCAGTAGCACCACCGCCAGCAGCCGACACGACAAGCAATATGTTCAGCTCGATTAGTATCTGTTCACCGAGCTCGGCCACATCTACCGGTGCCAAGAGTACCTCGATTACCGGTGGCAACATCTTCACGTCGGCCACGTTTGGTTCACCAAAGGCGGCAACCGATACGACCAACATCTTCGGCAGTGGTGACGGTGTTTCCTCATCCGGTGGCTCAGTGTTCGGTGGCACTGTGAAACCGGCCGCCGCGTTTGGTACAGCGGCAGCAACACCGGCACCGGTCGGTTTGTTCGCTTCGGTTGTACAGCCAAGTGTGGCGGCTACTGCACCGACCGCTGCCGCTCCTGCTCCTGCGTCTGGTGGTAACATTTTTGGCGGTGGTTTCTTTGGAAGCGGTGCAGCGGCACCAGGACCGGCAGCGACAACCGCCACCAGTACCCAATCAACCGGTTCCTTCTTTGGCAGCGGTACGGGCGCAACGGGTGGTTCCATTTTCGGATCCAGCTCTCCAGCGACGACGACGGCCAATATATTTGGTAATGCCGCCACCGCCAGTCCCTCCTCCACCTCGTCGGCCGCTGCAGGTGGTGGTCTGTTTGGGAGTGTCACCAACAGTACGCCCGGTGGTGGCGGTTCCATCTTTGGCGGTTCGTCCGCATTCGGTGCGGCGTCCGGTCCAGCAGCCGGTGGAAACATTTTCGGCAGCCCGGTCGCATCCGCACCGGCAACCGGTGGTACGGGTATGTTTGGTTCGGTCGTTCCCGCGCAGCCGGCCGCTTCCGCGCAATCCATCTTTGGCGGTGGCCAAACATCACCGGGTGCGTTTGGTTCGGTGTCCACCGCTAGCCCGGGACCGTTTAGCAGTGGTGCCGGTGGCACCGGCAGTACCGGTTCCGGCGTGAATGCGTTCGCCTCACCAACCGGTGCTAGTGGCGCCACATCCGCATTCAGCAAACCGCCCGCATTCGGCGCAACGCCCACGTTTGGCGGTGCGCCAACGTTCGGCGGTGCGCCCACGTTTGGCGGTGCACCCACGTTCGGCGGTGCGGCCACCTTCGGTAGCCCGAAGGCAACGTTCGGCGGTGGTTCAGCGTTCGGCGGTGCCGCCGGTACGCCGGCCATCGGTTCACCAACGCCGTCCAACAATCTGTTCGAGCAGCTTGGTTCGTCCTCGTCCGGTGTGTCCTTCGGTGGGTTGGCAGCACAGCAAGCCCAAAAACCCACCCAGTTCGGTGGTTCATCCTTTTCCAGCTGGCGCTCGTAATCCGGTTTTACAGGCACATTTTAGAGAGCTAGGACAGGGACAGAATGAGATTGACGTGGTGTAGTATAGGTACAATTTAAAAAAGAACTTTTCTTCCGATTGTCAATATTTGGATGATGAAAAAAAAACATTACATCTCACACACACACACGACCCAAAACGTATGTGTATTTCTTTTTACTTACTTACCGAAAAGAGTGCAAACTTTCCATCTTCGTTAAGGGGAGATGTACGTACAGTCAGCAATAAACGGTCAAAAATGGCTTTCTCAACATCCAATAAAAAAAAACGCGCTTTTCATTTAAATTTTGTTTCCTTTGTGTCGTTCGGTTTTTATTTTATCCCCTTTTCTGGTTTGCTCCGTTTTATTCTTGCCTTCGTGCCATCGTGAGACACCATGTGGTGTGACCTTCCATTCGCGCAATACGCTTACAAGTTACGATTCATTCATTCCTTTATATATATATATGTATATATAAATTGGTACGATACTCCCATCCATTTCTGCGATCTTTACTCCGATCGTGCGACACGTGTCACATACTCTCGCACACGCAAGAAACGCGAACACCGCAAACAATTCGGTTCCTCTCACTTTCTCTCTTTTTCTCTCTATCGAGATCGCGATCGCGATCGTTTTGCTTTGTTTGTTATTTTAATATACGTTTATTAATTCCTATTAGACAATATCTTCTCTTCGATTGCTATCATCGGTTTCGAACGGAATTGTATGTTGCATCATGTGTTTTTAGTGTTGTATGTACGTGTTTTGTTTACTTCTTGCTTCACTCTTTTCATGACTAATGACCGGTTAGCTTTCTTACTACTATAACTACTATCGCATTTCTCTCCGGCTTCTAGTGTTTTTTTTTCGTTTTAGTTTTTGTTCCTTCGTACACATTCACCATTTTTGTTTCCACTAAAATGAGCTCCCAAGAGCACTCATGATGCTCATCAGCTTTAATTTTTATTACCCCTTTCAGTCAGCGCTTGCGATACAAACTAACATTCGCCTTCCTTCCATAATGTTGTTTCCATACATGTGCGAGTTTGAGACGTTTTGCCTGGAAACATCTGTTTTTTTTTCTTTTCTTTTCTGACTATCTCTTGTGCAGTTTTGTAAATCAAAACTCAAAGTTCAAATAAAAACCGAAAACAAAACAAAAACAACATTTTTTCATACATTTTTATACACGTGTTTCTTTCTTTCTTTTTGTTGGTGACTTATCTAATTGATTTCCGGATTTGTTTTTATATCATTATGGAAGTTATGCTTTATCGTATGAAGTTGTAACAAAAAGGAATTAATTCGTTTTTTTTTGTGTTTCTTTCATACTATGGTTTGTGTTGCGTTCCTGTTCATACTATGAGGTCCTACAGGTTGGTTCAATAATGCTCTAACCATTTTCTCCTCCCCTTGCATGCTTCTTCCACGCGTGGCACGCATATTCCGTTCCGTTTGGTATGATAGTACGAGAGGTGGGAAAAAAAAACACTTTATGACTTAGTTCCATGAATAGATTGGTGGCCGCCGCGGCAAGGTAAATCGGCGTAAGCGAAAGAAACAGAGGCTGCAACACATCAAATATACAAAGAGACACGAAGGTGTGGTGAACCTGAGGCGCGTTGGTGTGAAGTATATTACGGTCGACTAGGTAGTGGCTAAAATGAAATAATGCCAGAAGTAAAATCGGTGTTACACCTCACTGTTAGCGTAATGTTTTCACGGTGTTTTTGTTGCTACGAATGTTAGGCTACACCGAGTTGGCAGCTAGTTTAAAACCATTCTTCTCTTGTACAATAATGCGCACAAACACGCACACACAGACACACACACAAACGCGCGCGCTAGCTGAACTTGGTAAAAATTCTGTTTTGCGATGGTTTTCTTTTGGTCATTTGTCTAGCATTTTCCTCATGTACCGCGTGTGCCGGGAGGTGTGTTTGTTTATGTTCATATTACGACGTTCTACGGATTTTTCATGCTGTTACTTTCAGCTACGCTTTTTACCTTCTGTTTTTTTTTCTGTTTTTTCGCCATCTTCGCACATTTGCTACATTGTATACGTTTTATAATACCTATTGCAGTAGTGTATGTTTCGTTACCTTTCTCCAAAGGGTACTTTTTTCTCTGCTTTTCACTTCATATATAACTGTTTCTGGGTTGTTTTATTTTTATTTTTCTCTAGTTTACGTTTATCGACACATGCTTCGTTTTGTTTCACTATTAAAAAAAAAAGCTTCCCCGACTGTGCTTATAAAGGAAGAGATCCTCCGGAGGAAGCTTCTCTTGCTTTGACTGACGGTTGAGATTTTACTGCTACAAATTGGTTTCCCAACTGTCTATCAATTTGCCTTAGTAGCAAACGGTGCGCGCGCAATTATTACTTTTAAGGTGTTTGCTTTTTGTTTTGTTACTATTTATTCTTCTTGTTTTGTATATCTATAAAGTTGTTTTGTTTTTTTTATACAAATGGTTTCCGTTTTACAGCTTACTTTACTGTTCTTTTTTTTTCTTGCAAGATAGGAGTTGTAGCAGTTGCAGTACGTACACGTTGAAGAAATATCACTAGAAAATGCTTTCTAACCCTACACCAGCAGGCCTGCAGGGGGGGGGGGGGGGGGGGGGGGGGAAAAAAGGGGTAAACGTGTGAAATGTGGAGTAGAATTTAACATTTTTTCATTTTAAGAATAGTGAATGGTGAAGTTAGGTAAAAAAATATATATATATATTTTTTTAAAGTTAAGACCAACATGTTCAAATAAATAGGAATTAAATTGATTTACCAAAAAAAGGAAACAAAAAAAAATACATTTCGTGCGAAAGATTTCAATATTTAGAGGAAAAATTACTTAAAATGAATGTAATTTACCCCAAAAACCCCATTTACCGTGGAGTGGTGAAATAAGTTTTAAAACAAAAAAAAGTCAATTAGCCAAAACGGGATAAAACGTTCCTTCCTACTTGCTGGTGCGTAAATCGTTGTTTTCAATTCGCTTCCGCTTCCGTTAGTTTGTTTGTTTAAATTGCTGCACAATAGAAAAATATTGCATTCTGCTGCATTAGCCGCTCGTTTATGCACGTGACTGTGCGGTGAGTTCCCTTACAAAAGTTTTGCACTCAGCCAGCCTGCAGTACTTCTTGCAAAATGTTACAAATTGACACCATTGACACCTGTTACTGCTTGCCGGAAAGTGTGAGCGGATGAGAAGCTTGTATCTGGTTTTTTTTTTCCTTCTTTTAATGTGTGCTTACAATCCAAAGAATTGTATTGCGTCTTGTGTAGTATCGTATATCCTCATACCGATATCTCCTAACGATTTCTTTTCTAAAGCCTTACTACATGATCTTCATTTGATCATTTTTCCTTTCGAGCACAGAGTTGTGTAGCTTTTATGTGTGTGTGTGTGTGTAGGTCCATAAAGTGTGTGAAACAGTGTACACGCGCGCAAACAACTGAAGCCATCTTTTACTAATTTTGCACAATTGGTACACACAGGATCCCTAGACAGCGCTAGCATCCAGCGGTGATGGGCAATTGTACAGTGCTGACGCGTGTCCTCCCGACCGAGACAGTAATTGCCGGCGAGTTTTTGTGAAAGTAGTGTCGAGCGATGATAGCGATGATAATAATTACAATAGCAGTATCGTTTTGTTTACAGTTTACAGCGATAGTAAGAGTAGAGCGTTGCGTACTAACGACGATAGTTACACCCTAGGTTTAGTTTATAGCAGATTTAGCTGCTCACAAGCGTCCACATCGCCAGGGTGGACAACTCAGCACCCGCGGACTACGCGTACGTCGGCAGGTGGTGCTATGGCGGGCGGGCGATACGTGTTGATACGTTTACCATCACCGTTAGCGGGCGCACGGTGCGACGGTGTCGGGATGGAAGAAAATCACGACAAGATGGCAACGCTGCGCCGGATGCCGCCCTGCTGGTGGATGTTATCGATCGACGACCACTTCTTCATGCCATTTTTAAGCGCTTCCGCGGTCGCCTTATCCTGCATGACGCGCGACATCGCTTCCAGCTTTTGGGCGCGTTCCTTCGAGAGCGGTTCGGTCGGGAAGGACAGATCGTTCGCCTCCGCTAGCGTGCGCAGATCGAAGTAGTACTTCGCGTACACGGACGACGGCACGTTGATGTTGAACTGCAGCAGCTCCAAAAACTGTCGCTCCAGCTCGTTCATATCCTCCACCGTGATGTCCTTCAGGATCTGACAGTAGTCGACGTTCCACACCGCCTGATCGTCCCACACCTTGCTCGCGAGAAGGATCGCACCGAGCACTATCCGCTTCCAGTTGCAGGACGCAATGTCCAGCTCGGCGTACGTCAGCAGACGCTCGAGGTACACGAGCGTAATGATGGCACACTCGGCCGTCANACGTTGATGTTGAACTGCAGCAGCTCCAAAAACTGTCGCTCCAGCTCGTTCATATCCTCCACCGTGATGTCCTTCAGGATCTGACAGTAGTCGACGTTCCACACCGCCTGATCGTCCCACACCTTGCTCGCGAGAAGGATCGCACCGAGCACTATCCGCTTCCAGTTGCAGGACGCAATGTCCAGCTCGGCGTACGTCAGCAGACGCTCGAGGTACACGAGCGTAATGATGGCACACTCGGCCGTCAGCTGGGCGGCATTGAAGAGCGTCCGCACGAACTTGTAGATCTGCCGGTGCTCGGGATTGTGCCGATCGTAATCGTCCGGCACCGGGTCGCGCGTTAGCGGGTGCAGCTTCTCGTCGAAGATGTCTATCCGCCGCTCGCTCGTACGGTTCTTGATGTGATAGTAGATCGCCAGCGACACACACTTGACCGTGTTCTTTAGGTTCGGCTGCGACACGGTACTGTCGTCCAGGTAGATCGTCGAGCAGCTGCTGCTCTTCTTCAACACACCACCGCCTCCACCACCACCACCACCCCCACCACCACCGCCGCCACCACCACCTCCTCCGCCACCGCCACCACCTCCACCGGGGCCACCGCCGCCCTGCGGTACGATCTGGTGCTGGGACTTTTTGCGCGTCATACCATTTTCGAGACTTTGTTTCGAGCGCTCCAGGAACATGGTGCCGGCGGACGGATCGACCGACGGATCGTGCTCCCCGTCGTCACCCTCACGTTCGGAAATGTGTTGCAGATTGTTGGCGGACAGCTCACCCTCGGGCAGATGCTCCTCGAATACGGGCGCTTCCTTCGCTTTGCGCGTGGGCGGTGGACTCGAGTACGAGCAGCATGACGCTTTGTTTCCCATCCTGCTCCAAACAGACGTGCCGCCTTCTTTTCCTTTTGCCGTGTGCGAACCTTTTTGCTGTGGGTGCTTTCAAGGGATAAAACTCCCTCTTTCGTATGGGGATCCACACCAGCTTGTTGTACGCTTTTTTTGTTTACGTCGCCCGGTCGGTTAAGTGTATTTTTGGCAGGAATCAAACAAGCTTCTCCACCAGCGGCATACCGACCAACCGCTTCTCGGTTGTGCTCTTGAGATGGTATATAAATGTAGAAATGAATTGAAGACGTTTGCCGAATGTTTCTGATAAAGCTTCTACTGACGACTGGGTTTGCGAACGGATGGAAGATACGAACAGCAATGACTGCAGATTTTGCGTTCTACCTTATTCTACCGCAGAACTCTTTCCCAGCGTATACCCCCAGCTATATGTGGCTGGGCGGAACGAAGCCAAATTTCGCATTATCGTCGGTATTATCGGTTTTCAAATGTTGCCTCTGTCTGATGACCGGATGACTAGAAGATGAGGGATGCAAATGAATTTTCTCGATCTCTCTTTCTCTTTCTCTCTCTCTCTCTGGGATTGTTGGTGGTGGTTTTGCTTCTCTTTCGCGTAAGAAAGTCTGCACTTGCTTAGTGCAGAGTTTTGTGCCAAAATCGTCTTTAAGACGTCAGTGTGTATTAATTTCTTTTTGTTTTGTGGGAGTAATTTCGTTTTGAATTTCTAATCCTCTCTTCAATGTCTATTTACTTCGTTAGTAAATTGGTTGCTTTTCCAACGGTTTGCTTCGAAAGTTGTGACTATTTCTGGTTCATTCTTAACGGATAAAATTTGGCACTAGATCCTTGTATGGCCTGGAGATGTTGACGTTTAGAAAGCGAAGCGTTTGTCAGTTTCGTGTTGGATTTCGTTCGAGCATAAAGAACACACAAGCGAAGCGTGCTGCCGTTGGCAATCAGTAATATTCAGCCACTTGCTGGTGATCATACGGTAACGTTCGGCTGTTAAATTGTTCTCCTACAGTTCCGTTCAAGTTCCGTAATATACAAATTATGGGAAGATTTCGTTCCTTGCTGTTTTGAGATACCGAAGACAACAACCACGTTTTTTCCTAATGCACACGCGTCCTAAAATGGAAGAAGAAAAGAAAGAAAACAGAGAATCAATCATAACATCTAAACGTGACTCAAAAAAAAGTACAAACACAATCATTGATCACTGGTCAGTAATAACTTTACATCGATCATTAAAAGGCTGTTAAGCATCGACAAAACGGTGCTAGCCAATAATTATCATTTATCAAGCGACAACGCGGGCACAACAGGTGTCGTACACGTTGGGGCGACTACCAGAACACACTACATGGCAGCGCTGCGCCCTGATACCGTGCAGTAGCAGCCATGTACACATGTTATGTCATTATTGGTGTCACACACCGATAGGAAATTGTCCACCGTCTTGTTTCGTTCGGGCTGTGCTTTAAGTGATTTGCCACGGTAGGCGTAAATAAAAATGGGAAAAATACATTGCAAGGGTGGTTTCAATGTCGAGAGCATGATTTAAGACGATTGGGCCTGTTGTTGTGCTGCTGAATCGGATACAGTTTGTTGCCGATTTCTATTAATATTTTATTATGCACGACGCTTCCGGTAAATGGAATGGCCTGTTTCGTATTGTGATGCTCCTATTGAATAATGCCATTGTAACATTCGCATAATTAATTGTTTATTTTATTGAACACTACACTTACTGGGTCAGTTATTTGCTCTGGACTTTTGCAATTCTTCGAATTCGATGCTATTTCATAAAGTTTGTTGTTTTTTTATAAACCACAAAACACACATCCTTTAGCTCATCTGTTTTTTGTGAAATTTTCAATAAAACGTTCTATTTAATGTTCTAATATTGAAGGCATCGTCAATTTGGATGTTTTCAAATTATATTTAGTAGAGAAACAAATATGTTAGAAAAAAACATTTACTAAGCTAATTATAATTATAGCATACAATGAAAACTCTAACCATAATAAATTGAAATATTTCATATATCTAATATAAATTTCATTAGAAAGGGAAGAATACATGTGCGTCAGGTGGGATAAAAAGTTAAATTCGTGTTTGTTTTGTTCGTTTTTCAAATTTCAAATATTAGGAATATAATTGTAATGTAGGATTCATCAACTGAAATGCAAGGAACTAATAGAAACAGACAATACAACACGAACAAAGATTCTGCAGGCTAACAACTCTCGTTTCATCAATCAGATAAAATTTGATTATCAATTAAATAATCTAAAATTGATTCAGAACTTTCAAACACATTTTAGGTATGTGAAAGTTTTTTGAGAATAAAACTATCGCAAAACATCGCCCATCGTTTAAAATGTATCATACCCTCACTGTGTGGCCAGCCAAATCAAACAACCAAACCGCCTGTCACGAATTGGGGTCGGGGTAGCAGAAAGTGGACCCATCGGACGTTTTCGCTTCTCGGACTGTGTGTGTGTGTGTCTGCGACTTGCGTGACTCTCGTGCTCGACGTGGTGTCACGATCCATAAACGTATAACTCCCTTTCTCATCCCCCCAGCCTGTTAACTGCGCCATCGATAATCGAAACTGGAAGGAAACACACGCCTTGCACGGCACAGTGACTTCCACCATTCATAGAAAGCGACGGACGCGGACAAGGTGCACCATATGCAGCAGTGCCATAAAAAAGAGTGACTCTACTGCTGTTGCATTCCGTGGAAGGTGTGAACGAAACGGTGGAGTAAATGAAATGTTCGAGTTTGTGTAACACATGACACATTTCGTGGCAGGAAAATGACCAGCGCTTAGTGCACCATCGTAAGTGTCATTCATTTTGCCATAAAATGGAAGATTTTATAACAGCGTTACACTTTTTGTCGGATTGTCGGACGTTTCCGATGCACCGAAACCTTTTGATCTTGTGCTGTGCTTGTTACAGTGCTTTACATTTAATAATTGGTAAGTTATTGTCGCTTGAAAATCCCATCCCATAGGTGCATAGAGAGACGAATAGGACAATAGACAATCGATGGATCGTACAGAGAGACGAAAAAAAAAGATCGACCATGAGTGTTGTTTCGCTTGACGGCAAACCGAGTACAAAATGCAACGAACCATAAAACTAATAGACTGGGCAGGAAAAAAAAATAAAGCAAACAATATATCACGCTTTCGGTTGGTTGGCTAGTTAAGAAATCATAATTACGCCATCTCACGATCACCAAAACCGGTGCTAAACACACAAACGAACAAAAAAAAATCAGTGGTCAGTTGGAAAGGCCCCGTTTTAGTTTGAGCTATTGGTGAAAATGAAAGAAAGATGCAGTTGGAAGCTCCAACAACAGAAAAAAAGTGAAGAGAAAGCTTTAAAAAATTGTAACACAAACCACTTAAACCTGCACTTTATGAAGCCAAAGTGCCGTTTGTCGTGTATCGACCGTATCAGGAAAGGTAATAAGGTAAGGTATCTTCTAACGTAGTCGCGTGAAAGAAAAGTAATTTAAAATTAAAAGTTTGTGTAAAGTGTTACATTTTCCCAGTTAAATTGCTTCTCCTTTACAATTTATAGCTCCAATTAATCAGCGCTTTCGTATAGAATGAACACGGTATTACATGCAACTTTCCGTGGCAAAACAAATGAAAAATTCAAATCGGACGGTTGTAGGCGCTCGTACAAACTGATGACCCCGGTGGTTCGGTCTCTCTCCGCTTGCCGGTTTGGTTAGAATTTAATTATGAAAACCACAGCTTCCACACTGGACCGCAATGTGCACCGAACGACAGTCGGAACATGGCAAAAAAAAGGATATGCGGTGGTCCACACAGCAGCATGGGTACATTTTCGTCCATGAAATCCTGTCCCTCCTGCCAAAGAGCAATACACGGCTGTAGTGCAAATACAGGCTGTGACATAATTATAAAGGCACTTGAATTTGAAACACGACTCATGGACATGGGCATGGACACAACATACAATGGACATTCTAACCAAAAGAGGTAACTAAAAAAACCATTCATCAAAGTATACGCAATAATACTCTTAAAGAACGTTTTAAACAAAGGCTTAAACAACAACTCCAGGCGTCGGATTATCCGTGCATTATACTGGAAAATGACAGTCCCACAGGAGTTTATACTTTAGATTTAAACGGCAAAACCAAGGCAAAAAATGAAGGCTGCAATAGGGAAAAATTATAGATTACTTTTGTCAGTATAAAACAGAGTAAAAAAAAACCCGTGAACTTGAAAAGAATCTTTTGAATCACAAGTTATATACTAATGTTTAATAATAAAAGGGTATGTGTACATTATCCGCTTATTCGCATTCTGATGAACACGTATAATCGCCTGTATAAAAAATGAAAACATTTATGAAAGTGTTCACCTAATTATTTTGAACTCTACAGAACAAAATCGTTATCTGTGTGTTCAATTTTGATTTTTATTCTTAAAAAAGGCAATTGATCATACAATTATACTATGCACTGTAAAACACTACACGGGACACAGTAAGGAAATGGGAAACATCGAAAGCGAAATAAAAGTATCGTTCGGGCATGAGTTTAAATCAACTTTTGCCTAACACTTTTCTTTCTCTTCCACCAACCTAGTCTAGTGCTAGCCTTCGGGAACTGGTGGTGGTGTTACCTCGAGGCAGCCACACCAAAATATAGGGGGGGAGAAGGACAGAAGATGTGGAACCAGTGTTTGCAAAAATAATTAAGTGATTTGCTTCATTTGCTATATCAATTTAATGAATGGCCGTGCTCAAACATAACTTAATGATGTCGCCCCGCAATACCGTTTGTGGGCTAGCTGGTAAGTAGTGACGTCGTCTTTGGTAAAATCTTTCCACCTCCGCTAAGCGCTGGCTGTGTTGGTCGGCTTGTTTTAAGTTTTCGGTCCTAAAAACCGTGCGCTCCTCGGGGGAATCACAGAACGGTTTTGTATCAAACATGCGAATAAGGCCGATTGTTAGTTTGTGGTGTTTGTTAGCGTAGCGTTGGCAAATACCTCGCACAACACCACAACACATTCGACACTCCGGAGAGGGTGGTATTGTACTGAGAGTGCGAATCGTGTGGTACTGGGGTAATTCGAATCAAACGTAATTAATTTTAACAACGGCGTGTAAACATTATACGGGTGCATAGTGTGTGGTGTTCTAGATCCAGAAAAAAATGGTCTATGTGATTTCAAAGCTTGCAGTATAAATAAAAACTGTGCAAAAAAAAAGCAAATACTTCCGTAGGGAACTTTACAGAAATAAAACAAATATCAAAAATGGTACAACTGCAACCGAGTCTATAAAAAGAGCTGTAAAACAATGCTTCCTTTCTTACGATGTCCAGCATGCAAGATTGGTTAGAAAATGTATGTTGAGCTTGTTACGAATCGAACAACCTTCGTCTTCGATTGTCTCCAGGAACTCTTCACCTATCCGGTGTACCATAATGTAACACTTGTTATGGCTTTCTCGTGGTTACTGCAGTGGACTCGTTACTGAGCTTCTAACAAGGACAAACCACACCGACAGTGGACAGTATGTGGTGATATAGTTCTTGTACAAGGCAATAAGAATCAACACTTTGGGATCCAATTCTTCTTCCGTGATGGTATCCAAGGTAACCGATCACAAGGTCTGGGGTTAGGTGTATTGGAAGATCCATCTAAGGATGGATGAGTGTAACATCAACATTGAACCGATAAAAGTCAACTCTAGCTTCCTTCCTTTATCTGTGCCCACGCGGCATAACGTTCCAAGCGCAAGACGTCGAAGAAGAAGGAAGGTCAAAAATACACATGACGACCTCGGGAAGTCTATTCTTGTTCGGGAATGCAGAACCCGGTATATCGTGTGGAAGAATGCATAAAAGGGGAAAATTGTGACCATATAGCCCCAAGCGCACCTATTTGCTTGTTGGCTTGTGATAGGGTTAGATAGTGTTGGATGAACTTTGAACCGTTTTTTGACATTTCGCCCTTTTTTAAAAGACCTCAAGAGCGAGAGAGAGAGAGAGAGAGAATGGAAACTACCCTTTAAAAAAAGGAAACTAAGAAAACACACTCTAAAGAAACACATTAAATATTTAAGATATAAAAGAGCCAACCGGGAAATGGAATGGTGGAACAGCTCAACTCCAACAAGAAGAAACTGGGTCACAGGCGAAAACGGGAGTGTATGGGAAATTGAAAGCAAAAAAGAAAAACGAAAAGGGATACGGAAAGCCTTACATATATCCGGTTCGTTCGTGGTATCCGTTAAAGGCGTAACGAAGTATATACGTTTTTTTTTCCTTTGGTTAGGAGGAACGACTTTTAACCTTTTGGGATAAGGGATAATTTACCCAACAATCCACTCTCCAAGGTGTAGAGTGGAACGCGATTTCCTTCTCGATAACTTAAAGCAGATGTGTTAAAAATGGTAAAAGGATGTACGGTACAGTTTCTACCAGCAGCACAACTTGCATAAAAACATTTTCACTGTTGTTCTAATAAAAATTAAAACTTTGCTTAATTGGTTTACTTTCGTGGCGGAAATCTCGGTATCTTCGAACCGATCCCCGCAGGGTAAATGAATCTCCTCGGTCAACTGGACCATTCTCGTTTAAAAGCAACCCCCCCCCCCCCCTCTCTTATCGTACACCAACAAGAAGACACGAAAGTATATCTAGTTGCAGTACAGCCAGTAAAACTTGACGGGGCCACGGGAGTCTTGTGTGGTGGAATGCCAAGATTAAATGAATTCATTAAACTAACGCAAACTGTACCGCCACTCGGTGGTAATGCGAGCGGTTAAAGAATAGCTATTTGCACTGATAGTGCACTACTAGCAGATAGTCCATGGAAGCAACAATTCTAGCCCTAAGTAAACCAGGCCACAAATCTAGACCCTCGGTAATATTGTAGTTTAAACTAGGTGAAAATATTGTCCAGTGGAATTGGAGTTCCTTAGTTGGAATGCCGATTTGTTGAAGAAATCGAAGATCTTACTGATATTCCAGTTAGATCGTAAATTCACTATTTGGTTGTCATGTCCAAGAAACTAAACCTAAGAAGTTTAAGTCAAAAAGATATCTAAACAATTGTAATACATATTTCAAACAACTCTATGCCGTAGCTGAACGTTCTAAAAATACATCTTGCAATACACGACGGAGCTCGTGACGAAATGATAAGCAACCGAACCTCTTTATTATCAGGATGGAGATAATTTTGGACCAAAAGAGAAAAAAACACACACACACATTCCCTCACAGCAGGAAGTAATGTGTACATCCGTGCGAACCGGCATGTGACGCCGGTTGATGGTGGTGATGGGTTTCCTTCCTTATCTTCAGATCTGTTGTTAGCGCCCAGAACTACATACACCGTTCCCCCGTACACGACTACCGTTAATGCCCGTTGATTTCATAGATACACATATTGTGCACACCCATCTCAAATCGGATAAGAAACAACAGCAGAAAACAAATGTGCGCGACCGAAGTGAAGCAGACAAACTGGTTATCTACTTGAGACGCTCCGAGAGATAGACGTCTGATTGCGGTACTGTGTAGGTATGGTACGCTGCGCTGAGTGAAAAGTTGGCCACCGATGGCTACAAGATATTGTTATTACATCATCATTACATGTCTCCTGTGAGTGTAGCGCAACTCTTGTCAAACCACGATAGGTGCCGGCAGTCGCGATTGCCCTGTAAGAGCAGCTAAGAGATGTGTCAACATTTTAATGGGTTAGGTTAACGATGCACTTGAAACTAGATGTTGGGAACTGATAGATGGGGCACGGTTTTGTAGGGGATGTTGAATTTGTTGTAATAATAATCATTGATATGATAATGTATAGATCGTGTAAATATATGCGACACTGTGTAAGTAGATTAGATGTCCTCGATAAGATTTTGCATCAGGTCTTTGATGCTGACACATCTGTATTCACCCAGATTTGAGCACACGAAAGGAGCAAACATCACCATTAATGATGTGATGAAGTGATAAACTTGCCAAAACGGGAAAAGAGCCCTCTGTTTCCAATTAATCAACTAGCAACAATTATCAATCTGTTGATATAAAGAGTACGTATGTCGTTTTCCTAGAAAGAAAGCCCTTGAGAAAACCCCTTCCAAGAGGAGATATGCCAGCATTGAACGTCTTCATCCAAATATGTTGTATTCCAGCTTTTAAGATTATCATCGTGAGTTCCAACAGTGTGACGACTAAATTATTCAAACTTTTAATATTTACCAAAAGAGTTAGTTAAACATCAGATATCGATTGCGTGAGGATATGCAACTCTTCCAATAAATAATCAAATTAATAGAACGTCCGATCGGACAGGATGATATCGTTCCGTGACATTAAAACATCAGCGTCGTGCCAAAAGCGAACAAATTCAGAAGGGGGCAGAGTTTTTTATTGATTGAAGCGAATCATCCCGCTGGATGTGGGGTTGTAGCTAACCCACCACGGTATGTTAGCGTTGGTTTATTAGGCGGCAACGAAATCGTAATGTCACCCGTTGGCATTGTGCCATACAAGGATAAAATCCATCCTGACGGGAAACAGTGGCCGTGGACGTGCTTTAAAAATTAGACACGCCGGTGGCGTACGGGAGGGGGTGGGTTTGCTAAAAGCTTTAAAGCTAAATAATCCAATAAAGGACAGCACCGAAAAGCTCGCTACAAAACAACGAATCGATGGCCATAATGAGATGCGATGCGTGGAAGACAGGCGGACAAGTCCGTTGATCGATAGCCAAGGCGCGTAATAAAGCAAAGGTGCCTACCAGCATCATCGTGTGGTTCGCGTTTTTGGAGTATTGGACGATGATTGAAATATTGCACCCGGCCCGCCGGCACCATTTTGGGGTGTGGTTCGCGAAATGTTCATTTATCGTGTTTATTTGCGCCATTGTGCCCATTGTGTTATGTCATCGTGAAGGTACGCTTCTTCGCTTCGCCGTTTCTAATGCCTATTACGGGGCTGATATCATTAGATGGCACATTGTTTTGCTCAATTATCGAATATATCGCTGTACATGGATTTGCACGGATCATATATGCTATGTTGTGTTGTCTGGGGCAACCATTTAGAAGAAAAAAAAACAAAACTTTAAAGCTATTCGTTCTGGCAAAACCGTTCGCTTTACGGTACCGTATGCAAAATAGCCCCAAGGCCATTTATCTGGCGCCGAAAGTATCCTCATTCGCATCCCCAGTCCCCTAATGTCGCAACAAACCAATGAGGTGGTGTCTGCGTGTGTGTGTGTGTGTTTGGGTTGCGGATTTTGTTTCGATTTTTCCCGGCCACAACCGTCGTCGACACAGCGTCGAAGGTAATTGGATGTCACGACCGTTCAACGGTGAGCATTTCCGTGCCGTACATTCGTGTGTTCGCTCCCTTCCGTGGGTGGTTTGCAAAACGAAACCAAAAAATCAAAGCTACCCAAAAGCTCAAAAACATGGATTGGCTAGGGACGTATAGAACGCCAGACCATACAGCCATCCCCCCACCGTCTTCGTCGTCTGTCACATCAAAATAGCCGCATTTGATGATCGCACCCGCGAAACACATTGTATGTTCGCCCGGTGTGCGCTAATATATTCCTTGTTGCGCTACAGGTTGCGAATAAAATGACATGAAAAGAGAGTAATACAATATGTACCACCCTGCGTACTAACTTCGCGAAGCCCATCCGCGGCACCGTGAGTACCGAAACCCGGGTGTGTGTTTGTGTATTTTTAACATTTATACATAACAGCAAAAATCGGTGCTAGTTGGGTAAGAAAAGTACCGTGACGCTCGATCGGCGCTCAGCTGTCGCGGGAAATGGTAATGATTTTCCGACACGTGATCGCCTGTACCGCCGACCTGTGCCCAGGTCGTTAAGGTGACAGATTCTCTCGTGCGGACGTAAGATGATTCCAGATTATTTGCTGAACTGACATGCACGCTGCCAGGTGCATACAAAACATCTAACATCTATTTGTGCCGTGGGGTCTGAGAAGGATACTTCTTTCCCTGGAATGGGGATAGATAAATAGAACGTAGCTTTCGTACATACTGTTTGCCCAAAAATTAGACAAAATAGCTTCAAGACAAGAGGTATCAGCGTGTACTATTCCGATATTCAATTACCAGTAAAGATTACAGGTATTATTATCAAGCTTTACATGGTTAATAGCGCGGGAGACTTAAGCAAGAAAGTTTTAGCCAATTCTGGATTCTGTTCAAGTTGAACTAGAATATGTTCAGTTTGATTTGAAGCTATCGTTGCTACCTTCTGGAACTTCTCCAAGTTTCACTCGATGCAGAGAGCTTTGCAAATGTGTTTGATAATAAATAATTCCAGATCTAACTCGATACATTCTAGTTCAACTTGAAAGACTAGAAATTGTTCCAATTTTGCTACTTGAAGAGTCATTCAATTCTAAAACGCTTGGTGAATAAAATGAATTTAATGTGCACCACATTATCTTCAAACGATGCATTAAAGTAATGCACATTCCATGCCAAGGCTCAAACTGGTCGCGGTAACACAGAAAAAGGACACAGCATCGGTGAATGTTATGCTTGTACATACCGATATATGACGTCAATATCGTCACACCTTAAAGTAAAGTCGCGAGGCGCACTTGGCGTGAAGTGAAAGGCTAACGAATGCCTCGTCTAACACGATGATGGCAATGACAACGATCACCCTCGCCGTAGCGACTGGGATGAAAATGATCATGATGATGGGCGAGACACGACGATAACTTAATGTACTATTTATTGCAACAACAACAAAGAAAAGAACTCTACCGACTGGGCTAGAAATTGCCCTAATCAGTGCCAGCGAAAGCTTTCTCCCGGCACGTAACAAAAACGCGTAGGATGAAATTCAATCAGCCAGTCGCACGGCCGTTCTTCGGTGGTGGTACGGGAAAGTGCTTAGAATCGGACAGACGGAAGAAGATGTTATTTATTGCAGGATGGTATCGTTGGGTAGGTTGTATCATCATAACGCGTTCAGTTAATGTTCCGGTAGTGGATATTAGCAAATTTCAAAGAGAACCATCCTTAAATCTGTTTTGACTACAAACGACTGTTGAAGAATCGTTCGGGAAATAGGATGTACTTTGGAATTTAATGAAAGATAAACAAATGTTTATATTTTCCCTTCACAAAATGGCACTTTATGATTTCCTTTCGAAAGGAGGGCAAAACTTTTGGAACGTTTATTACACTCTTTTTTTTATTGTACCGTCTGTAAGGGTGGTGATGCATCTTCCGGACCAAACGCGGAACCTAATTTAATCACCACCGTGAGCGTTCGGGTGCATTCTCGCGAAGCAGCACATTTGCTTCACGCTTCAGCGGTGGCCAGCATGATAAGGCGCATCGCAGTAGCGCATAAAGTAGGACACACGAAACTGACACCGATCGGTACCAGACAGGAAGAGGATCGTAGCCTTTAGTTGCATCACTACATTCAGTTCCATCCAGGCGGAGTTTTGTTGTTTGAATAAAGCAAAAACAAAAAGGTAATATAAACCATTGCAAAACTCGTACATTAGTCGCTCGTCGGTACAACCACAACAGCACCATTAGAATGTTTCTACGGAAAGCTGTATTTCCCGAGCTTGTCTCGAACAATGTAAACGGAGCTTAGCGCCGCGGCTTCGTTATCAATTCAAATTGCAATGCAAATACGCTAAATCCACAAGCATCGGGAGCTAACTAACAAAAAAAAAAAGAGCTTGTCCGCTAGAAGCTTTTACCACCCGCCGTCACAAAAATCTAGGCGATGGCGAACGTTGGGCGCGGGTTGCATCGAGTCGGGCGGCATTCTTGGTTTTGAAGTTTCCGGCAAACCGGCGGTAGCACGGACGCGGTTTATGACATCATAGAAATTAACGGAATGTGGGCGGCTGGGCGGCTGGACAGGGTGCGAAATATGCTTCAAACATTTAAGATGCCAGATAGATAAGAAATGAAACAAACCCATTTTGTTTTTGACTGGTATGTTTTTGATTGTACTGTGAAATGATTTTTTTTTTCTCTCTCTCCAATATAAAACAAGTGGCTAGTGCATAAGCACTTTACACACACACACACACCTGCCGAGATGGAAGATTGTTCAATAATTAAAGCGAAAGCGGTTGCGAACGTTAATAAGTTTCCTATTCATTGCTAACAATATATATTCCACTTTCTTCTATTGAAACATTCACCAAAACACTCCTCATCGGGCCTGCTTGTCGTCCTCCTGGTGCGTTCAATCGCAAAAGGAGAAAGCAGCCAAACCGAAATAATACCACACTGGTGCGCGATTATGTTACATCCAATGCTTTGGGAATGTTTTTGGTGACGTCGCGAATAGTGCACGATCGCTGCCCCGTATGCGTGCGTGTCGTATGATCTGATGCCTGCCGGCATGTATCATAATTTAGTGACAGGCAAGTCGATCTGTGCCGTGAAATCTGTAAGCCATGCAATGCTTGGTGACGAACGTTCCCGGATGTGGAAGAGTTCCGTCCGGATGGTGGAAAAAAAATTTACGCCATATCTGTCAGGCGAGATCATGTTGATGCCGAAATGGCAAAGGTCTTGGGTGATTTAAACGTTTCACCAAACACAAGAAATGGTACAATTTGGTGTGCGCATTGGTGTTTCTAATGCTTTAATAAGAGAAGAATTTAATTATTTTACAGTTTTTATTGAAGCATTTCTTTTCACGATTCACGACTCTTTCAACTCAAATTGATATCGCTGCTTTTGATTATTATACTAAATAGACAAAACTTTGTGTTTGTTTCAAAAGATGAGAAATTCGCACCGTTTCCGAGCTTTGCGGAGATTCACGTACTTCAAATGTTGAATCTGAATGCAAAATTGGTCAAACATCAAAGGTATAATGTTTTCTTCCTTACTTGTAAGATATTCTTCATTTCTGGTGACTTTTTGACGAACTAAAGTGTCTTCCAATTTCTGCAGAACTCTTGTATTATAAATTGTTGGTCTGAGGCACACAGCAGGTACCGGATATATAGGGAACTACCGGTCCTTGGGTAAAGTTAAAACAAAGCACATCTTTGAACTATATTAACAAAAAGTAGTTCATTTAATAAATTGTACGTGTACTAAAAGGGACAGACGGAAGCAGACAAATGAATGAAAACAATTGTAAACAAAGAACACCTTACAATTGGTGCTCTATTTGTTACAATTTATACAATTGTTTAAAACCCAACTTAAACACCAATACCTAATACAACAATAAGCTCATTTATTACGGCAACAAGACATCTCATTGTACGAAACAAACAAAAATTTTCACTTTCATCGTGACAGGCTGGTGGTAGAAAACTGTTCAAACAACGGCTTCTTATCATTCTTGAATCATCGATTCGTGCGTACACCACACAGCCCGTTATCGATAAGCAACGTGGTAACATTCCTAACGGAAAGATTACTAATATAGCGCTAGGCTGAGGGAACGAAATATAAATGAGTCACAGAACTATGGTGGCGTTACCATTAATAGAAATGATTGTATTAAACATGAGTAAAAAAAGGTATTTACCAGTCGTAGGATGGACTTTATGCTGCAAACATACAGACGATACAGGTGAACCCCCAAATTCAGCATCAACAATTAAACTGCACTCCGCTGGTTGTTGATCATTGCTTATGTTGCACTTACGATGCGAACGTGGTATAATCGTAACAACATACAGATACACAACTTACATTACCATTCAGTACACGTTCGAACACGGACATACATTCTCTCACAGTACGGTATGAACTAATTATCTTTTTTTTCTTTTTTTTTGGTAAAATGTTATGCTGCAAAGAAACACAAATAGCGTTGAAGATCAGTCAGCGGATCTCCGGGAAATGAGGGAATAAAAATCACTTTTATGTATACACCTTGATTGCACACACACAAGGTACACCATTTTTTATCAAAGTAAACCATGGATTGAACAAATGCATCCGGCAGCTAAGTAATTAAAACTGACTCATTCTTATGCTGGTAAGTTTATATTAATTTAATTCATTAAAACAAATATGATTATTTAAAGTGTGTAGCACTTTCTTCTATGCATGTATCAAGAATTCTATTGAATTATGTTGGCTGTCTCTGCGTTGGGATAGGTTTGCTGCATTCTTCAAGTTGAGTAACAGCAGACCTGTTCGTTCAATTTCTGCACCGAAACGCGTAACAGACTTCGGTGGGCTCCAATAATAGCGCGTCTTGAACGAGATGCGTTCTATTTCCGCCACCGTGCACATACACACACGCACACATACAGACACTCTTTTCTCACACCCAACGTCTCGCATATACTCCAGCACCCGCGAAACGAAGCGCGAAGAAGTTGCGGAGGTGGGCTCGCTACTAAGCTAAACCGTATCTCATCTCGCACTGATGGCAAGAAAGGAAGGATGTTTCGGACCGCACACACCACACATCGCTGCCATCGTCATCATCGACGTTGCCGGTTGCATAGTAGGCGGGTCGCAGATAATTGTACCGGTGCTGCTGAAAATGAAGTTTCTGCTGCCAAACGCTCGCTACCCGCTCTGCACAAAAGGACTTGCCACACAACCTTTATCCTTCGCTGTTTCACTTTCACTCCCAATCCTCATCCTTTTCCCACCCACTTTTCTTGACCCGTTTATGCTGCTTCGGTCGCTGGTGCTAGGCGAACAAAGGGAATGCAATCGTTACAGGTGGATAGAGCCACTGTTGGAGCACAAGCGAACGCAAAATAATAATAATAAAAAAAAATCCACATCGATATCCGCGAAAGAGCACAGCAGCACAGAACCTGCAGCTAGAAGAAGATTCGCGGAGCGCACGACACAAACGCACAATGCCACACACGCGAATCCGGAACGCAGGCAGACGTATTCTGGGTGCTGCGCGAATTAATGTACCGCGCGTTCGGCAAGCGCTGCAATTTCACCACTATCGTGTGTGCTGTGCAGTCCCACGGAAACGGATGTGCTGGGATGCATTTGCCTACGTTTGACGCCCGTTCACTGCCACAAAACGCACCGTTTTCACACCATTCGGGTCGCGTTTTTTTCTTCACTTATGAGCCGTTTTTTCCTCACACACAAACATCCCGTTGTTGTTCCAAAAGTCAAGACATTTCTGATGCTGAATACCCAAGTAACAGTTTTCGTCCCATTGGTTTTTGTTCGTTTGGGTCGCGGAATAGCAATTTTAAATGACTGTCACCATCGTGAAACAGTACGAGCAAGATGATATTGATGCAATTTAACAAATGTGCAGTTTGTTATTTGAAACTAAAACTGAAGGTTTTAATTTTACTATATGACAGAAATTATGGAAGAAAGGAAGAGAGCGTGAGAAATTATTTTCTCTGCGTGTAACTACTCTAAACGTTGTTACGTAGGAAATAAATATCCCATTCAATATGGTAGTTGACAGGAGCGTTACGAATGCGTTACAGCGAAATTATTCGTTTTTAATGCATACAGTTTCATGTAGTATTTGAAGCGATAGCCTGAATAATATCGATGTATTTTTAATTTTTTTTGTTTTACTGTATTCATCCAACATTTTTCATTTTCCTGATTTGTGCAACATGATTTCATCTCGCTTGTTTGCGTTTTGTGATTTGCCACCTAGGCCTCGAACCATTTTCACAACTGTCAACGTGTTGTATCAAGCCACTGATGTTTATATTTCTTTGCTGGTCAAGAAGTGCGATCAAATTACAATCTTCCGTAAAATTTTCACGTTAAGTGTTCGTTATTCGTTTATTTACGTGTGTTTAGTGAACCGTTTGTGTGCGAAAAAGTTTGCTAATCGTTTCAAGTTTCCGTAAAATCCCGCGCACGGTTTGTATTGCCGCTACCGCCGCCGTCGTCGCCGCCGTCACCGTCGTCTGTGTGAAGCGGCGGGCGTACGTGATTTTTGTTGTGTTCCGCAAATTGCCGACTGCTGGATACTGCCGCAGGATTTTTTTCAGAACCTTCCGGTCAGTTCATTGTGCTACAGAGGCGGACTAAAGCTTGGTGTTGAATTTTAGCAGTATATCTGGTGCTGATTTTGTACGTATACGGCGCTAAGCCTACAGCTTCCGAACATATTGCTTATATCTTTGTTCTCATTGCAGGTGGTAAGTGTCTTCTTTGTCTTCAGACGGGAAGGGCGCGGATCAGCAGTCGCTGCATCGTGCACAAGATGCACGTATGAATATTGCAGACAAATCTGTTCTATCCGGTATGGTTGAACTTGAACTCTATACATTACAAACGGATTTGGATAATGCAAGGGAAAAATGTGTTTGTTTACTAGATCTAATGATAATGCAATCAACCTCATCAATGATGCGATCAGTGAACTTATGTATGCTTACACGCCTTAGTTGACAATCGTGTCTGAATATTTCGGTTAATTTTGTAATGGTAATATTTTTTTTTTTTGCAAAAGTATATGTTTTTGCAGAATGTGAACATTTTACGAGATCTTTGGATCAGTCTTAGATTCTTTATCTTTATCTGGAAAGTAGGCTCGCTTGTCGTCTTTTCAACATTGTTCTTGTGAAAACCATCCGAGACTGGAGGGTCCTATACCTTAGATAAGTCAACCAAGATGGGGTAAAAAATCATCACTAGACATAACATTGATGTTACGATTAGCATCAGAATACTGGCAGACAATCAACCATCCAAAATGGCATCTATCATGGGTCAAAGGTCAGCGCCGACAATAACAGTGATGTTGAGATACTACGGACCGATGTTGAGGTGCTTGCTGTCAATCGGTCTTTCTACAGTCTGAGGAAACTCCTCCATTCAAAACATTGATCGTAGCGATCGAGCGGGGTTTATAACTAATATAGCTTTGGTACTCACATACGCTTTTGGAATCTGACTAAATTCCCTTAGCTGCGTTTGAGAGGAAGATGCTCAGAAGGGTTTTTGGTATCGTATGTGTAGAAGGACAACGGAGGAGCCGCTACAATGACAAGCTCTGCGAGTTGTTCGATGAACTCATAATCGAATTAAACTCGCCCGGCTCCGGTGGGCTGGTCCTGTCATTCGAATGACACTGAAGAACCCAGTCCGTAAAGTCCTTATAGTTCCTATACATGGATAGAGAAGGCATGGCAGACCAAAACTGAGATACAGTGATGGTTTGGATGCGTCAGAGAGAAATGTGGGGATAACGGATTGACGGACGATAGTGCTTGATAGATAGCGCATTAGATGATTTCTGCAAAGACCACTAAATGGTTGTAGCGAAGGATAAGAATAACTGATACCATATCTCGTCTGGATCGTTCCCCATAACGAGGATTACGACTACATTTAATTTCGATTACATTGTAATATAAATTTAGTAACCGAATGGCATGTTACGGCTTAGTTGATCGTAACGCCCAAGAAAGGGTCACAGAGGGACCCTGTGAAATTAAACTCTCCTGGTTGTAATGGATCGTCAAGGCTATCAATACGGATACATAAGTTTCAAATGTTGAAGATATCCGCTATGAGGTGCGCTACAAACAAATTTTCAATACAACAATTGTGTGCGAAAAATCAAGATAAATTCTCATGCCTTTATCGAGGTACCATTTGCAATGGGTTTGTTGTATCTCGCTAAAAGTTCTTTTCATCACACCTTCCCCGAATACTTACCACGATCGGAAACCCGATCGCCCATAATGTCATCGAACGGAAATCAATCATACACGCACGAATTAAATAGATGTTTTATTTCGTCAGTTATAAAGTAATCAAAATATGTACAGAGTTTTAGGATAGTCTAGACTGAATATACGCTTCCTACGGTAGGTCCGCTCGTACCGAAAGTATGAGCAGCACGCTGCACGGTGAATTTATAGTGTAGAAAAGAAAGTGTTCTAGTGAAGTTTCTAGCTGAGTTCTAGTCTTGCTTTGTTTTTGTTCAGCTACGTGTTTGGTAGGAAAGTTTTCAACACACGCTTTTCATTCGTTTTCCAGAATCACGGTTCTACTCAAAATACTTTGCAGATTGAAGCAACCGAGATAGTTCGATATTAGATATCGTTTGTTTTTCTTCTACACTCTTTTAATGCCGATCAGGTGGCATTAAACGTTAGATTGTTTGTTTTACTTTTGCCGATTGGAAGAGCGAACAAAAAGGAAATAGTTATTACCATTTTGATGATCTTTGTAAATCATTTCTCTTTTTTTTCTCTCTCTCCGAACCGGAATTGTCTGAAGAAGACAATTGTTTGCTCTGCTACCATCGTTCATGGTCAACAAAAGCAATATCGAGTGAAGAAAGTTTCAGCCTAAAATTTGGGAAGGTCGTGGGAAACACATTCAATTCCTAGTTGTTGACTATAAGCCAGTGATACAAATCTAACCGCACCGGTTTTTTTCTTTTCACTTAGAAGATGTAATAGGGCAACACTGTTTTAATCTTAGCCATCCTTCACTACTCTCGCTAATAACCGTGTATAGTTTTCGTACAAATGAAGCTCTCTTTCATTGTTCCATTCCATGTTCCATAATCACCCACCTTCATCTTTACATTCCGATCTCCTTTGGTTTTGTTTGTTGTTGTTCTTGTTGTTGTTGTGAGTTTTACTTTATTCCACTTTATTCACTTTAAATCTTGGTGCATAATGTTTTCACACGCTTTCGCAGAAGCTTTATTATGTCCTAGTTCGATCCTTACATGCTGTTGTGGGGTTGCTACACGCTACTAGTGTGTCGCTTGAATACACTCTTCAGCTTTAGCTATATATATATATATATGTATATAAGTATTGATGTAATAATGTGGCTTTCCTTTTTATAATTCTCTCCTGCTTTTTTTTTCTGTAGTGTTGTTGTTTTTTTCATTCTTCTTTTGTAGATACTTATATATTTATAAAGTTTAGAAAGCATTCCTTTCTATTCATCTAATGCATTATTCCCTACCAGCGGGGGTGGCATAATTATGTCAATTCTAATTGCTACTATCATCCGCGTGTTTTGCTGTTCTTCTATCCGAATTCCGAATGTTTCTAGTGTACCATACCGGATCGGATCGTTTTGTTTTTGGATTTTTGTTTGTTTGTTTTATTTCACGTGTTTGGAGTTTTCTATAATATATTTTTAATACCATCTTGTCTTACACATTTGCGTATGTAACTTTTCTTTTTTCCGCCTTTTTGCTGGGTATTAAATTTTGTTTCCAGCTTTTTTTTTTGCTACAATATTTGTTCTCCTATGTACAGACTCGGTCAGCAAACGGTTTCATCGACACATAATCCAAGGGGTTATTAGGAAGTTAGGTTTAGCTGCTGCTGCTGATAGTAAAAGGTACCACATACATGCATACACAAACACGAACACGAACACTAGCTTGTTCTATCGTTTGTCCTTTCGCTACACATTGTGCATATAGTGTTGCAAAGACACGCACACAGCTCCATAGCTGGAGCTGTTTTACATTTGCCATTAGTTAAGTATAAGGTGGTTTGCTTATTTCGCATATATAGCGTCCACGTCTATGCGCGCTTAGTTCGCGACCAAGTTAGTGTTATCATTAGAGCATGCAGTCCTATTTACACGTGTGCGCAGATCGGATGTACTATTCGCAATCGTTTCGTTCGATCCTTTCCGCCCTGCAGCTGATGCGTCACAATTTCCGTACACCTTACACCATATCTCTTCCGTACGGTTTTGTTTCCAGCCCTCGAATTCCCCATTCGCGTAGCCCTTTTGCTAATCCTATTGTAATAAAGCTATGATCCCAATTTCAGCTGATAACGGCACCTTACTGCTAAGCTACGTCACCATTGCTCACGGGCCATCAAAATTTGTCTGTGGCTGTGTGGATGTGTGTGTGTGTGTGTGAGTGTTTATTTGTCCACAAAGTTGTGCCAAATGTACACCAAGTGCGTCCAGCATCATAGCCGAAGCAAATGGAGCTGAGCGATGCTTAACGTTTATTCCTGGGAGAGCTACTGATACGTAGCGCTACTCCACTTGCAAACAGGATCAAAAAAACGCCTGAATGTATTGAACTCTCAAGTGTTCAACGATCGGCCATCGGTTCCGGTTTCCCTCACGGTTGGATGGTTGTTACCTTCGGAATAGGGGGGGGGGGTTTGTGGTTGGTGCCTTCAAACGCTACTACTGTTTTACGCGTACCAATACGTGAAGTTGTATTAAAAAGGGTTAGTTAATATTGCCTCTAAAACGTGTTTTACTCCGTAGAAAAATCTCCGGCTCATGATGCAGTTACAAGTGTGTCTACTGTTTAATTGCTATGTTTCTTAACATCTTAATATACACTACTCGTAGCTTTTATATAGCAAATTTTGAAGATCGAGCAACAAGTTTACGGGGAAGAAAATTGGAGGGCAAGATGGCGTAGTTGAAACGTTACTGGCAAAACAGTTTTGCTCCAAAGTTTAACACCCGCAAGTCTTCTCACAGAGAGCACACAGTATGTGGCAAAGCTGCGAGACGGGAGTGAATGGAAAAAAAGTGTAGCGCTTTAGTTAAAATACAAGCTGAAAGATCGCTGTAACTGGCCTTGTAGAAGAGTAAGGCGCATTTGCACGGGCAACAAATGCGGTTGCACCGCATATTTTGAGGTGCGTAATGAGCAATGGCGAAACTTAAAAGACTGGTCCCTCAATCAGACATGTTAGAAAAAAGTTGTGTATTTTTGTATGTATGTTTGTGTTGTGTAAGTTGGGGTGGTTTTTTTTTTCTTTGTTTGTTGGTGAAGCTTAATGTGGGCACACTACATGTGGCTTGACCGGTTTCCTTTTTTTAATGTTTCCTTTTTTGTGATTTTACGAGCATTTCTCGATGCTTTCGGTGCTTTGGCTAAAGTGTAGTTGCGTGGCTATTTTTTATTTTTTTTTGGGTGACCACCCATTCGGCTGTCGGTTTTGTGATAATCGAACTGAAGACATCGAAAAACTTAAACGTTAGCGATATTTTGTATTAGTTTTTAAGATTAGTAATGCTAGAACTGTACATTCTTCTCTATCGCACGCTGCACCAGCCTGGAGATGGCACGTGCTTATAGATAAAAGTTTTTTTCCGGGGCAAAGATTTCCTTTCTTCGCGTTTTGCCACGCGCTTTCCACACTAGAACACGACAAGCACAAGACGATGGGCATGTGTTGGGGGAGGGATTGTGAAGAAGCATTAAATTATAATAATTTAGTCTAGTTTTTTTGTTTTCTTTCCTTCAATTACTGTAGATGGATTTAGTTTGACCACTGTTGGAAATGAAAGCGTCCTATCTCCAATAAACAACTCGTACAAACACATCTTCCAAAACTCAGATTGTAGCGTTAGGAATCTAGCACATTAGAGATTTATTGTTTGTGCAAACATAAGCAAATAATAACTGCGGCAATAGCGTGCAATATCCGGTTTGGGGCGTTGGGGTGTTCGTTGTGTTGTGACCCGCCATCTCATCAAAGTTTGGGTCGCTTCTAGCACTCGCCGGAACGGGCCACCTGAACTTTCGGCGCAACGGTACACTCCACGATACACTCGTTCGCGTACGTTTTGCCATCGGTACCGCACACCGGCAGATAGTTCGCCGGACAGGCGGGACACGAATATTTGCCGGCCGCGGCCAACACCGCGCACAGCAGGAAGCTCAACAGAAACAGCAGCTTCATGGTTGGTCGCTTTTTTAAAACTGAGTTGACTGGTACGATGTTCCACGCTGAACGGCACACGGGACGCAACTGTAATGTTACGGCTACGTGTCAATCCCATTTAAATATCTGCCCATCTTCGTGGTGTGCTAAAGCCAATAAGACATATTTGCCACCTTGTCGGTTTTGATCAGCAAAAAAAAAAAAAAAACGTAATCGTCAAAGAAGTGTGATTTGGCCGTCGCACAATTATGCATGGCTTGTTACAATCTGTTTGCTTAGGCAGATTGATAGTAAGGTCTAGGTCTCGCACAAGTCGTCTCCCGCAAGTCAACCCGCGGAACTCCGAATTAATGTAAAGCAAACTTGCAATACAAAGCAAAAAGGAAAAAGAAAGTAAACAAAGTCGTAAGACGTTACGGCATTCACGCCGGCCAACCGTTCGGTTTGTTTATATTTGAATAAACGCAACAAAAAAACAAAAAAAAACCAAAAACACCCCAACTTGGTCAAACGATCATCCGCGGGCATAATGATAAGGTGATGTCGCTCTGAAATGTTGAAACGTTCATTCAACGGAGAGGGCAGAGATTCGTGTCGTATTTATCACAGACAAAAATGTACGCTTAGTTTCGCTAGAACTCTGGGACCCACCAGTACGGACCCCTGCCCGCGAAGGTCATTTGCTGGGCGCTGCCCATGCTTCGCCTCTTACGGAGCTAAACCAGGTCCAGAAAGAAAGGTTAGGTCAGCTCCATCCGTCTAATCTTGGTTGGTAGTCTAGGACGAGCGTTATGTGTGTGTGTATGTTATTAAAGCTTTAGGCCTATGCTGGTCGTGTTCGGTTTCGTGGAATTTAGGTTACATTGGGAAGGGGGGTTCGTTTTGTTTTGGGTTGTCGGTATCACTTTTAACAAGAAAATCCTTCCACTCGGAGAACCAACAGCGAAATGATAACAGCACACTTTCGTAACGGTTGGTGAAATCTACCAATTTTGGTTCTCTGTTTTTTTCTCTTCTTGGTATATTATAGTAGCAAACCATTCAAAACAAGCAGTGTGATGTGATGTTTTTCATTTTAAATGCGGAAATGTCCCAACTTCTAGCACGGTTTCGAGTTCCACTTAAGTCTATCTCAGAACTTGTCTTACTCAGGAGCTCTCTCGCCGCAGCATGATGACAGATTATGCTTCGGTACGTTCCGTATTTGTTGGTTTGTTAAGCTACTGCTGCAATGATTGCATATTTTTCCCCCCCATTCTCTTGCTTTTGTTTTCTTTTTCTATGAACAGTACATAATTTTAAGAGTTCGTACAGTATTTACTTTTATTCTTCTCCTTTTTGTTTTGTTTTGTTTTGTTTGCTAGCGTGTGTGTAAGTGTTTTCATTTTTTTCTCTCTCTTTAGTTTTGTGTTCAGTTTTGTGCTTTTTTTTTATAAGAACAACAATCTTCTCCCCATTAGTTCCGTTTCATATTTATATGTATATATATATATTCTTTTAAAGATCAGCAATAAGAGAGGAACGAGTGAAACGATTTTGTAAAACAGTAAGTCGAAGATGCTACCTAGTAACAATTGGATAACAGCTGGGGAGGAGAGGTTTTGGGTATCGTAACAATAATTATGGGTGTTTTTATTTTAAATTTTTGCTCATTAGTTTTTTTCTTCGTGTGGAAGGAATTAGCGATCGAAGAAGATTTCAATCGTGTAAACTCTTTGCTCAAACCGATAACAACTTTAAATCCGCTCAACCATAGTACGCTGTGTAGGCGATTAAGTTAGCTTTGTCTCGCTGTTTGGAACATGTTTAGGTGGAAGCGGAAGTTTGATGATCGTTTCCTAACAAACAGGTTTTTCGGTTAGCATTAGAAGGCCGTTTTGAGTTCGATTCGGAACAGGAATCGTTTCTTTTTTTTTTTGTTCTTGTGTTTTGTGATGAGTGCTTCTTGTCTAAGTGTGTCGAGGTGTTGCCTATCTGCAATTCAACCTCGGTTTTTTTTCCTTCATTTTTTTTTTGTTTGATTATTGTAGAGCTGCTGCAGTACGAGTTTATTTCTTTTAAACATTTCTGTACAAAGCTAGTTGTGTATTTACTACAAAAATACAAAAGTCCGAAAGGAAAGTTTCCAGTTTAAGGGTTATTTTTTTTGTTCTCTCTCTATCAAAAATATACCTTTATTGTGACGGTCGGCAGGTGTATAAGTCTTTGAAAATGTGGTTGAATAGTACAAAATCAATCGGTTGGTTAAACAATTTCCCGCCGGTTTTTTTTTTTTTTTGTAAATGGATGCAATGGTTTTGGGTGGTGGATCGTTTCCAGCTCCTGGTATACGTGGTATCAAAAGAAGTTTTAAGAAAATCTACCGAAAATAGCTGTATTAAAAGTTATTCTTTTTAACGGGTTGTTAAACAACATTTGCGTTTATGTAGTTTTTGCTTTGCTTTATTACAATCTGTATTGTATGCTTTTTTTTATGTGTATCTCACGTACAACAATCATTCCGTTTTCTTTATATAGAGGAGGGAGCCATCTGTTGTGGAGGTGTGGATGAGTGAACGATTTTGTAATAAAATAACTATGCCTTGCATAATTGCCACATGCCATAATGATCCTTTTTACGGGTTTTTTGTTCTCTCTCTCGTCCCCTTTGAAACAATTGCAACCCATTTCCAGCTTCGCTTGCTAAATGGAAGTCAGTAATGGGTATGGGAAAAGGCAATAATTAATAACTTCGCCCCCTTTTCTTGTTGCGGGGCAGTAAAATGTGCGTCCCTGTGCTCTCGCCCTTTTTGTTGAAACTGGAACCATTTTTATGGCATAAAGTCGAAAAATTGAGAACGACTTGCAAATTTAAGACCTAATTTTGCAAACGTAATTAAAGCGAAACGAGTGCCCATTATTGGGTGAAACACACGGCTGGAATTGAGAGTGAAAATTTGGGCGAAAGAGCTGTTACCTCAGTGCCATTATAATTAGCGATCATTTATGGTAATTATGTGCTCGAATGTTACTGTAAATCGAAACAATCGAACGGGTAAAAATAGGTGCATAAAGAAAAGTCTAACGCTCTGACTCAGTGTGTGTTTTTGTAGTTTTGCTGATTGTCAAGAATTCTGGTTGGTTTTTGTATTTATTTTGTTTTCTTTGAAATATATTTTCAATCGATGTTGTTTTTAAACAATAAAAGAAAACGTAAAACCTGGACAATCATATTCTAAAGTATTGCTTGGTACAGCAATTTATTAAAGATCCACAATAGAATAGAATTGCTGACTCTCATTAACAACTCATAAGGGCACTGCTAAGCAGCGAGCTGGGCAAGTGTTAGTTGTCCACTGGAGCATGCTAATAATATGGCGATGAGACAGGATTGAGTGATGTGTGTGTGTGAGCTCGTGCCATTATCATTGCTTCATCTGCTACTCAATCAATGTGTGCGCGTGTGCGTGTATTAATGAATTGTGTGGTGTTGGCTTGTAAGCTTGTAGAAATAGAGCTTCTTTCTTCGGGAGGTTTTTTATTTTATTGTTTTGTAAATATAAATTTGTTCTATTTCTGATTGCTATGGCGACTTTTTTGTTTCTCCACCGGCGTTCGGATCCATTCCTTAATGCCTCACGCGGCTAGCACACAATGTTGCGTTACAGCTTTGCGTAACGTCATCCACTGATTGGTAGTTTTTGTTTTTTTTGGCTAAAGTGTACGCTAAACACAACATGCTGTGTGTGATGGGTTTGTTCTGATGCTTTATTCAGTACCAATAAATATTCAACTGCTTCGTTCGCTCATCGCGACTGTCGACGCCACCATTTTGTGTGCTGCTTTTTGTTTTGTTTGTTTTGCTCTCCACTGCCCGCTTCAGACACGTCCTTATCAGAAATAAGCTAGCAAGTGTTGCACTACTAATGCGTTCCTCTCTTTTCACGCTTCTCTTTACACGCTTCATAAAGTTTTTTGCTGTTTTTTTTTCATTTTAAAGTTACTATCATCTTGTTGTATGTGTGTGTTTGTGTTGCCTCCTTTTTTACTATAATTTTCTATGTTTGTTCTTTTCTTTCTTTTGTTGCACTTGGCCCACTTCATCTCGCTTCTCGTGCCTGCTGTGTGTGGGTGTGCATTTGCAAGTTTAAAAATATATTTGNTGTTGCACTACTAATGCGTTCCTCTCTTTTCACGCTTCTCTTTACACGCTTCATAAAGTTTTTTGCTGTTTTTTTTTCATTTTAAAGTTACTATCATCTTGTTGTATGTGTGTGTTTGTGTTGCCTCCTTTTTTACTATAATTTTCTATGTTTGTTCTTTTCTTTCTTTTGTTGCACTTGGCCCACTTCATCTCGCTTCTCGTGCCTGCTGTGTGTGGGTGTGCATTTGCAAGTTTAAAAATATATTTGCTACGGATCAATGCATCCGTCAGTTTCGGCCAGCTGTTTCTGCTTAGGTTGTGTCCGCTTCATCTGGCTTCGCCTCTTCCGTTCCGCCGTCAGCCGTGATTTGTCCGTCGGAAGATTCGTTCGATTCTGCTGCTGCGGCTGCTGCTGCTGCTATTGCGGCCGCTTCTGCCGCTGCTGCTGCTGCCCTGGCTTCCGCATCTGTGTGTGTGTGAAATGGAAGAATAACACGTGTGTGAGTGTCCCATGAAACTCATCGCACAATGGCGGACGGCTACTTACCACGGACGGCTTGCTCCTTCCAGATTTTCTTATTCTCCGCCAGACAGATCGTCCAGGGTTTGCGTATTTTGAAGCGGTTCGGCTTCTCGTTCGGATCGGCACTGCCGTTCTTCGCCGTGACCGTACCTTGGCTGGCCGGTGCTTCCGCGCCACCCTTGCCCTCCGCCCCGCTACTTATTGCTTCATTGTTGTTCGTATTGTTGTTCGGTACGCTAAGAGTATTGTTGGTAGTACTTTTAATGCTACTATTATTGTTGACGTTGGTATTACTATTAATATTATTGTTATTATTATTATTATTATTATTATTATTATTGTTGTTGCTGTTGTTGCTACTATTACTACTAGACGTATTGTTGGCCGCGGTTGCACCACCAGCGCTACCACCACTGCCCGGTGCCGACGCGCCCGCACTGCTCGAGGCGGCGTTGCACGTGATCGGTGCGATCGGTGCGAGCACGATCTCGAGCATATCCGCACAGACGGTCATGCTCGGCTCGACGATAAATTCGATAAAGCCGATCTGCGACTCGGCCACGAGCGTGTTGTTTCGGTCGCACAGCGGGCTGAACGGCAGGCCAAGCTCCCGCTCGAGATCGCCCTGGCGGAAGAACTCCTCCAGCAGCAGCATCGTCCACTTGTGATGGATGTCCCAGCGCTTGGCCGGGTGCGAAATATCACAACAGTGCAGCACCAGCGAGAGGGCCTTCGATTTGTCCACCTGCGGTTCGGCCAGCGTCAGCAGGTTGCGCATGTTCTTCAGCTGCTGAAAGTGGAAGGACATGTCGGTCGCCAGGACCATATCGATGATGAGCGTGCGCAGCTCGCGGTACTCGTCCCGCGACAGGTTCTGGAGCACGTTGCAGTCGTCCTCCTTGAGCACGCGGAACGCGGCGCTGATGTGGTGGTTTTCCAGCACCGCCCGGTCGTTGTACAGCATGGCCGTGTCCGAGCCGGACATCACGTGAAAGTTGTTGGTCGTCCCCGTGTGCTCGTAGTCGTGGATCAGCGCTGCCAGCAGCGTGGCGAATATTTCCAGATCCGTCAGCCAGTGCATCAGCCCGGTCTGGCAGAGCACGTGGTGTACGGTTTGTGCGACATCGGCTGCGTGCAGGTTGTTGTGGTACGGGTTCCGGAACCGGCAGTACCCTTCCTCGATGCGCGTGAGGAAGGTTTCGAGCGTGGCCGGCGGTACCTTGAACTTGTGTATCATGCCGTACCGGTTCAGCAGATCGTAGCCGAGATACTTGACCGGCTGACAGTTGCCCGCTTCCGCCAGCGCAAACACATCGAACGACCAATCGTCAAGAGTCTGTGGGAGGGTTGGAAAAATGGGTGCAAAAATAGAAGAAAAAAGAAATTAATTTCTTTGCTTTTTGGTGATGGTGAAAAATAAATAATTAATTAAGAACGCACGGTTCGATTTGGTTTTTAGCTATTCATGAACAAAACTTCTCTTCCTTTCCCACGCTTCCCAAGATTGTAAATATGCCTACCGAGGAGGAACTACCCGGCAATACTGATGAGCAGCAGGAGCAGAAGGAACAACCAGCAGCAGAACCCACCGAAAGTACGGAAACACCCGAGGAAACAAAACCAGCTAGCGAAACGATAGTGAAGCAGGAAGAAAAGTGTGATACAGCCAAAGCGGAACAACCACCGGAGGAAGACAGTAAACCGGCACGGACGGAAGTAAAAACGGAGCCGGCCACTGCCACCGACAAAGCTACCGACGACAGCAGCAAACCGGATGTTGACCATTCGGTCGATAGTGGCAGCGTGTCCGAGCACGTGAAAACAGAAAGCTTACCGGAGGTAATTAAACCCGATTCTAGTCCTCAGCAGCAAGAGCAAACGACGTCCGTACCGTGCGCGGATGCTGCGGGCACGGCGGAGAAACCATCGACACCGGTGCCGCCGGGTCGAGCGGAAGAGGAGGAAGAGGAAGAGGAAGACGATGATGAGGAACCGGGTGATAATGAGGAGCAGGAGGAGCAACCGTCACAGCAGCAGTCACAGCAGCACAGCAGTAGCAAACAGCGAAGTGATGAGAGTTACAACAATGACGAAGAACCGGGCCACAATGCGGCACAACAGCGGCAGGATCAGTCCCAAACACCGACCGGTGCTCAGTACTACGAGGACGACGAGGAGGACGATGAGGAGGAGGGCGAGGAACAATCCGAGTTGCGGCAGCTGTTCGAACCGATCAGTGAGTGTTTTATGAGGATCATCCAGTGCAGCGACTTTTGTGTTCCAAAAAACCTTGGTAACTGTTGTTGTCTTCCCCCTTCAGATGATTCGCAGGCGCTCAGCGAAGATGAGGAGGACGGTGACTACATACCGGACGAGGAGGTGAAAAAGACGATCATGGTGGGGAGCGACTTCCAGGCGGTCATACCGGAGGGTTTGTGCAGGTACGATGACGCGCTGCCGTACGAGAACGAGGACAAGCTGCTGTGGAACCCGACCATACTGAACGAGCAGGAGATTGAGGAGTATCTAGTGAAGATTACCAGCCCCGCGGGAGGCTTAGGAACCGCTGGTGGTGGTGGTGGTGGTGGTGCCACCGGAACCGGGGGACAACAGAAAGGTGCGACCGGGTCGGCCGGTACCGCAACGAGCGATCCACAGTCGAACAGTGTGTACGCGATACCGCTCGGGAATCATCTGCGAGACGACGAACAATCGCTCTACCTGCTGCAACAGTGCGGACACAACGTCGATGAAGCGTTACGGCGAAAGCGCATCAGCAACAACGCGGTACCGGTGCCGGAGCAGCAGATGAGCATATGGTCGGAGGAAGAGTGTCGAAACTTTGAGAATGGTTTGCGCGTGCACGGGAAAGACTTTCACATGATCCAACAGACGAAGGTGAGAGCAAACAGACACAAGCGTCGGCGGTGGCAGCGTTTTTAACCACAACTTTTGTTGGGTTTTGCATACTTTCCGCAGGTGCGCACCCGGTCCGTCGGTGAGCTGGTACAGTTTTACTACCTGTGGAAGAAAACCGAACGGCACGACCTGTTCGCCAGCAAGGCACGGCTGGAGAAGAAAAAGTACAACCTACATCCGGGCTTGACCGACCATATGGATCGGTTTCTGGAGGAGCAGGAAAACAGTACCGGGTTCGGTGATCGCAGCTCATCGCCCGGCTTCAACAGTCTGTACAATAGCGCCTCGGAAGCGAAGCGCCAGCGATTGCTCGACTCGAAAGGTTAGTCTTTTGGAGTCTTTTTGCAGTCCCTGCATCATCGCGCGGCTGACACAAGTTTGGCTAAGGCGCCGAGTTTTGAGCGGGCGCCGGGATTGCACCGTAAGAGAGTATCGAGCGTTTCTATACACCCATTGGCCAACCGTGTGTTGCTTTGAATTTCTTTCGGGGTTCTTTGTTGCTGTTTTGTTTTGTTTGTACTTTCTTTTTTTTCCGCTTTTTGGTGTGGGAATCGCTTTTCCTGATGGGGGATGCATCTTTTCTTCCGTTTCTGTTTCTTCTCCCTCGCCGACAGAGAACAACACTGCCTCGGCGAAACGTTCCGCGTCGAATCTGTGACTCGTGGTTCGGCGGAAGGGATTGAAGTTGCGGCTGAAGGAGCGCAAATAAGCGGTCTGTTTGTTAAATGGAAGGGAGACAGCAGGCCACAACTTTCGACACCGCCTTTCGTCACGAAAACGATGATCTTCATCGCAAATCGCCTCGCCAAACAATCATCACTTTGTGCCAACCGGGCACAGGTCATCTATCCGGCCGGCCGGTCCAGCCGGCATGGCAGCGCAACCTGGTAACGCTCGTTCGATCCACGATCGATCTCGCGCCACCGTGCTACAAAAGGCAGGGATATAGAA